>JAWHQI010000017.1:9122500-9862500 GCA_033032865.1 Dactylorhiza incarnata
TGGGCGGAGGGAATGTCTTGTGCAGCTTATGTCATCAACAGGTTGCCTTTAAGTCCTATCAACATGAAGACCCCTCACGAACTAATGTTCAAGGAGAAGCCGAGTGTTGCACACCTTCGGGTGTTCGGGTCAACCTGCTATGTGCATATTCCTGATGCTCTTCGAACAAAGCTAGATGCGAAAGCAAGGAAGCTAGTCTTTGTTGGGTATGATGAGCGGAAGAAGGGATGAAGATGCATGGATCCTGAGACACGGAGGTCAATTGTTTCTCGGGATGTGGTGTTCGATGAAGTGACTTCCTACAAGGGGAGTTCAGGAGTTGAGCTACCAGAGGGCAGGGTTGATATAAGAGGGAAGGCTACTGAAGATCTTCAAGTGGAGTTGCCTGTTTCACCAGGAGCTCCAGCTGTGTCTAGCTCAGAGGCGGAAGCTTCAGGTTCTGGAAGCAGGGGGAGCGATGCTCCAAATTCGCCTGGAAGAGGAGCTTGCACAGAAGCAGCAGCTGAGGAGGTGGTTAGTCAGGAGCAACCTCTTAGGAGGTCGAAGAGGACTATTCAACCACCAGATCGATACACAGGAGGAAACATGGTGAACTTTGTTTCATGTTTCTTTGCTGGTCCCTTGGATTAAAGGGAGCCGTCGAGCTTTGAAAAGGCCAGAGGCGTGAAGGAGTGGGACGTTGCGATGCAAGAAGAGATGTCAGCTCTCGAGAAGAACGAGACTTGGTCTCTGGTGCCCAAGCCCAAGGGCACCACTCCTGTCACTTGCAAGTGGGTCTTCAAGCTGAAGAAGAAAGTTGACGGTAGTATCGAGCGGTACAAGGCTCGCCTTGTAGCTCGCGGGTTCTCACAGCAGTACGGAGAAGATTATGATGAGACGTTCAGTCCAGTGGCAAAGATGACGTCGGTTCGATTTGTTATTGCCTTGGCGGCTTCGAGTGGTTGGGAGATTTGGCAACTCGACGTGAAGAATGCTTTCTTATACGGCGAAATTGACAAAGATATCTTCATGCTCCAACCGCAGGGCTTCATCTCGAAGGAGTATCCGGACTACGTCTGTAAGTTGAAGAAGGCCCTGTATGGGTTGAAGCAAGCGCCTCGAGTGTGGTACGGGAAGATTGCAAAGTATCTCTTATTCTGCGGATTCTTCGCTTCAAACTCTGATTCTAGCTTGTTCATCAAGAAGGAGGGGGTGCTTCGAGTGTTTGTGCTGCTGTATGTGGATGACATGATTGTCACCGGGAACTCGAAGGAAGCTATTGCAAGACTCAGGGCTGAGCTTGCTATCAGGTTCGAGATGAAGGATCTGGGGGAGCTTCACCATTTCCTTGGACTCGAGGTGCAAAGGCGGGAGAGCGGAATGCTCATTTCTCAGGCTGGCTATGCAGAGCGGATTGTTCAGCGATTCGGCTTGGAGGAAGGGAAGAGCAGCTCTATACCTCTGGAGCAACATCATAAACTTCGGAAGGATGAGGGAAGAGTTCTATCTGAACCGTTGGTTTTCCGAGCTCTGGTTGGGAGCTTGATCTACTTGATGATCACAAGGCCAGATATTGCTTATGCAGTAGGCAAGGTGAGTCGGTACATGGCGGAACCACAGAAACCTCATCTTCTGGCGGCAAAAGGCATCTTGAAGTATGTGAAGTCGACCTCTGATTTGGGTCTCCTATATAGGAGAGGGTCAAGCTTAGAGTTGCATGGTTTCATGGATGCTGATTATGGGGGAGACGTGGATGATCGGAGATCAACGTGTGGTTATGTCTTTATGATGGGCCCCACAGCTATCTCTTGGTGCAGCAAGAAGCAAGACTCGGTGTCTGTATCTACCACGGAAGCGGAGTACAAGGCTTCGGCCTTGGCAGCTCAGGAAGCCGTTTGGCTCAGGAGGTTGGTGGAGGACGTTCATCAGGAGGTTCGAGGTCCCACCTTGCTACGCGGGGACAATGAGAGTGCTCTCAAGCTGGTTAACAATCCAGTCTGTCACGCGAGGACCAAACATATAGAGATTGAGCACCATTTCATTCGTGAAAAGGTGTTGGGAGGATCTCTTATGGTCGAGCATGTTCGGAGTGCGGACAATGTCGCAGACATCTTCACAAAGCCGCTGGCGAAGGGACCGTTCACACGGTTGCGGAATTTGCTCGGGTTAGTTTCCACTTCCCACTTCAAGGGGGAGTGTTGAAATTGTTGAAGTGAAGTGGAAGGGAGTCCGGCCGGTCTGAAGGCTGGAGACCGCAGAGACCGCGCGGTCTGCGCTGGTGCTCTGGCGGTTTGGTTCTGCGATCTCTTCCTGCTGTTCTGGCAATCTGCTGTGATCGGCCAGTTTGTTTCCTGTTTGGTCGCTAGTTCTGGCGACCTGCTACGGACTCTCCCAGTCTTGCTACTGGGCAGTCTGCTCGGTTTGTTCTGGCGACTTGTCCTAAGTCGGCCAGATGGTTCCTGGTTTGCTCCTGGTGGTCTAAGGGAGGAGTACCATTGTGACCGCGCGACTTGTGCGCGGTCTCATGTTCGCGCGACCTGTGCGCGTCCTTGTCTGCTGATCTGCGTCTTGGTCAGGTGATCGTCCAAGAGGTCTGATCGCGCGGTCTGCCTTATGAGACCGCTGGCGATCTGACGTGTGGTGATTGTATCTCTCCTGTGCGGTGACGACATCCGTATACCCGCCTATAAATAGAGGTGCAGAGCCCGTCATTCCTAACAAGAACTGTAAGAACAAGAGCCCAGATTGTTTCTTGCGGCCTCAAGTTTGAAGTCGCGCGATCTCGGAAGTGAGATAACCGGTTGTTGTGTTCGCAGGTTTGCGGTCAGCAGGTTGCGGTCTCCTTCCTTGGTGATTTCTGATGGCTTGAATAAACAGTTCGTCTGTGGTCTGTCAACGAACTGGTTTATTGTGTTCTTGTGCTGTTCGCAGCTAGCTCAGCGATCAGGCGACCTTCTGCGGTTAGGCGATCTGAGTTGCGGTCTGGCGACAGCTTCAGTTCTTTGTTTCAATAAGCTTCAGTTCGTGCGGTCTGGGATTGCGGTCTGGCAGTGCAGGTTGTTTGCTTTTGTTCGCGCGGTCTCAAGGTGTTTTTGTGGTCTGACTGTGCAAGCGGTCTGGGAGTACAGCAGAGCAAGCCGAGCGATCTGAGCCTTTTTTTGCGGTCTGTGCGGTCTCCGCTTTGGCAGACCGCCAGTTTCAGTTTTGGTGTGTTTTTTGTTCTTCTTATCTCCGTGATTCTTATGAATCATGTCTCGTCATGTATACCTCGAAGTGTAAAGCAGTTATGTTTCAATAAAGATATCTTGTGTTGTTGTTTTGGCATTATGGTTATTTGGCTATAACTCTTGTTGATACAACTCCTGCTTACTCCTAAACGGTCTTTCAAAAATTTTAACACCCTAAACACTCTCTCTTTCTCTCTCTCTCGAACTCTGACTTGGCTCGGGAAAATAAGAAGAAGAAGATGGAGAAGAATAGTACAATAAGAATATAAAATAATATAAATACATAGTGGATAGAGATATTTATATAATATATATATATATATATATATATAAACAGATAGAGGATTATAATTGCTGACAGCCGATCACAACAAAAATAATAGTAATAATAATAATAATAATAATAATAATAAGAAGAAAAGAAGGCTGAACCAACGGTTGCCGATTCCAACGAAAATCGCACCGAAGACAAACGTCGGCGCTACAAATCCAACGGAGAGGTCGGAATCAAATTCCGACGAGCCAAACTCAAGATATAAATTTCTGAAGATTCCGGCGAAGATAATTATAAATCTTTGGAAAATCACCGGGGATCTTAAAACACTCGGATCGCAACGAAACTTCAACGAACCTTTCTAAAATTAATTAACTTAATTTCCTAACGTAAAATTTTCCAAATCTGACACACTCCAAAATTTGGTCGAATTGACCGAACGAACGCGAAAACGCGCAAACGGCGGCGCACCGCTAACTTCGCAATAACGTAACGCCCTTACATCAAAAATGACGTCACAGAAGGATTAAAATAATTCCTGAAAAATCAGGGTCGTTACAATTATCTTCATTGCAGAAAACATTCTTTCAACACTAGCTGTTGCAACTGGTAAGAGGTATGCCAACTTCAACAGTCTAAAAACTAACTGATAATGATCTTGCTTTTTTAATTCCACTAACTTTTTAAGTAGTCGACTGATTCCTTTAACTTTGAAAAATGTACCCATCGGTGTAGAGCGTATGTCAAAAATATATGTATCAAGCTGACTCGACGATTCGTCGAGTGGGACTCGGCGACCCGTCGAGTGGGACTCGGCGACCCGTCGAGTGGGACTCGGCGACCCGTCGAGTGGGACTCGGCGACCCGTCGAGTGGGACTCGGCGACCCGTCGAGTGGGACTCGGCGACCCGTCGAGTGGGACTCGACGACCCGTCGAGAGGACTCAATGATTCGTCGAGATCACTCGACGAATTCGTCAAATATCGGTCATGTACAGTTATTTTCCAACTGTTTCGCTGTGTCGGGATGTGTGCCGTCCGGATAAGAGATTTTTGAGTTATTAAGTCTTGTTTTATATCTTAAGAGCAAGTATGATCCAATGGGAGAGCGCCACTTGACTTGAGTGGTCATTTCCAAACTATGGTCGAATCGGAAAGTGACATGTGGCACTTGTTACTTGAAACATAAGAAATCCTCCTCATTTCATCCGTGAGAAATAAGTCTAAACTTAAGAACTTCTTCTTCCTCTTCCTCACACCTCAAGAAGTTAACCAACAACTTCCTTGGAAGACAAAGCTAAGAATTTGGGCTTGACCGACCGCCACCATGCCGCCAAGAAGACAAACGAGATCCATGGTCGAAAATCAGTGACTTCTGCCCTCTCTCCCTTGGTGCTAGATCCATAGATCTGATTTAGGAGAGACATCGACTCAAATGAGCTTGACCTTGATGAGTTTAATGGAGTTTTCTAGGAAGAGACCACGCTAGAACTTCCGTTCTAGGGCGTTGTTCGCCGAGATAATGACTTCAATCTACTCATCTCTTCAAACTGAAGTTATAGAAGTTGATTTCGTGAAGAACATCGTTCTAATGAGGGAGTATTGGAGGAGAGGAGGCGAAATAAATTAGGTATGTTCTGGAGGAAGAAGATGAACAAATGATGTTCATCTGTCTTGAGATCCGTGCAGATTTTAAAATATGGGCAGAAATCTGTTTTCTGCACGCGACAGACTTCAGACCTATTTTTAGGCATAATCCGGCCATATTCAGGTCTTGCGCTCAACACGAAAGTTGTAGCCCTCGGAAAGACCTTTCCCATGAGTGGTTGTGCGTTTTCAGGGGAGATCTGTAGCTCTGACAAAGTGAAATCGAAAATAGCTGTATAGAAAATGATCAGGTTTATGTGCAGGACAGCTTGCTGTTCAGATTTGCTCTGCTCGGTTCAAACCCGATTTTAGATAGGTTTGACTTAGATCTGGACCTTGGGCTCAACATGGAAGTTGTAGCCCTTGGAAATACCTTTCTGGAATGGGGTGACACATAATTTTTGATGGTCTGTAACTCCGGGAAATTCAGTTTCTGTAAGCTGTGTCCAAAGTGTACAAATTTTGATGTTCTTGGGTTTTCTCTTAAGTTAGTCATCAGACACTTATGAAAGTTGGAAGACTTAATCTTAATGTCGTCGTATACGCCCCTGTTATATTTTATAATATTTGAATATATATTTGTTGATATTTATCTTGTCATAAAATGGTTGAGAATTACCTTCTCTTTTTAATTGTTAAGAATTATATTTTCACACTAATTGTGAATTGAAATCAGATGGGATTGAGATGGGTGGAAAGGTTCCAAATTGTAAATCGGCATGATCTATGATGGAAATATTAATTGGATAGCCCAGGTAATACACTTGAATAATTTTATGATGATTGGCGCTCTCATCGGGATTATTGGATACACATGTAGTCCATAAGATCGTATGAGTGTAAAACCCTTGATACGTATAACCACTGCTTAGAGTTATGATAACCCCTTTCAGATAGTAGTAAGACCTCGGCCTAATAATTAGGATGCGATGACATCCCAGGGTATGATGGGAAGGGACTCGGTGAAAGCCCTTGCGTGCTTAAAAGCACGGTTTGTGTTGGAAAATGAAAGGAACTCTGTTGGAGCCCTCGGGTACTTGGGTTATACGATAAGTGCGGGTGTTGACACACGATGGTTACGATCCTGTGTTGAGTATTGCGTGTGGCAGATCTATGAGCTCACCAGTCGTCACACCGACGGGAGCTGGCAGATAGATCTTGGTCGGTTGGGCTGGGCTCTTTGGTGTTTACTTCCCAAAGACCCCTTCCGTGCCATTGACCGGTTGGGCTGGGCTCTTGGTGCTTACTTCCCAAGACCCCTTCTGTAAGACCCTATTTTTTTTTTTTGCAAAAAACCACCGGGTCTTAGGCCCAGAACCGCCGTTTTGTGGTGACACCTTCGCTCGGGAAGGTCGTCACTACAAAACGCCGATCCTGCCGGCCAAATCGATCACAAGAAAAGTAAGCTAACATGAATAAAGCAAGCAAAACATGTCCACATCACATATATAAATAAATCATCAAAAGATATCCACAACCATAACTGAAAGAACGGAAAACAAGATAACTAGGGCCTTGCCCAATACATCAAGCCTCACTACATGGATCACTCGCGGAAGTAAAATAACTAAATCAACACTCACGGATCCTGTCATCTGAGCTCCTGAGCTAGACTGTCCCGCCTCCATTTGCACCGGCCTCTGGTGCTGCTCCGTCGCCGCGGTCTCCTAAAATGATAAGGTCCACCGACCGTCAGTCATAAAGACTCAGCCAATTCCCCAACTTCTCTAGAGACCCATACATAATACAAGGCTACCACCCATCCTTCATCACTTCAGACCCTAGACAACCAGATTGACCTCTAACCCCAAAGTTGTCAAATTGCTAAACGCAGACCACCCTTAACGTTTTGATGCTCATGAAGAGAGGTACACTAAATATCCAACTTCTTGACCCAAGGGATTTACTGGGGACCCATACTACCTACTTCAGATCAAATCTAGGGTTTCATAATTTCCCATTAATAATTGTATTTTAAATGATTTTCCAAATGGCCATATTACTAAGGTTTGAACTACAAGTATATTTTTCTGACCTCCAATGCCCACTCCAATTTATTCATAAATCAAGGGTACCTAATAAACAGTAGATATAAAGTTTTAGGGAAAACCAGCAAGATTTATTATTTTTAGAAATTCCAAAACACAATTATTTCCAATAATTTCCAAAGGAGGTACCCTCATATGAACTCCAATCCTTGTGCAAATTAACACAGTGGTGCTTATTAATAAAATATTTAATCCTACAAAGTTTGACCATGCTATTCAGAGGGTATGTTTGTAATTCCATCCAAGGATATATTTGCAATTTCTTTCAAAATGAACTAGAGGTACCAAAAATATTGATCTATAAATTATGAGAAAATTACAGTGGATACATATTGATATAAAAAGGCAACCACCAAAGTTTCATGCAATTTCAGAGATTTAATATCCTAAAATTGATCATCCCAGAAATTGCCCACAATGTGAAATATTACAATTTAATCCTCCAAGAGTTTACTCATGTTCTAACCAATTCTTCCAGAGATATATGACATTAAAACCATGATTATGACAGAAGATGGTAAAATGATAAATACTATTTCTCCCTAAAACCTCAAACCCTAAATAATTACAAATCTACCCTAGGGTTTATTACTTATGATTGGCAACTCCAAATCCCTCCAAACTCCTACAGTAGCATTCTCTGGTCACTAAGGCCATCTACTCAAAATTTCAAGTCAAGCCACTGAGGTTTGACCCCTCTTCCTTCATTAACCTCTAATTGCACCCCATTGGGGTTTAGCCTAGGGTTAGGGTCTAACCTTCTCCATCAGCTCTAGTAGGAACTCCAGAGATTCATAACCTCAAAATCAAGTGGGTGACAGAAGATGGTGGTTCCCTAAGTGCTATTTCTTCCTAGATCTCCAAATTCCAATTATTTACAAATCTACCCAAGGATTTATTACCTAGGTTAGACAACTCCAAACCTCTTCAAATTCACAAGGGAGTCTTCTCTGGTCACTATGACCTACCCACCAAAACTTTAGGTCAAACCACTAGGGTTTGACCCTACTCCCTTCATTGACCTCTATTTGCACCCCTTAAGGGTTTATCCTAGGGTTAGGGTCTAGGCATCTCCAAATCCACTCAAAGCTACTCCTTGAGGTGTCTCATACCTCCCAAGGCAGTGACCAAGGTCACCCCATCAATCAGTGGGAGGAAACCCCTCCACACCCCAAAGTTCTCTTATGTTTACTTTTGCCCTAAACATCACCTCTAAGCCAACTATTCTCAAGGGAACTCCCTACCTTGCCCATACCCATACCACTCACTATACTGACCATAGGTCAGTGGAAGACCACCTAAGGTCCTACCAATAATTGGTGAGGGGTGGAATTCCAATGGGTACCTATTTGGGGTGCAAATAGCAATTTAGCCCCTTTTTGATTTACTAGGGCAAAACTACTCCAATGGCCACCAAACTTGGACCATAGGTTGGCATGGGGGAGGGTGAGGTGCACCCAAAATATGGAGCCAAAAGACCTTGTGGAAGAGTGGGGGCACTCACCCAAAGTTTTGCCCAAACCTAGGGAGCCTAAGGCTATTTTGGTGGAATACCCTACCAAAACAACTCCATAAATCATGATATTTTAACCAGGGCCTATACATACCCCTTAGGACCACCCATCCAAGTTTGGAAGGGTTTTGAGGTGTTTAGGACACCTAATTAGGTTAAACTAGGATTATTGGTCTTTCCCAAAAATTAAGAAGAAAACTTCTCCAATCCTTGTGATCTTTGGACATGACCTAGGTATGCACAAGACTAGACTACACCCCAAAAATCAAGTCATTTGGAGTTCTATAATGGGGTGGGCATCAAAAATGAGTTCTGATTAGCCCTAAAGACAGCCTCCACTAGAATGAGTGCTGAGCCCTAACCAGGACTCCAAATTGAGTGATTTCAATTTTGTATGAAACTAGACCCAAAGGGCTACATTTTCTATGTTGACCACTTTTCATGATTCGGCCTCTAACTATTTTTCCCAGATTTAAATAGGAGCTGCATTTTAATCACAGAATTAATAAGGATTGAATTAAATAAGCACGAATCCTAAAGCAGATCGGAGGGCGCTGGGTCATCGTCCCCAATGAGTCAGCGGCTGAGATTTACCGCGCCTGGGCCACTTGGAGCGATGATTTCCCGGCCACCTGAGCGCCGCCCCGGCCGACCAACGCCACCACCACCTCCGTTGAGGTGGGGGCCGGCGATGAGCGGTGTTTGATCGGCCGGAGGTGGCCGGAATCGTGATCTGTAGAAGGATACCCAACCCGATCAACGGGAGGATTGGCCGACTCGATTCACGGCCGATTGACCACGATTCGAGCCGCCGTCGATTTGGATCTAACCCTTAGAGTTCAGGGAGGAGAACGGGACCTGTTGGAGGGCTTGCCGTCGAGTCAACCTTGAGTACACCATGGGAGCTGCCGCCGGTTGAGAAGTCATGCCAATTCCTCCTACAGTGCACGAAATCCTCTGGTAACTAGGGGGTTTCTCTCCTCTCAGGTCACTGAAGGTGAAGGGGGGTTCGATTGGGGGTGGTGATGGCTTTAAACATCATTGCCATTAAAGCCCCCCCTTCGGTTACATCAAGGACCGACCCCTCTTCCTCTCCCTGCCTTAATCCCCCTTTGTAACTGATGGAAACTCCTCCTAATCGGCTGAGGAGTTGAATGGAGGCATCAATTGGGGAGGCTAAGAGGTAAAACCTCTTAATGGCCATGAATGGCCTCTTCTCTCTCTTCCAAAAATGGTGAAACCCCCATTTTCTCTCTCCTAACCACCATGGTCGGTTTCTACCCTCTCTCCTGAGTTTAATGAGGGTCCACATGGGCTGGTTGGCCATCCAATTGAGCTAGCCCAAAGAGATTGGGTTAGGTTTGAGCATTTTGACCTAAATTGGGCAATTTTGACTTTTGGCCAAATTGGTTAATTGGGGAACCCTAGGATGGGGCTTTTGGGTTCAATAGGTTCTAAATTAAGTTTAGGAACTAATGGTGGAGTCAATTTGGTCATATGGTTCTTGGTTGACCCAATCTAAGGTGATTTGACCAAAATAGGCTAATTTGACTTTGGTCAAATTGAGCCCTAGGGTTGACTTGGTCATGGGGCTTTTTGGTCCACTAGCTCCCTTATGACATGATAGCCCTATGGGTGAGGGCAATTTAATGTGGTGAAGGTCAATTGGGGTACTTTGAGAAGAAAGGTCATTTTGACCTAAAAGGGCATTTTGGTCAATTTGCACCCCTGGGGGTCCCATGATGGGGCTTTTGGGTCCATTAGGTCTATAATGGTATTATAAACCTAGGAGTGTGATCAATTTGACATGGTGGGGGTTGATTGGCTCTAAATGGGCTACTTTGACCAATTTGAGGGTTTATGTTGACTTTGGTCAAATTGGCCTCTTAGGTTGACTTCAATGGGCCCAAGATGCCCTAAGGGGACCTCTAAAGGGTTAGGGACACTATGGTGGGGTCCAAGGGTTAGGTTGAAGCCCTAAATTCCAATCCCAAGCTTGAAAGATGGGAATTGCTATTTGCAGACCAAGGTGGCTTCCTCCTCCTTTCCTAAGCTCTTAGGTTCAAAAAGGTTCTTCCTATGGTTTTGTCATGACCCAGTCATGACAAAACCAACTTAGGGGTCTAGCAGTTTGGGGGATGTTACAAATCCCAATACATAAAAATAAAAATTTCGTCCCCGAAATTCAGACAAGCCTATGGGGTTTCTACTAGAGGAAAAACGGTAACATCCCAGAAAAAGTAAGTTGTACCTGTCGTAAAAAGCTGCGGATATTTTTGCTGCATCAAGTCCAGTGGCTCCCAAGTATGTTCTTCCTGTCCATGATTCCTCCACAGGACCTTGACCAGTGGGACCTTCTTGCGCCGCAAGACTCGTAGCTCTGTGTCGTCTATCCGAACCGGCTCCAAGTGAATCGATCGATCTGTAGCTACTGGCCCCTCAGAAGTAGACACCTGTTGCTCAGGCCGAAGTAAAGCCTTCCTAAGTGAAGAGACGTGGAATACGTCATGCAGTCCCTCCAAATCCGGCGGTAGCTCCAGTCTGTAAGCCAAGGGGCCGATCCGCTCCAGGATCCTATAGGGTCCCATAAACCTTGGACTGAGCTTCTTCCGGCCGCGAACCCTCGAGACTCCATGCATCGGACGTATCTTCAAGAAAACCCGGTCTCCCACCTGGAACTCTACCATACGATGACGCGCATCGTAATACTTGGCCTGCCTGCTCTGGGCCTCCAGCATCCTATCTCGAATCAACCTCACCTGGGCCTCCGTGTCCTCCACGAACTCTGAGCCAAGAGCCTTGGGGTCCTCATCCTGAATCCAAGATAACGGTGTCCTGCACCTCCGTCCATATAATGCCTCGTAAGGTGCTCTGCCTATGCTAGCCTGGTGACTGTTGTTATAAGAGAACTCGACCAACGGCAACAGTCTCTCCCAAGGCTCCCCGCGGTCTAGAATGCAAAGACGCAAAAGATCCTCCAAGGTCCGATTGGTGCGCTCCGTTTGCCCATCTGTCTGGGGGTGAAAAGCTGTACTGAAGGTCAACCGGGTGCCTAGATAGGCCTGTACTGATCTCCACTCCCTTGACGTAAAACGTCCATCTCGGTCAGAAACTATCGTCCTTGGCACGCCATGATAACGGACAAACTGCTCCACAAACTTTCGAACCAAGACTCTGACTGAATCATCCTTCCTGATCGGAATGAATCTAGCCACCTTCGTCAGCCTGTCGACAATCACCCAAATCGAGTCATTCCCCGTACGAGATCGGGGAAGGCCATGAATAAAATCCATCGCTATATCGTCGAACTTCCACTCCGGCACTGGGAGTGGCTGCAATAATCCTGCGGGGTTCCGACACTCCGCCTTCACAAGCTGGCAGGTCTCGCAGTGGGTCACAAAATAAATGATATCCCTCTTCATACCCGGCCAGTACATGGTCCTCTTCAGATCTGCCGTCATCTTGGTAATGCCCGGGTGCACTGAATACTTACTGCAGTGAGCCTCTGCCATAATATCTTCCCGGATCTGATCTCCTGCCGGCACATACACCCGACCTCTAAAACTCAACAGGCCGTCCTTCATCGAATAATCTCCAGCTGAGCCTTCCTCCAAGGCTCTGAATATCGGCTCCAGCTTGGCATCCTGCCTCTGCCCTTCCCTGATGCGGTCTCGAATGTCATATGTGGCACCAATCGCCGCTAGGTACTCCTTGTACAGCTCCGGATCATCTTCCGATACCAGGGAGATCTGCATATCTTCGAACATTCGCACCAACTCCATGGCCATCAGCTTAGGCTCTGCTCCTGATGTGGTAGCTCTCCTACTCAGAGCGTCTGCTACTACATTTGCCTTCCCTGGGTGGTAATGCATCGTATACTGGTAATCTGATAAGAACTCCACCCATCGCCTTTGTCGGATATTCAACTCCTTCTGCGTATCTACATACTTCAGATTTTTGTGATCTGAGAATATGTCGCAGTGGACACCATAGAGGTAGTGTCGCCAGATCTTAAGAGCGAATACGACTGCTCCCATCTCCAAATCATGCACTGGGTAGTTCCGCTCGTGGTCCTTCAACTGGCGGGAGGCATAAGCTATCACATGCCCGTTCTGCATCAGAACGGCACCCATCCCCTGATAAGATGCATCCGTATACACTTGAAATCCTTCCTTCCCCGACGGAAGGGCAAGGATGGGAGCTGAAGTGAGCCGACCCTTCAGCTCCTGGAAAGCTGTCTCGCACTGCGGCGTCCAAGAAAATACAGCATCCTTTCTTGTCAGAGCGGTAAGCGGGAGGGCTATCTGAGAGAATCCCTGAACGAACTTCCGGTAGTAGCCGGCAAGTCCCAAGAAACTTCTTACGTCGGTGGCCGTCTTCAGCGGCGGCCAGTCTCGTACTGCCTGAACCTTTGCTGGATCTACTGCCAAGCCTGCTCCACTGATGATGTGGCCCAGGAAGGCCACCTCCTTCAACCAGAACTGGCATTTACTGAACTTAGCATATAACCGATGCTCCCGCAGCTTCCCCAAGGTTAGTGCCAAATGCTGCGCATGCTCCTCCTCCGTCCTCGAGTAGATGAGGATGTCGTCGATGAACACTATGACAAAGATGTCGAGGTAAGGCTCAAACACCCGATTCATCAAGCTCATAAATGCTGAAGGTGCATTTGTGAGCCCGAACGGCATCACCGTGAACTCGTACAATCCATACCGGCTGCTGAAAGCCGTCCTCGGGATGTCCTCCTCTTGGATCCTTAGCTGATAATATCCCGATCTCAAATCCAGCTTCGAGAAGCAGTGGGCTCCCTCTAGCTGGTCAAAGAGCTCGTCTATCCTTGGCAGAGGGTACGTGTTCCGCACCGTCAGCCTATTCAGAGCTCTGTAATCGATGCACAGTCGGAGCGTCCCATCCTTCTTCTTCACAAATAACACCGGAGCTCCCCAAGGTGAGGAACTCGGCCTAACGAACCCGGCTTCCACCAGCTCCTGCAGCTGGCTCCGAAACTCTACCAACTCCTTCGGGGCCATCCGATAAGGAGCTTTGGACACCGGCTTGGCCCCTGGCACCAGCTGAATCTGAAAGTCCTTCTCGCGGTGCGGTGGTAGCCCAGGAAGCTTCTCCGGAAAGACATCCGCAAAATCTCGAACTACCGGGATACTAGGCACTGAGTCCTTGACTTCAGTCGCCTCGAAGAGCACCTGGTAAACCTCGTCTCCCTGCAGGTGGGCCTTGACGGCCTGAATGGACGATAAAAAGAGACGAGAGGTAAGTTGAGTACCTTCGAATGCCACAACCCCGTCCTTATGTTCTAGCACGATCCGCCTTGCCGGGCAGTCAATCCTTGCCCGGTTCTCATACAACCAACTCATGCCCAGGATCAGGTCGTAATCCCTCATCTTCAGAACAGTTGCCGGGACTTCGAACAGTCTTCCCCCAATCTCCAGACTTATTAGGCATGCTAAATTTGTTAAGACCTCTGATCCGTCCGGAAATCTCACTCTCCTATAGTCGCTTTTGAGGTGCTTGACTTGGTCTAGGTCTTCGATAAACTTGGCCGAGACGAACGAGTGCGAGGCACCCGTATCGAACAAGGCAAAAGCAGGTTTGCCGAAAATGGAAACTAAACCTGAAGGGTTTGACGATTGGTTCAAAGCTAAGGTAAAGCTGAAACTTTCAAAACATTAACTATTTAAAATAAAAGCGACCAGTACCTGCGATGACCCTTGCCGGGTCCCGGGGCCTGGCCAAATCTAAGGCATAAGCCTGCTCTCTGTAGTGCCTCCGATCGTCACCCTGAAATCCACGGCCTCGACCACGTCCTCGGCCCCCGAGATGCTGACCCCGAGGTGCTGCCTGAGGTGCTGGAAGAGCATTCCTCTGGGGGCAGTTCCTCTTGATGTGGCCGACCTGATGGCAGTGGTAGCATTCCAGAGGTTGCCCACCTCCTCCAATCCTTGGCATTTCCCTCATCTGCAGAGGCTGAGGAGTCAAAACTACCGGCTCCCTTTGTTCCTGCCTCTCCCCCTGACGGGGTCGGACCTCCGTCCTTCCTTCTCCAGCATCTCGGCCTCTCGGCTGATCTCTTCTGCCACTTCTCCCCTGATCCTCCATGGGTCTCTTCCTTCCACGAACAACTTGCTGGTCTCCCTCCAGCTTCTTTGCCATTTCCAAAATCTTTGTCATGCTGCCATCGGAGACGAAAAGGAGGGCCTGCCTCAACTCATCACGGAGGCCCTTATAGAACCTCTTAGCATATCCTGCATCATCCAGCTGGTAAGATACCGCAAACCGGGACAGGTGAGTGAACTCCTGATGGTACTCCAACACTGATCTATTCCCCTGTCGCAACTGCAGAAATCTATCTTCCAAGTCGTCTCTTGCCGACTGCGGCACAAAATGCTCCAACAACGCCGTTTTGAAATCATCCCAAGCAACATCCGCTGCCTCCAATCCCGGATACGCTGTAGCCAGGAACCTCTTCCACCACCTCTTAGCATGGGATTCCAGGCATGAAACCACCAGTGGCACCTCCATCTCCACCGGGCACTGGATTCCTGACAGCATCTCTTGCATTATGTCCACCCACTCTTCAGTTCTTACAGCCGTCTCCGTCCCAATATAAGCTGGCGGGGAGAGTCCCCGGAAGATGCTCAGCCAGTTGGCCCCAGGGTTTTGCTGAGGAGCCGGTGCCTGCTGTGCTCTGAATGTCTCCAAGATGGCAGTCAGAGTCTGCCCCAACTCCGTCTGCTGGAACGGAGTCGGAGCCGGTGGTGGTGGAACGACGTTCGGAGTTGGCGGGACTCCATGCTGCGGTGAAGGTTCCGTTGCCGGCTACACAAGAAAGATTGCACTTATAAGGGACTTAGCTAAAGGGAAGAAACATTTCAGTTATAAGTGGATTTTCACATGTGATTTCCCTTATGGGCACACCATTGCTTCCGCTGCTAGTTTGTCCGCAAACTAAGCTCGCGCGGGGTGGCCCAGGGTTTGTGGACTTCTTTTCCTTGGATCGATGTTTCCTCTGATACCACTTGTAAGACCCTATTTTTTTTTTTGCAAAAAACCACCGGGTCTTAGGCCCAGAACCGCCGTTTTGTGGTGACACCTTCGCTCGGGAAGGTCGTCACTACAAAACGCCGATCCTGCCAGCCAAATCGATCACAAGAAAAGTAAGCTAACATGAATAAAGCAAGCAAAACATGTCCACATCACATATATAAATAAATCATCAAAAGATGTCCACAACCATAACTGAAAGAACGGAAAACAAGATAACTAGGGCCTTGCCCAATACATCAAGCCTCACTACATGGATCACTCGCGGAAGTAAAATAACTAAATCAACACTCACGGATCCTGTCATCTGAGCTCCTGAGCTAGACTGTCCCGCCTCCATTTGCACCGGCCTCTGGTGCTGCTCCGTCGCCGCGGTCTCCTAAAATGATAAGGTCCACCGACCGTCAGTCATAAAGATTCAGCCAATTCCCCAACTTCTCTAGAGACCCATACATAATACAAGGCTACCACCCATCCTTCATCACTTCAGACCCTAGACAACCAGATTGACCTCTAACCCCAAAGTTGTCAAATTGCTAAACGCAGACCACCCTTAACGTTTTGATGCTCATGAAGAGAGGTACACTAAATATCCAACTTCTTGACCCAAGGGATTTACTGGGGACCCATACTACCTACTTCAGATCAAATCTAGGGTTTCATAATTTCCCATTAATAATTGTATTTTAAATGATTTTCCAAATGGCCATATTACTAAGGTTTGAACTACAAGTATATTTTTCTGACCTCCAATGCCCACTCCAATTTATTCATAAATCAAGGGTACCTAATAAACAGTAGATATAAAGTTTTAGGGAAAACCAGCAAGATTTATTATTTTTAGAAATTCCAAAACACAATTATTTCCAATAATTTCCAAAGGAGGTACCCTCATATGAACTCCAATCCTTGTGCAAATTAACACAGTGGTGCTTATTAATAAAATATTTAATCCTACAAAGTTTGACCATGCTATTCAGAGGGTATGTTTGTAATTCCATCCAAGGATATATTTGCAATTTCTTTCAAAATGAACTAGAGGTACCAAAAATATTGATCTATAAATTATGAGAAAATTACAGTGGATACATATTGATATAAAAAGGCAACCACCAAAGTTTCATGCAATTTCAGAGATTTAATATCCTAAAATTGATCATCCCAGAAATTGCCCACAATGTGAAATATTACAATTTAACCCTCCAAGAGTTTACTCATGTTCTAACCAATTCTTCCAGAGATATATGACATTAAAACCATGATTATGACAGAAGATGGTAAAATGATAAATACTATTTCTCCCTAAAACCTCAAACCCTAAATAATTACAAATCTACCCTAGGGTTTATTACTTATGATTGGCAACTCCAAATCCCTCCAAACTCCTACAGTAGCATTCTCTGGTCACTAAGGCCATCTACTCAAAATTTCAAGTCAAGCCACTGAGGTTTGACCCCTCTTCCTTCATTAACCTCTAATTGCACCCCATTGGGGTTTAGCCTAGGGTTAGGGTCTAACCTTCTCCATCAGCTCTAGTAGGAACTCCAGAGATTCATAACCTCAAAATCAAGTGGGTGACAGAAGATGGTGGTTCCCTAAGTGCTATTTCTTCCTAGATCTCCAAATTCCAATTATTTACAAATCTACCCAAGGATTTATTACCTAGGTTAGACAACTCCAAACCTCTTCAAATTCACAAGGGAGTCTTCTCTGGTCACTATGACCTACCCACCAAAACTTTAGGTCAAACCACTAGGGTTTGACCCTACTCCCTTCATTGACCTCTATTTGCACCCCTTAAGGGTTTATCCTAGGGTTAGGGTCTAGGCATCTCCAAATCCACTCAAAGCTACTCCTTGAGGTGTCTCATACCTCCCAAGGCAGTGACCAAGGTCACCCCATCAATCAGTGGGAGGAAACCCCTCCACACCCCAAAGTTCTCTTATGTTTACTTTTGCCCTAAACATCACCTCTAAGCCAACTATTCTCAAGGGAACTCCCTACCTTGCCCATACCCATACCACTCACTATACTGACCATAGGTCAGTGGAAGACCACCTAAGATCCTACCAATAATTGGTGAGGGGTGGAATTCCAATGGGTACCTATTTGGGGTGCAAATAGCAATTTAGCCCCTTTTTGATTTACTAGGGCAAAACTACTCCAATGGCCACCAAACTTGGACCATAGGTTGGCATGGGGGAGGGTGAGGTGCACCCCAAATATGGAGCCAAAAGACCTTGTGGAAGAGTGGGGGCACTCACCCAAAGTTTTGCCCAAACCTAGGGAGCCTAAGGCTATTTTGGTGGAATACCCTACCAAAACAACTCCATAAATCATGATATTTTAACCAGGGCCTATACATACCCCTTAGGACCACCCATCCAAGTTTGGAAGGGTTTTGAGGTGTTTAGGACACCTAATTAGGTTAAACTAGGATTATTGGTCTTTCCCAAAAATTAAGAATAAAACTTCTCCAATCCTTGTGATCTTTGGACATGACCTAGGTATGCACAAGACTAGACTACACCCCAAAAATCAAGTCATTTGGAGTTCTATAATGGGGTGGGCATCAAAAATGAGTTCTGATTAGCCCTAAAGACAGCCTCCACTAGAATGAGTGCTGAGCCCTAACCAGGACTCCAAATTGAATGATTTCAATTTTGTATGAAACTAGACCCAAAGGGCTACATTTTCTATGTTGACCACTTTTCATGATTCGGCCTCTAACTATTTTTCCCAGATTTAAATAGGAGCTGCATTTTAATCACAGAATTAATAAGGATTGAATTAAATAAGCACGAATCCTAAAGCAGATCGGAGGGCGCTGGGTCATCGTCCCCAATGAGTCAGCGGCTGAGATTTACCACGCCTGGGCCACTTGGAGCGATGATTTCCCGGCCACCTGAGCGCCGCCCCGGCCGACCAACGCCACCACCACCTCCGTTGAGGTGGGGGCCGGCGATGAGCGGTGTTTGATCGGCCGGAGGTGGCCGGAATCGTGATCTGTAGAAGGATACCCAACCCGATCAACGGGAGGATTGGCCGACTCGATTCACGGCCGATTGACCACGATTCGAGCCGCCGTCGATTTGGATCTAACCCTTAGAGTTCAGGGAGGAGAACGGGACCTGTTGGAGGGCTTGCCGTCGAGTCAACCTTGAGTACACCATGGGAGCTGCCGCCGGTTGAGAAGTCATGCCAATTCCTCCTACAGTGCACGAAATCCTCTGGTAACTAGGGGGTTTCTCTCCTCTCAGGTCACTGAAGGTGAAGGGGGGTTCGATTGGGGGTGGTGATGGCTTTAAACATCATTGCCATTAAAGCCCCCCCTTCGGTTACATCAAGGACCGACCCCTCTTCCTCTCCCTGCCTTAATCCCCCTTTGTAACTGATGGAAACTCCTCCTAATCGGCTGAGGAGTTGAATGGAGGCATCAATTGGGGAGGCTAAGAGGTAAAACCTCTTAATGGCCATGAATGGCCTCTTCTCTCTCTTCCAAAAATGGTGAAACCCCCATTTTCTCTCTCCTAACCACCATGGTCGGTTTCTGCCCTCTCTCCTGAGTTTAATGAGGGTCCACATGGGCTGGTTGGCCATCCAATTGAGCTAGCCCAAAGAGATTGGGTTAGGTTTGAGCATTTTGACCTAAATTGGGCAATTTTGACTTTTGGCCAAATTGGTCAATTGGGGAACCCTAGGATGGGGCTTTTGGGTTCAATAGGTTCTAAATTAAGTTTAGGAACTAATGGTGGAGTCAATTTGGTCATATGGTTCTTGGTTGACCCAATCTAAGGTGATTTGACCAAAATAGGCTAATTTGACTTTGGTCAAATTGAGCCCTAGGGTTGACTTGGTCATGGGGCTTTTTGGTCCACTAGCTCCCTTATGACATGATAGCCCTATGGGTGAGGGCAATTTAATGTGGTGAAGGTCAATTGGGGTACTTTGAGAAGAAAGGTCATTTTGACCTAAAAGGGCATTTTGGTCAATTTGCACCCCTGGGGGTCCCATGATGGGGCTTTTGGGTCCATTAGGTCTATAATGGTATTATAAACCTAGGAGTGTGATCAATTTGACATGGTGGGGGTTGATTGGCTCTAAATGGGCTACTTTGACCAATTTGAGGGTTTATGTTGACTTTGGTCAAATTGGCCTCTTAGGTTGACTTCAATGGGCCCAAGATGCCCTAAGGGGACCTCTAAAGGGTTAGGGACACTATGGTGGGGGTCCAAGGGTTAGGTTGAAGCCCTAAATTCCAATCCCAAGCTTGGAAGATGTGAATTGCTATTTGCAGACCAAGGTGGCTTCCTCCTCCTTTCCTAAGCTCTTAGGTTCAAAAAGGTTCTTCCTATGGTTTTGTCATGACCCAGTCATGACAAAACCAACTTAGGGGTCTAGCAGTTTGGGGGATGTTACACCTTCCGTGTCCAGTACGCAGGTGCTCCGCTATTGTGTTCTTAGCGTTGAGGCGTACGTAAGGCTTAGGTCTGGTAGTGTGCATACCCACCTAGTAGTGGAGAGCCCGATCCACTATCACCGTTTGGCCACGACAGGTGATGCCTAAGAGGTTAGCTACCCTCGAAAAGTGAGAAGTAAAATCCTATGTCGACATAGCAAATCAGAGTGCGTAAATCATGGGTGATTCATCATACATACATTCATGACATTGCACCACATTAGGATCCTCATTTCATAAACATGTATGAGCACCTTTATATGATGAGTTACTTATTATTGCAGAAGACCCTTAACTTATAAGTTTGTATGGGCATCCTTATAACTTAAGTTCAATTCAGTTCTTTATATACTCTACTTATACTCTGTTGCCGATTATACAGCTAGAATAGAAGTACTCTTTATACACTTGATATATTGATGTGATCACTATTTCTTTGCCACCTGCTATATTGTATATTACTAATTATATTGCAGCTTTATCTTTCCTTCCTTCCACACGGTGCCTAAGAGCCGTCGGGGGAGAGGATGTGAAGCCACTTAGTCTTTATGACTAACGGTTGTTACGTCACTATTTTTAGGAGGACACCTAGCAGGAGGTGAAACAACAGCGCACGACGCAGGAGGACAGCCAGGCCAGGGTGACAGGGTCTGAGACTACGATACCTTCGTTACCGTCCGTGACAGATCTGAGCGAGAGTTTTGAGATGTAGCCTTAGGGCAATTTTTGTACTCTGATATTTTGCATGATCTTTTGTATCTACCTGTCCTTTTGTACTTGTTGGGACACTTCTACTTATTTGTGAATCTATGGCTTCTGTAATTTTCTATTATTGATGGGTTGACGTGATGATATTGGTTTTAGTCGGCATGATAAACGTCTTGTGGTGCAGGTTAGCTGTGTGCTGACGCTACCGCAAGGCGGCTGTTCTGGGCATATGACTCCCCTCGGCCGTGTTTTGTGTTCCGGGAGTGGGGTCTTACAGAGGATATAATTCAGCAAGACGAAGTAATTTTTGTTTATCAAAAGAACAAAATTGATCCCTTGGGTCGAGACAAGAGACAAATAAAAGTAATTAAGTGTTTACTTCATCAAACCGATCATTTAACTCATTTAGAATCCAATCAAGCAATGTATTAAAAATTTCAATCTTTAAATAATGTATATTTGTAATCTCGCGTGCATTGCGTCTTGATCTACCTAGCTGAACAAACTTCTCTTCCATATTCGAAACTTTTATGATATGTTTATTACAGAAAGTAGAGACTTCAACCATGAAGGATTGTCACTTAACTTTATCATTTCTCATCTTTAGTAGTAACAACTTTAACAATTTTACAAAATGCATTGCGTTCACAATATCCTGATATTTCTTTTGTAAGACTTGAGATAATTCGTGTGTTTTGGCCAAAATATTTTTCATTAGATGACTAACAAAGGCAAATTTAAAAGTCAAGATAACTTGTAAAAGTGCGCTTGTCATTCCTCTTTGGTTTCTATCTGCCCAATGATAATCTCGAGAACATCAATAATAGACGAAAACATGCGAATAAAATTTAATATTCTACCATAATGTGAACTCCATCTCATGTCACCGGCTCTTTTAAGCTCTAAAGGTTGATTCAACCCTCGATCACTTTCTATCTCACCACAACCAAGCTCTCTAGCAACTTGATCAACTTCCAAGCCTCAAAGAGACTCACTTCGTTTATATAAGCCACAAACAACATTCAACACAGTGCTAATAAGAGTGAAAAGCTCAGCAATATTAGAATTCCCTTCCGCAACAGCTACCAGTACCAATTGTAATTGATGGGCAAAATAATGAACATAGAATGCACACATATTTTCTTTCAAAAGTAGAGCTTTTAACCCTTTGAACTCACCCTTCATATTGCTAGCTCCATCGTATCTTTGGTCACGCAACTTTAAAATAGTGAGACCATATTTCATAAAATAAACTATCAATAACAGTTTTTAGTAATAATGTAGATGTATCAGATACATGAACAAAACCAAGAAGACGCTCTGTAATCGTGTTGTTGGAATCTACATACCTTAACACAACAGACATCTGCTCTTTTGTTGATACATCGTGAGATTCGTCCGCTAAAATTGTAAACCAATCTTCTCCAATATCATGAACAATTTATTTTGTTGTCTCCATTGCAATTACTGATACTATTTCCTTTTGAATATTTGGCGATACAAGTTGACAATTGTTAGGAGCATTTTGTAACACAATTGACTTGATGTCATCATTATGTGATGCAAGAAATTATAGCAGCTCAAGGAAGTTCTCTCGTTTGATAGACACTTTAGTCTCATCATGACCACGAAAGGATAATCTTTGACGTAAAAGAAATCGAACACAATCAATTGACGCGCATAAACAAGTACGATAATATATACTTTGTTCTTCTTCTTGATAATTGTATACTTTATTTTTGGTTCATCAAATTCTCACACATCTTTCTAGAAATATTATGTGGGGTGGTGTGATTTTCAACATGTTTGTCAAGTACCATTTTATCTTTTCAATTTCTAAAACCTCTACTAACGAAAGTAGACTCACACTCTCTTTGCGAAAAAATATAACAATAGAGGCAAAATACTGCATCTTTTTCTTGACTATACTCTAACCAACCTTTAAAATCATTATACCAATTCTTATTAAAACCGTGAAACGTCAACAACGTGAGGAATGGGTGTAGACGGGTGAGGAGTTGACGCAGGTTGCAGGGAGAGTTTACGCTGGTGGATGGGGATGATGAAGGAGGATGTCGACATATTGTGCATGTGTTTTTCAACGATTTTTCTTTTAATCATAAAAATGCTAAATAAATAAACGCAGACGTATCCATGGAAGATTAGAAGAAACTATTTTGACATGACAAGAAGAAAAAAGAGAGACTTTTGCATGGTTTATGAACATGTTTGTCGATGGTCATCTAATTAATCATGAATTGTAACTCACATTAATAGGATTATCAGTTGACCATCAGCAAAACAAATTCAAGGCCGCAACGGTTTTTTTTCGGTGTGGGATCAGATGATTAATGGTGGAAACTCAAAAGAAGAGGGTGAAGGATTCTGATGCGGATTAAAATAAGGGGGAAGGGAAGAGTATATTCTTGAAAGATGCCTCAAAAGCAAGTATATAAGGGGAATTAAATTTGCATTCCATTATTGAGAAATTGCCAGTTTTGATTATCTTTCTGAATATATAAATAGTTCGGTGGAAGGATGTCGCATAGATTTAATCAATGCAGTGGAACAACACTAATGGAGAGGAGCGCGTCAATAGTAGTGTTGTGGGTCGCTTAGCGCTCTCCCGGTCTGGAAAATCGAACCAACTTAGCTCAAGAGTGAGTCAAGCGCACAATCAATTAAAAGTGAACTAACAACATGAACGACATGACTTTTTACGTGGAAAAATCACGGGATCAGTTCGATGCCGACCAAATCCACTAGTTTATTAGACATTTACAAGTGTTAGAATCTTCGGGAGGGTGACATATCACCTCTCCGTTTACAAGAACTTGAAAGAGAAAAAGAAATAATGTATTCCTTGACGCTTGTAGGAGCGGCTTCTTGAGCAGCCACTGGAGCAGACACTGTGGAGAGCGAAGTCCACACTTGAGCGAGAGAGCGAGCATAGTGAACACTTGAGCCGAGTAAGCACTTGATCTGGAGAGAAAGTAGAGTTCCAAGGCTTCGCCGGAAAACTTCAGAGCACTCTCTTCTCTTATTGGTTGCTTGTCTTTAAATGAAGGACTTCGAATTTGAGTTTTTCTGAGGGGCATCTTGGTAATTTTGCCTTCTTGGAATTTGAGCTGGCGAATGAGGTTGCGTGACTCTGGTCACTTGGATCACCATTTTTCTAAGAATGACGTTGATGCCCCCGGGCGGTCTGGGCAGGTTCGTTGTAGTTGGCGGACGACGGCGACATTCAGCATCGACAGGAGGTTGCGGAGCGCCGCCGGCACGCACGGGGCGCTCGTGCGCCTGATGGGAGCACGTGCGCGCAGATGCACTGGGAGCGTGCAAGTGTGCGCAGATGCATTGGGAGTGCGCGCGCGTGTACGCTACGCGCGCGCACAGATGCGTTGTGTGTGTGCGCGCTACGCGCACGAGCTGAAATGCGACTCGCGCGCCTGCGCGACATGCGCACCTGTCGTATGAGTGCATACCTGGTATGTGTGAAGCCTTTGCGAGCGTGCTCATCAAGCGTTCCAACATCTATTTGAGGAACCAAACGAACTCAGAATTATGCAAGGAAGAGCTTGTTGGACTCAGCTTGTCGAGCTGGTCGAGGGTGTGAAATAAACCTCTGGTTCGACCGAACTGCTTTTCTGAAACCTCATCAAGTAGTATTGAGATCAATTCTGAGAGTAAATAAGTTCATCACGAGCACGCCAATAGGCACTGTGATTAAGCAAAGGCGAAGCCCTGAAGTAGGGGTGCAAACGAGTCGAGCTTGGCAAAATCTCTAATTCGGCTCGCAAGCTGATGAACAACAAATTGTGAGCTTGAGCTCGTCTCGTAATCGAGCTCGAGCTCGTCGAGCTCGAGTTCCATAGATTGGAGCTCGTGTTTTTTAGCCGACTCAACTCAGTTTGCACTCCTACCCTGAAGTGAAGCCAAAATCAATAACAACAAGAAGATGGAGGCGATGCGTCAGAGAATGATAATTTGAGTGCGGATAGCCATCTTGCTCGCGGATAGCAAAAAGTGTGGATATCCAAAAGTCTTGATTAGAGCATGACCCGAGTCAAGGCTAGGCCCAGGGGCCCCTAACATGCCCTTTTTGGTTGTGCCTCGGCTTGACGCATGACCGGGCCCATAAGGGCTTGACAGTTGTGCCACCCACCCAACTATAAAGCTGGGTTGACACCACCTCTAGTGTTTCACGGCGGTCCATCAATTTCTATTGAGCTCCACACAACATCCTGGGTAACTGAGATCAGGCTAAATCTCACCTTGCCAGATCAACCGGACCAAGCCAAACCCCCTTTTAAAGGGGGGCCTTAAGCCTGAGTTCAGTCTATTCAAAATAAAGCTCTAGTCCGACAGGTCGGAATCTAGCCTAGGCCTACCTATCCTCTTTTGCACCCATGATATGAAGTGATTCACTCCGACATGAAATAATGCATATCTCTACAAAAAAGGCATATGTAGAGAAACAACATATGCACTTCACATCATATAATATACATTATATTTGACATTGAGTGCCATCACCTCTAGATTTCTCATTTTATTCATATTCGGTTAAATCGGGTCACAGTCTATGTGCAGCTTCACATGGAAACAGATCGGACGGTCCTAACAGCGCCGGATATTTATACTGTCCAGCCGACTAAGGATTTTGGTGTTTGATCACTGAGGCACCAAGAATCTACTGCTAGCCGGAATTCTTCCCAAGGCTCCGCTCCGCCTCCCATTGGAGGGTTTTAGCCCTCCGCCGGCGCCGAGGGAGCGAGAAGGAATCCAATGGAGAACTCCTTCGCCGAACAGGGGAGATGGAGGGACGTCGACAAGCTGCTCTCCCGCCCGGGGAACATCGTCGGCCCCGGCTTCGAGCCGAGCCCCCAGGTACTCCACCCCCACCGATTTGAGATTTTTCTTCCAGTTGGATCTCGTTTGGATTTCCTTGGATTTTGCGCAGCTTCGTCAGGAAATTGGAGAATTTGCCAGAGTTTTGGTGGTGGGTGCCGGCGGGCTTGGCTGCGAGCTGCTCAAGGACCTCGCTCTTTCCGGATTCCCCAACATCGACGTCATCGACATGGACACTATAGAGATTTCAAACCTCAACCGCCAGTTTCTTTTCAGGTCATTTTTCGCCATTTCTTTTGCCTTTAACTCCTTTCGCGGAGCAAATTGGGTTTGGAATCTTATATTATGATTATACATCCGAATGAGTTGCGAAAGTCATGCTTATTTTAGTTTTGAAGTTTTCTGGAAAACACATTGAACAACCTCTTATTATTGGTAATACTGTGCTAGAAGTGATGCTAAGATGGTTAAATTCATTAGGGGGTTTGTTCTTTAGGTGTGGTTTGAAAGGATGGAACTGGTTTTGGTCCAAAACCAACACTCATGGGAATTGGAATTGGTCCGAACTCCAATTCTGTTGTTCAGTTGTGACATTCAGACACACGTATTATATAAAAAAGATACTATTACTTTTTATTGAGTATTGACTTTGATTTCATAAAATTATACAAAATTACAAGGTACAAACTTTAAATTATATAAAATTAAAAACACTGATTCATTTGTTGATGTTAAAGTAAAAGATGATACCATGCTACACAATACTATTAAAGCTTGAAGATTATCATTTTCATCAAATCTCTACGCACCTGCGTTAAAAATTGACTAAACTATTACAATAAACTTAAAACAAATTCTAACTTAATCTAGTGATGCTAATATATCAATCATACATAAAGCTAGGTCTAATTGATGGACTAGTGATGCTAATATATAATGCTAATATATAATGTAATCGCATAACTGTTTATAGTTTAAAAGGTCACAATACATTAGATAATACATGGTTCACTCACAAGATAACTAGAATTAATAACTAGCCGAATATTTTCCTCAAAGAATATTGATTGAGTAGTCCATTGTTTTTCCAATGTTGACACAACAGTACTTGTACCTATGTTAAATAGTAAGTACTAACTCATTAACTACCAAATCAAATGCAACATCTAAATAAGCAAACTAAAATGATTAAGCACCTTAATGATCACGCACTCCAAAATTTTAAAATTGGAAATCTTTGAAAAGAAGTGTGAGGTTGTGAGCTACATGTCAGAAATTTGAAGTACATAGTGCATATTATGTAGGAAAACGAAGAACTTAGGTCTCCAAAGTGGAGGCCTACTATATATACCATAAATCCAAGATAATTACAACTAAGCCATACACCAAAATATACAAATACACAGATAATAATAACTCCAATACTCCCCCTCAAGGTGGAGCAAAGATGTCAATCATGCCCAGCTTGGAAATGGTCAAATCTGATCGAGTCGGACCAACAACTTTAGTGAAGGCGTCAGCAAGCTGGTCGGTAGAGGGTACGTAAATAGGAAGAATAGTCCCGGTACGAACGTGATCTCGCAGAAAATGAACATCCATCTCAATATGCTTTGTGCGCTCATGTAGCACCGAGTCCTGAGTAAGAAGGAGAGCAGATTTATTATCACAGTAGAGAGTCGAGCCAGTAGTGAGGGATAGGCCGAGTTCAGTCAGCAGCGATCGTAGCCAAACCAACTCAGTAACGCCATGGGCCATAGCTCGGTACTCGGATTCAGCTGACGAGCGAGATACAATAGGTTGTTTCTTACTCCGCCAGGAGATAAGATGATCACCATGGAAAACACAAAGACCAGATGTGGAGCGCCGATCGGTCAGAGAGCCAGCAAAATCAGCATCAGTGAAGCATGAGAGACTGGAGGTACTATCGGTCCGATAGAACAGCCCAAGTCCAGGAGAGCGCTTAAGATAGCGAAGAACACGACGAGCAGCCTCTAGATGAGAAGTCCTGGGAGAATGCATAAACTGGCTCAAAACGCTGACTGAGAAACTGATGTCCGGCCTAGTATTGGTCAGGTAGATCAAGCGACCAACCAGGCGCTGGTACTGAGAGGGGTCCGGTAGAGGATCACCAGATTCAGCATGAAGACGATGGTTGGTATCCATAGGTGTACTCGCAGGACGACACCCAAGTAGACCCGTGTCCCGAAGAAGGTCTAAGGTGTACTTGTGTTGCGATATGGAGATTCCTTTCTGAGAGCGAGCAACTTCAATCCCAAGGAAGTAACGGAGGGGTCCCAGGTCTTTCACCTCAAAGACTGAGCGTAATGTAGCTTTCACCTCAGAGATGCCAGAGGAGTCATCCCCGGTGAGAATAATGTCGTCAACATAGACCAAGACAATGGCACGACGACCCTCTGGAGTGGCACGAATGAAGCAAGTGTGATCTGCACGGCACTGAGTGAAGCCGGACTGGAGGATAACTGAGCTGAACCTTTCAAACCAGGCACGCGGAGACTGCTTCAAGCCGTACAAAGATTTGTGCAACCGACATACTCTCCCTGAATACTCCCCCTTAAGGGCAAACCCTGGAGGAGGAGCCATATAAACCTCCTCCTGTAAATCTCCATGCAGGAAAGCATTTTTGACATCGAGCTGGTGGAGCGGCCACGCCCGAGAAGCAGCAAGCGAGAGAAGAAGGCGGACACTGGTCAATTTAGCCACAGGAGCAAACGTGGCGCCAAACTCGTCGGGAGCCTGAGTAAAGCCCTTGGCCACCAAACGAGCCTTATATCGGTCAATTGCTCCATCAGCAGAGTACTTCACAGTATAGACCCATTTGCACCCAACTACGCGTTTTCCGGCAGGAAGAGGAACCAGAGACCATGTCCCAGTACGATGGAGAGCAGACATCTCCTCCTCCATGGCCTGAACCCACCGTGGGTCAAGGAGAGCCTCAGCGGTCGAAGCAGGTAGGCGAACAGAATCAGCAGCAGCAACAAAAGCCTGGTAAGATGGTGAGAAACGCTGGTAGGAAACAACACTAGCCAATGGGTGCTCCGTAACGGGAGGGCGAGCACAAGCACGCTTACCCTTGCGCAGGGCAATAGGTAAGTCAACAGAAGTAGTAGAGAGAGACTCAAGAGAGGTACCTGTGACCGGAAGGGACTGCTGATCCGGGACTGGAGGAGAAGTGGGTGTACGCTGGCGGCGAGAGTAAGTCAGCAGGACAGGCGGAGCGGCAGGTGGATCAGGGACTGGGGAAGGCGGAACAACCGGAAGAGGTTGCACAACGGTAGGAAGAATATGTGAAGACAAATGGGTTGAGAAGAAGGGAATCTCCTCATGAAATGTTACATCCATGGAGTAAATAACTCGTCGCAACTGAGGGTCATAACATCGGTAACCCTTAGTGGTAGTGGAGTAGCCGAGGAAAAGACAACGGATGGCCTTGTCGTCGAGTTTAGTCCGAGAAGGGCGACGGTCCTGGACAAAACACACACAACCGAAGACGCGGAGGGGAATGAGAAAGGCGGAGACGGAGGGATGGATGAGGCTGTAGGGGGTAACACCACCTAAAGGACGAGAGGGAGTCCTATTAATAAGGAAAGTTGCTGTAAGAAGGGCTGCACTCCAATAGGACTTGGGAACATTCATTCCCCGAAGAAGACAACGAACAGAGTCCAAAAGGTGGCGGTTTTTTCGTTCAGCTACCCCATTCTGCTCGGGGGTACCAGGACACAAAAATTGGTAGAGAGTGCCTTCATCCCGGAGGAAGTGATCAAAAGAACGAGAAGAATATTCACCCCCATTGTCGGAGCGAAGAATGTGAACAGGTGTGCCATGCTGAGTCTGTATCATACGAGAAAACTGAGAATAAACAGATAAGACCTCAGATTTATTTTTTAGGAGATAAACCCATAAGCAACGAGAATAGTCATCTATAAAAGTCACAAAATAAGAGAAACCATCAAATGATATAACAGGGGCAGGGCCCCACACATCAGAATGAACTAATTCAAAACAAGAGGTAGCACGACTAACAAAAGGAACATATGTGCTACGTGTGTGCTTCGACAGTTCACATACATCACAGCGAAAAGGAAAAACAAAGGACACATCTGGACAGACGGACACCATCCGCTGAGGGCTAGCATGTCCGAGACGTGCGTGCCAAAGCGAGCTGGATGACAAAACATGTGACACTGCAGAAGAGGTAGACGGACAGATGTCGGTGGTGGTGGTCGCAACAGTGGAAGAAGGTAGCTCCAGGTAGTACATTCCACTCCTCTCATATCCCGTACCAATAGTCCTCCCGGATCTCAGGTCCTGAAAAACACAACGATCAGAAAAGAAAGTTACTGAGCAGTTTAAAGACCGAGTAATACTACTAACAGAGATGAGGTTGAGAGCCAACTGAGGTACAAGGAGAACAGAGTCAAGAGAGAAAGAGGAGGAGAGAGGGACGGTGCCACGGCTGAGGACAGGGGTAACTGAGCCATCAGCGAGGCGCACATCCCGGTGGGAACATGGGACAACCTGAAGCAGACGGGAAGACGTACCAGTCATGTGGTCAGTTGCTCCAGAATCAATCACTCAGGGTGACGAATCCTGATCAATCGTTGCCACGGAGCAAGCAAACGGAGTACCTGATGAAGAAGAGACCGTGGAAGCAGAGGCAGTAGTGGAAGGCTGAGACTGCTTGAACTGCTGAAACTGCTGAAACTGGGCCATAATCTGACTGAACTCAGAGGAGTTGGCACCCAAAGTGTGCTCAACTGACTCGGAAGACTCGGCAGAAGCAACAGTGTGTCTGGGGACACCACCAGGACTGGGACGCTCAGAGCCCTTCAGGTGGGGGTATAGCTGATAGCAGCGACTACGGTCATGATACAGGCGTCCACAGTGAGAGCAAGGGCCAGGAGGGCCCGCAGAGCCACGACCACCAGGAGAGACACGACCGCCAGAACGACCACCCCGGTTCCGAGAGCCGGAGGTGGGAGGCCGGTAAGAGGCAGCAAGGGCCATCTGTTCAGTAGGGAGAGAAGAGGTTGTACGGACGCCAGAAAGACTAGATTGCCTCTGCATACGCTTCTCATGCTCTGCAACAATGGAGTAGGTCTCAAGAAGATCAGGCAAAGGAGACATACCCACAATCTGAGCACGGGTAGACTCAAATTCGGGGCGAAGCCCCATCAAGAACTGATATGTTCCCGTCGCTGTCGCTGTTTCCGAATAAGAGCAATATCATTGGTAGACTCCAGGTCGCTAAGAGGCTCAAGATCGTTTAGCTCAAGAAAACGATCCTGAAGGTAAGTGAAGTATTCCTGAACAGAACGCTCCCCCTGAGTGGCGGAAGCGATGTCCTGAAAGATGCCGAAGATCTGGGCATCAACCCGCGTATGACCAAAGGTGCGCTGGAGGGCAGACCATAGTTCGGAGATATCCTCAAAACGCATAAACTGACTGAAGATGCGAGGCTCCATCGAGCACTGAATCCATCCAAGAACCATGTATTTTTTGGTCGACCACTTGACCAACTCCTCCTTTTTGTCATCCTTGTCGGTCGGTTTGGGCACAGAGGGGCCGCCGGTCAGCCATGAAAGCTTATTCCGACCGGCGAGAGCAACCTTCATCGAGGTCGCCCACGAAGGGTAGTTTTTCTCATTGAGGAGAATGTTAGTGATCCGTCCCGTAGAGGATCCATAGGTGTCCTTGGACTCCATGAAGAAAGAAGATCCCTCCCGCAAAGGAGATCGGGGACCGAAGGAAGAAGAAGGGGCTGGCGCGTTGGAGGAGACGCCACGGAGCCGGCGGCAGAAGGGGCCGGCAGCGGGCTGCAGGAGGCAGCTGGAGAGGCGGATATCGCAGCGGCAGCAGGAGGCGAGAACAGCCCCGGGAAAGACGAAGGAGCGCCGAAGAACTGCGAGTAGAGGAGATCGGCGCTGGACGCACGAAGAGCAGCGTCAGCAGGAACAGGAACTGGACGCACGAAGAGCTGCCGAAGAAGCGTCGAACAGGAGCCACGAAGGAGATCGGCGCTGGACGCCGAAGTAGCGTCGAACAGGAGCGCTGAAGAAGCGTCGAACAGGAGTCGAAGAAGCGTCGAAGAGCCGCACGAAGAAGCGTCGAACGGCGGCAGGAGGACTGTCGAAGGAGGCGGCAACACGAAGAAGCGGCAGCAGGAGCGCCGAATAAACGAAGGGCTGTCGACGTCGAAGGCAGGGAAGACGCGAGGCTGCGGCACGACGCGAGGAAGCGAGGCGGAGCCCTAGACGGAGGCGCGGTTTCGCTTTGATACCATGTAGGAAAACGAAGAACTTAGGTCTCCAAAGTGGAGGCCTACTATATATATACCATAAATCCAATATAATTACAACTAAGCCATACACCAAAATATACAAATACACAGATAATAATAACTCCAATATATTACACCATCAGAATACAAAGAGAAGTGTCCAATTCAAGAAAAAATGAGATTTCAGCACATCAGTGTGTGAGTTAAGAAACCAAGATAATGAGACCACTAACATATTAACGAACTCTAATTAAAGCTATCTAGAACATTGATCTCGCAATGACTCAATGAATTAGCAAAGGATGAATGTTAATTCAGAATTCAATGCAAGAGAAATGAAGATTGAGGAATGTTAGCAAAATTGCACAATAAAATTGAACCATAAAAGTCCTAAACAAACCCTAAGTTCTGAAAAAGCAAATAAATATTAGACGATGAAATTTTTTTACAATACAAGAATAACCAGAATCCTAGAGAAGTTGATAATGAAAATGAAATGTTATGGGCTTCGTTGGTATCATTATTAGTTGTCGTTATTATTAAGTGTCATTATTATTAGATGTCGTCCTTTAGAATTATTATGAACGCTGTGTCTTCTATTTCATGTCAGGTCTTTTGGTAATTAGTCTGAGTCATGTAATTTTATATATAGACCCCTTGGGTCATGAATGGAACCAAACAAGAATTAATCTCTTCTCCCCTTGTCCATTTTTATGAGATCTTGGTAGTTCTCTCCTCACAAGCACACCCCGCCTAGGCAACCGTGATTCCGGCTCCACAGTACCCTCCGCTGCCGTCATCTCTGCCTCCGGCTACTACTCCGACAAGCCCATAACAAATTGGTATCAGTGGCACAATCCCATTCTCCGACAAACCCATAAGGAAGCGAAGGGTTGCAGACCTTAAGTGACACAATCCCATTCTTGCAGAGCTACAAAGGCACACTGCAACAAAGATGCATAACCACACATGCATTAAGTAAAAGGAACTGAAGGATCTGTGAGACAAATTAGAGATTTAGGAATAGGGCAAGCCCGCAGGTAGGAACTAAAAAAGAGGTGGCCATTGTGGCTATCTCGAAAGGAGAAAAGTCATAATCCAGAAACTCGATTTCATTTTGAGTTTTATCCGGAGAGTGCGCAAGCAAGGCGGACCGCATACCACATAATCATAATTCTGAAATTGTACAATTTTGAGCTATCTTGAAGTAGATTTCTAACGTGTTGGCTCTGACTCAAAATCAGATTCAAGCTATTTTGATTCGACTTAAATTGACCTGAGTTATTTCAATTCCATTCTGAATCAAGTAAGATACCAAACAATTTTTAGCTGTTTGGAATTTCAATTTTATGCTCAGCACTAATATAAATAATTTTACTTTAAATCTAATTGAAACTCAATTTCATTTGTCATACAAAATAAGAATGCATGTGTGTATAAATGTATAATAATAGTATATTCACACACAATCGTGCATATGTACCCCATACGCCGACAATAATAATACCCCTCATCCTCTGTTTTATATTCTAAACAAAATATTCCTCGAAGAATAAAGTGTGATGAAGGGGTACTCTTGTTACTGGGTATAAGGGAACCTCATGATTTTTTATTTTAAATTAATGATAAAATTGATTAAAAAACATGCTAAACTACTAAAGTGCAAATTATAGCAATTCATGGATGACTCCACAACTTTTGAAAAATTAATGTGCACATTAAGTGTATGAACTTATGTCAAATCACATTGTACAAGTTAAGTCACAGTGCATATGAAGTAATCATGCAAAAACTGTCCGGGTATGGAAGTCCCCCCCCGGTCTACCTGCTTTTAGTTTGGTTAGGCCCGTGTCTCGTTACGCTTGGGCATGGGCCTAGGTTAGGCCTAGGGGGCCCTAACATGCCCCTTTTTTGGTTTTGGCCCTGCCTGGTGCACGACCAAGCCCATAAAGGCCTAGCAGTTGTGTCACCTGCATAGTTGTAAAGATGGGCAGACACCCACTTCTAGTGGGAGGCAGGACAACAATTCCTGCTAAGCCCTCCCGACGCCCTGACTTCCTAGGACCAAGCTTGGCCTTGCCTGGCCCCACCAATCAAACCCAAACAAGCCCCCTTTTAAAGGGGGTTTTGGGCCCGTCACTCCTGGGTCTGGTCAAAATAAAGCCTCGGCCTGGCAGGCCCGAATTTGTCCTGGGTATGTCGAGCCTTTTTGCACCCATAATATGAAGTTATGCAACTACGACTCGTAAGAGGGTTTTAGCCCTCCGCCGAGGGTGAGAGAAATCCAATGGAAAACTCCTTCGTCGAACATTTGAGATGGCGGGACCTCGACAAGCTCCTCTCCTGACTGGGGAACATCGTCGACCCCAACTTCGAGCTGAGCCCCTAGGTACTTTCCCTCCCCTCCCTCACATGCAATTTGAGCTTTTTCTTCTCGTTGGATCTCGTATGATTTCATTGAATTTTGCGCAACTACATCAGGAAATTGAGGAATTTGCAAGAGTTTTCGTAGTGGGCGCCAACGGGCTTGGCTGCAAGCTACTTAAGGACCTCTCTCTTTCTGGATTCCCCAACATTGATGTCATCGACATGGACTTTATAATCTCGTACCTCAACCGCTAGTTTCTTTTCAAGTCATTTCTCACCATTTCTTTTGCCTTTATTTCCTTTCGTGGACCGCATTGGTTTCTGTTCCATAGTTATCGTAATATGATGTTGAAATTGGCGGAGAAGCTGGTACTGATTTGGTGAATGTATAAGCCACACTTGTGGTTGGACACTTACATTTGTTAAGAAACTCGAACGGTTTCCAAAACGCAGCTAAATCACACTGGGCAACAAGAAATACATGGATAACAAACAATCAACAATTCCACTTCAAACAAAGATTCTTTCGTTCTCTATGCAGTAACGAACTGATCAAGAAGTGGTGGTTCAGTAACTTCGGTAGTCGATTCGCGAACTTCGCTACGTTCGCCTTGTCGCTTTGCGCCTCCATTTTGTGTGCTGCCCTGGAATGATAAACCTCTAGATAGATCTCAGCACTCAACACGTTGCTCACATTGCCTTATCAAGGAAGCCAAGATCGATGTCAAATGATAGAAGCGAGGGCTAAAGGTGGGTGTAAGGGATAAGCAAAACCAAGCATCATTGTAGCACTTCTCCGTTCATTCTCTCTCTCATTTTATATATAGCAAATTATTCCAATAAGAAGCATGAACTTCGCCATCGCTCGCCTTTTTGCGGAATGAAAACTAAATCCTCCGCTTTTGAACCAACCTCATAAAGAAGAGAGTGAGAGAGTTTGAAATGCTACAACTAACTCAGAGGAAGATGCAAATAGTCAATAAAAGAATGCCGCTACTCTTCTTCGCTTCGCTCGCCCCGATTAGCAAAGAAATTTGAAAGATGAGAGAAAAAGGAATGAACTCATTGAAGGAAATAAGAAACCATACTCTACATAGAATCAACCCCCCCCCCCCCCCCCCCCCCCCCCCCACACCCCCACACACACACACACAAAAAAAACCTTGTTCCAAGCAACTCCGTTAAATCAACATCGACAAAAAGGTTACTAGAACTGACATAAGTAATACATTGTCTCTAACTTCTTTGATCTCAAAGCTAGGTTAAACCACATAGAAGCGAAGAGGACTATCTTTACGGCTTTATTCCTTTTGCGTACTATCCGTTTCAAAAGAAAGAAGAATCGAACATCTTAGAAAGTTCTCAACTATCGTCTCTGCTTTTGGCCTAGTTCTTTCTATATCTGAGATAAAGTGAAGTGATAGTGCTTAGGAATAGAAAAAGGGGTTGGTTTCACCGCTTTCCCAATGCTTATTGTTGATTGTTTCTAGCCTTTAATACAGCAGTATTATCATTTTTGCATCTTCTTCTATATTGAGTTGCGACTTTCATATTTATATCAAAATTCTTATGAGATTCATAGTCTCTCAGAATAATCGGCTATCAATTTCGATTTCATTGTTCGCTATTTAGCGGCATTATATTGGGATGTGTATCCCCGTGCTGATTGCTGTTCCTTATGAGATTCGTAGTCTCTATCGGAACAGTTAGTGGTTAAGAAAGGAGTGAATGAGCTTTCAGAAAGTCAAAATTGCCCAGAAAGGTATTCAAAATTGACTTTGTTAGACCGTTATTTGACATACTTCCATAAACAAAATACAATCGAAACTTGGTCAAGACGAGATCAAGACGTGGTTGAGGTGGTCCTTCAATCAAATGGTACTTCTCAAGATCTATACTATACGAAGATCTAAAGTCGGTCCATTCAACCCTTTTCTGTTCGTGACCACTTCTACTCTTTTGGCTAATGCTTGGTTGATTCCTATCTTTCTATGTGTTTAATCGGGAATTGGATTGCTGAAATTAGTGTATATCAGAGTATAGTTCTGGTCCATTACGGGCACAGTCGCTTGATCCTCTAATGTTTCTTTATATTTCTTCTGCGATCTTTCCTTCTTCATTTGCGTGTATGGATGGTAGATTCCAAATCTAAGCTTTTATTTCAGTGTGGGTCTCGCTGGAGTTAGGCTCGGGGTCGGATGAACCAATTGATGTTTTGTGTATGTAGATCACTTGGAAGCCCTTTGGGGATAGGCCTTACGCTTATTGACCAGCCGTAGTGTAGCTATACCTGATATGTACTTCCTTTTTAAAGCTTACATGCGAAGATGTAACTTCACCATATGGAGAACAGTCCGGGAGGTGAGTTACGTGTCAGCGAAGAGACAAAATACCGGTTTCATAGCATTTAGGATGAGTCCTAAATACTTTAGTGCTAACACCGAGCCGACGACAAGGACCGAAATCAAGGGCCCGATTCTCGACAAGAGTCCTGTAAGCGATAAGCTAGAGTTCTCGGCCTTTTCCGTGTTCGGGAGAGCTAGAAAGTCAGATGCCTTCTTTGCGGCATAATGATTTTAGATAGGCGAAGAAGACAAAGTCAAGTAGGTGAGCTGACAAGCGAACAGTTTGGGGGGTGAGCCAAAGAAGGTGTACCGAAAGTGGGGTCCGTTTCGCCAAACCAGTAGTGATCTCAATCCTCTACGTGTCTGTGGGGCCAGGAAACCTTAGGACACCAAACATCCTACGGGGAGAGGCGAGCGATAACAACGTTTTTGAAAAAAGGATGGATGCTAGCTATCCTCAGCTCGGTCCCCCGGCACAGTGGAGGTTCCGTAGTGCGTCATGAGCATCGTGCAAAGGGGAGGTTGAGCAACTCAAGCGAACCACCCTACATTTGGGTAAGAGGGAGAAGGTTGTGAAGACCGCTTCGTTATCCACACATCCAGTCAGATGAATGGAGGACCGACTGACCTGGGTTTTCACGAGTGTTGGCGAGTCCTGGAGCGCCCGTTAAGGGCGCAAACGCATACCTTGGGGTGATCATCACCACCTACACCTCACATATCTGCATAATGGAATGTGTAACCCGCCTGTTGTCCAAGTCAACCACTTCATTTTCTGTAATCCATAGTGTCTAACAGAACACAACAACAAGGGACAACCCACCCATACAAACATCCTGCGGGGAGGATGTCACTACTGACAAGACCGTCTGGCGAAAACGCCACAGGAGCGAAGCGTGGTAGGTGATGCGTGATTTCCGTATAGTGTTTTAGGCACCATTCTAGCATTGATTTCACTTCTTAATCGCTCATTCTTATTAGATTTTCACATCATATCGCATAAAATCTCTAAAGCATTCATTTGAGCGTTTTCATGCTAGGTAGGGTGTGCTTTTAGGCATTTCATGCATGAGGAAGATAACCTCTCCCTCTCATTCATATTTTACTTGTCATATATGCCTTATTTTACTTGTAAACATCTGCCATGATCGTATTTGTGGGTTTTGGGATGTCCGTGGTTGGTTTTGATGCAAAAATGCATCTGCCTGTGCGTTTGGAACACGCACGGTCGTGCGTTTGTTCGCGCACGGGTAGATGTTGGTTTTTCTGAACATCGCACAATCAGAAGCATTTTCTTCGCGCACGGGCTGCGCACGATCGTGCGAGTGTTATCGCGGCCTACCGGAGAACCCCATATTTCCGGTCTCTTTGTGCGTTTTACGCACGATCGTGCATTTTTCTTCGCGCACGTCCGCTGTGCAAATTTATGGGCGATGCAATTTTGCGCGCAAATTCCACTTCCTTCACGCACGATCGATCGCACGACCAACGATTAACACATGCAGGATCGTGCACGTTCTTATATACTGCCGGCCTATAAATAGTCTCTTCCGCGATTTCTTCCGAATCGACACGCTAGGAGCGCCGTTTTCTCTCTAGTTTCGCCCTAGAGCATCAGGGCTTTGCCCTAGGTCATCTCCTACCTCCCCAAGCTTCCTAAAAGTGAAGAAGGAGATTTGCAAGGATCCATTGGAGCTTCACGCCGGAGCACATGGTGTTGAGACGAACAGACCAAGGAGAAGACGCGACTAGGAGGATGCGACAACTCTCTCGTATCGTGGAAGCAGCCAACGAGGAGTAGGAAGAGCTGGTGGACCAAGTTGGGCTCCCCTACGAATCCGAGGAAGAGTCTCTCGTTCTCTCCGTGCCAAGGAGTGGTAACATGTATATTTCCCATTGCTTTTAGAATACTTGTAATCTATATTGAAGTGCTCTCTAAAACATCTATGTACCATGACCATTAGACATAAATGTTCATAGATTCACTCTTTGTTGTGGATGGTATGGATTTCTTGTTGGTGTTCTTGGTTTAGTGATATTGTGATTTTGGCTTTGTGTTCTTGTGATGATGATGGTTTTGTAGTTTTGAGCTTGTTGCGTCTTCGTTGAGTTAGAAGCGAGCAAGTGAGCTTGTGAGAGTTGAGCTTTGCAAGAGCAAAGTGAAGAGTGAGTGCGAAGCAGAGGAAGGCGACCCGTGGAGGTGCGAAGCGGTGTTTACGACCCGCGGAGGTGTGAAGCGGCGGGGGAGACCTGCACCTTAATGTAATTTTCTCCCGCAGTATTGCTAGCAAACCCCCCGATTAAGATATAGCTTCCTGCCAAGACTTCTATCCCAAGTTTTTCTCAAAAGATTACTCCACCCCGCTGTGTTCCACGTGAGTTCGATACTAGGGGATCCTATTCCTATTTTATATATTACTTGTACGATCGTGGTGTACCCACACCGATTGGACGCATCAGTAGGCCTCCACCGGGGAGCATAGGGAGGAAAGGGAGCCCGAACAGTGGAAGAGCCAGGAGAGGTCAGGTCGTTTGCAAAAATGGAAGGTCTGAGCGGCTCATTCATTCTTGGAAAGAAGGGAACGATGGATGAATAGATAGAGTAAACGTTAGACCGTTCGCGGTAGCTCTGCCTACACGCGAATGAGCTTTCGAGGTTTAAATTGAACTAAAGTTTTTGCGAATGAAATGAATGCTGGGCTGGCCACCTCGAATGGCGTGAGCCGCATGCGCGGAGAGATATGTAGCCAATAAACAAAGAAGAAGCGAGACAAAGTGAGTGTTCTTAACATAATGTACATAATGAGAGCGTCTTTGCCCCCGAAGTTCGATTTATGATCAGATTAAGACTGAAGACGAAGACTTCATATTGAGACAAGATAAGGGGAAGCTTAAGCTATATCTTCTCGGGAATCGGTGCACTAGGCTCGTGAAAGAAGAGGTTCCTGCTGCTAGGGATAGAAGATGATTCCAAAAATGAAAAAGAGGTTTCTTTCAGTAAGGTAGGGCCTAAGCTTCACCCCTGTAAGACTAATAAGAAGAGGGTCTGCCTCATTATTCATTCTCAGTCCCAAGGTGTCTAAGTAAATAGACTTCCTAAGCTTCAAGGCGATAGAATAAGTCCCACGAGATATTTGATTTTTTTCATAAGAGAAAGAAGAAAGTTATGAATAGGTCAGGAAAAGCATAAGGCTTAAAGGCAGGGTCAATAGTAGTGGCCTTATCTTAGGATATATATATATATATATTGCTTGGGGATGGGGACGAGGACGATATACACAATATGACACGATACAGATACAAGAAATATGATTTTCATATTACCTAGGATATGAGATACGTTTTTGAAAATTTTAATTATTTAAATATAAGTGCAAATTAATATGAAAACATGTGCGATATTAACATCTTCATTTTTTTCATTATTATATCTCACATATCATATATTAAATGAAAATAAAGTTTGTGTCACACAAATATATCATATCCTAAATAAGAGTAATGAATAAAATTATGTAATCAATTCAATCTCACTACTTATTCAACACTTTTTACATGTCTTTCGCCATGCCACCATCGCAAAACACATAGTATTTGAGCATTTTCGAGCATACTCATGCGTATTCGGTAATATCCGAAAGTATCCGCGAGTATCCAAATTTTTTTATATCTAAAATTAAAAGAAAAATGTCCAAGTTTTAGTCTCCTGACTCTGAAACGTTTCAGGTACGATACGTAAGGCTGTTGTAAGTAACCGTACTTCATAGTATATATATACATATACATATCAATATATATATATGTATATAGATATACATATATATGTATATATACGTATATATATGTATATATACGTATATATATGTATGTACATGTATATATATGTATGTACATATATATATATATATATATATATATATATATATATACGAGCAGCTCCGCACGGGCTTCGCTCGTGCTCGCTGACTCTTAGCGGGCTGCGCCCGCATTCGACAGTACCCGACCGGCAATAGCGGGCTTCGCCCGCAACATATACATATGAGTACTCAAAATGACCATAAAAAATATACATCAATATTTTATAATTATTTTTTTCAAAAACATTTATATTTTAACAAAAAACCATTTTAAAGTAAGCCATTATATTTCGAAATTAATTTTTGTAGGCCTAATGATAACCTACCATAGTAGGTTTAAGAGGTCTACTAAAAACTTTTGGATTTTATGAATTTTCATCATTATTTTTATTATAAGGATATGATGTAATTACACAAATAGTCATTACATTTTTATGAATTTCCATTTTTTTATAATATATTTTAAGTCATTGGAGTAAAAGAATGAGGATATATTTGACAATTTTGAATGTTGCACCAAAGACAACTTCTTGTATATAGTAGTTAAAGATATACATATATATGTGTATATATCTATATCTATCTATATATATGTATATATATATACACACGGATATATATGTATATATACACACACACACACACACACGTATACACATGTACACATGTATACACATATATACACATGTATACACATATATACACATGTATACACATGCATACACATGTATACACATGCATACACATGTATACACATGCATACACATGTATACACATGCATACACATATGTACACACATGCATACACATATGTACACACATGCATACACATATGTACACACATGCATACACATATGTACACACATGCATACACATATGTACACACATGCATACACATGTATACACACATGCATACACATGTATACACACATGTATACACATGTATACACACATGTATACACATGTATACACACATGTATACACATGTATACACACATGTATACACATGTATACACACATGTATACACATGTATACACACATGTATACACATGTATACACACATGTATACACATGTATACACACATGTATACACATGTATACACACATGTATACACATGTATACACACATGTATACACATGTATACACACATGTATACACATGTATACACACATGTATACACATGTATACACACATGTATACACATGTATACACACATGTATACACACATGTATACACACATGTATACACACATGTATACACACATGTATACACACATGTATACACACATGTATACACACATGTATACACATGTATACACACATGTATACACACATGTATACACATGTATACACACATGTACACACATGTATACACACATGTACACACATGTATACACATATGTACACACATGTATACACATATGTACACACATGTATACACATATGTACACACATGTATACACATATGTATACACATATGTATACACATATGTATACACATGTACACATATGTACATATGTGTATACATATGTGTATATATGTGTATACATATGTATATATATACATATGTATACACATATGTATACACATGTACATATGTATACACATATGTACATATGTATACACATGTACATATGTATACACATGTATACACATATGTACAGATGTATACACATATGTAGACACATATCTACATATGTATATACATATGCATATACATATGTATATATAGAAATGTATATATATACATATCTATATATACATATGTATATATATATGTATATATATATTGTAGGCCCGGGGAGCAAGCACTGAGCGACACGACGGGTTTGGGGCTTGGCTTGGTTCTCGGTGCCGAGGTCATGAAAACACCATCCTCTGTACCGGTGAATTTGGAGACCTCAGCACCCCTTAGGGGACCTGAGAAGGAACCCGCTCTTGAGGACCGCGAGCGCCTGGTACGAGTTCATGTTGCGGCGGCGGTGACCACGCGACGTCCTGAATTTGATCAAGAGGATCCTTTCTACCCACCTCACTTCTAGCGGGTGGCGTGTCCTTTTTGCAAGGATATCTTGAACGCACCCGTGCCACTGTGATTCCACGAACCCGCTCACAGTTTTTATTTCGGACAGGACGACCCACTGAGCCACCTCCAGTAGTTTGAGGACGTGATTTCCATTTGAAACGTCATTGATGCTTTCAAATGCAGTTTTTTTGTGATCACCTTCAAGGGGAATGTCGACGAGTTCGATCTACTGTTTCAACGATCTACGTCATGGACTGATGTTAGGGTTCACGATCTACAAGAATAGTAAGAAGGGTCCACAAGCACTATTTTCGATCAACCAGAGAAGTTGTGAGATCGTAGAACACTACATTGATCACTTCCAAGAAGCAGTGATGGAGATCGATGGATATACCCTTCAACTCGCATTAATGTGTACATGCAGGGACTGTTCATGTTGGAAGTCAGTCGCGACCCTCCCGTCTCCTTAGAGGAACTCATTGACTGCACCAACCGGTTCATTGAGGGCGAGACCACCGACAACGAATTTTTAGCCTCGCTTACGAGGCTGACAAGAGGTGAAGAACATCCAGGTCCCACGAGGTCCGGACGAGCTGAAGGAGTAAGAAGATCTGAGGATGAATGTTGCGGGGCGCAACAAGTTCATTAGGGCCCACTGGGATCAGATCGACGACAGTTGGTGCTCCCCGCGAGGCCACTGTGGAGGCTGTCAGGTGGATCTCACAATTTCGGGTTGGATTGGCATAAGTCGTCGGATCACCGTCGAGGTGATGAGCATAGAGAGTGCAATTTCTCTTTGCTGATAGAAGCTATGGTGATTGCCCGACGTCAGGGGGCTCACCGAGGCGGTCATGCTAGACACCCACAACAACGACGAGGTCCGGCGCCGTATTGCGGCTTCCACCAGGAGGAAGGTCGTGCAACGACGAACTGCCAAGGCCTTCACAATCTCATGAAAAGGATGGAGCGGGAAGGAAAGTTACTGGAGAGAGGCGCTACGACAGGAGTTCGCCCCCGCGAGAAGCTGCTATCAGGGGCGTACTTGCTCCAGCTCCCGCGCGACCTCGCTGCGAGGATTGAGAGGATATCAACGTGCGAGGAGGCATATGTGCGATCCATGGCGGGGTCGGCATAGAAGCCTAGCAGAAGGCGAGCCTACACAGTTTATAAGAGGGAGGTTGCTTCCACCTTGTGAGTTGCCCCTCCAGTCTGTAAGATAGTGTTCTTCGCCGAGAATATGCCAGAGCACGAAAATCCATTTCATGGTGTTGTGGTGATCAAGGTTGCAATCGAGAATTCACCGTCTCGCGAATCTTGGTGGACAACGGGAGATCAGCAATCGTGATTTTCAAGAAAGCCTTCAATTCAATTGCAGTAGAACCTGTAAGGAAGGAGGTTGAGGGAAGAGTTGAGCTGGTGGTCACTCTTGGCGGGACCACAAAGACTCGTCGGTTCGTCATAATGGACGCACCGAGCAATTACAACGCTATTTTTGGAAAGCCCCTCCTTAATGCCTTCCAGTATGTGGCCTCCTCCTTCCATCTATGTTTGAAGTATAACATCAAAGAAATTCAGATCCAGCCTGGAGTGATCTGAAGGTAGCCCAAGAATGCTGCTTTAGCGTGCTGAACGTCAGATACGGGAAGGAGGAACCCGAGGCTATGGAAGGAGCTGCTCGCCTCGAAGTGGCAGAATAGGTGGATGAAGTGGAGTTGTTGACAGGGTAATGGGAATCAAGGAACGTCCAGATCAACAGAGAGCTCGTAGAGGAGAACAAGAAGAAGTTGATGTATTTCCTCCAGAACAACATCGATGTCTTTGCTTGGAGCGCAGTGGACATGTCTGGTATTGACGCCGATGTCGCTTGCCATCGCCTCAAACGGGACCCGAAGTTCGCCCCATCTGCCAGATGAAGAGAGTCATTGCCACAACATTGACCGTCCCATACGAGACGAAGTCCAGAAGATGTTGCATGCTGGATTCATCTTCGAGATACAGTTCCCGAGTGGAAAATCCCTAAGGATTATTATCCCTTGCTTCGGATCGTAGCGCTGGTTGACTCAAGTCACTCAACGACCTGTTTTCATGTGATGAATTAATTTCCTTGATGTCTTTTCAGGTTATCACCAAATCAGGATGCACCCTCTCGACAATCCCAAGACGTCGTTTGTCACGAACAATGGTTGTTACTGTTGCAAGATGACGCCCTTTAGGTTGAAGAACGCCGGGGCGAGCCTACCAGATGATGATGGATCCTGTATTCAAAGACAGAAGGGGAGGAACCTTGAAGTCTATGCGGATGACCTCATGGTAAAAATCAAGAGCGTAAAAGATCATTTGAAGGATCTTGCGAAAACGTTTGCTACTTTGCGAAGGTTCAAAATGAATCTCAACCTGGCCAAATGTGCTTTTGGGGTCTGGAAGGTGAAATTTATGGGACATCTCCTCACTCCCAACCTAGTAGAACCTAACTCAGACAAAGTTAAGACCATCCTGGAGATGGTAGCGCAAAAATACACTAAGAGAGTTCAACAACTAACATGGAGGATTGCATCGCTCAACCGTTTCCTCTCGAAGTCTGGGGAGAAATGCTCACCATCCTTCAAAACTCTTAGAGCTAATCTGAAGTTTGAATGGAGCCAGCAGTGTGAAGAAGTATTCCTCAGTTTGAAGCCTTGAAGCAACAACTGATGGAGGCTCCTTTGCTATAGAGCCCATGAGCCAGAGAAGATCTCTTTCTATACTTAGGAGTAGAAGCGAAGACAGTAAGTTTGGTGCTAGTTCGAGAGGAATGGAAAAACAGATACCCATACACTATATTAGGCGGGTCTTGAAAAACGCAGAGACCCGGTATCCTATCTTAGAGAAGTTGGCTTAGACTCTCATCATATCAACAAGAAGGCTGAGACCATACTTTCAAGCCCACACAATTAATGTTGTGACTGATCATCCGCTACGTAATGTCCTGGAGAGGGCCGAGTACTCAGGAAAATTGGCCAAATGGTTGGTGGAGTTGGGAGAGTTTGATATCTCCTATTTTCCTCGATGACCATCAATGCGCAAACGGTCATAAATTTCTTTATTGACTTCACGATGGACCCAAAGATGGAAGAATATTCACCGCCACCCTGGGTTGGGCGATCTATGTCGACGGGGCCCAAGGGTACTCACCCAAACCTATTGAACTCGCTTGTTCTTAGCTTGTCTCCCCCTAAACCTAACATATCATCTGGTTTTGGAGGGGATGTTTCAATATACTTCTGGGTACGCGGTGAGACCTCCTAGTTGTAGCACACCTATATTCTCTTGTAACATGAGCAATAAAGATTTTCGATTTTCTTTCTTGTTTGCCTTGTGTCTGTGATTGTTTCTATTGTGGGTAGAAACCTTCGGCGATACTTAGCCCGAATTTTGGGAGCAGAGTTCTCAGCTCCAATAGGCATAGGTCTTTTTTCTTTCCAAATATCTTATCTTCCTCTGTTTTCTTCTTCACTTTGTTGCCTCTAGTGGTTATTCTAAATTTGGTCTCTCCTGCATGTTAACAAAATAATTTGTAACAGATTTTAAATATTATTTTGTTCCAAAAACAAAATAATTAGTTTTTATACTAAAAACACCTGTTTCAAATGCGTGCTTGTCTTACAAAATTATTACATCGGAGTGTATTGATTTGTTGCCTGCTTCAGTTTTAGTACATAGTTTTTTACTCATAAGTGCCTAAGCTCTAGTGTGGTAATTCAGGCTTCAGGATGTTGGGAAGTCAAAGGCCGAGGTTGCTGCCAAGCGTGTGATGGAAAGAGTTTCTGGTGTGAATATCACCCCTCATTTTTGTAGGATTGAGGACAAGGAGATAAATTTTTATAATGATTTCAACATTATTGTTCTTGGCCTTGATTCTATTGAGGCTAGAAGCTATATTAATTCTGTGGCTTGTAGTTTCTTAGGTAAGCTATGTTAAATTTGTTCTCCATGTAGTTTTGCTACTGTTTTCACCTGGAATGAATTGATTGTTGCTACAAGTCCTTCCAATGTTTGTGTGCATTTTTTCTTTGTAACTCAGTATGATAAATTGCAATCACAAATAGTCTAGATTTTTCTGTTTGGTGGAGTTGCTCTGACCGGAGTGTTCAACTAGAAAGCCCTATCTCCCACCTACACTGCTTAATATGAGGACCTGGGCTTGGTCGGAGTATAGGCAAAATTCCATTTTGGGTTCTATTTATGCGGCCGGACACGGAGAGTGGAACGCTGCTCTGCCAAACGCTCGTGTTCCTGGTAGCAATAGGATCCGAAATTGATAGAGCGTTAACTCATTGCCAAACTGGCCCTATGCCAAACTGTCATGTCTGAAATCATCATGGATTACAGCCAAGTTTTTGAATTCTTCTTCATGGTAGAATAATTTTTTCCCCTTGCAACCATGCTGCAAGGGTATTTTTGCCTATTTGCTTGCTTCAGGATTGCTAGATTATATATTCCTTCCTTTTGTTTTTAATGATCTATTTGACCATCTGAGACTAGGTGAATAAGCATATTTTCAACTTGCAGTTAGATATCATTTTTTAATGTGTGGATTATTAATGGAAAAAGGCAGCAAGGAATTTAGGAGTTATTTGTTGAGTCTGCTGAACGGGATTAGTCTTGGTACATATGGCTAGGTTAGAATTACTATTACTTCAACAAGAAAAATTCTTCTATTTTCTCTGTTCACGTGTACCATAACTAGTTTACTCATGGGCTTGGACGTTCTTATCTGAAAATTGTATAGGGTTAATGTATTCCTCCAAATTTTTGGGGCTATTTTTAGAAGCAGTTGATAAAGCGGGAATTTTTGTTAAATGAGGTTAGCCCAAAGGGAATGGTGGCTTACTAGCTGACGCAGGACGAATCTATAGGCGGCGGATGAACGATGCCCTAACCCTACATGCAATGCAAATGAGCACGTGACAAATGCAATGAACCTAAACACCGTCTAATGAAGGGTTAGAGGCTTGATGTGTGACTACTAGAATGCGACCCTAATGTGACGTGCGTGATACTCACCTTAATAACTACATGTGATGTGCAATATCCGACGGAGAATTCAAGACATAGTAATAAATGATTAAAACGCACGCATATGATTTTAGCAATAGCAAAATAAATCTTTAGGCAAGCAGGTTTAGGCTTTCCTCTGTGTGGAGGGCCAAAGCAAGAGTGCACGATGAATAGTTCCTGCAAATCACAAAATAATCTAGAACAAAGTCCTACGATGCTATTTATCCAAACAAGTATAAGATCACAACACAATATTTAAATGATGAAAACAAGAGTTCGTACAATAAGAAAACTCACAAAAGTATGAGGGTTGCCCGAGGTGAGGAGATCCGGTGAATCACGGCGCGGAGGTGGCGATCCGGAGGGGACAACGGCTGAAATCGGGTGGCGGTGGCTGGATCTGAAGGTTGGGGAAAGAGATCAGGGCTGTGATGGGGTCTTTAGGGAAGGGAGGTGGCTGGAAGAGGTGGCAGCAGGCTGGGAGGTGGTTGGAAGGGGCGGCACCAGGTTGGGAGGGGGCTGGAAGGGGCGGCAGCAGGCTGGGAGGTGGATGGAAGGGGGCGGCAGCAGGCTGGGAGGTGGCTGGAAGGGGCGGCAGCAGGCTGGGAGGTGGCTGGAAGGGGGCGGCAGCAGGTTGGGAGGGGGCTGGAAGGGGCGGCAGCCGGCAGCAGGCTGGGAGGTGGCTGGAAGGGGGCGGCAGCAGGCTGGGAGGTGGCTGGAAGGTGCGGCAGCAGGCTGGGAGGTGGCTGGAAGGGGCGGCAGCAGAAAAGGGGGCGGAGGCTGGCTGGACAGCAGAAAAGGGGGCGGCGGCTGGCTGGACAGCAAGCAGGAGGGGCGGATCTGGGTTTGCTGGGTGGAAAAACAGCGAGGTGTGGGTGGCAGCTAGGGCTTAGAGAGGGGAAAATGAAGGTTAGGGTTAGGAGATACCTTGGGGAGGGAGATAACCACCTAGGAGTCGTCACCTAGAGTTTCACAGAGTCGTCACCGTGAAGGGATCGCTGGATTTCGGAATTCTTCTCTCCAAAATCTGCAATAGCCTCCAAGCAGTGCGGTATCGCCGCGCCGCCCGCGTCGCCCGCGCGCGACAATGCCATGCTGCTCGCGTTGCCTGGGCATGGCAGGCCGCACTGCCCAGACGCGGTAGGCCGCACTGCCCAGGCGCGGCAGGCCGCACTGCCCGAGCGCAGTAGCGCCGCGCCCCGAGAGCGGGAGCGCTCGTGACCGTGAAATTGCCACGAGGCCGGCCTCCGTGCGATATTTTCGCCGCGAGTAAAGCTCCAAAAGGGAATCTTTACCTCCTATCTCGCAACCGTGATATTCTTCCCTGTCCGGGCAGTAACGAAACGCTCCCCTGTAGACTCATGGTGAGTGTTAGAAATTTTTGGACCATCGATTATAAATGGCGGCCTCCAAAAACTGGGGGGCAATTGATGGGGTTCCCTAAAGGGGTTCGAGTTGAGTCGGGCCAAGTGTTTCTCATCGCGTCCATGCCTGGACCCGGAGAGCTGCACCAGCATTTGCGACCAGTCTTAACCCCGCTGCTAAGTACTTTCGTCCTTCCTGTTCCGCGGCGAGCGCTCCCGCTCCCGCCTGTTCCGCGGCGAGCGCTCCCGCTCCCGCCTGTTTCGCGGGGAGCGCTCTCGCTCCCGCCTGTTCCGCGGGGAGCGCTCCCGCTCCCGCCTGTTCCGCGGGAAGTGCTCTCGCTCGTCACTTCTCCGTTGGGCGCGTCGCCATCATCCGTCACCGACGGCAATCGCCGGCCACCACCACCAGGGAGGCTGCCCGGGCTGCTCAGCGTGACCGGGGGGCAAACTCGTCATAATCTCAAAGTTGACGATCCGTGTGCCCCGATTCAAGCATTCTCATTCGCTCGTCCAGAAATCGGCATGACGCAGTTACCAGAACGCCCTCCTCAAAAACTATAAAAGGGGGGTCAGGCCTCCATTTGAAAGGACTTTTTGGCTTCGGAAGAATAAGGAGCTCTTAAGTTTTCCGGCGAGGACTCTTGGAAGATCTTCTTCAACCTTCAAGCTCCCCCTTGGGGATTTCCGTCAGCATTCCAGCTCTCCTCCAAGGACCTTGGGAGGATCCCGGTTGGGCTCCAAACTCTCTAGTGTGGACCCCATCGACGCTCCGCTCCAGGCCGCTCCGCAGCGCTCCGCTCCAAGCCGCTCCGCAGCGCTCTGCTCCAGGCCGCTCCGCAGCGCTCCGCCCCAGGCCGCTCCGCACCGCTCCGCCCCAGGCCGCTCCGCAACGCTCCGCCCCAGGCCGCTCCGCAACGCTCCGCCCCAGGCCGCTCCGCCCCAGGCCGCTCCGCCCCAGGCCGCTCCGCTCCAGGCCGCTCCGCTCCAGGCCGCTCCGCTCCAGGCCGCTCCGCTCCAGGCCGCTCCGCAGCGCTCCGCTCCGGGCCGCTCCGCAGCGCTCCGCTCCGGGCTGCACCGCCGCGCTCCACTCAAGGTTGTCCCCGAGCACGCTTCACTACGCTCGGCTCCCGTGGATTTGGAGGACTTAACAAAATCTATGTAACGAGCGGTGGCCTGTCACCCTTGAAAAATAATTCTCTGTAACTCACAACACTAGTGGATCATTCAGAACTGGGCTAGGCCCCGTGATTTTTTCCCTTTCCGGGTTTTCCACGTAAAAGTCTCGTTGTCTACTGTTGGTTCTCATTTTTGACTGTTTGCGCGTTCGGCTCACTCTCGAGCTAAGACGGTTCAGCTCGACCGGCCCAGGAGAGCTTTGAACAACCCGCAATAGAAGTATTTTTTCATGCTTTAATACAAAAGCTCCATTCGAACTTTTAAATACATGGAAACAAAAAAATGCCTGCGATAAATTTGTAAAAATTTCTTCCATCGACATAAGACTCGGGCATCCGGATTCCCATTTTTTATTTACTTTGAAAATTACATCATGGAAGATTATAGAATACATAGAAGCAAGTTAAGCTGCATGTTCTAGTCGTGAATACTGTATTGGTGAGGCATGCTGATGATGATACTTTAATATGCTGAAACGTCTTTGCATTTTAGAGTGAATTATTACTGCATTCCTTATTTTTCCTCTGTAATGCTCTATGTAGCTTGTTATCTGCCTTCTTTCTCATCACATTTCTCTCAATCTTGACAAATGTAGAATACGATTCTGAGGATAATCCAATTCCTGAAACTATTAAACCTATGGTTGATGGTGGAACTGAGGGTTTTAAAGGTCATGCTAGACTAATTTTGCCAGGGATGACTCCTTGTTTTGAGTGCACCATCTGGCTTTTCCCTCCCCAAGTAAAGTATCCATTGTGCACACTTGCTGAAACACCAAGGACTCCTGCACATTGTATTGAATATGCTCATTTGATCAAATGGAATGAGGTGCGAATTAAGTTTTATTCATGTTTGCAACTTTTATATTGTTTAATTGCTTCAGATTTCATTAACTGAAGGTACATAGTGGGAAAACATTTGATCCCGATGATCCAGAGCATATGCAGTGGGTTTACACACATGTTGGTTTTCTTCAATTTATACTTTCTATCTTTTTCATTTTATACAGCTACTGATAAATCATTATAATATAGGCTGTCAAGAGAGCTGAGCTTTTTGGCATTGCTGGTGTCACTTATTCCTTGACCCAGGTATTTGAATTTTCAATATTGATCCAAAGCCTTATTTTGTCTGTGTTAGTAACTCAAGGTTTGTACTGGATATATATCCATCTACTTAATGCCATCTACAATTGTAATTGATGTTTTTGTTGATGAGCATGTGAATATAAATTAATTTGTAGACATGCTTTAGTTGTCATTTATCAGAACTGAATTCTTAAGTTGGTCATCCTAACCAATAGTAATTAGACTCGAAAGAAGTTCAAAATATTGAGAATTAGCTTCTTTTGGAGGAAAATCATGAAATATTTTGTGATAATTTAATTGTTTAAGTAATAAATAGTTGCATCCTAATCTTGCTATTTATGAAGCATATTCGTATTAGTAATTTATATTAATTCTTTTACTGTTAATATATTACTTTATGTTGAGAATATAATCTCACTTAGAGATACTCATATAGCCTAGATTATGGGCCCCTCAACCAATTGGTTTTAAGTTGTATACATATTCTCTAACACCATTACCGAGCAGGATTTGCCGGTGTCTCTCCCCTGCATCCCCATGTCCCAAGTGTTAAGTCACATAAGATGGCATCTTGTTCGTGTTCCTATACATGAGCGTGCGTGTTGGATATTTAATCCCATGTTGGATCTCATCCTGCCTCGTGTAACTTATATTGATCCCGAGCCCCTCTATCTGCAACCAATTGGTTTTAGACTGGATACATAGATTCTAACATAATATCAAAGTAGGCTAGCCCAATGGCCCATTCCCATGTTATCCAATAAAAATGTCCATTTGTTAGTGGCCAAAACCCTACACGCAAGGCACATGTTGAGAATATAATTTCACATTGGGAAATTCATTTACTGTGCATTAATAAAGATAGCGTCCTTTTGATATGAACATGCTGTGGCGTATCGAGAATACAAACATGAAGTAGCAATATTGCACTAGAAAAGAACGGAAGATACAAATTAACGAGACATGCTTGTTCCCTACGTTATCAAAGGTGTGCCTCAGGCTCAAGGTGCGCCTCAGGCTCAAAGCACACCAGACGCTCAAGGCTCTGCCTCAAACTGGCTAAGGTGGGTGACTTGAGCCAGGCACAGTCCAGGTGCGCCTAGGCGCGCTCCTGGACCAAATATCCACGCGGGCCTCGCCTCTCCCTCATTCGGTCTTCCTTTGGAAATGATAAAACTGATGTTTTTCTCTTCAAAACTTGATGTTCTCTTCAAAACTGATGTTCCAGCAATCTAGAAGTATTGGATTGCAGTTCCAGCACTTCCGGACAGCAGTTTTGCTGTCTCTTGCTATCCAAAACTGCTGTCCAAAACTGCTGTTCAGTGTCCAGCATTTTTCAACGCGCAAACAACATTTTTGACCTCTACAACTGCTGTTTTCCTCTCAAAAACTACAGTTCCAGCAGTCTACAAGTCTGGATTGTAGTTCCAGCACTCTACAAGTCTCGATTGTAGTTCCAACACTTACACACAGCAGTTTTGCTGTCCAAAGCTCCTGCCCAACATTTTTAAACACGCCGAATTGTTGTTCCAGCACTTCTGGACAGCAGTTTTGCTGTCCAAAACTGTTGTCCAACATTTTTAAACATTAGTGCTACTATGGTAGATGCTTTATGTTATGAATTTTGTTTCATTTATTATTATTATCATCATATTAACTTACTTTAAGATCTTTTTTCTATTTTTTGCGTCTTGCGTTTGCCAGGCGCGTGGCTGCGCCTAGGTTCCAAGACTCCTTTGCGCCTATGCTCCAGGGTCCCTTTGCTCCTTGTGTCTTTAATAATATAGCTTGTTCCCTACTTCTGAGGGTAGGTTCCCTTTAAGAACCTTTATCTACGAAGAGAACCAAAATAAGACTAAACGTCAAGATAAGATAACTCTCCAAATATGCCTCCTTTATAGGAAGGAGACCCGCTACAAGACGGAACATACTAAACGTCAAAATACGTATTAATAAGAATTCTCAATAATCAATTAAGTAGCAGTGTCTTTGAGAGAACTTTCACGGATCCACAATGCATATACATATTGTAGAAGAACCATGTAAAAGGCCTATGCATAAACCCATTTTTCTCATGTATAGATTAGTCCCACATCTTGATTTGGAGATGAGGTTTCACTCCTCCTTCATGTAAAATTGTTTGCAAATACTTGTATAATTGACGTTTTATGAAGAATAATAAAATATTGGAATTTTAAATTCGCCTTTTTCTACATGATATAAGAACCACTCGAATCCTCACATTGAACTCTCGATGATTGAGCCGCCACTCTCGCCGATTGAGTATTTTCTCCCATATGCGTTTTGCAGGTACTCACAGTCTCTTCATTTGGAGCTCGACCGTTTCAGTGCTCTTCCGTCTCTAGCAATAAGCCAACCCACGCCGCATATTTATAGGCAAGCCAGTTGCCAGGAGTATTCGCAGCCCCTACTGTCTTCCTCGCATACTCGCAATCCTCCTCCACCCGTCTTGCCGCTTCCCCGCTGCAGAGGAACACCGTTCCAGGGGGCCAAACACTCTTCTGTGTGCCCACTGTGGTCGGGCCAATCATACTGAAGCTACCTGTTACGGGAAACATGGGTTCCCACAGCCAATCCAGTCCAATGCTTCTCCTACAGTGGATGCTTCCTGCACGTCCCGCACTGAAATTGACTTTCTGCGGGAGGAGCTCCGGCACCTGCGGGAGCTGGTTATTCGTAACCCTGGCTCTCTTGCCTCCTCTTCCCATGAAGGTCTATCTTGTTTTCTTCCTGGATCCTCTTGGATTGTGGACTTCTGGGCCACAAATCACATTAGTCTGCATAAATCCTCTCGATACACAAACACAGCTTCTCCTAAGTTTATCATTGTTGCCAATCACACTACCACCCCTATTTGCGGATCGGGAGATGTTCCTCTGACTCCTTCCATTTCTCTATGTTTTGTACTTCATGCCCCAAATCATAATTCAATATTCTCTCTGTTAGTCGACTTACTCATGATCATGTTTGCTTCATCACTTTTACCTCTTCTTTGGTGGTACATGATCGATGGACGCTGAGTATCATTTGTACCGGTCGACTGTCAAATGAGCTATATACTCTGGCCTTCCCACCTCAGCGTTAACCTATGTTACTTCGGTTGATTGACATCGACGCTTTGACCATGCTCCTCTTCCTATACTCCGAAGGATCTTCCTGATTTTTCGTTTTCTAAATTTACATGTAAATCTTGTATTTACTGGAAACAACATCGTTCCACCTTCTCCCCTAGTTGTACTAGGAGCTTTGCTCCATTTGATTTAGTTCACTCACATATTTGGGGTCCGTATAAAACTGCGAGTTTGTCTGAATATCGTTACTTACTTTTATTGATGATCATTTTCGCTTGACATCAATATATTTACTATGTGATCGCTCTGAATTACTGCGCAGTTTTGACTCCTTCATCGCTGAAACTCGCACTCAATTTTCGAGCGCTATTAAAATTCTTCGAACCGATAATGCTCGTGAATATACCAGTCACAAATTTCAGGACACTTGCAATACCTTGAGTATTATCCACCAAACGTCATGTGCTTATACCCCACAACAAAGGGTGTGGCCGAGCGGAAGAACTGCCACCTCCTTGAAGTTGCCCACTCCCTTATGTTTCAAATGCAGGTTTCCAAAAATTATTGGCGCTTCGTTATTATCACCGCGTGCTATTTAATTAACCGCATACCGTCGATCGTCCTCAACTGTTCTACTCCCTTCTCCATTCTGTTTCCCTCCATACCTCCCTTCCCCCTCCCTCCTCGTGTTTTCAGGTCTCTGCTTTGTCCATCATCTTGGCCCTCTTATAGACAAGCTGGCCCCTCGTGCTACAAAATATATCTTTGTTGGGTATTCACGCACACAGAAGGGCTATGTGTGTTACTCTCCCATTGATCGGAAAATGGTCACCTCTGCTGATGTCATCTTCCTCGAGGATCAACTATTCTACTCCTTGCATCCTCACAATACCTCTCCACCTGCTCATACGCGTCCTCACGTCCCTGTCCACCACATGTCTCCTTCCTTGCTCCCATCACCGCTTCCCGTGCTCCCATCACCATCGCTTCCTCTTCCTGGCGCGTGGACACCTCGTCGTCGTCCTCGGTCTGATGCCCTGAGACAGTTGCCTCCTACTGATGATGCTCCTCGACCAGCTGATTCGTTTATGGCTCCCTCCTAGGATGGAGTCCCTTCTACCGCTTACCCTCTCTCTCATTATGTCTCCTTTCACCGCTTATCTCCAGAACTTCACAGGTCTACCACTTCCTTGTCTTCTATTTTCCACTCCTTTTGTACAGAAAGCTATCCAGCATCCGGTGTGGCGGGCCACTATAAATGAGGAAATGGCTGCCCTTTGGGCCAATCACACCTGAGACCTTGTTCCCTTCCTCCTGGCCAATCCTATGTGGGATGTAAATGGATCTTCACTGTGAACATCGCTCTGATGGGGCAGTTGAGCGTCTCAAAGTTCGTCTTGTGGCTCACGGTTTCACTCTACAATATGACTTCGACTATGAAGAAACGTCCTCTCTCGTTGCTAAGTTGAATACTGTACGAGTATTGATCTCCTTGACCGTCCATCGTCATTGGCAGTTGCATCAACTTGACATCAAGAATGCCCTCCTTAATGGCGATCTTGCTGAGACTGTCTACATGCAATAACCTCCTGGTTATGAAACCATAGGGGAGTCTCTTGTCTTCTACCTCAAGCAATCTCTCTATGACCTCAAGCAGTCTCCTCGAGCTTGGTTTAATAAGTTCAACCAGGCCGTTCGTGATTTTGGCTTCACTCGGAGCTCGAAAGACTTCTCCCTATTTACTCGTCGTCGCCCGCAGGCATGATGATACCTCTTGTTATTATGTTGATGATATTCTCATCATGGGCGGTGATCTGAACGATATAGTTATAATCGAGAAACACTTGGCCTCACATTTTCAAATCAATGATTTGGGTCGCCTCCGATATTTTTGGGTATCGAGGTAGCTCGTCGACATGATGGACTCGTCTTGTCTCAACGAAAGTACTGTCTCGACCTTCTTGTCGTTGTAAGTTACTTTGGATGCAATGTCAACCACAAGCTCTGTGCTCATGCATCCGATTCTGATCTGCTTCTCCCTAATCTGGAGTACTATCGTCGCCTTGTTGGCAAACTTATCTATCTGGCTGTCACACGACCCGGCATATTCTTTGTTGTTGGGGTGGTCAACCGCTTTATGCATACTCCTCGAATATCCCACCTCCAGGTTGTCGAGCGAATCTTTTGATATCTGAGGAATGCTCCGGGACAAGGGCTTGTGTATAAGCCCTCCTCTTCTTTATCCCTAATTGCCTACTTTGATGCAGACTATGTCGGTTCCCTCGATGACTGTCGGTCTACGAGTGTCTACTGCACATATTTTGGAGGACACCTGGTCATCTGGCGAAGTAAGAAGCAAATGGTGGCGGCATGCTACTTTGCAGAACCTGAGTATCGTTCAATGACATCTGTTGTTTCTGAACTCACGTGGTTGGAAAGTCTTCTCACTGATCTTGGTGTAAAACTCCCCTCTACGACCGTTCTCTTATGTGCTAGTCAAGCTGCCTTCCATATCGCTGAGAATCCCGTGTTTCATGAACATACGAAGCATATCGAAGTTGAGTGTCATTTCATCCGGGAAAAAATTCAGCTTCACAAACTGGACTTGAGACATGTACCTGCGGTCGAGCAAGTTTCTGACATTCTCACCAAAGCCTTACCTCGCCCACTATACCGACAGTTCGTTTCCAAGCTTGGCGCCTACGACCTGTATGCACCAGCTTGCGGGGGAGTGTAGAAGAACCATGTATATGGCCCATCATAGACCCATTTTTCTTATGTATAGATTAGTCCCACATCTTGGTTTGAAGATGAGGTTTCCCTCCTCCTTCCTATAAAATTGTGTACAAATATTTGTATAATTGACTTTTTTTACGAAGAATAATAAAATATTGGAATTTTAGATTTGCCTTTTTCTACACATCAACACATGTCTTAAAAATCAACCTTATCCCCAAGGTCGATCAAGGGAAGGGAACTTGAATGCCTCAGTTGTTGTGGAAGCGCGCTAGTTGGGCTAAGGCTTCGGCTAGTGTTGTGTTGATATGAAGAGTTACAACACTAGTTGATCAGGGTCTTTGGCAATTTTATGCGCGAAATTAAGTTGTGCGAAATTAAGTTTTTCAAAAAGTGGTGAATTAGTGGGCATGGAGTGGTACCATATCGAATGTTGGGAGGAGTGGAGGATGCCCGCGACAAAGAGCTATTTACATAAAATCAATAAAGAGATGTGGTTGTTCTTCAGGTGTCACGTTGGTCGGTAACATGATATTTGAAGGTTGAAGTATATATGGGAAGACGGAAATGAAGGGGTCCATTAAAATTAAGGGAGAGATGAGTGTGAGTTTGTATGAACATGTGGGGGTGAAAGTTGGGATGAAAAAAAGGGAGAGAATGAGATTTTACTTTGGCAGCTTGAGTGGAGCCCAGGGGATGGGATGTGGTAATTAAGGTAAATTCCTTGGGAAGGAAAAAAATAATTTGCAGGGATAAAGGTGAGGAACAATAACTGAACAAAAGGAAACAATATCGTATTCAATGTGCGGTTTAATTGGGGAACCCACCATTTTTGAAAAGAAGATGCTGGCGTGATGCTTTTGCTGGCGGGGTGTGGGGCGTGAGAAGAGCGTGGTAGAGATAAGGGAAAGCACGCCTGCTGTTCGGCATGAGGAGAAAGGACATTTGCATCGATTAATGGAAACAAGAGGATCAGATGTGCGAATGATGCACGGCGGAAGACAAAAAGTAGGGAGATGCGGTGACAGATGGGTAGTCGGCGCACAAGAGCTGGGGCGAGGAGGTCCTTGGACTATACTATAGCGTTCACTGGCATGGCAAGAGACCAGGAGGATGTCCGCACATGAGAGCTTGGTCATCGAGGGGAGGGGAGACGCTATTGACAAATGGTCGTAAGTCATGCAGTGATTCATTTGCAACAACAATGGCATCTGGTTGGAAGCTCCGACTGGGGTGAGCAGCAGTGGCCTTGCGGTGTTGTAGGAGGGGATCGGTTAGGGAGCAGTGATGATGTTTGGTGTCGGCTGGCTGCGAGGTATATGAAGATGCCGCTGGAGGGGAAAGGAACAGAGAGGTTTACAGGCGAGGGATGGTTGAGATCGGGTCCAATGGAGAGGTGGCCTGTTGGTTAGGTGCGGAGGACAGCGGATTGAGTGTGCTGGAGGGGAGGGAAGGAGTCGTTGGTGAAGCGCACGTGCCATGGAGAGGATGTCGGCCATGGCGACGTCAATCCCGTCGAAGCGGACATGCATCGATTTTATAGTGATGGATGTGGCAGTGGGAAAGGTGCAAGTTGGATCCCGACGAGTGAAAGAATAGTGGGCGGAGAGTGATAAGTCAGACCAATTGATACGAACAAGCTGCGACGTGTCAAGAATACGAACATGAACTAGCAATATTGCACTAGTAAAGAACGGAAGATACAGATTAACGAGACATGTTTTTTCCCAACTCTTGAGGGCAAAATCTCTCTAACGGCCCTTCTCTCCGAAGAGTACCTAAACAAGACTAAACTCCAGATAAGATGACTCTTCTACCATGCATCCTTATATAGGATGGAAAACCACTACAAGATGAAACACCCTAAAAAACAAAATGCCTAACTAATTAAGAATACATTATAATCCATAAAGGTTGTCGCGTCTCCGTGAGAACTCTCGTGGAGTGAGGTAGATTATCTATGTATGCGTGTTACTTATCTACATGGCGTATACCTACCACCTTTCAACCACAACCAATTAATTTTAGGTTTGATGCATATATTCAAACACTTCACAATACTTATGTGAAGTGGAAACTAACATGCATATGCCAAGCAGTTCTGTAGTCGTTTATATTCTGCCTTCATCTATCCAGTATTTGGTGTTCCTTTTCATATTAATTTATTCTCCGCTGTCTGTATTTCAAATTTACCAAACTTGTTTTATTTTAGCATCTCTTCTATATTCTATTAATGCACCATTACTCCCATCCAAAGCAAGTACTTATTTAATTTTTCAGGGTGTAGTCAAGAATATTATTCCAGCTATTGCTTCTACAAATGCAATCATATCTGCCACCTGTGCTTTAGAGGCCTTAAAGCTTGTATCTGGATGCAGCAAAACACTATCCAATTACATGACGTGAGTCCATACCCTCCCACGCATCTTATCTTTAGATGATATTTTATGCATTTAATGAAAATTATGAATCTGCAGTATATTTCTCAGTTTTCTGCGCCTGCTATCTTTTCTCCTTGCTTTCTCAACATTTAGAAAGAACCATGTCTATCAATGGGAGATGAAATTCTTTTTTTCATTGCAATAGGCTTTATATATTTCCATATATTAATAATTTTTGAGATATTTATAGAATAAATGAATAATTAAGTATGGATGAATTATTCTAACTTTTTTCTTGTTAATTATTTAATAAAATCTAATAGGTATTAATAAATATTGATTAAGCTTGGTTTTGTGAAACTTGAGTTTTTAAGAAGCGCGTTCTCATGCAAACAAACATGGTACATATTTAATTTCAGCTCCAATCACTTTTGGTTACTTGAAATAATTTGACCTTCAGCAGAGAGAACTTCTTTTGGCCTTCCCTATCGTCCTATCACCACATGATGACATCATTCATCAAAAAGTTCTGGAGGATGTGTGGGTATATCCATCAATTATGCTGCCGACACAACTTTTAGAGACGACATTCTTTGGAAGTCCCGGTCCAGAAATTAGGAGGAATATGCTGCTGTAGATAGAAATAATCATACCAAAATAGGTGTCGGTGGATCAGGCCACTGAAGGTGAAAACAACTGCTATCTGAGAGTAAGATGAATACTTCGATCGTGATGATGACTACTATGTTAACAAAGTCAAAGGTGGAATATAGATGTCATGGAGGTTGTAATGATACGTGTACACATTGCGTCCGTGTCACCCGGATGTGCTCGGACGATCAGCCTTACCTCGCGCGAGTCTCTCAACGACGTGTTTACCTTTATAATAATATTGTATTAATTGTGTCGTTTTGTCCTTTAGTGTGTTTGTCTTGTAGCGGGGTCTCCACATATATAAGGAGCCCTTACATGTAAAGTTTTTTTTAATCTTTGGTTCATTTTGGTTTTGAGCTCTCTCGGAGAGAAGGACGTTTTGGAGGACCCAGGCGGGGGCTCGTCTCCCGAGTTTGTTGTATTCGTTATTTTCATGCAATGCAATTTCTTCGTTTGTGTTCGTAGTTCTTGATACGATGTAGCTTGCTCGTATCAACTGGTGTGACCCGCCCTAATCTCCCTACTTCCGACATGACCCTCTGATGCAACCTGGGTCGCATTGTATTTTTCTGTTATTTCCCGCATTTTTATTAGTGTCGCACACGTTTTTGCACATGTTTATTTATTTTCGCTTATGTATCTTTTGTTTCGCGCATGTTACTCGCGAATATTTTCGGCTTATTGGCGTGACCGGCCAATAAGACTATGAATGAAAAGGTCCGCCAAATTAGGTTTGATGATAATTAGGGCAAGCTTTGGAAAAAATATATTTAAATTAAGTATTTTAAATTTTAGAAATTATATTATCAAAATTATAAGAGAATGATGGAATTTCAAATATCCAAATTCAATACTCTTGCCTCTTCATTATCTCCCATTTTTATTATCATTAAAACCCTTCTTTATTAAAAGAAAATTTCCACTTTTCTTCTTTACCGTTCTCCTCACTTGAAAACTGTCAGCCGCCCATACATTCATCTCACTGTTACAACTTTGACAAAACTGTCAATTATTACTGTCAACTTTGAAACTGCCACCCAAAATCAAATCCCCTTATTTAATATTAAATTAAACCTACTTGCTATTGTTAAATTAAAATACATATTCCTAACTTATATAAAGGAGCCAGCCCACCTATGTGATCAACAGCTTGGGAAATATTGAGGAATAGAGAAATCTTTCTCTGTTTCTTGATCTCCCAGGCGCGACGTCCTCTCCTACTCTAGACGCCTCGCCGGAGCACGCATCCACCAGCCGACGCCTCTTTGGGGCTTCGACGACCTATCCTTTGCCTGTTCCTGTCAGGGATGACGAAGCCGCCTCCGATTTCTGTCACTTTCGATTTCGCCAGAGAGCAAGCCCTTCTATGGTTCTCCAGAGTGCCGAACCAGCAATCCCCAACACTGTTTGTCACCACCAGCCATACTCCTCCCCGATCCTTACGGATCCAATCAACCCATCATCCGACACTTCACTGCAACAATGATTCTATGGTATAACCTTACCCCTCTCATTGCTCTTTACTGTTGGTTTTATTTTATGCCTAAATATATATTGATCTCTAAAATTTTAGAGCTTGCCCTAAATATCATTTTGCTTGTTTGTCGTCAATTTGAAAATTCATTGTTGTTTTCCTTTTCCTCAAAAAGCTCATGGATGATTTAATCTTATCGTTGAATGCGAGCGAACATTAGACATTTATGCGTGCTTGCGAACGCTAGACCGCCTATCGCATGGTATTACTCAGTGGTAGTTCTTGCTTGCGTCGTAGTATTAAAAGATCACATTTTTAACCTTTAAAATATTTTCGTGGATTTTTAGTATACATCACCCTCCTTCCAAACTCATTGCATACTTGGTACGATCAGATCGAAGCTGCTATGGATGACCTCCTCGACGTGGCGCACACGCTTCATCGCCGGATCCTTCCTCATGCACCATTACAACCCATATCACCCCCCCGACCCACGGCCAACAGTCTCCTCCATGGGCATTCTCCTCCACAACCTGCCGCAAAACTGGGCTTTCATGAAGTCACTCGCTGGCCCATCGGACCGAGCCCTAACCAACTTGATTTCTGCACTCAGGACCAGTTATGTATCGACAACCACCACTCACATCTTCCGCTTGACACAGGTGCACTAGCTTTGGGCTTCTCCCTAGTCACAACCAACCCAGACGAGCCTACAGAGCTAGCCACAACCAAACCTCTCTCCACTGTCGTTGAAGAACCAGGCGCGCAGGATCTGCCACTGACGGTTCCGGACAACCTCCACACCTTTAGCTTGTGGCAGTCTCCCTGCACTGCATCCCCACCGCTTTTCCTTATCCCATCAACCATGTTACCGACCTCCATGTTCTCTTCCTCACCGTTTCACTCCCCACAGTCGCTAAATCTTCCAGGTTCCACCCAGCCTCTGGCGTCCCCCTGCATCGCCCTTGTCGCAGGCCTCGACGCCTCCTCCTCCGCCTCTGTCGTCGCCCGTCTCATCTTGAAACAATTCCGCCCCGTCGCTGCAATGATCCATGTTCCCCATACCTACGCGGCCGCCCAAGCCATTTTCCCTTCTCACCACCACACTGTTCTCGCGCCTCATGCCCTGCCACTTTCCGCTCCCTACCATCTTCTCTTTTTCAACACCAGTGGGTCCCCCTCATCAATCTCTCATTTACTAAATTCATATGATGTGGCCCAATCTCCATGCACCTGCAATTTCGCTCCCTACCAAAGATAACATTTCACGTGGACACTGCATTGTCGTCATGTTCTTCGGCCCTGCATCAATCATTAACGAGCCCGACCAGTTTCTTCTGATTCCTTTCGCTCATCCAGGCTCCTACTCGGCCCACGGTCGTGGCGCAACTGGTGTGTTTTATACCACGACTTCAGTCTTCAAGACCCCCTCTTGCTCGACCTTGGGGGCAAAGTCACTATTCAGGACGGGTGTATTGATACGTATACGCATTGCGTCCATGTCACCCGCATGCGCTTGAACGATCGACGTCACCTCTCGAGAATCTCTCATTGACGTGTTTGCCTTTATAATAATATAATATTAATTATGTGTCGTGTTGTCCGTTAGTGTGTTTATCTTGTAGCAGAGTCTCCACTGATATAAGGTGTCCTTAGGTGTGAAGTCTTTTATCCTTGGATCATTTAGATTTTGGGCTCTCTTGGAGAGGAGCGCTTTGGAGGACCCAGCCTTCGAGTGCTAGACGGGGGCTTGTCTCCCGAGTTTGTTTTCGCTATTACAATGCAATTTCTTCGTTTATGTTCGCAGTTCTTGATACGACGCAACTTGTTCATATCATATAATGATCAGACATCGAGAAGAACAATCTCCACTAAGAGTAACTTGATCCAACCTTGACCTCCCGTGTAGGAGTACGACCTTCTATAGTACAAATTAATCTTTGCCTACTTTGAGGCATTCAAAGTAATTCTATGTTGCTAAAACCCTCTACTTTTCTAGTAACATAGATGGAGGTGCTGACCAACAAAATGAAAAAAAAAGCGAAGAATTTTTGGCCATATTCTGGGATATTAGTTGAGAAAAATACACATTTGATTCTGAATTAGGGCAAACATTACAATATACACATCTATACTATATTAAAAGGGAAAACATGGGTTGACCATGATCCTGAAGTTGGACCATCAAATCAATATGAGTCATTCAATTTCAATCCACCCGATCTAATGCAATGCTCGATTTTTTAATTTATAAGGCTACCATGAAAACAAAAATATATATTTGTTGTTTATAGATAATAGAGGACATGCACATGGTTTACTAGTGTGCATTGTGTAGCGGTCGTAGTATTTGATTGTCGTTTGAGTGACAGTTGGGTACTGTCACCTTCGCACATTGTGCAAGGGGGGGGGGGGGACTCTGTACACTACCTTTAGTAAATATATAGTGGAATTTTTGTATACGGGTCCTTGACCCAAATCAGAGTCTGAGACCCTGAAGATTGTGCTAAGTGTCTTATAAAATTATGCGAGGAGATCAAATTATCTATTTGGGGGATTAAAATGATCTCTTTTAGAGATCCAAATGGCTATGAGATCAAAATGATCTCTCAAAGAGATTAATTATTTTGATCTCTTTGAAGGATCATTTTGATCTCCCTACATTATTTTCTTGGACACCTGGCACAATCTCGAGGATCTAGGACCTTGATTAGAGTCCTGGACCCATATATATATATATATTGAAATCTCCTCCTCAAGTTGGAAAAACATATTAAGCATTTCCAACGTGGATATGTCATCATTAAAAATATCACAACTTAGTTATTTGGTGAAATTATATGTCAATCTTTGTTATTAAAGGCTCACCAAGGTGCAAAGGGGTCTTGGAGCCTAGTCGCAAGGCTCAAGGCGCAGCCGCGCGCCTGATGAGGGCAAGGCGTAACCACATCCATTTTAAATAATCAGTATCAAACATCAGTTCATCTTCTTGATCAGATTCTTCATGTATTCTACTCATTAATCATTCATTACTATCATTTATCTCTCTTAAAAAATAGAATCAACGTGGTCACTTGCATCATATCTATAAGTCTAAACGCTCGATTATGTTTCACAAACACTAAGTCATGCAAAAATTATTGAGTTTTCTTTAATTTGAAAAAAAAAATGTTTACAACATAAATCTCACCCAGGTGTGACTTTTATACTCCAAAAGTGCAATAAGGCGCACGAAGGTGCAAACCTCTGAGCCTGGTGAGCCTTAGGCGCGCTTTTAACAACACAAATGACTATTGATCCTTGAACCGATGATTCGAGTGCACACATTTCCTTCTTCCAAGTGATTCATGATAAACTTTTGTCCACTTCTACCTGCTTGATTCAATCATGTTGAACCAGATTAGTGCAATACCGTTGACGTCTTTATTATCACAATAAATAAGAATATGCTTTTCTTTTTAGAGCCCAAGGTCATGCATGATAAATCTCAATCTTAGGACTTCACGTAGGCCTTGTGACAACCTTATATTTATCTTAAGAGTTAAGATCCAATATATTGCTTTCTGGTGTCTCCTAGGGCATGTATGTATTCGCTCAACGTTCCTAAAATGTATGTTGTGTTAGAATGGGTGTTCGTTAGGTAGATGGGTTTGCCGACAAGTCTCTAGTACCTTGAGTTGTCCACCGATCTCCATCTTTATCTTCATTAATCTCGTGATTAGCTTCAATAAGTCCACAAGTGGACATTCAAGCATACTTCTCAATCACTTCAATCAATGCCTATTTTATTGATATTGATTCAATTATGGTTGCTAGCTCGTCATCACCTCCCAAAAAAAGACCGAGCTAGCAACCATAATATGATCTCAGACCCACCCGAGGCACAACTTTTCTTATATCCTAAATATGTCACAAAGAATAACAACACCCGAATGAAATCCATCTTCACAATCAATGTGAAAGTTTCATGATAATCCACCATTTATGTTTGAGTGTCTACATGAGCCACCAATCTTTGTTGCATCATTCCACAACTAGTTGATCAAACATTTTTAATCAGAGTTTTTTTCCATGGTTAATTTTTCATCTTCCATAGACTTTTCATTCAAGTACACCAATTTGTAGGATTAATCGCTTACCCAACTGCTTCATATGCTCAAACTTATGGAAAATGTGCAAATGTTTTCCTTCAAGCAAATGACAAGGCAAAGCTCTGTATTAAGCATCAGATGAACATGAGGTACTGCGCCGTGGGTTGGGTGGTTAGTTCCACTTGAGTCAAAGAGTGGTGATGGACTCATGGATCCAACAATCTCCTCCATCCCCCCTAGCGTGTGCGCCACACATGTAATTGGAACCCACACAAGTTAATGAAACCAACACAAGTTAAGATTGAATCACGAGCATTATGCCATTAAATCTTCCATCATGCGTTGCCGCATGTCGTCGAACCCATGACCCCACTCTAATACCATTTGTAAGATCAAGCGCTTACCCAACTGGTCTATAAGCTTGAATTTATGGAAAAGGTGCAACTATTTCTCTTTAAACAAATGCCTGCACAAAGCCCTGTACTAAAAACCAGATGGACATGAGGAGTTGCTTCGTAAGCGCTGGGAGCTGGGAGATTAGTCCCACTCGAGTCAAAGGGTGGTGTTGGACCCAACACAATTTCATTCTGCGAATGTTTAGGAACAACAATCTATGATAGATAAGAGACAAACTTTATGTTCAAAAGTAAGATCATGATATGTATAACAATGCTAAAGACCCACGTATATGGCCCAGTAAGTGTGTTGTTTATCTTGTATAACTTACTCTCATATTGTGGTTTGGAGTTGAGGTATCACTCCTCAAAACTATAAATATGTGCATGTGGTTGTATTTTTTTTACCTGACATAATAAAAATCTTTACTCACTTTTGCTGAGTTCTCACTTGATATCAGAGCTAGACTCTGATCCTTGAAGGCTCGCCTCGTACTCTCTCTTAGTCGCCCGAGTGATTGAACTCCGACTCTCTTGTTGCTTGATGTCACATTCTTTAACCACGCATTGTCTGATCTCGCTCAGATCTCGCTGTTCGGATCTCTCGATCTACTAGAACTCATGCATAATTAGAATTTGTGCTGCCCACTCAAGCTTGCTCGAGCTCGCCGAATTCAAAATTCTCGCATACTCAGAACTCACTCGAACTCGTTGATCCTATCGCCTGCTAGTCGATCCTTCCATCGACCAGAATCCGCTCAAGCTCGCTTGTATCTTTTTGGCAAGGATCTTCAGCTCCCGATCGCAGAAGCTCATAAGGATCTTCGCTCGCTCAAGCTTGCTTATATCTCATTGATCCTCTCATTTTCCAGTTGATCTCGCTGATCCTCTCATTTGCTAGTTGAGCTCGCCGATCCTCTCGTCAACCAGAACTCACTCGAGCTCCAAGACCTCTTCGATCCTCCCGTTTACTATTACTCTCTTGTGCTCGCTGATCCTCTTGTCTAACCTTCCATCATCGCTTGAGCTCGCAGAGCTTGGTCTTTCCCATATGAGCTCATCAAATTCACAGAAGTAAGCTCTCACTTTAGCTCACGTTCTATTCTCGCACATACCAGAGCTCACGTCCTTTCTACCCGCAAAATACCCGCTCTGGCACATTTCAGAGCTCACGCTCTATTCCCGCTTGCGCTCGCAGATCTCCCTGCTCGCAAACCCGCAAGGATCCATTTTTGTTCTCGCTTGATCTCGTTGAAGCTCACCCGTAATCTCTAGAAGTTCGCAGAATTTGCTGTTAACTATACAATGGGAACAAATTTTGCCTCAGCTTCGACCACCACTCGAGTCTCACCTACCCCCACTCCCATAAAAGAAGTCAGAGATGATCAGAAAATCACCACTATTTCCTTGACTAAGAAGAACTTTTTTGAGTGGGTCCACTTGGTTCGCCGAGTACTCCAAACTAAGGGTCTCCCTTATCATCTGAGCCCAGACCCCCCGACTGAGCCTACTAAGCAATGACTTCAGGATGATGGTTGAGTTTATTTCTAGATACCGAACTTTATTGAAAATGAGCCATATCGAATGACTTTGCACCACAAAACTGCAAAAGCTATGTGTGCTGAACTTAAGTCCATATACTCTAGGAAATATATCCTTCAACACTTGTTCAATCTATTCCGGGACCTCCGGACTGTTGAACCTGGTTTGGATGGCGATCTGACTTCATTCATTGCGCAATATAAGGTTCTCATCGAGGTCTGGATTCAACGCCAATCTCCTACTCTTGATCTGGCGGCCCAGATGGCTCAAATGGAAGTTCTTGGTATATGTATGATGATCGCTAGATTACCACCACATCTCTACAATGTCCTTGCCATGTTTTATCTTCTCCAACTATCCCATCCTTGTCAGATGTTTGTTCGATGGATCTGAAGGTCACTCTACCCACAAATGTTTCAATGACTCCATATCTTGCCCTTCTCCAACACTCAGCCGAAACTCCCCTGCCACCCTCCACTCAAGTCGATGGTTTTAATAACGGGTGAGCTTGGCTCGGTGGATAATATTAAATTTCCTATGAAATAGAGTTGACCAAATAAAAGACTGTCAATATGATCAATATTCATATAAATATAACATCATGCTTATGGATGAAATCACATTCACGAGCAACTTATAATAGAAGTTAATGCATAACATTCATAGAGAATCTTTTCATAAATTTTCATAGAGAACGATTCATAACATTCATTGAAACTTTCATAAGAAAATTTGGAATACACCCATAAGCGATAATTGGAAGACTATCTGGCCCTTGGCGGTCCTTGGACTATATTCTTACGCCGGGCACACATTACCCCCTACGTACCATGGGGACTTCCAATATCGATCAATATATGCATACACATTCATTGTATATAAACATTCAATACATATACATGTTTGAACATTTAAATCATTAAAGTGCATATTATGAGATTCATCAATGAGTATGAGAAATGACGGTAAGCAAGTATGCCAAATAGTGCAAATTCACTGTCAAGAAGAAAAATAAATATGGAAATGAGTCTTGATAGAGCTTGAAAATAATATGTCAAATAGAGTCATGGACCCTCACTTTTCACAAATATCCTGAGATGTCTTGTTGATAATGAGCAACAGACGTCTTCAATTCTAGTGATAGTTCATAGACGAGAACAGTTTAAGAATTAAAAGGAAGAAATTCAACTAAAAGAGACTTATCTCCATCAAATTGAATCCTCGGATAGACCTCTATCAAAAAATGATTAATGGAATGTTTATAGAAAACTTTAACAAACCCCAATGGACACCATTATAAATCAAATGAAAAAACATATTGTCAATAGCAAGGAAAGAAAAAAAAAAAATATATATATATATATATACATATATATTCTATAGATTTGGGGAATCAAAGAATAAAGAAGTAGATTTGCATATACCAGAACATAATTGAGAATAGATACGGCGATGCAAAGAAGCTAATCGTTGCGGCCATGGCTAGCAGTGCTTGATTTCTCCTTACCAAAATCGTAGTAGGTTTCCAGAGCAAATGAAATGTGTGGAGGATGGGGAAGAGAAGAACGAAACTCTAAATGTAATCATACTAATAAGATCTTCACATGTCCTTCCTTTTGTGTGAATGATACAACGGTTTTAAGATTCCATTTTAAATCTCAACCATTCCTTAAAATCATAAGATTAGCATGCATTCACATGTCAGTCTTACATCAACTTGGCCATATAATTTAAAATTCGTTGGTGTTTTCCAAGGTCTAGATAGAACCGTAGGATCTTGATCATGCTTTTAAGCTTACTGTCACGTTTTCTCCTTATTCTTTCAAAATTTATGAGCTGGCAAAGCATTAAAAGAGAAAAATATCTCTATGTTTGTGAAAATAACTCTAAATATATTGCCTCTCCTTTCTACTATTGAGCCGATGCGAAATGGGTGGTAAGTCCTGCAAAGGGTGGCCTTTGTGTAATGGGTGGAAAGGGTGGAAAGGGTGGCCTTTCCCAAATGGGTGGAAAGGGTGGCCTTTGCGAAATGGGTGGTAAGTCCTGCAAGCTCACTGGTGAGTCTTCACTTTGAGGTTGTGCATTCTCAGAATCATTCTCTCTCTTCATCCCATCCTGTTCTGGGCGCGCGTGTGTGTGCGCGCATATATATCTATATCTATATCTATCTATCTATATATATGGTTATTTACCGGAACCTCCCCTCGAAGTTTGCGTAATTACAGCTTGCACCCCTCTAACTTTTGGAATTATGAAAACCTCCCATATAAGTTTACATTTCATAACATCCATGTTATGAAATATCAACATTGAGGGGGGGGGGGGGGGGGGGGGGGGTAATTGTAATTTTGAAAGTTAGAGGGGTGCAAGCTGTAATTACACAAACATCGAGGTGAGGTCCCAGTAAATAACCCTATATATATAATCCCTAAATAAAATAAATTACTCTATTAAATTTTTATACTTTATGCCTCACTATGATTTTAAATTTATCAGGTCCTCACAAGAATGACCATAAGTGCAAGGAGGTTCACTCAAGGGAGTAGTATGATGCATCTAAATGCTGATAAAGAACTCAAAAAATCACTGTTGAAGATTCTGAGATCAAGCACCAAGAAATAGATCCGAAAAAATTGAGGAGAAAAACACTTATCACCGCACCATTCCAAGCCACCCTAGAGCATCACAAGACTGAGAGAGTAGTTATTGCTGATCCCACGAGGTAGCTTCGGCGGTCGCCAAACAGAAGGAATAGGTTTAGCGGGTTGTGAGGGAAGCCGGAGCCCTACGAACGGAGCGGGAGGCTGCTCTGATGCCTCATCGAGGGGTTGCCAAGGCCTAATGAATGTGCTGGAGGTGGAGACGGGATGACGATGCCTCTAGGACGTGCGACGAGGTGCCCTAAGGCTTGCAACAAAATTGATTCTGAATTAAGACAAACATTACAATATTACTTCTATATAGGTCCCACACACTTAAGATGAAAACCCCCCTAAAAACAACTATTACAATATACAACATAACTTTTTTCACTAACACGATTGTATTTGAATACTTTGTTTCTGAGGATCCAATAGGAATAGACAAGATGCCATAAATTTGAACATCTTAAAAACCGTTGCGAAGTAATCTTTTCTAGTGATTAACAATTGTTTGTGATGAATTGAAATTTTTCTGTGCTAAGAATTTTGTAGACCACTTTGTTATCAGATATAAATACATTTGACATAATTGAAATATGAGAAATGTTCTTCTCATCTTCTTAGTCAGTACATTTACGACACCATCACTAAAAATAGAAGTGATTTGATGTTGGCCCAATACCCTTTCATATAATTAGATTCTCTAGTAAACACTTGCCACATAAGCATGTGTAGTATGTTGACTTTGGTGCGGGAAATGAATTATATTGGAGTGTTTCATTTTGAGTTCCTTTTGGAATTTTACAGTTTGAGGTATTTTGGGATTTTTTTTGTTTGGCTTAGTGTGATATACTCCACTATCTGTAGGGTTTGGTAGTGAGAAACTAATATCCGCCGTCCTTTCTGTATTTCTTTGTGAGTCTAGTTCTCCATAGTGAACATTTGTTGCCGCACGTGGACATAGCCCTAATCTGGTGTGAACCACGTATATTCTTGTATTGTGTGATTTTGTGGTTTTTATTCTTCTTCTTGTTTACTCGATTATCTGTAATACTAGGCAACATTCACCGCTACTTGGTTCTAACTGATGAACTTGCTTTGCTCCACAGGTATAACGGTGTTGTAGGAACTCATATTAAAGTGACCGATTTTGTGAGGGAAACGGACTGCCTTGTGTGTGGACCCGGTACTCTTATTGATCTGGACATTTCAACCACTCTCTCACAGGTTTTATCTATTCTCAGACTTCGTATATCTTTGTGTATGTTACTATGTTTTTCTACATGCAGTAGGATGCATATAATCAATGAATTTTATTAGTTTTTAACATGACTGCTCTGTTTTGCTTAGGAAACCACCTCAACAGAATTTATACTTTTCGATCTTGTAATTCTATAAACATCAAGCAAACTCTCGTACTTGCTCAAGTTTTAAAAGTGAAGGAAGCACCCGCTGGTTCCTTGTTCGGAATTCTGACATTGACCCACCAATTTTGTGAACTTTTCTTCTCTTCTCACTGCCACCTTGAAGGTATCAAGTTTAAGGGCAAAGGCATTCACCCCCTTATAATTTGCTTGTGTTTCACGCTATCCCCAATATTTTAATAATAGGCACACTGCCTCGCGTGGTTGTGGTTAGAAGACAATGGCTACTACGGTTAGAAAAATTATTGAAAATTCTTATTCCGGTTTTACTCATAAAAATTCCTATGGTTTACTTTGATTCCATACCTACTTAGGTTCACTCTCATTCATTATCTTATTACTCTTAATTTTACAATACCTTGTTCATCTGGTTGTATTGGGCGCCATTAGAAAATCCAGGGCTTACGTTCATTCTGCCAAAGAAAGGGACCAGATCACTCCAACATAGGTACGACCAAGCGCTGTGGAAGGACGACAATGATCAATTCTGACAATCCGACGGGTGATAGACTGCCAGCAAATTAGAATGAATATTAAAAATGTAATAAATAGTGAGTGTATATCGTGCCACATGGCGGCCTTCGGGCCCTAGTTAACGACTATAATACTTAGCCATTGTGTTTAAATAGAACCGAGGGATTAGGAGTATGGATTATGCAAATTATGAAATATGAATTACTTATTTTTCTTCTTGAAGCTCTATCTTTTCGTCTTTCCCAATTCCATCTGCCTCTCCGGCCATTCTTCTCCTCCAAACATCCCCTGACGGTGCGTCGCTGATCTCAAGAACATGAGTGGCAGTACATGCTCTAAGGAGGCTCAGCAGCATCTCCAAGTTGTCAAAGCTACTCTCAAGAATGAACAATATTTGTGCCAAACTCAAGTGGATGATCTCCACAAGAAGATGGATTTGGATTTACAGGAAAAAGAAGATCATCTTGCTCGCCAGATAATGCACACCCGAGAAGCTGTCGTGGATCAAAAAACCAATCTACTTTTAGAGATGATGACCCAGTTCGAAGGATTAAAATGATACATGGTGGATTCAGCGATTAATTGTTAACAATCCATCCAGTCGGATCCAAACCAAGTGTCATCTTCCAATGGAATTCTCGGCAACCGACCATGGCAATATGAAACCCAGATTGTTTCTGCTCAACCCATTAATCATATTTGTCTTGTCTGCCCTCGGTTCTCCGATGGAAACCCGACCGATTGGTTGTATGAACTCCAATCATATTTTATGTATTATAACATTCATCAAGAATACTTCTTGGTATTGCCCACACTACATCTGGATTGGTCAGTGTCCTGCTAGTAACAAGCTACCCTACAGGATCATCCTAATTTAACCTTTCCTCTCTTTCTTGACGCAATTGTAAAGCGTTTTACACTCTCAACCTTCGAAGATCCTGTCGGGACCCTAACTAAGCTAGTCCAAACTGGTACGGTTTTTGCGAAACACAATTTGAAGATTTACCTACTCGTATCGACGACCTGTCACCACAGTTTTGGGCTAGCACGTTTGTGTTCGGATTTAAACCTCATCTTCAGTGATTGGTTCTTACTCATCGCGGCCCCCAATGAACTCCATTATGCTTTTCCCTAGCCCATATGTTTGAAGACCAGTCCTTAGACGATTCCCGTTTTCGTTCTAGTTCCAAAAACCTATTCTGGGGTCAAACTCAACCACTCCCAGACATCCTACATTTGATTCTAACTCCAGTTTACCTGTTAGACGCTTAACATCATCGAAATTACAATCTCGGCGTGAAAAGGGGCTTTGTTATAATTGCGATGAGAAATACTCTTCATCTCATAAATGCAAAGGCCGTGGGACGCTTTTATATTTTGCTGGCATGGTTGAAGATACACTACCTGAGTCGGATCTTGTTTCCATGGAGGAAGATCTTTATTCTTCATAGGTATTTTGTTTGCACACCCTTTTAGGGACATCACCAAACGAGTCAGTTTGCTTCACCACATCTATTACCTCTAAACCTTTAGAAGTCTTGGTTGCCGGGAGAAGTTCTCATAATTTCATTTCCATTTGCATGGCTTGTTTTTTAAATCTACCCATACTTTCAATCAAAGCATTTCTGGTCTATATGGGTAATGACACCTCCATTAACTGTTAGGGTAAATGCTCGAATGTGGATGTACAATCCTGTGTTCGCCCGAGGGGGTAAGGCTCGAAGATGTGTGACCCAGGCTGGAAATAGTCGTCTCGCCACTAAGGAGTCGCGAGAGCTGAGGGAGGCGAACCAGGGTGACCTCGCAGAGGAGCTGGCGAGACCTGACCTTGGTGGGTTGTCGTCAGAAGGCAGGCGAGCAGAGCCTTCGCGGGCCACTCGCCTAAGGAGGTTTCGCGGGCGGTACTCGCGGGGAGACTCGCGAGGAGTGCCAGGAGTGGCGCTCTCACAGGCCACTTGCTCAGGGGCTGAGGAGGTGAAATTACCCTTCTGCCCTTGGTGGGCTGCCAGTAGCCTTCAGAACAACGGAGTTTGGCTGTTAGCAGGCTAATTTGGGGTGCGTTTAGCAAAACCAAAATGCGGAACCCCGCTATTAGCAGACCAGTTCAGAAAAACTATAAATAGGACCCTAAGGGCACCTTTGGAGAGGACTTCCTTTTTGCTTCTCTCTCCTCAGGTCATCTTTGGTTAGCTCTCAAAGCTCTCCAAGGTGCCCTACTTCAGTTCTTGGCTTAGGAGGGGAAGCGCTCTACGATCTTCCGGGTGTGTGGTGGGACCTCCACACTGTCGCCAAGGGTCTTAGTTCCAAGTCTCCGGTCAGGTTGTTCCGAGGGATCAGTAAGCGTGGGTTGCACCCATTTTTGGGGTTCGAACTCCTCGTTGGGCCGAATCCCGGTTCCAACAGTGGAATTGCTCATCCGGACCCAATGTTTTTTTTATTTATACGTTCTAGATATTCTAGGTGCGGATATTTATTGGGAGTATTGTGGTTATGATGTAAACCAAAATTAGGGATTTGGAATACGATATTTTTTGCGCGCAAAATTATTCTCAATGATGAACTTCACTAATTCCGTTAACCGTTATCCGAAGATATCCCCTCGAGTGTCTAATGAGTTGAACCGAAGCGAGATCCGTACAACCACAAGCAAAAACACAAACAATAATTTATAAATAACGACAATTGAAATAATTAGAACGTTTGAGGCAAGCTTAAAATTACCTAAATAAATTGCATAAATTAAGCTAAGTGATGAGAGCAAAGATACGATAAGGATACACCGAGGAAACGGTCGTCCGATCCAAGTTCGTCGCGCACAGGGGAAACAATTACCACAGAAGGCCGGAGGGAACGGTCGCAGTCGACGGCCTTTGTAAACGAAAATTTCTCTGGGGGTGATGTCGGAATGAAGTGGCGCCGTCGGTGTCCGTCGCTGACTGGCGAAGAAGTCGCGGGTCGGGCAGTGATCAAACACAGGATGGCCGGAGTCGTCGTCCGTAGCCTGGAAATAGAGCGTCTGAAGGCGGGAGACGGGTTGTCCTCTCGAGCAGGTGATGTCCGGAATGGGAAGGAGAAGGGCTCACTGAGTGTAGACGGAAGTGGCCGGTGATGGGAGAGAAACCTGATTCGTTTCTCTGCTTTTCCGGGCTCTCCTTTTATGATTCACGGCCTGCCTCTAATATAAGCCTTGATATTTCTTTTGCCAATAGTTTCTTTCCAAATAGTCATTTCCAAATAAATCATTTCCAATTAAATTTGTTGACTTCCTGATTGGGTCTTCCCTAATCTTTGCCAAATAATTTGAAAATATATCTTCCCTAATAAGTCTTCCCAAATATTTCCTAATAATTCTTTCCTAATAAAAATTATATCTCCTAATAATAACTTTGATTTTTGAATTTTCCCCAATTTAAATTTATGCGTCCTTAAATAGATTAAGCTTGCCTTTTTTCGTCATAACTATTCAAATCACCGGACCTTTTATTCAGGGTCTCATCGGATGGTTAAACCGATGAGCCGTAACTAAAAATAATATCGGTGCGCGGGAAAATAAAATGACAGGAAAATAAAATGACAGAAAAATAAAATAACATAAAATAATATAAAAAAGATAATTGTCGCATGACGATATCACGCGTCATCGGATGCGGCGACGGTTGCATCAATTCCCTCGGGGCAGACATCGTCGCGGGTGCTAAGTTGGCAGATATGTCTGGGGCCTCAACATGTGGCTCGGTGCGCTCCGAACTTTGAAATGAACCAAATCTCCTACAACAACACCAAATCTCCCTTTGAAAATTATAACTTATAGCGATAACGACCGATCATGAATTTATAATTTTCAGAGGTTGCCCGCAAATTATTAGCAATAATTTTATGCAATTCTAAATAATTTATATGAGCTTGCGCATCGAATGAAATACGATTATGGAATGGGAGGGGATGGCGGCCATGGGAAATCTCGGAAGGAAATTTAATAATTGAGCGATTTTTAGAATTATTAAATGTGAATTTTGCTTATGAAAGTACAAGATCCCATTGCGTTGGATTCTCCCCAATTAGGCGCCTAAGAAATTTCTCCAAACTCCTATTAACGATCTTGGTCGGTTCATCGGTCAGAACGATCTTGGTCAGTTCATCGGTCAGAGAGTGATAGAGTTTGGTTCCCCTTTGACCCCACTATATTGATGTGACTTAACATGCCCGTCTATATCCAATTTAATAATACGAAATTTAAAATTAATCCCAAATTTATCATTTAAATTTTTCCAGAGAAATCCTTTAAAGCGCGTGTCCTTATTTGGAGTGAAAATCTTAGGAATTCGCTCTAATCTTGTAACAATAGTTTTGATAAAAATATCGACAAATTGACAATAGAGTTCATCAGATATGTGTAGGTTTAGAGGATAATGTAGTGATTTAAAATGACGATCTCCAAATATAAAATCAATATATTGTGGTGACTCTAATGTCAAAGGAAAGTGATCATCATACATAGTATTTGTGGCCTCAAGGGTTTGTGGTTGCAGTGAGCTAGGAGAATCAGGACATATGGAGTTCGGGTCTATGTCATCGAAGATAAGTGACTCATCGCTAGCCAATTCCGTTTCTGGGAGAATTGAGAACGAAACTGTGTCATCCAAGGTGAGTGACACATCGCTGGTAAGTTCTTCTTTCTGTGGCAGAGACTCAGGAATAAACTCGATGGCTAAGGGTTGTAATGTAATGGAGACCGATGGGGTCACAACTTCAGTGGGGATGACAGAAATGGGAGGAAGAAGTTCTTCCTGGAACTGGGGCGCACAATAAACCTCCTCGACTGAAGGCAGTGTCATGGTGGGGAAAATGGCGAGCCTAGAAAGAGGACTACAAGTAGAACTAAGCTCGGATTCCACCCTATGATATGGAGTTGGGTGGTAGTTAGGTAAAACATAATGCTTGTGTATTTTTGCGTCAAGTCGTTTTTCCGATGTCCACAACTCGTTCACGTCATGTTTTAGATTAGTGGAGAACACCTCGGCGTTTTTCATTAAAATTTTAAGACGTTCATCAAAATCACCTACACTATTCTCTAAGTTATTCCCCATTTTAAAATAATTTTTTAAAGACTTAAAGAATTTTTTTAATCTTAATTCAAACACATTTTATCCTAATTTTTTTTCAATATTTAAAATAGTTGACTATTTTAACGAGAGTTGATATTCAAAGTTAAAATATTAAAAAAAAATTAAACTTAATTATATATTTTTTATAAGGAGAGATAAAAGATTTTTTTTCTTTTAAACTCAACATATATATATATTTAAATGAAGATCTTAACTATTTTTTTTTAAAACACGGATCGATCGATTCGCGATAGGAGCACATCGAACCTGCCTCTGATACCAATTTGATGTAAACCAAAATTAGGGATTTGGAATACGAAATTTTTTTGCGCGCAAAATTACTCCCAATGATGAACTTTACTAATTCATTTAACCGCTATCCGAAGATATCCCCTCGAGTGTCTAACGAGTTGAACCGAAGCGAGATCCGTACAACCACAAGCAAAAACACAAACAATAATTTATGAAATAACAACAATTGAAATAATTAGAACGTTCGAGACAAGCTTAAAATTATTTAAATAGATTGCATAAATTAAGCTAAGTGATGAGAGCAAAGATACGATAAGGATACGCTGAGGAAACGGTCGTCCGATCCAAGTTCGTCGCGCACAGGGGAAACAATTACCACAGAAGGCCGGAGGGAACGGTCGCAGTCGACGACCTCTGTAAACGAATATTTCTCTGGGGGTGATGCCAGAATGAAGTGGCGCCGTCGGTGTCCGTCGCCGACTGGCGAAGAAGTCGTGTGTCGGGCAGCGATCAAACACAGGATGGCAGGAGTCGTCATCGTCCGTAACCTGGAAATAGAGCGGCTGAAGGCGGGAGACGGGTTGTCCTCTCGAGCAGGTGATGTCCGGAATGGGAAGGAGAAGGGCTCGCTGAATGTAGACGGAAGTGGCCGGTGATGGCAGAGAAACCTGATTTGTTTCTCTGCTTTTCCGGGCTCTCCTTTTCTGATTCACGGTCTGCCTTTAATATAAGCCTTGATATTTCTTTTGCCAATAGTTTCTTTCCAAATAGTCATTTCAAAATAAATCTTATCCAATTAAATTTGTTGACTTCCTGATTGGGTCTTCCCTAATCTTTGCCAAATAATTTGAAAATATATCTTCCCTAATAATTCTTCCCAAATATTTCCTAATAATTCTTTCCTAATAAAAATGATATCTCCTAATAATAACTTCGATTTTTGAATTTTCCCCAATTTAAATTTATGCGCCCTTAGATAATTTATGCTTGCCTTTTTTCGTTCTAACTATTAAAATTACCGGACCTTTTATTCAGGGTCTCATCGGATGGTCAAACCGATAAGACGTAACTAAAAATAACATCGGTGCGCGGGAAAATAAAATGACAGAAAAATATAATAACAGAAAATAATATAAAATAGATAATTGTCGCGTGACGATATCACGCATCATCAGATGCGGCGACGGTTGCATCAGGTTATAGTCTCTAGGACCTGTAACAATGGATTACTCTACCCATATATTATTCTTTTACTCCTGCTTCAATCTCATCATCACAATTGTATTGATTCATGACATTACAACCTGCAACAATGTCTTGTTTTCTCGGACTCATCTCCATTACTCACCTGCGACCCAAGATTTTTATCCTATGCTTATCATGAAATTCCAATTACATTTCAACAATTATTACACAGTTTTGCTACTTTATTCAATGAGCCCATGGCTCTTCCACCACCACAATCAATTGATCATTCTATTCCATTGCACGCAACTTCTTCACCTACCAGGCTACTAACGTTAAACCATTTTGGTATCTCACTATAAAAAAATGAGATTGAACGCTTAATACACGAAATGCTGCAAACATGCCTTATTCATCTTAGCACTTCAAGTTTCAGCTCACCCGTGGTTTTAATGAAGAAAAACGATGACAGTTGGCGCTTTTGCGTCGACTACCGAATTCTGAATAAAATCACAATTAAAGATCGCTTTCTAATATCTACTATTAATGAATTATTGGACAACTTTATCATGTTCGTTTCTTTACAAAACTAGATCTGCATTCTTATTATCACCCGATTCGAATGCACGAATTGGATATCCACAAAACTGCATTCTGCTCTCATCAGGTACATTACAAATTCCTCGGAATGCCCTTTGGCTTATCGAATGCACCTTCCACTTTTCAGTCTCTCTTGAACTCGATCTTTCAATTATTTTTACACAAATTTATTGTCATTTTCATTGATGTTATCTTAATGTACAGTGCTACCGAGGATGATCATTACGAACATGTCCAGTTAACATTTGAATTGCTCCAAAAAATAATCCTTTTATAAACTTTTCCAAGTATTCTTTATAAAAAAAGGAAATAGAAATTTTAGGGCACTGTATAGCTGATGGGACAGTATTTCCAAATAAACATAATATTGTGGCAGTGTGAAATTTTAAATTACCTTCAACTCAAAAGGAGGTACGAGCTTTTCTTGGTCTTGCAAGGTATTACAAAAAATTTATTAAAAACTTTTCGCTAATTGTCTCACCCCTCACAGACTTATTAAAAATGATTCTTGTAATTGGACCCCCACCATAGAATTGGCTTTCCATACTTTTAAAAGATTTACTCATTTCCTCCCCTATTTACCTAATTTTAACTTATCATTCAATATAACAACGGATGCCTCAGGTACAAGAATAGGAGCAGTTCTCACACAAAACAACAAACCAATCGCATTTTAGAATAAAAATGTTTCACAATTGCTACAACACATGTCCACTTACGTACGAGAAATGTACGCTCTGATTACTGATGTAGCTAAATGACGCCAACACTTGTTAGGCCACTCATTTATCATCGTCACTGATCATAAAAACTTGCATAATCTTCTGACGTAGGACATTTATGCTCCAGAGCAACAAATATTTTTTATCAAAATATTAGGATACTATTATACTATTTGATATACCCTAGGCAAAATAATGATATAGTTGACACTCTATCCAGGTCAACTCAATTAAGTTCTGATCCGGATTCAGCCAGCGTTAAGGTTTTATCTACTGTGGTTTCACCTTTATTAATTGGATTACAAGAAGACTATCAAAATGATGAGTTCAGTAAAAACATGTTTCTAAAATTATACACAGATCCCTCTTCCAATTCAGCTTGGAAGAAAAAGGTCATTTGTCTTTTTTAAACACCGATTATATATTTCCATAGCAGATTTTATCAAAATATCTGACCTTTCCGATGGGTGAAACCAATAAATAATTCACCGTTTGGCCTGTTGCAGCCCCTCCCTACTCCTTCGAAAATATGGGCTGATCTAACTATGGACTTTATCGCTCACTTACCTGCCTCTCATTCTTACACCACTATATCGTTGGTGGTTGATCGGTTATCTAAAGCCACACATTTCGCTCCATTAAAACCCCATGCAACTGCCCCAATTGTCGCCATGGCATTTTGGAATCACATAGAAACTACACGACATTCCTGATTCTATAATCTCTGATCATGATGCAATTTCTTTGAATAATTTTTGGACAGCTTTTTAAACTACTGGACACTACATTGCACTACAGTTCAACATATCATCCACAAACGGATAGGCTAACTGAGCACGTGAATCATTGCCTGGAACAATATTTACACTTGTTCTCACATTCAAACCCCAAACATGATCTACTTATTTAAATCTTGCAGGATACTACTTCAATACTTCTTTTAATTCAGTGACCGACATGACCCCTTTTGAGATCATGTACGATCGACCACCCCCTCGTTTACTTTCTTATTGCCTAGTGACAACCATGAATGAAGCAGCAGACCTTACGCTACAAACAAGGGACGACCTAATTCATCAACTAAAGGAAAACCTTCAGAATGAAGGAAAGCAAAATGAATGAAGCACACGACATCACAGATCTACCAACTACGCAAGGATGACTGGGTGTTGCTTAAGCTCCACCCTTACCATAAACTTTTGATCTCTCGTCCAACAACCAAAAAAATTTAAATGTGAAGTTCTATGGACCCTTTCACATCATAGAGGTCATCGACCCAACAACCTATCACTTGGACTTTCCTTCTGAATCACGAATCCATCATGTTTTCCATATTTCCCTACTTAAACCCTATGTTGGAGATCAGAATCATCAAATAGATATGCTCCCTCCTAGTGTTGTAGATATTGTCTGACATGATCGACATGTTAGCTGACATAAATGTTTCATGGACAAAACAACACGTTTCCGAGATTTTCTTGCAGAATATCCTTTTAAAATATATCTGTCAATATAACAGTTATCGGCCACTATATCCACCGACTTATCGACCGGTATTTCCCGAGAGTATATCATCTATTTTTTAACTTTTTTATTTAGCGTCTATGATTTAATAGACAACAAATAATGCAAAAAAGAAAGCCAAATGAAGCAGGAAGTCATCATAAAGAACTTTTGGTCCAAAATCCAACGGCTAAGAAGAATCAAAGTCAACGACGGGCGAGTGTATAGAAGAAAGTCAAAGGAAGCAGAAAGATAGTCGAGAGCTAGGGCACAAAACAACTCAGACAACAAAATAATTTCGGTTTGTTATCTATTAAACCACTATTACTTGTGTAACATAAAATGTTTACACTAGTTTGATAGACTTAGAAGTTCAACAAGTGTTAAATCATTAGTATGCTGATATATTAAATTAAAAAATGATTATAATAATATATAATTATGTATATAAATAGTTAAATATTAAAATTCAATATATGAAATGTCTCTGATATATCCTCTGGCATATTAAAACCGACATGAAAGATCTAAACTGTCGTATCCTTGACATCTGACATATGCAACCTTGCTCCCTCAGACCCAAAACAATTAGCCGCTACATGAACCTTTGGCCGTCATCAGCTTGCGCCGACTCATCCAACATGGTGAGGAGGTTCAACAGGGTCTAGTCTAGTAGAAAGGCTTGCTTCCGCCCGATAACACCTGGAAAGATATGACTTCCCTTAAAGAATTTTTCGATCCCTTTCATGCTCATCGACTGTATAGGCCCATCAGAGAAAAACTCAGGGTAGAGGAAAACCAAACCTGCACACAACTCAGCATCAGCATCGTTGACAAACAAGTGCGTTGGAAACACAAGTAGAAGCGCACACCGAGAATAATGCCCGCATAAAACTGTTACGTGCAGCGTGGGAGGATCGTGTGACTCGGCGGTCGAGGGAGAAATCTTCCCGAAAGACCGAGCTTCCCTTCCAGTTACCTTGCCGCCCAATGGTTGTCGAAGGGAGAGTGGAGGAAGTGAGGAGTGACGAATTGGGATTCTGCATAGGGCACGACAAGAGTGAGAGAGAGTCGGGAGAGGGTTAGAGAGAGAGACAGAGGAAGAGAGAGATGATAAGGAGGAAAAGCGAGATTACTTTTTGCATGCATTCATCACACCCACCCAAAACAACATATAGTCTCATAATTCAGCCGCCCACCTGGACTTAGACAAGTGGGACAAATAAAAACATTAACTTTAAAAAGATGGAAATACGTAGCCACCAAGATAATAACGTTGTTCAGAAAATAGCGGATAATTATACCACCGGTGAGCGCACGCGACAATGGTAAGTTTGCCCCCAATGTGTGCATGCAACATCTCCCTCTCTGTCGAGGGACAGCTTGTCCTCAAGTTGGGTCGGCAGGGTGGCTGGATCAGTTGGCGGAGCTGGACCGAGGAAGGGCTTCAATTGTCAGACGTGGAAGACGTCATGGATGCGAGCGTTGGATGGAAGTTGCAGTTGATAAGCGAGCTCGCCTATACGCCGGAGAATCTGAAATGGCCCATAGAAACGGGGTTCCAACTTGTTGGAGAGACTAGGTGGCTGCACGGAGAGGTGTCGGTAGGAGCGGCGTTTGAGCCAAACCCAGTCACCCACTGCAAAGGACAGGTCTCGGTGACCCCTGTTGTAGGCCGATTCCATCCGCCGCGGTGCTTGATGTAAATTTGTCCGTGCCATGGCGAGGAGTTGATCACGATCCACGAGCTCCTTGTCTACCTCGGCCGAAACTGGTTGTCCGCCGCCATACGTGAGCAAACGTGGAGGGTCTCTGCCATAGACAAGGCGGAAAGGCGTAGTCTGAAGCGCCGTATGATATGAGGTATTGTAACAATACTCAACCCATGGAATCCACAACACCCAATCTTTGGGCTTGCCCCCCGTTAGACATCGGAGATACATTTCTAAGGTTCGGTTAACCACTTCTATCTGGCCTTCCGATTGTGGGTGGTCGGCGGTGGAGAAAGTCAATCGAGTGCTCTAAGAGTGAAGAGTTCCTTCCAAAATCAACTTGTAAAAACCTTATCGCTGTCTGATATGATGCTTTCCGGTAGGCCGTGCAGTCTGAACACCTCCGCAAAGAAGCTATGGGTCACTCGCTCCGCGATGAGAGGCCGGGCCAGGGGAATGAAATGCGCCCCTTTCGAGAAAAGATCCACCACCACCACCATGAGGATCGACTTTCCCTTGGATGTGGGCAGCCCCTCCACGAAGTCCATGGACACATCTGCCCAAATCTGTGTGAATATCAGAAGCGGTTGAAGCAGCCCGGCGGGTAGCAGATGTTCCGATTTGTTTTGTTGACAAACCGAGCATGAAGCAATATATGCTTGCACCTGACAGCGGAGGCCCTTCCAATAAAATTTGGATCGAATTCGATGTAGTGTTTTATGTATACCTTCGTGCCTACGACCATGGATATCCGCCAAGATGGAAGGAATGGACAGAGAGGTGCGGTCCAAATAAATCTTATTCTTGTAATAAATAAAACAGTCACTCGTGCTCCAATCGGCGGACAGTAGCCTGGTGGCAATGCGGTGAAGCAGTTCAGCTAGGCTCGCGGAGCTTTGAGTGTCCCTCCGAATATCTCCAACAAGTGGGCAGTGGGAACAGTGACCGCGAAGATGGTGCTCTCCGATTCCGAGTGGCGGCAGGAGCGCGTCAGCTGTGCGGTTTAAGGAACCCGCACCGTATTCCACTCGGAAATCAAATCCGAGGAGCTTGCTCACCCACTTTTGTTGCGGTACGATGCTTAGGTGTTGTTCGAGGAAGAACTTTAAACTGAAGTGGTCAGTCCGGATGAGGAAGGATCGGCCCCAAAGATACGGGCGCCAATGTTGGAGCCTTGGTGAGGCCAATTAATTCCTGCTCATACGCCGGCAATTTGAGGTGGTGGTTGGCCATACAGCGGCTAAAATATGCGATAGGATGACCCGCTTGTTGCAAAACCACACCGCACCCTTCGCCGGACGCGTCGCATTTGACTTGGAACTCCGCTGTGAAGTCGGGCAGCTGAAGGATTGGTGTCGATGTCAATGCGCGTTGGAGATTGTGAAATGCTTGGGTGTCTATTTCAGTCCAAAGAAAAGCATGCTTGCGGAGGAGGGCTACAAGTGGGTCTGCGATGGTGATGTAGCCACGGATAAAACGGCGGTAATAACCCGTGATCCCAAGGAATCCGTACAGTGCCTTTGGGTTTTGAGGGAGAGGCCATGCTGCCACCGAGCTAAGCTTGTCCTGGTCGGCCGATACACCTCCGGAGTGCACCATGTGACCCAAATAAGCGATGCACTCCTGACCGAAGGAGCATTTGGAGGCCTTCAAGACAAGGCGATGTTGGCAGATCAAGTTGAAAATTGCTTGTAGATGAATGAGATGATCGGTCTATGACTTGCTATACACCAGGATATCATCAAAAAAACACCAGGATGTGCTTGAGGAGGAGAGGCTGAAAGACGTCATTCATTAGGGCCTGGAATGTAGAAGGGGCGTTGGTGAGGCCAAATGACATCACTAAGAACTCGAAGTGACCGTGATGGGTGCGAAATGCGGTCTTTTCCACGTCCTGCGGGGACATGCGAACCAGATGGTAGTCGGAGTAAAGGTCCAACTTTGAGAAGAATTGTGACCCGTGTAGTTCGTCCAAGAGCTCCTCCACGACGGGAATGGAAAATTTATCCTTGACAGTCTGGGCGTTGAGGGCCCGGTAGTCGACGCAGAATCGCCACGTACCATCCTTCTTATGGACCAACAACATAGGTGATGAGAAAGGTGATACACTCCGTTGTATGAGCCCTTGTTGCAGCATGATTTCACATTGACACTCTATTTCATCCTTCTGGAGGAAGGGATAACGGTAGGGGCAAACCACTACCGGTGTCAAGCCCGGAAGAAGGCAAATTTTGTGATCGCGGCTTCTAAGCGGAGGAAGTCTGGTCGGTGGGGAGGTGTCGCCAAAGTGTTGTAGGAGTTCTTGGAGGTCGGGTGGCCCTTTCTTTGGCTCGAGTGGAAGTGGCCCAACCGATTCCTGAATGAGAAACAAGGAGGGGCCTCCTTGCGGAGGTTGTCCCTTCCATTCAATCACTTGCGCACCATTGCGCCACTGCATGAGGAGTCGGTCAAAATCCCACGTAAGCGGGCCCAATGTCCGTAACCATCACACTCCCAGAACGACCTCGAAGCCTTGGAGGTCGACCACCAAGAGGTCCATCAGGAATTGGTGGGACTCCACCGTGAGTGGCACCCGGTGACACACGCCTGGGCAGTCCATGTGCTGACCGTTGACCACGGATACGCGCAAGCACGAGCAGGGAACGGTCTGAAGGTGAAGTGATAGTGCGGCGGCGCTGCTATTAAAGTTGTGGGTGCTGCCCGAATCCATGAGAGCTAGTAGGGGTTGGTCGGCCAACATAATGCACATTTGAATGGTACGTCCCTCCTGAGGTCCTGCGATGGCATGAAGGGAAAGTTCAGGCGTACCCGTGTCATGCTCATCGTCGTCCTCATCCGAGGGCGCATCGACCTCGATCCAAAAGAGGCGTTTGCAACTGTGTTCGGGTACGAAGAGTTCGTCATAGTTGAAGCATAAACCCTTGGCGCAGTGGTCATCCAATTCAGCTGCCGAGAGGCGGCGACGGAAGGATGGGGTGCAGGCGGTATCCCCTCCTCTTGAGGAGGCCGGTGTGGTCGCCCCCCTTGAATGTGTGCGGTGGTTCCCGACGGGAGGAGTAGGGCCGGTCCAAGAGAAGTCTTTTCTCGCACACACGAGCTACGTTCATGGCGGTGGTGAGATCGGGAGGAACTTGAAATTCGACGTCTACGTGCAAACGCTCGTGTAAACCGGCAGTAAAAATTGTCACTTGTTGTTCCGGGCGCACGGAGGGAGCGCGGGTCAGGAGAATTTGGAAGCGCTCCATGTAAGCCTTCAACGGTCCCGACTGCCATAACGCGATGAGATCACCAAGGGGGTTGCCGTGGAGAGGCATCCCAAAGCGGAGGGTGCATGCAGTTGAGAATTCCATCCAGATGAGCTGAGGACGTTCGCGGTGGAGTTGAGTAAACCACATCTGGGCTGGTCCCATTAGATGGAAGGAGGCAATTCCAAGTTGGTCCTCCGACGTGGTTCGTTGGTTTGCAAACAACAACTCGCAACGGTTTAACCATGCGAGGGGATCGTCGCGCCCCTCAAAGACCGGGAAATCCATTTTGACCAACCGGGGCACGGTACTGCCTTCTGGGTTGTACAGTGAGCGGCCTCCTGGCGGGGAAATGTCGGGTTGAGGGGGGGGGGGGTCTGCAAATGTTCCAACGGTGGGAGCAGCGGTTTTGCGTTGAGAACCATGGGATTCATTGAGGCGGAGCTAAAAGTCCGCGAGGCGGTGGTCGATGCGAGCCTCGATACGGGATTCCATGCGCTCGAACCGCTCCATGAGCTTGACGACCAGATCGGTGTTTGTCATGGTGGAACAGGTTGACGGAAAAACGGCAGCTGGGTTGGGAAGGAGACCCGCTGGTACCGGGAGGATGCCAGACTGAGAGGTGCGCGCGAGCGGAGGGAAGGCGTCAGCGACGGAGTCGTCGTCGGGCTCTGATACCAAACTGTTACGTGCCGCGTGGGAGGATCGTGTGACTCGGTGGTCGTGGGAGAAGTCTTCCCAGAGAACCGAGCTTCCCTTCCTGTTACCTTGCCACCCAATGGTTGTCAAAGGGAGAGGGGGAAGAGAGGAGCGTCGGATCAAGCTTCCGCCTAGGGCACACCGAGAGCTTAGTTATTAAAGGCGCAAGGCGCACCAAAACCCAAATGGATCTTGGAGCCTATGCTCAAGGCGCAGGTGCGCGCTTGACGAATACAAGGCGCAGGTGCGCGCTTGACGAATACAAGGCGCAACCACATCCATTTTAAATAATCAACATCAAACATCATTTCATCTTCTCGATCCAATTTTTCATTTATTCTACTAATTAATCATTCATTACTATCGTTAAAAAAATCATTCATTACTATCGTTAATATCTCTTAAAAAATAGAATCAATGTGGTCATTTGCATCATATCTAAGTCCCAACGCATAATTATCTTTCATAAACACTAAATTAATCAAAAATTATTGAGGTTCATACATTATTTTTTTCTTTATTTTTGAAAAAAAAAATTACAACAAAAATCTCACTCAGGCGCACCTTTTATGTTCCAAAGGCGCAAATAAGGCGTACGAAGGCGCAAAACTCTGAGCCTGGTGAGCCTTGAGCCTTAGGCGCGCATGAGACGCGCCTTTAACAACATAGGCCGAGAGTGAGAGAGAGAGTCGGGAGAGGGTTAGAGAGAGACAGAGGATAAGGAGGAAAAACGAGATTACTTTTTGCATGCATTCATCAATCATCACACCCACCCAACCCACCATATAGTCTCATAATTCAGCCGCCCCACCTCTGCTTAGACGAGTGGGACAAATAAAAACATTAACTTAAAAAAGATGGAAATACATATCCACCAAGATAATAACGTTGTTCAGAAAATAGCGGATAATTAGACCACCGGCGAGCACACGCGATGATGGTAAGTTTGCCCCCAATGTGTGACCGTAACAAAAACACTCCACCCGGAAAAAACACATCACTTGCCTTTTTTCGGCATCTGACTGAAGCTCCATCTTTCGTTTCAACGGTGGAGGGAGTTGTAGTTTCCTCGACGACAACTCCTCTTGCATTAGTCTTCTATGCCCTCTCTACCTCCGCCTGGGTGTGTATGCCTCAGCAACGTGTTCTGCTCATGTCTTGGCTCAGGATCTGCAGCCCAAGTTCTTTTATGGTTAGGCTCCCTGAAGTACTCCTCTTCCGCTCTATTCACTATGCTAGATTTTTTTTGTTGCATTCGACACAATAGCGGTGAGGTCATCACTTTTAAAAGCAGCTGGTATTGTTGCGAGGACATCAGGAGATCAAATGCCTACATTCATTCCGCCAAAGGACCAGATCACCTCCAAAGGACCAGATCACGCCAGCATAGGTTCGACCATGGGCAGAGGAAGGACGACAATGATCAATTATGCCAATCTGGCGAATGATAAACTGTCGGCAAATTATAATGAATATTAAAATGTAATAAATAGTGAGAGTATAGATACCTACCAACATGGAGGCCATCATGCCCTAGTTAATGGCTGTTAAAGAAATCATGTAAAAAGACCCAATAGTGAAGGCCCTGCTAGACCCATTCTTTTTGTAGTTCTTTTAGTCCCACATCTTAGAATGAGATTTTCTCTCCTCTCTCTTTTCCTATATAAGTGTACAAATACTTGTTGTAATACGTGAATTTGGATATATAAAAGTTTCCTCACATTTTCCACATGGTATCAGAGCCAGAAAATCGGTCCTAAAAATTTCCGCGAGTAGCCTGCCTTCCTGACTTTCCCGGGTTGTCCATTCCAGCGATCTCAATTCTTGTGACCGCAGCCTGTGCTTCTTCCTTCCGCGGTCTCAACTTCTTGTGACCGCAGCCCGTGCTCCCTCCTCTGGAGTTAGCTTTCTCCTCCTCTTTTTATACACTCTTCTCTGTCAGCTAGGTCCCACAGCTGGTCCGTTATTCGCACCTTTCCTGCGGTTTGATATTCTGACCGCGGTTCCGTCTTCCGTTCTGCGTCCGAGACCGTTCTGTCTCGCTTGCCAAGACCGCGAGCTCTCCTGCGATCTCGCCTATTCGCTCGCCAAGATCGCCCTGTCTCGCTTGCCGAGACCGCGAGCTCTCCTGCGAGCTCTTCTGTTCGTTGCGAGCTCCTCTGATTGCGTACCTTCCAGACCGCTCGGAGCTCTCCTGCCCGCGAGCTCTTCTACTCGCTGTGAGCTCCTCTGATCGCGTACCTTTCAGACCGTCGGGATCTCCTCTGCCTGCGTGCTCTTCTGTTCGTAGCGAGCTCCTCTGATCGTGTGCCTTCCAGGCCGTCGGGAGCTCTCCTGCCCGCTGCAAGCTATCTTAACAGCGACCTGCCCACGATCTATTCTGATCGTTGCGATCTCTTCTGACCGCCGCGAGTTTTTTTTCTGACCGCCGCTGCTCCTGCTCGTTGGCTTCTCAATTGCTGTGCTCTCGTGACCGCTGTCGTGCTCAATGGATGAGAACAATGCTCCGTCTCTTCCGTCCCGTACTACGGTTCCTCTTCCTGGAATTCGTGATGAGCTTCAGATCACCACTATCTCCCTTAATGGGAAGAAGAATTTTGTTGAATGAATGCACTCAGTTCGTCGTGTTCTCCACACAAAAGGTCTCCTTCATCATCTGACGAAGGCTACTCCATTTGAGCCCACCGAGGAATGATAACGTGATGACGGTCGTGTCCAATCCTGGATTCTAAATTCGATGGACAGTGAACCATATCGTATGGCTATGTATCATGAGACGGCCAAAGCTGTGGGAGGAACTGTACTCCCTTTATTCTGGCAAGGATAGCTGACAACATCTCTTTGACATCATCACGGATCTTCAGTCTCTTGACCCAGGGGTGACTGGCGATCTCACTTCGTTTGTTGCGCGATCCAAAACTTTAGTAGAAGCCTGGCTTCAGCATCAGCCTCCAACTACCGATCTCGCTGCTCAACATACTCAGAAAGAAGCAGTTGGCATTGCCATGATGATGGCACATGTTCCACCTTACCTCCACAGCATCCGGGCTCAAATCCTCTCCTCCTCCACCATTCTGTCTTTATCGGATGTGTGCTCCATGTTGTTAAAGGTCACACTCCCCCTGATGCTCCCAGGAACCCCTCTTCGGCTCTGCTCCAGAAGTCTTCTCCACCTCACTTTACTCCTCCATCCTCTCGTGGGGGTCGGACCTCTTCTCGGGGTAAGGGTCGAAATAGTCGTACTCCCTTTAAGTGTACCTACTGTGGCCGGGATGGTCACCTCGAGGCCACGTGTTATCGTAAGCATGGTCTGCCACAACCTCCACAGGCCTCTATTGCCATCAATGCTCCCACCAACAATCAAACCAACATTGATGCATTGCGCACCCAACTCCAGCAAATTCAAGGAATGCTCAGTCGTTCCTTCGGTTCTGTGTCCTCTATCTCCGATGAAGGTATCTCCTGTCTCTCTCATAGTTCAACTTGGATTATGGATTCCGGAGCAACACATCATATTACCCCAAAGCAACCGTCTCACTACTTGAACTCAGAACATCCGAAGTACATTACTGTGGCCAATAGGGACACCACTCCGGTTTCTGGATCAGCCGATGTGACTCTTACTCCCTCCATCTCTCTTCGCTCGGTTCTACATGTTGTGGGATCTCCGTTTAATCTTCTCTCTATTAGTCGACTCACTCAAGATCTTGATTGCTATGTAACCTTTTCTTCCACTTTTTTTGTTGTGCAAGATCGAAAGACGCAGACTATCATTGGTAAAGGGAAAATGGCGAATGGGTTATACACTCTGGAACTTCCCCTACTATTCACTCTTCTGTTAGTACTATTGACTGGCATCGGCGTCTTGAACATGCCCCTCTTTCAATACTCAAGAAAGCTCTTCCAGATCTCTCGCTCAACGACTTCACCTGCGAGTCCTTCATCTTCGGCAAACAACATCGCTCTTCTTTTTCTCCTCATTGTACTCGGAGCGATGCTCCTTTTATGTTAGTTCATTCGGACAGTTGAAGACCTTATAAAGTAACTAGTAACTCTGAGTGTCGTTATTTTATTACGTTTATTGATGATTACCCTCGCATGACATTGTTATATTTACTTCATGATCGTTCTGACATAACTCGTGTATTTCGTGTCTTTATTACTGAAACTTGCAACCAATTCTCTATCACCGTTAAAACTATAAGAACCGACAATGCGTGGGAATACACAGGAAACATGTTTACCAATCTATGTGCTGAGTTTGAGATTATTCACCAAACCTCATGTGTGTATACCCCCACAACAAAATGGGGTAGCTGAACGGAAAAATCGTCACCTATTTGAGGTCGCTCGTTCCATGTTGTTTCAAATGCAGGTTCCTAAAGTTTATTGGCATTTCGCGGTGTCCACAGCTTGTTACTTCATCAACCGTATGCACTCATCTCTTCTCAACTTTGCAACCCCCTTTATCCTTCTATTTCCCTCCATCCCTCCCTTCACTATCACACCTCGTGTCTTCGGCTGCACTTGCTATGTTCACAATCTTGGACCATCCACAGACAAGCTTGTTCCTCGCGCTACCAAATATATGTTTGTCGGTTACTCTCGCACTCAGAAAGGTTATGTCTGCTATTCTCCTATTGATTGGAAGGTTGTTACTTCTGCCGATGTCACTTTTCTCGAAGAGCAGCCCTATCACTCTACACTTACTACTCTTCCAACACCTCCCACCATCCCTCGTCCTATTGTTCGAGTTACGTCTCAACTACCACCACTACTTCCCACACCAGCTCCCATCACCACTAAACAACCTCTTCTTCGGTCTACACTCGTCGCTCTCCTACGTCGGATGCTCTGAAACAGGTGCCCTTTACCAATGATACCTTGCGGCCTGAAGATTCGGCCCCTGCTTCTACGGGTCACCCACTGGTAAACTATGTATCCTTACATCGCTTCTCTCCGGAACTTCGCGAATTTGCAACTTCTCTCTCCTCTATCTCCACCCCTAACTCTTTGCAGGAGGCTCTTCAACATTCAGGATGGCGAGCAACCATTGATGAGGAAATGTCGGCTCTGAGGGCAAATCACACTTGGGATATTGTCTCTCTTCCTCCAGGACAGACTTGTGTGAGATGTAAGTGGGTCTTTGCTATCAAGCATGGTCCTTATGAGACAATTCAACGTCTCAAGGCTCGTCTTGTTGCTCGTGACTTTACTCAGTAACAAGACCTGGATTATGACGAAACTTTCTCTCCTGTCGCCAAGCTGAACACTGTTCGTGTTATAATCTCTCTTGTAGTTCATCGACACTGGCCACTGCATCAATTGGATGTTAAGAATGCTTTTCACAATGGCGATTTACAGGAAATTGTCTACAAGCAACAACCTCCCGGGTTTGAGACCACGGGGGAGTCTCTTGTATGCCGTCTAAAGAAATCTCTTTATGGTCTCAAACAGTCTCCCCGAGCATGGTTTGACAAGTTCAGTCAGGTTGTTCGTGATGTTTGGTTCACTCGAAGCTCGGCTGACTTCTCTCTATTCACTCAACATAGACCGACATGCACTGTGATTCTCCTGGTATATGTTGATGATATTTTGATAACAGGAGATGATCTCCATGAAATACATATGATCAAGCAACATTTGGCCTCGGTTTTTCAAACTAAAGACCTGGGAAACCTTTGGTACTTTCTTGGTATCGAAGTAGCTCGGCGTCCTGATGGTCTTATTCTGTCTCAACGAAAATACTTCCTTGATTTTCTTCGTGATGCTGGCTACTCTGGTTGCAAGCCTTCTGACACTCCTATGGATGCCAATCAAAAGCTGTGTCCATACCTCAGACTCCGATCTACTGCTTCCAAATCAGGAGTACTATCGACGCCTTGTAGGGAAATTGATATATCTCACTGTTACAAGGCCTGATATATCATTTGTTGTTGGCGTTGTCAGTCGATTTATGCATGCTCCACGCATCTCTCATCTTCAGGCGGTTGAGCGCATCCTTCGATACTTCAAGGCAGCTCCTGGACAAGGACTTGTATACAAGCCTTCTTCCTCTACCTTATCTCTTACTGCTTACTCTGATGCTGATTATGCTAGCTCATTGGATGATCGTCGTTCCACAAGTGGATATTGTACATACTTTGGTGGACACCTTATCGCATGACGTAGCAAGAAATAGGCCGTGTTTGCTCGCTCATTCGCCGAAGCTGAGTATCGGGCAATGACCTTTGTTGTGTCCGAGGTCACCTGATTAGAAAGTCTTCTCAGTGACCTTGGTGTAAAACTTCTCTCACCAGCCGCTCTCTATTGTGTCAGTCAAGCTGCTATATATATTGCCAAAAATCCTGTTTTTTATGAACGTACCAAACACATCGAAGTCGACTGCCACTTCATTCGGGAGAAAGTACAACTGAGAAAAATGGAGTTAAAACATGTTCCTGTTGCCGGGCAAGTTGCTGACATTCTCACAAAGGCTCTACCGCGTCCACTATATTATCAGTTCTTGTCCAAGCTTGGTGCTACGATCTGTATGCTCCAGCTTGTGGGGGAGTGTTAAAGAAATCATGTAAAAAGACCCAATAATGAAGGCCCAGCTAGGCTCATTCTTTTTGTAGTTATTTTAGTCCCACATCTTAGAATGAGATTTCCTCTCCTCTCTCTTTTCCTTTATAAGTGTACAAATACTTGTTGTAATACATGAATTTGGATATATAAAAGTTTGCTCACATTTTTCCACAATGGCCATAGTGCTTAGCAGTGTTTAAATAGAACTGAGGGATTAGGAGTATTATGAAATAACAATTACTTATTTTCTTCTTGAATTTCTCTCTTCTCTCCCAAATCCAGACGTCTCTCCGACCATTCTTCTCGTTCAAAATTACATTGTGCCTTGTTCAAATTTAACTTACCAAAATTTAGTTGTGTTCATTTGCATTAGTAAAATAAACTTCATTTTAACATTCATTTTCATTTTATTATATCCAGTAAAGTAAAACATTTTACTTTAATTACTTAGGAGAAACATCCCAAAATTTTATTTTATGCACTTTTAGGTCTTTTCTCTTGTCACTAGTGTATCATGTGATCTCGATTCAAACAGGTACGATTAGATTAACCCTTAAATTGTTCAACTGCACAGGGGTGATGTGATAATTGTTGAAACATAAGAGGTGAAGTACAACAGAGGAAAATCATACAGGATGAAGTACAGTTTAACCTGCTTAATTTCAAGCGAAAACGTCTCTACTTCAGTCTCAAAGATTTCTTTGTTGTAGTCCTCCGGTACCTAGTTTTTGAACAAATTTATGCATCATTGATACAACATATATCATCTCAGATTATCGATGCAAAATTACTTATTGCTGAAACTATATTATCAGGTGTTGGTAATGATATTTCATAAAGCAGAATGCATGTAGGCTTAAAGAATATTTACTTTTCACATTTTGAGGAATCACTATAAAACTTGTTTCTTCTGTGCCATGCTTTTCTGTGCTGTCCCATTTAACGATAGATACCGCCGCGCGTTACCGATAATGCCAGGCGCTAGCATGTTGACCAGAATGTCAGTGTCGACTGGAAGGAAAGATCGGCATTAGAGCTCATATCGATGGGATTTGCTCACTACCAACACCTGATAATGGTAGGAGGCTGTTCAGATACCTGAGTGGAAAAAGGCAATGGAGGAGGAACTGTGTGCCTTGGATAAAAATAAGACATGGCGGCTTGCTAGTCTTCCTCCTGGGAAGCGAACGGTTGGATCTCGTTGGGTTTTCACAGTCAAACAAAATCAAGATGGAGTGGTGGAGCGGTACAAGGCTCGTTTGGTGGCTCAGGGATATACCCAAGCTCAGGGCATTGACTATCAGGAGACATTTGCTCCGGTTGCAAAGATGAACTCAATTCGTGTGCTTCTCTCCTGTGGTTCGAGTCGTAAATGGGAGCTACTGCAGCTTGATATTAAGAATGCGTTCTTGAATGGTGATCTGGAAGAGGAAGTCTACATGGATATCCCCCCGGGCTTGTTATCAAAGGGTCCAAGGGGAAGATCTGCCACCTTCTAAAATCCCTGTACGGCCTGAAGCGGTCTCCGAGAGCGTGGTTCAGACGTTTTTACAAGACCATGCTTCAACTTGGATACAATCAAAGTCAAGCTGATCACACTCTCTTTATCAAGAGGAAGGGTGCTCAGGTTTCTATCCTTATTGTATATGTGGACGACATCATCATCACCAGAGACTACTTGGAGGAGATCAATCACTTGAAAAAATAGCTAGGCAAAGAATTTGAAGTCAAGGACCTGGGAAAGCTGAAATACTTCTTGGGAATTGAAGTTGCGAGGTCTCAACGTGGGATATTCATCTCCCAAAGGAAGTATACTCTTGATCTTCTTGAGGAGACTGGGATGCTTGGGTGTGCCCCCGTGGACACCCCTATTGAGGCAATCACAAAATTGATGCAGATATTAATGAGGAGAAAGTGGATGCCTCAAAGTACCAACGTCTGGTTGGGTGGCATATATACTTGTCCCATACTCGCCCTGACATCACATATGCTGTGGGAGTCCTAAGCAGGTATATGCACTCTCCTTCCATACGTCATCAGCAGGCTGCCTTCAGGGTGTTGCGATATCTCAAGAAGGCACCAGGGCGTGGGATTCTGTTCAAAAAAAGTCAGTCGTTGGAAGTTGAAGTGTTTACAGATGCTGATTGGGCTGGTAGCCAAGACGACAGAAAATCTACCACCAGGTACTGCACATTTGTAGGAGACAACCTTGTTTCATGGAAAAACAAGAAGCAGAATGTGGTAGCTCGCTCAAGTGCGGAAGCAGAGTATATGGCTATGTCCCAAGGGGTTTGTGAGGGACTGTGGTTGAAAACTATTCTCCGTGATATAGGTCTTCAGGGGAATAATCCTATTATGATCTACTGTGACAACAAGACGGCTATCAGTATTGCACACAATCCTGTACAGCATGACAAAACCAAACATGTGGAAGTCGACAGGCATTTCTTCAAGGATCACCTTGACAAGGGGAATATTTGCACTGCTTTCGTGAACTCATTTGATCAGCTTGCTGATATCTTCACCAAGGGTCTATGCAGCGACAACTTCAAGAACAACACTGACAAGTTGGGAATGATCAATATATATTCCCAACTTGAGGGGGAGAGTTGAATATACGCTCTTTATTTTACGTCATCTATATTCGCACGTGATATGTCACGTGTATGTCGTCTTTATATTTGTATGTGTTTGCCCGGTTTAGGGCTACCATTGAATCGAATCACCCCTTTCTACTCTTCTTTCATGATTCCTCCTCCCGTGACTTAAGCTTGCGCCGATCGCTGACCACCGCCGGAGCGCTGACTACTACCGGATTGATGACCCCCTTGATTCGTTGACCCTCCCTTGGCTCGCCGACCACCCTTTCGTTCGCCGACACCGACCACCGCCGGTTCCTTCTCTTTGGTAATACTCTCCTCCTTCCTCTTCGGATGCAAGATTTGTTTGTGCTTTTGGTGTAATCAAAATTTTGGATGTGGATCTATAATTGTTCTAGTCTGTTTTGGGTTTGAGTAGTTGCTGTAATTTGATGAAAATTACTGTCAAACCGCCTTGGGTAATTGATGAGATGTCGCAAGTTAGTGAGGGTTCCAATGTTTTCATTTTGCTGTTTCATTTTACCAGCTTTGTGAGGGTTTCAATGCTTCGGTTACATTTTTGAATCAGGTTTACTTTCGTCGATGTTGTGGATCTATACCGATGCTCTCTTCGCGGCGCTAGGGTTTCTTTGTTGCATTCGGCACAACAGCGATGAGATCAGATCACGTTCGATTGATGAATGATGTTTGTGGGCTTGAATATTTTTGAGATCTAGGTTTAGGGTTTTGGATGATATGATTTCCTAAACGTCTCGCGTGGAGAATGGTAACATTGGTTTTCAGGATTACTCGTGTTTTGTTTTGCAGTGGATTGAGCGTTGTTTATAACGGCCACCACAATTATATGCCACCAAACAAATAAAATTGCGTTCATGTTCATGACTGCACTGAAAACATAGTTTATCCAAACAATGCAATTGCGTTTATGACCACAGTTTCCAACCACTGCATTCACAACCATAATTTCCAACCAATGCGTAGATGAGAGGTTTTTTGTAATTTCAAAAGATACAGAGGGGCAACCCCTCATTTGCGAACTCACCGGAAAAGTTTGGATTTTTGTAAGATAAAACACTCGTTCTTTCTGCACTTTATCTGAAAATTTGGATTTGGATTTTTATACAGCTTTATTATGAAGAGGAGCCTTCGCGCACAGGTTGAGGTGGTGCCGTGTGAATGAGGTCACGGGTTCGAGTCGCAGGGTAAGGTTTGCCTACATTTCACCCTTGTGGTGGGACCCTTCTCTGGACCCTCGCTCTGCGGGGATGCTTTGTGCACTCGGCTGCCCTTTTATTTTCATACAGCTTGATTATTTCTCTATATAAATGACAATCTCTTGTAGTCTTGCATTCTTAGAACATAAGAGCAATAAAAACTCTAGTGCAACGGCGATTTTTCGCAATTTTTACCTTCTGCAATTTTTCGTGCTCGGTGGGAGGTGTTCGATTCCTAACACACAATGCTTATTCGCTGTCCAATGTAACAGTTCATTGAAATTCTGGGACAACATCCCAAACTACTCATGACGAAATCAAGCATCACGCATCGCGGAACTAATCTCTACATGCAGTCCCCGCCGATTCTCGAGGAAATGACGCGGCCGAATCTTCATCTTCCCCTCCACGAACTCATGGGCGGAGTTCCCGATGATACTGTTCACGCGAGCGGCATGGCCTTGAGCGATGGCAAGAAGACGTCGTGCCTACGAAAGCTGCGCGTAAAATTCAAAGGTCTCCCCGACGGAGCTGCAGAAATGTGCACAGCGGGTAATGCCTGAGAGTTCTCCGGCGCCTGGCGGCAACTTCGCCAAACCTGTAGCAAACTTTTGTGTATGCCCCCTATTTCAATTTTGGGACTATTTAGCTCTGGTTTTTTTATGGCAGAGTTTATATATATATATGTTGGCTTTATTAAGGAAAGAAAAATGAGGATCAAAATTTATCGCATGTTATAGTGAGATGACAAGTTTTTTGTAATTAACTTGCCCGTTTGGTTATGAATCGTCGTTCGTGAACGTCACGAACGTCCGACCGCACTTAACTCCAGCCACTTTTATGTTCAAAATTAGTTTTTTTTCTTGGCGGTGGTTATAACTGTTATGTCAAACACGTTCTATAATGGCGGAGTTTTAGTCCAAACTTACGGGAACAAAAAAAAGCCGTCCCAAATAGACCCTAAATTTAACACTTTAGTTCCGCAGTTTCTTGTTCATGATTTATTTCAGGAAATCCTCATTTTATTATATTATGATTTTGACTTAGTATTTTTAGAATCTCTTATAATATCTGGCATGCAAATACAATAGTCTCGAGATCACTGGTCCTTTCTACGTGCCATAGTATCCTATGGCGCGAAGAATTGAATAGCGGTGATTATTAAGGCTCTGTTTGTGTGTGTGGGGGGACTTAGGCTCTGTTTGAGGGGACTTATTTACACCGGTCAAGCGGTTACGACCGCATGAATCGGACCTTAATTAAGATCCGGTTCATGCGGTTGTAACTGCTTGACCGGTGAAAATAAGTCTCCCCAAACGGAGCCTTAGTTTCACCAGTCAAGCGGTTACGACCGCATGAATCCGATCTTAATTACCGCTTGACCGGTGAAAATTTGTCCTCCCAAACGGAGCCTAAAACTAAAAAACCAAAGGATGTAGTGAACAGTTCAAACCCGGTGTGATCTCCTAGGAGATCATATTTTGATCTCGTAGGAGATCTACGCGGAGTCCGGATGGAAAAAAATTTGCCTTCGGTGGACACGTTTTTCGTAAATGCGATTTTATTTTTTATTTTTTTTATACATTATTATTTCATTTTTTTTATACATTATTATTTCATTTTTTTTTCTATTGTTGTATATTTTTTAATTTTGATAAGCCCTGATCTACGCCGGGTCTGATTGTAGGGGGTTTAGGCCCGGTCCGATCACAAGTGGTCTAGGCCAGGTTCGATTGTAAGGGGTCTAGGCCAGGTCTGATCTTAGGGGGTCTACGCCATGGTTTGGTAAGGCTTCGTTTAGGTCCGGTCCGGTACTAGGGAGCCCCCATCTCTTCGGATCGGGATTCTCACCGTTTGGGACCTCAAATGGAGGTCCATTGCATGATGGGATGCATTCTCACTTGATCTAATAGTGCAGAATTTTTTGATTAAACTGAAAATATAAAAGGATGAGATTAGTGAACCCGCCAGATCAGCCAAAAATAGAACTGGACCGTGAAATGGATACTATCAATTTAACTCCAAATAGAGTGGATCATATTCCCATCTCTTCCTGCTGCCTGGGCCTCTGAAGTAGCTTTCCCTGTTGAATTATAGTATTGTGATTATTTTAGAGCAATGTTATTAGCACCCCGAAAATCGCTAATAGCCGCCATGTAAAATAGCATCCCATAAAATTATATTTTTACACCAGTCTATTAGCACATCATAAAAAAACAAAAAAATGATTTTTTTTTCAAATGTTTCCAACCACAAACTTGTTAATCTAAACCATAGCAATACATCAAAAGAGTTCATAATATATGTAATATTATAATTTGATGAAAATAAAATATGAGACCACCCAAATATTCATCAAATCTTCATGCTTTAGCAACCTAAAAGCACAAAAAAATAATATTAGTCTTCCAATATTATAAATAAATTAAAATATTGATTGAATCATACCTTAATATTCCTTGGCTTTTTGTTACCTAGCTACATAGAAACTCCAAAACATATCATTGTAACTAGTATGACATAAAACTGATTAGAAAATGATTGTAAGAAATATAGTAATAGTAAATTAAGTTTAAGACATTGGATTACCTAATGTCACTTTTCCAACAAATTGACAACCTCCAAATTTGTATTCTTGGATCCGGATGCTCTTAACACGAGATTTTTGGCAAGTCCCATGTTTTCGCCACCGTACTGATATCTTGTCCAGACAGCAAATATAGGGGGAAGCGGACACTCTTCGCGCATAAGTAGGCGGATGAAATGATTATCATTAACAAATCCGATGAATACCACTTTGAATTCTTTCGGGCCCGCGGAACGCAAAGGAAGAAATGTAAATGACTAATATCTCGAGTAATGAACCACTGCAATATTGTAGCACGATGCGATGACTAAGCCCATATTCGGCATTGTCATCCATTTGTCAAGTGGAGCAGGAACTATCGTACAGTCAAGAGATGATATTAACTATGTTAGTCTTGTATTTCCAAAGATTTCTGTATATTATTGAACATTGCATGTTATTTCATTTTTTAGTTGTAGACGCACCCGCAACCAATCTTCACCCATATCTAAAGCATCACTTATCACTCTATAACCACAATGACCATCCCCTGGCACATTTATAGCATCAACCATGTAGTTTCCTATGTAAGGAGGCATTTCATTACGAACTTTAGAGAGGAATTTCTTTCCGGAAGCAATTGATTTGCGTTGTAGTTTGCTTTGTAGTTGATGTTGCTCACGCATAAGAACATGTTCAAAAAGAGAAGGTTCTCTCTTTGTTGATTCATATAAACCAACAATTCATGAGCACACGGTAAACCCATTGTGGACCTAACCTTGTGTAAACAATCCTTTGCTTCAACACATCTACTTCTAGCTAATTCTTCCTCTCTCTTTATTATCTCCAATGCAAAAACTGTAACTGAACCAAGCAACTGAAAATATAATGAACCTCGAAATCTAGCGTTAACTTGAATCAAATTTTGACCAAATGATCTTTTAATTCCCGTGTGTTGAAGTGTAAGCATTTCGTCAAATACTTTCCAAACAGATGTAAGATTGCAAATAGAAACTTCAAGAAAACGTTTTAGTTGGCTATGCCCACTTTCTACCCGGTTGGTTGTGCAATTTCCCAAGTGTAAATACTTATCTATCCATGCAGAAATGAAATACTCCTTGTATGGCTCAATCCAAGTAGTAACCACATACTTTATTACATTATGAAACTTTTCTGAGTACATGCTTAGGATTGAGTTGAATCTTTGTTGAAAATTAAGTAAAGTTTGAGAGCCAATTAATTGGTGTCACATGTTTAAGAACCCTTCACATTCTTTCCCCTGCCTAAAGAACTTCTTGCAATGTGCAAGGATATTTCTGCTAATATGAACCTGCCATAATATGATTCCACTAGATGGGAAGACAATCTTGATAGTATTTAGCAAAGCAATTTCACGATCTATAATGAATACACCTGGTAATAAATCTTGTTTTAGGTTACTCTTAAAACACTGAAGTGCCCAAACATAACTCGCTTCAGTTTCATTTGACATAAATGCAAAGGAAGAGAAAAAGATGAAATTTGTTGATGTCATTCCAACAATCGATAATAATGGTAATCGATATCGATTCGTCTTGTAGGTACAATCCATTATAAAAATATCTGTGAACATTTTGCTTAAGTGAATGGATGTGGGATGTGCAAAATATAAACTATCAAGATTGTAAGAAATGAACCTGAAAATATGTATAAATGTTGTAAGATCTATAATAAGAGAAATAATTTTCACCGATGATGAAAAAGAGAACAAGATTCAGTGCCGATTCGACGTAGCACAATTTATTTTTGAAAGTCGAGGTTTTTGAATGTTTTTGCGACGTTCGTTTCGTTTGATTTTGTTAGATAATCATGATGGTGGCGGAATTGAATTTGGAGTTCTGCTACATGGAAGCTAATTCATTTGAGGTGGTTATCTCTTATGTTCAGTTTACTATGCGGCTCTTAGTGGACCTGCTGGTATTTTATTTGGAAGGGGAATTATTAGCTGGTTGTATGATGTCTAGCTGGTTGTATTATATTATATTTTATGATATAATAAGCGCTGGGTTAATCATTGAAGGAGGATAGGCGGTTGAATATTGGCACTACCCTCTCCATCTCCCGATTCTCTTTATTATACGCCTCCTGGAGCCTTGCCGAGCTGAGAACGCATAGGGTTCTGCTGCCCCTCTCCTTCCTGCTTCTTCTAGTGGATGTTCTGGGAGCTCTGGTTAGGGTTGTGGCTTTCTTGCTCTTGTGCCGCTGCTGCCTTTTGTGATGTTGTTGCTCTCCTGCAGCCTTGGTGTTTGTTGTTGGCTGGAAGTGATTTGGCCGGCTGTTTGAGCTCTTGTTCTTACTGCTCTCGTCACTGTGAGCTCTCCTTCTTCTTCCCCTCTTCTCCTTTTTAACAGATGACTGTCTTGCTCTTGCTAGTTGCTGAAATTAGAAAGGAGTGGAGTTAGGGTTTCAGTGTTGGGGGATTTGCTTCCTTTATTGGATGAGTTATGTGGTTTGCTAGGGTTTTTCTAGTGGCTATCTTTATTTCTGAAAAGGGGTTTTGGGTGTACTGTTTATTCAGCTATCTTGTGTTGTTATTGGCTGCTATGTAGGTTGTTGTAGCTGGCTTTATTGCTTCTTAATAGGTACTGTCCCTTGTTGCCCGATTGTCCTTTGGGTGTGAGCTGATTTTGATGCTATGATGGCCGACTGTTATTGGCTGGCTATTCCTCCTGTGGCTGTTTGCTTGACTGCTGTTATTGTTGTTGTCTTACTTGGGATGTTGTTCTTGTTACTTGCCTTGTTCATTGATGTATTGATGACTGTTTTTGGAGAGGTTTTGGACTGCAGTGGCAGCCCTTGGAGCTGCTGTTGGCAGCCCTTGGTGTTGCCACATTAGCAGCCCTTGGTTCTGGATTTGTTAGTTTATATTGGTTGTGGTTGGCTGCGCCTTTTACTGGCTATTTGCTGTCATTTGAGCTGCTATAAGGGTTGTTAATTGTTGTCATTTACTGCTGGTACTGTTTGTATTGGCAGGCTTTTGTTGTTGGTTCTTGAGGACTCCTCTTGGCTGCCCTCTTCATGTTTCTCGTGGGATGTTAGTGGTAGTTTTTGTGTGAGTTGTAAATGGCTGAAATCTGATCTTTTTACAAGTTAAAATCTGATTTTTCGCATCTCTTTCGAGTCACCCAAGCTTGTCATTTCCTAGCAACTCCTGGAGGTCGTAGTTGTGGCCATCTTAAGGAATCTATCTGTAGCTATTTAAAGACGCAACCCTATAGTAAATGATTTATTTGATACTGCAGAGGACGACATCTAATGATAGACGCGACGAGAATCCTTCGAAGGACAAGGACAAAGGAAAAGCTGCGGTGAGTCCTTACGACTTTGATTTCGTATGCATTCAAATATTTTTCTGAATATGAATTGCTTTGATATAGAATGTGGAAGATTTGAAATCACTGAAATGTATGAAATCGCTAAAAAGCTAAATATGGATTAGCAAGCGATAGAATCTCTGGGGGGAATTAAAATAATTATTTCCTATATGTATGGCTTGAAGATGAAATGAAATGAATAAGAATAAGAGAGTGCGTCGACGCATCGAAACACTAAGGGTCAGCCTAGTAGGGGGTAAGCTTCAGACTCCTACACCCAGTGGAGGGGTAGATCTCTGATGGAAATTGATACTGAAATGTCCAATTTAGGAGGCATGAGAGCCTGTTGCGTGATTGAGCACCCTAGAATGGACATAGATTTGATGGGCCCAGATATTTGATTGAGAATGACCCTCAGTATTTCGAGAGAAAGAAAAGAAAGATAATTGAACATGAAAATGAACTATAATAAGATATAAAAAATGAAATATCAGAAATTGTTTATTTCTGTGTCCAAGTTTACTTTACCTGTCTACTTTCATGTTCATACAGTTTTTCAGATTAATATAACTGCTTATTATAGCTGACTCTTCGTGTTTGCCTGTAGGGTGGTCGAAGGTAAGGAACTCACTTAGTTTTCTAAAACTAATTGGGTGTTAAATTTTTTTTAGGATCAGACCGCCAGCGTGCCAGGACCCGCTAGGAGGAGACCTGCGGAGGTAGAAAGGAAACAGAGGGAAGATATGTCAAGATCTCGGGTTAGAATGTATTATTGTACATCTCAGTTTGCTATGTACTTTTATATTTTGGCTTTCCCTGTAAGCATGAACATGATGTAAATTATGATAATGAATAAAAGTGTTTTTATGTCTTTTACCGGTACCACTCTTGTGATTCGCTTAGCTGCATTATATATTTGTGTAAAATCTGCTCAAAAGAAAAGAGAAGATTTAAATTGTGGCGGACTTCGGGCCGTTACAATTAAGTGGTATCAGAGCTAGGTTTTTCACAAGTCGAGTAATGCAGAGATTGCCAATTGAAGGACATAATGTTACTCTGATGTTCATATACTGAATGGGATCATGTCTTATTTTCAGGAGCCCCTTCAAGTATACTCGAGCCGTAGAATCCTAGAGGCTCGAGAGGAACCTGAAGCTGTCAGGGAAGCTATGTCTGATGAAAGTGATAATGGGCATAAAGCTGCCCCGCTTCAAATAGCAGATATAGCTCAGGCCATTGCGGAGGCTATTAGACTGGTATGGGATACTCCTCCTGTAGCTGCACTGGTTGCGCCAGCTGTGCCTCCCCCAGCATTAGTTGATACGGATTTGAGGCCATTTTTTGGCTAAAAGCTGCCAACCTTCCGTGGAGGTCTTTCGCCGATAGAGACCGAAGATTGGATTTTGAGGATCGAGACTATACTTGAAGCGATGCAGTGCCCAGCAGAGCGGAAAGTAGAATTAGCTGCCTTTTTGCTAGAAGGTGAGGCAAAGCGCTGGTGGATTAACATGATGAAAGGAAAATTTGCTGCTAAGGGCTTGGAGAATGTCATGTGGATGGAATTTACTGGTGAGTTCACGAAGTGGTTTGTGTCAAGGACCGAAAAGAGACAACTCCAGGAAAGATTCTTGCGTTTAGTGCAAGGAAATTGCTCGGTTCCGCAGTATGAGGCGGAATTCGCTAGTTTAGCTTATTATTCTAAGTCTGTCGTGGCCACATAAGAGGCCAGATGCTTGCGTTTTCAGGAGAGCTTGCGAGATGATATCCTCGCAGCAGATGTTCCATTTGATATTACAGATTATGCAGTTCTAGTGGAAAAAGACCTTGGAGCTGCTACTGCTGCTACTGCTTGTATTGTCATATCAGTATGTCATTTACTGCTGCTACTGATTGTATTGGCATGCTTTTGTTGTTGGTTCTTGAGGTCTCCTCTTGGCTGCCCTCTTCATGCTTCTTATGGGCTGTTAGTGGTAGTTTTTGTGTGAGTTGTAAAGGGTTTGAAATCTGATCTTTTTACAAGTTAAAATCTGATTTTTCGCATCTCTTTCGAGTCACCCAAGCTTGTCCTTTCCTAGGCAACTCCTAGAGGTCGTAGTTGTGGATATCTTAAGGAATCTATTCATAGTTATTTAAAGACGCAACCCTATAGTAAATGATTTATTTGATACTGCAGAGGATGGCGTCCGGCGATAGACGAGACGAGAATCCTTCGAAGGACAAGAACAAGGAAAAGCTGTTGTGAGTTCCTACAGTTTTGATTTCGTATGCATTCGAATATTTTTCTGAATATGAATTGCTTTGATATGGAATGTGGAAGATTTGAAATCTATGAAATGTATGAAATCGCTAAAAAGTTAAAGATGGATTAACATGCGATAGAATCTCTGAGGGGAACTAAAATAATTATTTCCTATATGTATGACTTGAAGATGAAATGAAATGAATAAGAATAAGAGAGTGCGTCGACGCATCGGAACACTAAGGGTCAGCCTAGTAGGGGGTAAGCTTCAGACTCCTACACCCAGTGGAGGGGTAGATCTCCGACGGAAATTGATGCTGAAATGTCTAATTTAGGAGGCATGAGAGCCTGTTGCGTGGTTGAGCGCCCTAGAATGGACATAGATTTGATGGGCCCAGATATTTGATTGAGAACGACCCTCAGTATTTCGAGAGAAAGAAAAGAAAGATAATTGAACATGAAAATGAACTATAATAAGATATAAAAACTGAAATAACAGAAATTATTTATTTCTGTGTCCCAGTTTACTTTACCTGTCTACTTTCATGTTCATATAGTTTTTCAGATTTATATAACTGCTTATTATAGCTGACTCTTCGTGTTTGCCTGTAGGGCGGTCGAATAGGTAAGGAACTCACTTAGTTTTCTAAAACTAATTGGATGTTAATTTTCTTTTTAGGATCAGACCGCCAGCGTGCTAGGCCCCGCTAAGAGGAGACATGCGGAGGCAGAAAGGAAACAGAGGGAAGATATGTCAAGACCTCGGGTTAGAATGTATTATTGTACATCTCAGTTTGCTATGTACTTTTATATTTTGGCTTTCCCTGTAAGCATGAACATGATGTAAATTATGATAATGAATAGAAGTGTTTTTATGTCTTTTACTGGTACCACTCCTGTGATTCGCTTAGCTGCATTATATATTTGTGTAAAACCTGCTCAAAAGAAAAGATAAGATTTAAATTCTGGCGGACTTCAGGTCGTTACAAAGATTACCCGCAGAGTTAACCTTTTTGTAACTAACATACTCAGCATCTCTAATAGCTTTGTACAAAAATTGAATAGGAGTACTTCCGGCCAACTCTCTTTTATAAAACTTGAACTTCTCATTAGAAATAGTCCGCATTACTGTGCAGTTGGAGGGATCTCTCTTCTTCAATGTTGCTAAAAATTTTCTAGCTTTCACACTCGTTGCATACATTTCTTCTACAATATTTTGTTCATTTTCAGATAATCGACCAGCATAAGAGTGTGCTTCTAAATGAAAAAACACATGATTGTGCACCCAATTTCTAAATTTTACTGTCAATTCTTTTGAACATGCTTCTTTTTGCCCCTGAAGTGAGAATAAACAACCACATCTCTTTGTACCAGACTTTCGCAAGTTTTTCTTGACCCAACCCTTTCTTTGACTATCACATGAAAAACCTGACCGATTACAACCAAGAAAAATCCTAGGTCTTCTGTAATTTTATCTGTTTTTTGGATTGTAATTACAAACCCCACTTCTTTGCCAATATTACGGGCCCTTTTATTAACTCATCTTTACTTGAGAATAACATATCATCAGGAAAATGTGTAGACACATCAACTTGGATAGTGTTTGGTTGCTCACTCATTGTGAGCAACTTAGGCATTTCTACACTCATTGCACCCTACATAAACCACATACAATTTTTTGAAAAAACATATACATACCACCCTACATTTCTTCTATGTTACCCCAATGAAAAACCCTCAACAAAATTAGTTAAAAAGAGTATAGAGAGACGAAAATATACCTAATTGAAGCCAATTTAGACTGTGAATGCCTACTTGAAGCCCTCTCCAACAAAGCCAAGAACAAAATCTGCAAAGAAGATTAGGATTTTTTCACATTTTAGGTTTCAAAAAATTGAAGCAACTTGGAGTGGGGTCCGACATATACCTACTTGAATCCAACTTGGACTGTGAAAGCCTACTTGAAGCCCTCTACAACAATGCCAAGAACAAAATCTGCAAACAAGATTAAGGTTTTTTCAGATTTTAGATTTCAAACGGCCGGAAGATGCCGATGTCGACGGGAGGATCACTCAAAATAACTGGAGAAGCCAATGTCCACGTGAGGCGTGTCTCAAACCACCGGCGAATTGGAGGAGAGGCGGGAGAAATTGTTAGCCCACTTAGAGGACCCCTCAATAGGACCGGAGAAGGGTGTGAATCGCTGAAGGAGCTTTCGAAATGCCAGAAAATGGCTGGATCCGCCAGCATTGTGGAGGAGAAAAGTGAAAATCACAAACAGGGGGCCAGTTTTCGGGAGCAACAAAGAGGGATCGGGTTTGCGTGTTAGGGCTTAGAGTGTTTTGGGATATAAAGAGGGGTGCTATTAGCAACGTTATTAGGAGGAAAAAGTTCAAAAAATGAGAGAATTTAATAATTTTAGGACTGCTAATATCCAAATTCGGGGTGCTATTAACAACGCTCTTATTTTATATAATAGGCTGCCAATTTCGTTAGAATTAGCCACTTGGAATTGGAATCCAATGATATTAATAATTGAAATTAATAATGAAATGTACTCGGCTTCCTGGAAGGTGATAGGTGGCGTGTGGGTCGCGTGCTTGCACATCGTGTTGCACTGCTACGCACATCACGTGGCAAGATGCACACATTGATGCACAACAAGCATAGCGCAGTGCGTCGCACCACTGCTAAACTGCGCCTAGCATGAGAACCATCTGCAATGCCCATTCGCCGATAACCCCCTACACCATCTCAGTTTTTTCAGTTTTGAAGCGGACTGCAAGCAGAGGTTATCCAAACAGTTTCTCAATTTTAAAAATACAGTTTTGAATCTCCCTTTTGAACGGCTCCCTTTTAAAACGGCACCGATATTCCAAACAGAGCATAGACCTCTGTATGTTGACTTCAAATACATCCTCAGATTTTCCAAATTCATGACTATTTTTTCACAAGAGCTCCATTTGTTTCCTATGTAATTCCACGTCTAGAGTTCAACTATGAATTTATTTTTCTTCGTTGGCCAACTTTCATTTTCGTTCATTTTCGTTCATTTTCGTGACAAAAAGTCAATTTTACTACTGTTGTCCTTAGATTTTTCTGACGTTCTAATCATTCATACTAGGTTTTTTTCATACATATTTCACCACTAGGATTATTTTTGGGCATTACGTGCAAAATCTTAATATTGCGGTCACAAAAATACAATAAACATCAATGTTGCGATTCATAAGCCAGATTCCCAAACAGCAGCAGCTTGCTCCTTGAGTGTTTGATACAATGCCTGAACGAGATTGAGAAGGAAACAATCTGCTCCATGCCTAGCTATCAAAGAAACTGAAACTGGAAGGCCGTTGTGAAGCCCCAGAGGAACAGAGATCTGTAGGCAGTGTGAATGAGTGAATACAAAAAAATACTGGGAGCAGAAAATTATATACAGTATTGAGATTCAATGAGAAACATTCAAATTTTGATTACCTGGCAAAAACCAGACAAGCCAGCAACTGCTAATAAGCTGAATGCTTTGGCGCGAAAGTCTTCTAATGTCGTGGAATCTTGGTTGAGCTTCGGAGGTGGCCCGGGAGCAGTAGGTATTGCGAGGACACCATAGTCCTTCACAAAGAAAATTATAAAAATTAAGTGGTATGTTCGAATTTAAGCATCCAATCTTAAATTAATTAGTTGCGGAGGCGCCCGAGATCTATCTATATTCAGTACAGAAAGATATGCGAGTTTCCAAATATTGGATTATATCTCAACACGCCCCTCATGTGTAAGGGAGACATGTGAGAGGATTGTTTAAGTCCAGCTAGCATGCTCTGATACCATGTTAGAACTTAAGCATACAACCTAAAACTGAGTGAGTGTAAGTTGGCGATCCCGGGATATATGTTAGGCGCACAAGACTAATGAGTTTCTTGATGTGGATCTACGCTATTACCACTCTCCCTCACGTGTAAGTTCTTGGGCATCAAACACGTGGGATTTTTTCTTAATATATTGGGGGATGTGAGAGCGAGTCGTTAGGCCTACCCTGCTTTGATAACATAATACATGCAACCTAAACCTAATTGATTGTAGGCGGAGGGCCCCACAATTTATATTAAGTGCGCAAGAGTGCATGAGTTTCCTGATGTGGGACTATATTCTCAACACGTCACCTCACAAATAAGGACTTTGACATATAACTAGTGGACCTTTTTTTCCCGGGTGACGCGAGAGTGAGCCATTGGGTCTACCATCATTTATACCATGTTAAAAAACTAAGCATCCAACATAAAACCAATTGGTAGTAGGTGGAGGGCTCTGAATCACCTATTAAGTGTATATAAGTTTGAAAGTATCTAGTTGCGGCCTAAATCACCTGATCTGAGTAGGCCCTTTGATTAAATCGAAAAGATCTTCAATAGAGAACAACAACTAGATCAAAGGCCTTCTTATCTGAGAAATCTCTAGCAACACTGAAGAACGAATCTTGAGCGGCGCAGAAGTTAGATCTCAGAAAACTTCTCCAGCACGCGAGGAAGAAGACGGCTGGCTTCTTCTTTTTCTTTTTAACAATCGAGAGATATCTTCTGTTTGCCCTAAAATAAAAGACTATTTATAGGGAAACCTCCAACGGCTCGGGCGACAGACAAGGAGAGGTCGCCATGTGTACTGTACACGGCGGCCAACCCTAATTTTGGAAAACGAAACTGAAATTTGAAATCCGTCTGTCCGTCATTCGTCGAGACTTCACGTGAACATTCGACGAATTGACTTAGCCGCACACTTTCCTTCACAAGACTGTCTTTTTGACTTCTGTCTGGATTCGTCGAGATTCGTCGGGAGTTCACGTGACATCTCGACGAATTGACTTAGCCACATAAATTTCTTCTTCAGACTGGAAATTTGGCTTCTGTCTGGATTCGTCGAGATTCGTCGGGAGTTCACGTGACATCTCGACGAATTGACTTAGCCACAGAAATTTCTTCTTCAGACTAGAAATTTGGCTTCTGTCTGGATTCGTCGAGATTCGTCGGGAGTTCACGTGACATCTCGACGAATTGACTCAGCAAAAATTTCTTCTCTTCCTGAAAACCTGCTCCACTCCTCAAGCTTGAAAACCTTCAGTTATGAGTATATGAAGTACACCCCAAAAGAGAGATTACACATGGACCAACACTTTGTTCTATACAATGAGGGATTACACTGTCTAGAACTGTGTTTGGTGATCCATTGCAACCTGACTTTGGTGTGCACTTAGCAATTTAGAACCTGCAAACACATAACTAGAGAACAACATCAAATACAACTCAATTCAACTTAGTTCAAAGGAACACTTCTTCAAATCAAGGTAAATGTGGCTACAATACCCAACAATCTCCCCCTATTTGAAGAAGTCAGAACCTATGTACTGAGTTGAATTGCACTTAAATAAATATATATCAATTAGATAAGGAGAGCTAAAAACTTAAAAACTTAGCTTTTTCAACTTTCTCTTTCAACTTTGCCAAATCCTCCCAACTTCAAATTCTCTTGCAATTTCAACTTCTCTCCCCCTTTCTGACTACTTCAGATAGGGAAGAAAAAGCATGAGAGCTCAAAGCTCCCCCTCAATCTTTTCTCCCCCTTAGCCTTATCTCCCCCTTAGAGTTTCAGTGCCTGGACTGAATTCCTTAAGCTTATAACTTCCTTGCTATATACTTCTTGTTCTGGTCATGTACCAAGAACATTCATTGTCCAAATGCCTGATTAGAGTTTTGGTTGGCCTTTGGACATACCTGCAATCACATATTAATTACCCTTAGGAACCCAAAAGGATTTGGGTCCTAGGTTTCTGGTTAGATAAACACCACTCAGAGTGTTAACATTGCAGGGGGTCATTCTTACATTGTTAACCCGTGGAGTCTTGACATTTCTGGGGTTAAACCAACAATCTATGGCGAAGTGACCAACTTTGCCACAACACCAACAATCAAATCGATTGTATCTTCTCTTGTTCTCCTGTTTTAACTTTTGAACGGGGAGTTTAGCAGGAGCAACATTCTTAGAAGTAGAAGCTTCGTGATAGCAATACACACATGGCTCCTTCTTCTCTTCACGAGATTTAGCAACAATAGATTTAATCTTTGGTGCTTTCATAACAATTGATCCATGTACAGATGAACCATGGTCCTTGGGGATTACTTTTTCATAAGGTGCCTTGAAAGCAGTTGTTTCGAGGCATCGGGAACGGGGTTGAAATTGGTCAACCTTGCCCTTACCTCTAACAGCTCTTTTCTTGGCGGCCTTACTACTTTCGGCCTCATGACCAGGGCTACCACCCTTCGCAGGAGCAGAAAATCTATCAATGATTGGAAGGATAGTTTTTGGTTTGGAGAAGCTTTCAACTATCTTCTTTTCCACCACTAACTGTTCTTCTAAATCATTTAAGAATTTCTCTTTTAGATTTAATAATTCAGCGGAGCTTTTAATTTCATCTTTCAAGAGTTGGATTTCATCTTTGAGAGGAGTTAATTGTTTAATTTCCTCCCTCAAAGCTGATTCCACCATCTTGAGAGATGCAATCTCATGTGCTTGAGATTTGACTACCTTGCGGCATTTGTCAAATCCCTCCAACATAGCTTTATACTGAACCATTAGATCTGAGTCTTCCTCTGAAGAATAGCCTTCATTTGCAACGGATGCAGTTTCATCTTCAGAAGCGGAAAGAGGAGTGTGAGAGTTTACCTTCCCTTTGTATGATGAGTTGCTTGCTTCCTCATTTGACTGTGCCATTAGCCCGAAATAGGCTTCTTCATTCGAGCTTGACTCCCCTGAGTCGCTGTCACTAAGAGTCTTGGTCTTCCTTGCCAAGAAGCTCTTTTCTTCTTTCCTCTTATTCTTGAAGGATTTCTTCTCTTCCTTCCTCGATCCTTCTTTCTTCTTGTATGGACATTCCGTGATTAAATGTCCTGGCTTATTACAACAAAAACAGATAATATCAGTCGAAATATATTTATTTGGTTTAGATTTATACCCGTCGTTGTTGTGTTCCTTCTTGTGATGTTCATCATCACCCCTTGATTTTCTATGATCTGATGAGGATTGACTTTTCCTCTGGCTTCTTTTTCTGAGCAATCTCTTGAATTGCTTAGAGAGAGAGGAGAACTCTCCATCAGACATATCAGAGCTTGAGGGGCAAGCATCTGATTCATCATCTTTATCTGAGGATTTTCTTCTGACAGATGATGAGGCTTTATGTCTTCTTGATTCTTTGGCCTTCAGTGCCACGGTCTTCTCTCTTCCAGAGGTGGAGCATCCCTCTTCTTCAGCTTTTCTGATACTCAGCTTGAGCTCATGTGATAAGAGCTTTCCAAATAAGATTTGTGGCTCCATAGTAGTCAACTTTCCGAATTCCCGGATAGCAATTGCCTTGGTATCCCATTCTTTCGTTAGGGATCTCAAGAACTTGTCATTCAGTTCTCCAATGGTGAATTCCCGATCATAGTTCTTAAGACCATTGACGATCTTAAAGAACTTCTCATAAGTATCACAAATGGAATCTCTTGGATCTTGCTTGAAAGCTTCATATTCTTGATTCAGCAACGATCTTCGATCATCCCTCACTTCTTCTGTACCTTCCATAAGAACAACTATGGAATCCCACATCTCCTTGGCAGACTTGCAGTGTATAAGATTTTGTAGCATTGAATCGTCCACTGCACCAGCAATAATGTTCTTTGCCTTCTTGTCCAAGATGACGAGGGCAATCTCATCTTTGTCTAGCTCCAACATTTTCTTGGGAATCATAATAGCAGAATTTATTGAAGATGGCTTCATAGGAACATGAGGACCTTCCTCAACTATCTGAAAAATTCTTGGGTCGGAGGCTTCCATATAGAACTTCATTCTTTCCTTCCACATGGGGAAGTTCTCCTTAGAACAGACGAGCATCTTAGCAGAATCCTTGGATTTTTCCATACCAATCAAACTTGCTCTTGCAACTAGATTTAAGGATCTTGTTCAAGGTGTTAACCTTTTAGAGAACAACCTAGCTTTGATACCAATTGAAAGTATCTAGTTGCGGCCTAAATCACCTGATCTGAGTAGGCCCTTTGATTAAATCGAAAAGATCTTCAATAGAGAACAACAACTAGATCAAAGACATTCTTATCTGAGAAATCTCTAGCAACACTGAAGAACGAATCTTGAGCGGCGCAGAAGTTAGATCTCAGAAAACTTCTCCAGCACGCGAGGAAGAAGACGGCTGGCTTCTTCTTTTTCTTTTTAACAATCGAGAGATATCTTCTGTTTGCCCTAAAATAAAAGACTATTTATAGGGAAACCTCCAACGGCTCGGGCGACAGACAAGGAGAGGTCGCCACGTGTACTGTACACGGCGGCCAACCCTAATTTTGGAAAACGAAACTGAAATTTGAAATTCGTCTGTCCGTCATTCGTCGAGACTTCACGTGAACATTCGACGAATTGACTTAGCCGCACACTTTCCTTCACAAGACTGTTTTTTTTTTTACTTCTGTCTGGATTCGTCGAGATTCGTCGGGAGTTCACGTGACATCTCGACGAATTGACTTAGCCACATAAATTTCTTCTTCAGACTGGAAATTTGGCTTCTGTCTGGATTCGTCGAGATTCGTCGGGAGTTCACGTGACATCTCGACGAATTGACTTAGCCACAGAAATTTCTTCTTCAGACTAGAAATTTGGCTTCTGTCTGGATTCGTCGAGATTCGTCGGGAGTTCACGTGACATCTCGACGAATTGACTCAGCAAAAATTTCTTTTCTCTTCCTGAAAACCTGCTCCACTCCTCAAGCTTGAAAACCTTCAGTTATGAGTATATGAAGTACACCCCAAAAGAGAGATTACACATGGACCAACACTTTGTTCTACACAATGAGGGATTACACTGTCTAGAACTGTGTTTGGTGATCCATTGCAACCTGACTTTGGTGTGCACTTAGCAATTTAGAACCTGCAAACACATAACTAGAGAACAACATCAAATACAACTCAATTCAACTTAGTTCAAAGGAACACTTCTTCAAATCAAGGTAATTGTGGCTACAATACCCAACAGAGTTTCTCAATATATGATTACATTCAACACACACCCTCACATGTGATCTTTAGCCACTAACACATGAAACTTTTTTTTAATTAGGCAAAGTGATAGTAGGCCATTGCACCTTTCTATGGTACCAATTATAGAATCTAAATATCCAATGAAAAACAAAATTGATTGTGGGTAGAGGGACCGAAGATTTATATTAAGTGCACAAGCCTATATGAGTATTGAGTCTTTCAATGTGACAATATTCTCTACACAGTATACATCTTCACATAGAACAAGCAACAATATATCAATAAAGTCTAATAGGGGCAGCCCGGTGCACAAAGCATCCCCGCGCAGAAAGGGTCCGGGGAAGGGTCCCACCACAAGGGTGAAATGTAGGCAAACCTTACCCTGCATTTTTGCAAGAGGCTGCTTCCAGAACTCGAACCCGGGACGTCAAGGTCGCACGCAACACCTCAACCCTTCCTATAAAGTCTAATAACAAAAAAGATATAATATAAGGGTAAATAAGAGCTACCCCCAATAGAGAAGTCAATGCATCCTTAAGCTCTGTCTTGAGTTTCATGCAGCTGTCAGCATTATCATCTGTCGATGCCAGGGCCTCCATTATTCGTTCTGATAGTCCAGGACCTAAGCTGGGCTTCACACTTTCTAACCACTTCTCATGATTAATCTTGAATTCAAATCTGCAAAGATAAAAAAAACTGAGATTCAGCATATGTTATTCAGGTAATTTTGTTATAATTTTTTTTATTCTAAAGGTACATGAGAATGGCTTTAGTGAGTTTACTCCCATGTAGAATAGGTGAAAAGCATATTAGTGTAAGAAAAACAAGAGGCGGTTTTTGGGTTGAAAATGAATTTGATAGGTACACGGCGAAAAAATTACTAACTAAAAAGAACAATATAGATTAAAATATAAAATTATATTTTGCATCATATATGGTTACTTTAGGAGGATTAATTAATTTTTTAATTATTATTTACACAAAACTAAGCTTATGTCTGCACAGCGAGACCTGGACGGGCGTGGACAACAGCAAGTAGATGGGGTTCGGCAGCGAGACCTGGGCGGCTGGTGGAGGGACAAACGATGGGGAGAGAGCGACGCAGGGGAGAAGAGGGTGGCTTACGGCTAGGGAGGGGCGGTGGGCTAGCAGGAGGAAGGAGATGAGGAGTATTCACCTTGGAGTCGCACCAAGGGAGGGTTCTTCCGGCGTCGCACTAGAGAAACGGGGAGCGACGGTTTACAAACTGCAAATCAACCTTCGATGCCCCCCACTAACTAGCGCCTGCACCTATATATACTCATAACTAAATTAGGGCAACCGAATCGGATGGCTCATATCGTCCGATCCGATCGGGTGTCAAATACAACTCAAAATACATAAAATAATATATCAAAACGACTCGGAACGACCGTCCGGGCGCAATCTTGAACTCGGATCGCCCGAACGGGAAGCGGATCACGACGATCTCCATCATTTTATATTGTTAGATGTTGGTTTAATATTTAGGTCAAGCTTGTATTTTGCTCTCTCCTATATATAAAGGAGAGGCCCCTTATTCTAAATAATATAGTCTTGTTTCCCATCCAACATGGTATCAGAGCACGGGTGACCTAGCGCGCTCGCTCGCTCGTTCCGCCACCCTCGCTCGCCCGTCTCCGACCGTCTCTTCTGTCGACCGGATCAAGGTCGCTCGTCTCCGATCGCTCCGTCTCCGACTGTCGCAGGATCGTCCCTCCGTCTTTCCCGTCGAGCAAAGATACGAACCTTCCGTGCCCTGGAGAAGACGCTCGTACCTTCCGTCGCTCGTCTCTGACTGTCCAGCAGGATCCGAACCTGCGCAGGCAAAGCCCATTGACTGTTCCTACGTCGATCTTTCCTGTCGACGGCCGGAAGCCGCCGCTGGAGAAGACATTGCCTCTCTTCCGTACCCTGGACGCCGGTTGCATGTCCCGGTGAGCTCGATTCCGGCGTCCAGTCCTTCCTCTGATGGTTTTTTTGGCTCGGCGCTTCGTCGGGCTGGCGCATCCTTGTCTCTTTCTATGAGCGGGGCTTGAAGATTCTCTTCGTGGGTGCAGTTTCTTCCTCCCGTGGTTTCTATCCTCGGGTTCTGATGTCGGGAAGTGTTGACTCCACCCCGCTGTCCTTCGGCTCCTCTCCAACTTCCAACATGGGCTCCAACCGCCCTATTCATGATCTTGGGACTCCTCAGATCACCACCATGAAACTTGACGGCCTCAATTACTTGTCGTTGGCTCGTTCCATCACTCTTGCACTCAATAGTCGTCGTATGTATGGCTATGTCACTGGGACTACTGTTGCTCCAGTGTCGACCTCTCCCGAGTGGCCTCAGTGGGAATCTGAAAACTCTCGTGATGTCATGGCTGCTCAACTCCATGCAGGAGTCCATTGCCCTGAATTATCTCTTCCTTGACACTGCCGCCGACATCTGGAAACGTGTTGCGGCCACCTACTCCTGCTGTAACAATGCTGCCCAGATCTTTCAGCTTCGTCGTAGGATCTTTATGCTGCGCCAAGGCGATCGCTCCCCTTCCTCCTATTATTTGGAGTTCACCCAGTTATATCAAGAATATGATCACTTCGAAGCGATCACCTTGGTCTCTCCTGAAGATTCTACTCAGGTTCGGGCTCGTGACGATCGCAATCGGATCTTTGAGTTTCTCCATGGGTTGCACCGTGATTTTGACCAGATCAGTGTCCAAATTCTTGGGAGATCACCTCTCCCGTCCTTGCCAGAAGTTTACAGTCTTGTCCAACACGAATTTGATCGTCGTCAGACTCTTCATCCTGAGCCTTCTTCCGATGGCTCCGCTCTTGCTGCTCACTTTCGTCCCGGTGGGCGACCTCTTCGGGACTACCCGCCTAAGTCTGGCGACAAGGATCATCTGATTTGTGACTATTGCGGAAAGGCTCGCCATACCAGGGACACTTGTTTCAAGCTTCACGGTTTCCCTTCATCTAGGGGTGGACCAGCTACCCGTGGTGGTCGCGGCCATGGCCGTTCTCAGGGACGTGCTTCTCATGGACCATCGGCTCATCTCTCTGATGCTACTGATGATCAGTCCTCTCTTGCAGCCCCTTCGGCTCTCTCCCCCGACGAGATTCTTGCTTTTCGCCGTCTGATGCATGGACAGTCCTCAAAGGTGCCTACTTCCTCCTCATTTGCCCATCAGGGGCTTCCAGGAGCTCTCTCAGCTACCAGTCACTCTACCCAGTGGATCATCGACAGCGGCGCCACCGATCATATGACCGACACTGCTTCAGGTTTTGTCTCCTACTCCCCTCTGTCTGGACGTGACAAAGTGAGTATTGCTGATGGTTCTTTTTCCGCCATTGCTGGCAAAGGAACCATACCCTGCTCGTCCCTCGCGCTCTCCTCCGTCCTTCATGTTCCTAAATTCACTCGAAACCTTCTTTCTATTAGTCAGTTGACTAACTCCATGCATTGCTCCGTGACTTTTTTCCCTTCCTCTTGTGTTTTTCAGGATCTGACGACGGGAAGGTGATTGGATCTGGTAGATTGCGCGATGGATTGTACCTCTTTGACCCCTCCAGTTCGGCATCTCCTCCTCCGCGTGCTCTTCATGTCGCTTCTTTGTCCGCTCTGGATTCCTGGCACCGTCGGCTTGGACATCCCTCTATCCCTGTTATGAAATTACTGTTACCTACTATGTCTATTTCTACTCTTAAAACTTTTACCTGTGATGTATGTGAACTGGGTAAGCACAAACGGGCTTCTCTACCACAAATGCCCCCCCCCCCCCCCCCCCCCCCCCCCCGTGTACTACTCCTTTTGAGATATTCACTCTGATGTTTGGGGTCCTAGCCCTATTGCTTCTATTTCTGGGTTCAAATGGTTTGTTACTTTTATAGACTGTTCTTCTCGCTGCACCTGGGTCTACCTTATGAAGAGTAAATCTGAGGTTTTTCTTTTATTTCAACGTTTTCTTAAAATGATTACCACTCAATTCAATGCTACTGTAAAAATTTTGCGAAGTGACAATGGTCGAGAGTACATTGACTCTCAATTTCAGCGGTACCTGTGTGACTTGGGAATCCTCCACCAAACTTCCTGTGCCTACACCCCTGCCCAAAATGGGGTTGCAGAGCGAAAAAATCGGCACCTTCTTGAGGTTGCTCGTTGCCTATTACTCAAAATGCATCTTCCCAAATACTACTGGGGTGATGTTGTCCTCACGGCTACGTATGTTATTAACCGTCTTCCCACTCGTATCCTTCACCATAAAACTCCGCTTGAAGCTCTCAGTATTTCTCCTACTGAGCTTCCTCCTCGTATCTTTGGTTGTGTGTGTTTTGTCCATGTGCACCACACATCCAAACTTGATCCTCGTGCGCTTCGATGTATCTTTATTGGCTACTCAAACACTCAAAAAGGATATAAGTGTTTTCATCCGCAGACTCGCAAAACCTTCATCTCCATGGATGTTACCTTCCATGAGTTCGAACCCTATTACGGAAGCCCTCTTCAGGGGGAGAATGCAACCGTGGAAGAGAGCTTCCCTGCTACCCCTTTACCAATCTCTCCTCCTTATCAACCATCCACTCCTCATCAGCCATCCATCCTTGTTGTTCCGCCGTCTGTTAATCCTCCCTTGCAGGTATATACTCGTCGTCGACGAGGGGACACAAATGGTCAGCCCAAGCACAATATACCAGAATCCACGCCTGACTCGTTAACTGGTCCTCAAGGTAACCGTGCTTCTACTCACCATCCTTTATCTCTGTATGTGACTTATGACTCCTTGGCTCCTCGACATAGAGCCTTTGTCACCTCTCTGTCTTCCATTTCCATCCCTTTCTCGTGGCAGGAATCTCTGAGACATCAGGAGTGGAGAACGACTATGAAGGAAGAGATGGGTGCCCTTGAGAAGAATTGCACCTGGGACATTGTCTCCCTTCCTCAAGGCAAGACAGTGGTTGAATGTAAGTGGATTTTTTCTGTTAAACAAAACTCTCAAGGGTTGGTGGACCGCTAAAAGGTCAGACTGGTGGCCAGGGAATATACCCAAAAGACAGGGATTGATTATCAGGAGACCTTTACTCCTGTTGCAAAGATGAATTCAATCTGTATTCTGCTCTCGTGTGCTGCCTGTAAAAATTGGACTATGAGTCAGTTTGATGTGAAAAATGCCTTCCTCCATGGAGACCTGGAAGAGGAAGTATACATGTCCTTTCCCCCTGGCCTTACTGTTGAGGGATCTGAAGGGAAAGTCTGCAGGTTGAAGAAGGCTCTATATGACCTTAAGCAATCCCCGAGGGCTTGGTTTGGAAGATTCCAACGGGCAATGGTGACCTTTGGATTCAAACAGAGTAACGCGGATCATACTCTATTTGTAAAGCACAGACATGGAAAAGTGACGGCATTGATTGTGTATGCGGATGATATTGTAATAACTGGCGATGACATAGAGGAAATAAAACACTTGAAGGTCAGACTGATTAGTGAATTTGAGGTTAAGGATCTGGGGAACCTCAAGTACTTCCTTGGCATTGAAGTTGCCAGATCCAGGCATGGTATCTTCATCTCCCAGAGAAAGTACATTCTTGACCTTCTGGAAAATACGGGGTTGAGTGAGTGTCGCCCTGTTGACACACCCATAGAAATAAACCATAGATTAGGAAGAGACGGAGGAGAACCGGTGGATGATATCAATGCTTTTCAACGGCTAATGGGGAGACTTATATACCTATCACATACTCGCCCAGATATCTCGTACGCTGTTAGAGTCAATTAGCCAGTTCATGCATGCTCCTAAAACTCATCACTTGGATGCTGCCAATCGGATTCTCAGATATCTCAAGACCTCCCCTGGACGTGGAATTCTATTCTCTCCAAACAAAGATCTAACCATTGAAGTCTTCACAGATGCAGATTGGGCAGGATCTGTCGATGACCGGAGATCCACTTCTGGGTATTGCACTTTAGTTGGAGGCAATCTAGTAACGTGGAGAAGCAAAAAACAACATGACGTGGCTAGATCCAGTACCGAAGCGGAGTTTAGGGCTATGGCCCAAGGTATATGTGAAGGAATGTGGATCCGATCCCTTCTAATTGAACTTGGGATTCACGGCAAAGGACCCATCCGCCTATACTGTGATAACAAGGCGGCCATTAGCATCACTCACAATCCCGTCCAACATGATCGCACTAAACATGTTGAAGTCGATAGGCATTTCATCAAGGAAAACATTGTAAGGGGAGTTGTTAGCACTCCATTTGTTCCTTCCGATCAACAACTGGCAGATGTGCTGACAAAGGCTTTGTCTCATAGAGTGTTTTGGGACATTATATCCAAGTTGGGCTTGACAGATATCACAAGCACAACTTGAGGGGGAGTGTTAGATGTTGGTTTAATATTTAGGTCAAGCGTGTATTTTGCTATCTCCTATATATAAAGGAGAGACCCCTTATTCTAAATAATATAGTCTTGTTTCCCATCCAACATATATCATGGATGAGCAAGATTCAAGAGTGGATAACATCCACTAAGGTACAACCTACAAAGCACCGATACACCGAAAACAGGCCCGTACCCATACCGGGTACGCGTTTGGTGCGCCGCAATACGCATAATATCGTTGTTTTAGGGTTTTGTCGCTCCCTGCCGCTTCCGCATCCTCTTCCGCTTCCGCTTCTTCCACTGCCGCTTCCGCTTCGTCTTCTTCCGCTTCGTCTTCTTCTGCTTCGTCTTCTTCCGCTTCTTCCGCTTCTTCTTCTTCTGCTGCTTCTTCTTCTTCTGCTGCTTCTTCTTCTGCTTCTTCTTTCTTTAATTTCAGTGTTGTAATTCAATTTTTGTTCACTGTTCAATTTCTGCTGCTGTAATTTCAGTGTTCAATTTCTACTTGCTGCTGTAAATTAATTTATGTCGGCTACTGTAATTCAATTTCTGCTGCTCTAAATTATTCCCTGTTCACTGTTCAATTTCTGATGCTGTAAATTATTTTCTACTGCTGTAAATATCATTCCTGTACAGAAATTTCAAATTTCTGTACAGAAATTCTGAAGATGAAGAAAATGAGTGATGAACATCGTTAAATTGAAGATGAGCCAGAAATTGAAGATGAAGAAATTTTCTACTGTTGTAAATTGAAGATGAGCATACTTACAATTGCCAACTTGTCTTTAGATGAGCCAGAAATTGAAGATGCCTTGATCTCCAACAATACAGAGAAAGATGAAGAAAATGAGTGATGAACATCATTAAATTTGAAATGATTATGAATATTTCATGTCTAAGAACTTCATGTTATATTGTATTAACTATGGACTTGTACTTTAATTGATTATTTATGTTTCATGTTTTATTGTTTTGAGAATTTATAATTGCATTTTTAATATATACATATATATTTATTATATTTAGTACAACGTATCCCGCCGTACCCGCATCATTGGTTTTAAATTTTGTCGTACCGCTGTACCGGATACGTATCGTACCTGGTAACAGTACCTGTACCGGTGCTTCCTAGGGTACAACATGGTTGAAGTGGGTTCTTGGAGCATGATACTTGATGACATTAAATGCTTCGGTCTAAGATGGCACAAAATTGTCTAGTCGACAAAATGTCGTTATAAGAACTGTGGAAAAATATGAGAGAAAAAGTAAATATTTCCAAACTTTTATTTCTCCAATAATCTCCTTTACAACAAGCATTTGTACACTTATATAAGAAAAAAGAGGGAGAGGAAATCCCATTCTAAGATGCGGGACTAAAGAACTATAAAGAGAGTGGGCCTAGCTGGGTCTTCATTATTGGGCATTTTTACATGATTTCTTTAACACTCCCCCGCAAGCTGGAGCATACAGATCGTAGGCACCAAGCTTGGACAAGAACTGATAATATAGTGGACGTGGTAGAGCCTTAATGAGAATGTCAGCTACTTTCCTGACAGCAGGAACATGTTTTAACTCCAATTTCCTTAGTTGTACCTTCTCCCGAATGAAGTGGCAGTCGACTTCGATGGGTTTGGTGCGTTCATGAAAAACATGATTTTTGGCAATATGTATAGCAGCTTGACTGTCACAATAGAGAGTGGCTGGTGAGGGAAGTTTTACACTAATGTCACTAGGAAGACTTTCTAACCAGGTGAGCTCGGACACAACAAAGGCCATTGACCGATACTCAGCTTCGGCGAACGAGCGAGCAACAACCGACTGCTTCTTGCAACGCCAGGTGATAAGGTGTCCACCAAAGTATGTGCAATATCCACTTGTGGAACGACGATCATCTAGTGAGACAGCATAATCAGCATCAGAGTATGTTGTAAGAGATAAGGGAGATGAAGATGGCTTGTATACAAGTCCTTGTCCAGGAGCAGTCTAAGTATCGAAGGATGCACTCAACCGCCTGAAGATGAGATATACGTGGAGCATGCATAAATCGACTAACAACGCCAACATCAACGGATATATCAGGCATCGTAACAGTGAAATATATCAGTTTCCCCACAAGATGTCGATGGTACTCCGGATTTGGAAGCAGCAGATTGGAGTCTGAGGCATGAGCACAGAGCTTGTGATTGACATCCATAGGAGTGTCAGCAGGCTTGCATCTAGAGTAGCCAGCATCACTGTGAGACCCCAATTCAGACCCCACAAGAAATCTGTATCTAAGCTTATTTTCAAGTCATTCGCGCCAGGATGTTCTAAAAGTAAGCATAGTGAGTACAAAATAAAACACATACTAAAAATTTTCTTGAAATTGTACTCATACCTTAGCTCGTTCTTTCTTATTTTCTTTTTTACTCTGGTCAACTTTGTTTTCTTAGGAGCCTTCTAGAAACTCTCGTCGTCCAAAAAAATGTGATACCAGCAGGTTTAGTCATAAAGAATATGATTAAGCGAGTATCATACCTTTTTAACTGTTGTACAAACAACCAAGAAACATCAGTATCAATATGCATAAGTTTTAAATTGCAGTATCAAAAGATGTGGTACCAATAATGATCAATAAAAGAAATACATTGTTTTATTTTTCAAAATCGTGTATTCTTTAGCATTCAATTCTTTAGGTTCTTCAAGTTCTTTTCAACGAATTATCTCTTATGTTCTGTCAAGTTCGTTTCAGTGAATCTTCTATTCTTATTCATTCTTCATTCATATCTCATATGACTCACTTTCAATTGACAGAATCTCCATTCACATTCAATCATCGGATTCAAATTGCAGTATAAAAATGCATTAAATAAGGAATGACGTATCAATAACAATCAATAAAGTAACGACATGGTTTACGTTTCAAGCCCTTCCACGCGAATCGACTTGGACGGGTTCCTTATCACTAGACTTTAATCAGCTTCTATGTAAGATTCCCTCAAGTTCATATCCTGTGTACTTATTATGTACTCACTGCAACTAAACTTCTTGCAAACCTCCCTCTGATACCACTTTGTGAGGCCCCAATTCAGACCCCACAAGAAATCTGTATCTAAGCTTATTTTCAAGTCATTCGCGCCAGGATGTTCTAGAAGTAAGCATAGTGAGTACAAAATAAAACACATACTAAAAACTTTTCTTGAAATTCTACTCATACCTTAGCTCGTTCTTTCTTATTTTCTTTTCTACTCTGGTCAACTTTGTTTTCTTAGGAGCCTTCTGGAAACTCTCGTCTTCCTAAAAAAATGTGAAACCAACGAGTTTAGTCATAAAGAATATGACTAAGCGAGTAACATGCCTCTTTAACTGTTGTACAAGCAACCAAGAAACATCAGTATCAATATGCATAAGTTTTAAATTGCAGTATCGAAGATGTGGTACCAATAATGATCAATAAAAGAAATACATTGTTTTATTTTTCAGAATCGTGTATTCTTTAGCATTCAGTTCTTTAGGTTCTTCAAGTTCTTTTCAGCGAATTATCTAGTCTTATGTTTTGTCAAGTTCGTTTCAGCGAATCTTCTATTCTTATTCATTCTTCGTTCATATCTCATATAACTCACTTTCACTTGTCAGAATCTTCATTCACATTCAATCATCGGATTCAAATTGCAGTATAAAAATGCATTAAATAAGGAATGACATATCAATAATAATCAATAAAGTAACGACATGGTTTACGTTTCAAATCCTGGTATTTGATCTATTCATTAGTTCTTTTGGTTCTTAACAGTCGTTTCGTTTCTTCGTAACTTTTATTCGAAATCTTTTCATCAATTTTCAGATTCTTTCTGACATAGCTCATTCAGTTCATTTTCAATCATCAGAATTTTCTCTCATAACCAATTTCAGAATCAAATTTCTCATTTATCTTTAGTTTTATTACATTAGGAAATCATAAGGGTTGTTGTCGATTTATCCCTTCTTGGTCTTCAACGACCTCTTGGCCTTCAACGGCCTCTGGCCTTCAACGGCCTCTGGCCTTCAACGGCCTCTGGCCTTCAACGACCTCATATAAATTTCAAAAGCATTCTGCCATAGGGTATTCACCCCCCTACCGCTACTGGGTTAACCCTTATCATTTCCTATGCATCGATGCATCTTGTCTTTTATTCGTCTTTTATTCGTCTTTTATCTTTTCTTTCTTCTTAAATTCATATTTACGTACATAATTTCAATATTCGTATTCAATCTTCGTATCAGCTATAAGTGTTTTTATTCGAACATTTCCCTCAGAATTTACTTCATCGCTTGATTCTTGTTATTTCCGATTCAAGCATCTTTTAGCGATTCTCATATTTATCAGTGATTTAAAAATTCGAACTATTTCAATTTCATGTCAATGCACAATCAATAAAATATTTTCTGTATGAAAAACTATACGAGTGTATTCTGAAAATAATTCAAAGCTATGCATAATTAAAGAGACAAGTACTTTGCTTTTCCCTTCCTTTTGACGTTCTTTGAATTCTCGTCAAATCTACCATATGCTGTCATCTTTTGGGACATCTGTTATTAGGTGTCATATGAATTAGGCGTCTTTTCAAGAGTTATCGCAAAGGTAAGAGAACTTAGCCACAAAATCTCTTAATCAAACTTTTATGAAATCATATTCAATAACATTCCCAAACATCTTTAACATTCCCTTTACTGATTTCCAAACATCATTAATTACTTTGACCATAACTCCAACATTATAATTTTAATATACATTAAATCTCCGTACACCCATTCAAGAAATAAAGTTCCAAGAATTTCAACAACTCCATTTATCAGCCTCATGAAGAACAAATCCACACACTTAAGTTCTCTCCATCTCCAGAACCCCATAATTAAACCACATAACTTCCAATGAATTCCCTTCAACTAATCTTCATCAAGTAAATCCATATATATTTAGCCAACAACAAACACAAATAACCTTCCATTTCAACATTAGGTTAAAAGTCGGCAACCTTATCAAAATCCAATTTCGGAAAATGTGCAGAAAAAGAAGAAGAAGAGAGGGAGAGAAGAAACCCTAGCTTTATTTCATGCTATTACATGTAAAGGAAACCAATTTCAAAATTCCTACTTATAGTATTCACTCTTTAAATGCCATTGGTGCACACAAATGAACAATTTTATGTTATATTTTCATCTCATTAAATCGATCTTCAAAAATATTCGTTACATCGACACAATTGCGTGACATGCACGATAAATTTTTATAGAACTCTTGACATTGATTTCATCGGGACTTTATTTATTTCTTTTTAATTATCATTTTGGGTCGCTTCAAGTTTTGGGTCGTTACAATCACGAAGCAAATCAAGACAATATTTTCGTTGAGACAGAATAAGACCATCAGGACGTCGAGCTACTTCGAGACCAAGAAAGTACCGAAGATTTCTCAGGTCTTTAGTTTGAAAAACTGAGGCCAAATGTTGCTTGATCATATGTATTCCATGGAGATCATCTCACGTTATCAAAATATCATCAACATATACGAAGAGAATAACAGTGCTTGTTGGTCTATGATGAGTGAATAGAGAAAAGTCAGCTGAGCTTCGAGTGAACCCAACTTCACGAACAACCTGACTGAACTTGTCAAACCATGCTCGGGGAGACTGTTTGAGACCATAAAGAGATTTCTTTAGACGACATACAAGAGACTCCCCCGTGGTCTCGAACCCGGGAGGTTGTTGCATGTAGACAGTTTCCTGCAAATCGCCATTGAGAAAAGCATTCTTAACATCCAATTGATGCAACGGCCATTGGCGATGAACAACGAGAGAATTATAACATAGAACAGGTTTCAGCTTAGCGACATGAGAGAAAGTTTCATCATAATCCAGGTCTTGTTGCTGAGTAAAGCCACGAGCAACAAGACGAGCCTTGAGACATTGAAATGTCCCATCAGGGCCATTCTTGATGGCAAGGACCCACTTACATCCCACACAAGTCTGGACAGGAGGAAGAGAGACAAGATCCCAAGTGTGATTTGCCCAAAGAGTCGACATTTCCTCATCCATGGTTGCCCGCCACCCTGAATGTTGAAGAGCCTCCTGCAAAGAGTTAGAGGTGGAAATGGAGGAGAGAGAAGTTGCAAATTCTCAGAGTTCCGGAGAGAGGCGATGTAAGAAGACATAATTTACCAGGGGGAGAGCCGTAGAAGCAGGTGACAGATCTTCGGGCTGCAAGGTATCATTGGTAGAGTGAACATGTTTCAGAGCATCCGACGTAGGAGAGCGACGAGTATAGATACAAAGAAGAGGTGGTTTGCTAGTGATGGGAGCCGGTGTTGGAAGTAGTGGTGGTAGTTGAGAAGTAACCGGAATAGTAGGACGAGGAATGGTAGGAGGTGTTGGAGGAGTAGTAGGCGTAGAGTGATAGGGCTGCTCTTCGAGGAAAGTGACATCCGCAGATGTAACAACCTTCCGATCACTAGGAGAATAACAGACATAACCTTTCTGAGTGTGAGAGTAACCGAGAAACATATATTTGGTAGCGCGAGGAGCAAGCTTGTCGGTGGATGGACCATTGTGAACATAACAAGTGCAGCCGAAGACACGAGGTGTGATAGTAAAGGGAGGGGAGGAGGGAAACAAAAGGCTAAAGGGAGTTGCAAAGTTGAGAAGAGAGGAGGGCATGCGGTTGATGAGGTAACAAGTTGCGGACACAGCGAAATGCCAATAAACTTTGGGAACCTGCATTTGAAACATCATGGAGCGAGCGACCTCAAGGAGGTGACGATTTTTCCGTTCAGCTACCACATTTTGTTGTGGGGTATACACACATGAGGTTTGTTGTGGGGTATTCTCGTGCATTGTCGGTTCTTATAGTTTTAACGGTGGTGGAAAATTGGTTGCGAGTTTCAATAATTAAGGCACGAAATACACGAGTTATTTCAGAACAATCATGAAGTAAATATAACCATGTCATGCGAGAGTAATCATCAATAAACGTAATGAAATAATAACACTCAAAGCTACTTGTTACTTTATAAGATCCCCAAATATCAGAATGAACTAATATAAAGGAGCATCGCTCCGAGTACAATGAGGAGAAAAAGAAGAACAATGTTATTTGCCGAAGATGCAGGACTCGCAGGTGAAGTCGTTGAGGGAGAGATCTGAAAGAGCTTTCTTGAGAATTGGAAGAGGGGCATGTCCAAGGCGCCGATGCCAGTCAATAGTACAAACGGGAGAGAGAATCATAGAGGGGAATTCCATAGTGTATAGCCCTCAACAATTTCCCTTTACCAATGATAGTCTGCGTCCTTCGATCCTGCACAACAAAAGAGGTGGAAAAAAGTTACATAGCAATCAAGGTCTTGAGTGAGACGACTAATAGAGAGAAGATTAAACGGAGAGCCCGGAATATGTAGAACCGAGCGAAGAGAGATGGAGGGAGTAAGAGGCACGTCGGCTGATCCAGAAACCGGAGTGTTGTCCCCATTGGCCACAATAATGTACTTTGGATGTTCAGAGTTCGAGTAGTGAGAAGGTTGCTTCGGGGTAATATGGTGTGTTGCTGCGGAATCCATAATCCAAGTTGAACTATGGGAGAGACAGAAGATACCTTCATCAGAGACATGCAACAGAACTGGAGGAACAACTGAGCATCCCTTGAATTTGCTGGAGTTGGGTGCGCAAGGCATCGATGTCGGTGTGATTGTTGGTGGGAGCATTGATGGCAATAGAGGCCTGCGGAGGTTGTGGCAGACCGTGCTTACGATAACATGTGGCCTCGAGGTGACCATCCCGGGCACAGTAAGTACACTTAAAGGGAGCACGACTTTTTCGACCCTTACCCCGAGAAGAGGTCCGACCTCCACGAGAGGATGGAGGAGTAGAGTGAGGTGGAGAAAACCTCTGGAGCAGAGCCGGAGAGAGGTTCCTAGGAGCATCAGAAGGGTGACCTTTAACAACATGGAGCACACATCCGACAAAGAAGGAATGGTGGAGGAGGAGAGGATTTGAGCCCAGATGTTGTGGAGGTAAGGTGGAACACGTGTCATCATCATGGCAATGTCAACTGCTTCTTTCTGAGTATGTTGAGCAGCGAGATCGATAGTAGGGGGGTGATGCTGAAGTCAGGCTTCTACTAAAGTTTTGGATCGCGCAACAAACGAAGTGAGAATGCCAGTCACCCCTGGGTCAAGAGACAGAAGGTCCGTGATGATGTCAAAGAGATGTTGCAAGTTGTCCTTTGCCAGAATAAAGGGAGTGCAGTTCCTCCCACATAGCTTTGGCCTTCTCATGATACATAGCCATACGATATGGTTCACTGTACATCGAGTTTAGAATCCAAGATTGGATACGAACGTCATCACATTGCCATTCCTCGGTGGGCTCAGATGAAGTGGCCTTTGTCAGATGATGAAGGAGGCCTTTTGTCTGGAGAACACGGCGAACAGAGTGCATCCATTCAAAAAAATTCTTCTTCCCACTAAGAGAGATAGTTGTGATCTGAAGCTCATCGCGAACTTCAGGAAGAGGAGCTGTAGCACGGGCCGGAAGAGACGGAGCATTATTCTCGGCCATTGAAGAAAGCAAGAAGAGGACCAAGGGGCGCAGTCAAGAGAGCACGGCAATCGGTCACGAGAGCACGACAGTGGACTGAGAAGAAGCTCGGCAAAGAAGAAACCGGCGAGCAAGAGCAACGCAACGGGCAGGAGAGCTCGCGGTCAGGAGAGCTCGATGTTAAGAGAGCTCGTGACGGTCAGAAGAACTCGCGGACAGGAGAGCTCCCGGCGGTCAGGAAGGCACGCAGTATGGAAAGCACGCGGTCAGGGGAGCTCGCGGCGGTCAGAGGCAAAGCTAGGCAGAGACGCCAACGGGCAGGGAGAGTAACAGGTGGACTTGCAGAGGCGGTCAGAAGCACCAGTCAGACGAGCAAGCAAAGCAAAGGAGAGGGCGATCTCGGCAAAGGAACAGGCGGTCTCGGTAGCAGAGCTGAATACAAAGCCGCGGATAGAAAAAAATAGACTGCAGAAGAGGTGCGGTCACAGAGTAGCTGTGGGACCCAGCTGGCAGAGAAGAGGGCATAAAAGAGGAGGGGCAGCTCAAAGAGCAGGAGAAAAAAACTCTAGATGGAGGGAGCAGAGGCTGCGGTCACAAGAAAAGTGACCGCAGGAAACGACGAGCCTGGGGAATCAGAAAAAAAGCAGGCACCGCGCGGAATTTTAGGACCGATATTGCTCTGATACCATGTGGAAAATATGAGAAAAAAGTAAATATTTCCAAACTTTTATTTCTTCAATAATCTCCTTTACAACAAGCATTTGTACACTTATATAGGAAAAGAGAGGGGAGGGGAAATCTCATTCTAAGATGTGGGACTAAAGAACTATAAAGAGAGTGGGCCAAGCTGGGCCTTCATTATTGGACCTTTTTACATGATTTCTTTAACAAGAACAAAAATTCCACGAGAATTTTTTGGTTTGGAAAGAGACGATATCATATAGTAATATTGCAAGGTACTTAATTAAGCAACAAGAGGAGAGGTTCAGAATATATTCTCTAATATAGTAATATACTAATATTACAAAGTACTTACAGGTAGATTGCAGGGTTCCTAATGGAGATCAGCCTAAAGTTTCAGAGCACGAGTTTCTGGACCATTCAAGACTGATTTGCCACTTGCCAAATTTGATATTAGATGGACGATCTGAGTACAAGCGTTTAGAGCGGCATTTACCTATTTATATATTTATTTTATTTTGCATTTTTATTTTGAGAGATTGGACAACCATTGATTGCGCGATCTAAGCCATTCGCGATGGTTGCCCTATAGTGGTTTATCTATTTAAACAAGCACAGGGGCTGGTTTGGAGGCTATCACAGAGTTTAGGAAGTATTCCACGATCCGCCAGTCATCCGCTGTCTCAACTCCGCAACCCTAGGTGTCAACTCCTAGGTAATATCTTTTCTCTGGCATTTTCTTGCACTCCCTTGGATTGTCCCCTTCTTTCCTCCTCCAAACAGCCACCAACTCCTTCCATAATCCCAAAACCTATCAGACGCCCTCCGCTAACCCCCTCCTCCCTGGCCTAAACCCAATAGACCCCCTCCTCCCTGGCTTATTCTTATTGGGATTAAACTAAAGCGCTGCAATCGAAAGGAGAACCAAAATTGCTCGCTTTCAAATTTCTGTAAAGCACTTGTGCTAATTGCTAAAGATTCGTGTGTTTATTATTATTTGCAAAACCTTGTCGGATCTAATCTTGCATGCTTTCATCATTCTAGTTCATTGGGTTTATTTTCCCCGATATTGCACCCCAGGGTTGCATCATCTAGAGTTTCACTTACACATCTCTATCTAATCTTGCATGCTTTCATCATTCTAGTTCATTGGGTTTATTTTCCCCGATATTGAACCCCAGGGTTGCATCGTCTAGAGTTTCACTTACACACCTCTATCCAACGTAAGTTCCCCTGATAATCAGAGCCAAAATATGTTCCTTGTGGCCTGTGAAATACAGAAGATTCTTCTATCAAAGGAAAAAAATGATTTGGTGTAATACCCATGAAATTTCATTATTGAGTTGTTAAATGCAGGGTGAAAGGAAAATAGATAGAGAGAGAGAGAGAGAAAAAAATGAAGAGAGAAAACTTGATTTGGTATAATGGATGTAATGCACACAATTTCACTTTTGCCGACTTAACTGCAAAGAGAAAGAAGAGGAAGTATGTGAGAAGCATGTACACAAGTGCTGGCCTCTCACAGTGATTACTTGATTCTCTCCCAAAAGAAATATTGCACACATCACCTAACGGATGCCGAATATTTGGGGTGTAACCTGCTAGGACACCTATGGAGGCAAATGTGCAGTTATTCTCTATTGCTGATCTTTTATCGTCGAATTCAAAGTATTATTGGAAGCTTGATAGGAAGCTAATCTACTTAATGGTCACACGACCGACATCTCCTTTGATATGGGCATAATGAGTCAGTTCATGCATACTCTTTGAGTTTCTTATTTACAAGCAGTTGAGCGCATTCTTCGGTATCGAAAGTACGCCGCTCTTGATCTGTGGCCTATTCTAATACAGATTATGTTGGGATTTGTAGATGGACATTGATCCACCAGTGGCTATTGTATTTGTGCATACTTTGGGGTAATCACATCATATGGAAGAGTAAGAAATAGTATGTTATTGCTCGTTCTATGGCTGAAGCCGAATACCGCTCGATGGCCCTAGAGGCCTCGGGGCTCACTTGGCTTACAAGCCATTTATTATGTATTGATTTGTCACTCTTCTTCTTCGACACTTCATTGTGATATATTTACATTACCGAGAATCCGGTATTTTATGAGAGTACAAAGTATATCGAAATTGATTGTCACTTCATTAGAGACAAGGTCAACTTCGAGAAATTCAACTCCGTCATGTTCCGGCCTCATCTTAGATTGCAAATATCCTTACCAAACCTCTACATTGTCCACAGTATCCTCAGTTTCTTTCCAAACTTAGTTCGTGTGACATGTATGCTCCAGGTTGCAGGGATTGTAAAGTATTATAGTGTAATGTGTCAATACAATTATTTTATTTTTGTGAACACTTAGTTTATTTTTGCAAACACTTATTTTGTTTCTGCAAACATTTCTTTTATTTTTGTGAATACCTATCTACAAAATTCTATGAAATACCTCGTCTCTAGGACCATCGAGCACTTACGACTAATAAACAACAAAACAACTATAAAAAATTATTTCAAACATGGAAAGAAAACAGTCAAGAACTTGATTAGCTAGTTACCACAAACCTCTGAAGCAACCGCATGGCATATGAGACAGCTCCAAGCGCAGGTATGGTCGAAGCTTGACTTCCAGAGGCATTGCTAAGAAACTCCCGTGGAAGAGAAACCTTTTCGTAAATGTAATTTCCAAGGTTTTCGTTAGAAATTAAATGACCTGCTCACAGATTTTTCTTGTTTAAAAACCTGTTCAAGCCAAAAATCTGATCAAAATGAAACTTTGAATATAAAATTACATGATCTTACTTCCAAAAGAAACCTCAACAGATTTCACAACGATATGAGAAATTTGTTCGCCAAGTGATCCAAGATACTTGAAACAGTCATTGGCAATGATGAAGCGAGTTAGTTCTACATTAGTTTCACCAGGCAATGGCAGTAAAACATGGCCCACTTTGCTAATGGTCATTGGGTCTCTTGCAAACCATCCTGAGAGAAAAGAAAAAAATCATAAATCTTAAATTACTAGCAGATATCCGCAAGAATGCAACATTATTTTAATGCATGACAATCATTACGTTAGTTTGGTAGAAGCATATTACAAATTTCCTGCACGATGTGCATTGAACCATGCAGTGTGATGCCTATATAACAACCGAAAACTTGTTTTATACTATAAACATTTTTTTCTTAAACATTTCAAGGATAAACTAGTGCTGAAGAAGTTTACAAGCTTACCTTTTTAACAGACGGCTGTGAGCTTAACTTTAAAGGGAATAGATATGCGTCGTTTTATGAATAGTACCTACCTTCCATATAGAGAGTCGAGAAATGGAGGTTATTAGTGTACTCATGTTGGTCGTGTCGGGATTGGGCTTGGAGTAGAGACCGAGAGTGAGCGAGAGAAATTAAGCGATTAAAGAAGGGAGATCTAGAGTGCTTGAGGAATGTTTAGGTGTGCAGAACTTCCTTGTACTTCTCTATGATCCAGTAAAAGTCATCTTTTGATGTAGGACAAAGGGGAATGGATAACTATAGAGATGTGAGTTCGGTTAAGGCTTTGTGAAAAGGATATGTGCACGCTTTAATTTCATAAAATAACTACTAACCTGAAAATATAAATGTACGAAGAAAACTAGTTTTAGCTTGAATTTTAAAAGATGTATGAAGCTTGGAATTCTTCCTTTGTGCGCGGCACTATTTCTGCTCAATAATCGATGCAGAGATAATGTCTTTGGGGAGTTGAAGCTTTCAAGAAGATGGACCGGAGATGGGGTGAATATTTGTGAGTGATAGTCAAAATGAAATTTTTGTTGGCGGGTGCCGTGGAGTTACAGATCACGTCACTGGGCGGAATGCATTGGAGTAAGGGGATGGGGATTGTTGAGAACGTTGTTTGTCCTTTGTTCCTCGGTGGCGAGCTATGATGGGTTGATTGGAGCCTGTCCGCGGAGTCAAAGTGGGGAGCGTTGATAAGAAAAGCGAAAGAGAACCGTGTGTGTGAGGAGGACCGGTAGTCGGGTAGGCTGACAGATACAGCGCTGCCTGCACACTAGATAGGGCAGTGGCGACGACCTATATTGATTCCTAGGGTGCAGCCGCCCTGATGTGCGGCGGACGGCTCTCGAAAGAGGGCCATGAGGCACGCCATTGGGGTTGTCGGCCATGCGCGTGGGAGGGAGAAAGAGGGCCGGTGGGTGGTCAAAGATGGAGCCCTAAAACCTAAAATTCATGAATCACTGATCCACACAAAATGAACGACTACGATTGTCGTGTAGACCCTTCGGTGACGTGATCCCCATCAGTTTGTTTGCGGCTTCAATATGTCTATTGATCTTTCGGTGGTGTTACTGGTGTACGAAGGAGAAGAGTGAATCTATATTGAGTTGATGTATATTGAGTTGATTATAAAACTTGCGCCAACCTTAGCTGATGAACGGTGGTCTGGTATTGATGAACTGTGGTCTGTTATTGATGCATTAGAGCCAATCGTTCCTACAGACTGATTTTTTCGCAATTGAGCCCCTGCTCTCGCATATCCTCCGGGCGGACTCTTATCGTAACCGCACAGCTCGCGATTTCGTTCCTGCGGACTCTCTCTCAGCCCGCAGAGCTTGTGGTTTCGTTCCTGCCCTCCTGGCCTTCTCAATTGTGTGGACCTGCTGCTCTTTTATAGGCTCTGGCCTCACCTGTTGCTTTCCCGTCATTCCACGCAAATTCCTCTTAAGACTGCGTGCACCTCCTGCGCCCGCGTATAGCTGCTAAGCCCCCCCCCCTCTTTCTGTGGCCTCTCCTTCTGGTTCTCAGTTTGATATTCTCTTTGTCAATCGTCTTACTAGGGATCATGACTGTCTAATCACGTTTTCTTCCTCTTTTGTGATGCAGGATCGACAGACTCGAACTATCATTGGTAGGGGACGACTCTCTAATGGGTTGTACACACTGGATCTTCCCAACATGATTCCCACCTCGGCTCTCCCTACCGGCACTACTATCGACTGGCACTGATGTCTTGGTCATGCTTCTCTGCCTATCCTCCAGCGAGCTCTTCCTGACTTTTCTTTTTTTGATTTTCATTGTGAATCTTGTATTTACGAGAAACAACATCGTTCTACTTTCTCTCCTACTTGTACTCGGAGCGTGGTGTTAGGGGCCTACTCGGATGATGTCGGAGTGGCCGGAGGTGGAGATGATGGTGGAGAGGATACTACGGAGCCGTGACCGCGACTGCCTAAGCGGGGCGTGCTCAAGAGAGAGAGAGCTTCCATGATCTCTTTTAGGGTTTGGGAAAATAGACTTTCTTTATTGATACCAATACAAGACCCTAATGGGTCCTTTAAATAGGACTTACAACAGACCTTTAATGGAAACAAAAGACAAACTTGGACATGTGAATAAAAAGGACACGACATAAAGACATGACATAAATAACGACGACATATAAGGACGCGACTCTAAGAAAGAATAAATGCATATTAAGAAATAATTCATAATAAATAACGCCATAAAAAGGACACGTAATACGTGACTCCTTTTGATTTAGTGCATTCGGATATTTGGGGCTCCTACAAACTGCCTAGTTGTAAAGAAAACAGGGTGTGCCGAGACGAGAAGTTCGAAAGAAATCAAAACACAAAACACAAAAGACACACAGATTTTCAGAGGTTCACCCAATCCCACTGCTTGAGCAATGTCAGGAAGATGAACTGCTCTCCCTTTCTCTGGATGTACACACATTGGTCCGAATTCGACCTTTCAAAACCTAAATCCAGCATGTAGGTGTCGAATTTCTGGTACCACATCCTCAGAGATTGCTTAAGTCCATACAGGGACTTCTTCAGCCTGCAGGCCTGATCCTCCTTGCCCTTGGCTTCGAATCCTTCCGTCTGCTTCATGTATATCTCCTCCTCCAGATCACCGTGAAGAAACGTCGTCTTCACATCCATCTGCTCGATCTCTAGATCATGCGCTGCCGCAATAGAGAGAACCAACCTGATCGACGTCATCTTGGCTACGGGTGAGAAGATCTCATCATAGTCAACACCTTCTACCTGGGAGAATCCCTTTGCAACCAACCTTGCCTTGTATTTCTCCACAGTGCCATCCCCCTTCACCTTCTGCTTGAAGACCCATTTACTCCCAATGGCCTTCCTCCCCTTTGGAAGCTTACACAGACTCCAAGTCTGATTCTTCCTCAGAGACTCCATTTCATCCACCATGGCTAGCTCCCACTGATTTGAATCAGCCCTTGATCTAGCATCTCTAGCAGAGATTGGATCTTCACCAAACATACTTAGGCAACACTGTGCAGACACTGCACATTGGGGATATCTCACTGGTGCCTTTCTTTCCCTTGTCGATCTCCTCAGAAGTGGAATTTCTTCAGCCTCATCTTCTGACTCATCATCACTTCTCACCACCTCCAAATCATCTGATTCAGAATCAGATTCAGCCCCAACAGTAGTGGCTTCTTTCTCAAAGCTTTCTTCCACCACCACTGTCCCTTTCTCTGCTTCTTTGTCCTTCTCAGCTTGTGTGACTGCCTGTGGACTGGTTTCATGAAACACCACATCCTTGCTGAATGTTACAGTCCTGGTCACAGGGTTCCAAAGCTTGTAGCCTTTTATGCCATCTTTGTATCCAACAAAGATGCACTTCTCAAACTTGACGTCAAGCTTCCCCCTCTTCTCCTTTGGAATGTGAACATATGCATCACACCCAAACACACGAGCATATGCCAAATTTGGCTTTCTCTTGAAGATGACTTCAAAGGGAGTACATCCCTCCACAGCAGATGTAGGGGACCTATTCTTCAGGTAATTTGCAGTCGCCACTGCTTCAGCCCAGTACTCCTTCCCCAAACCTGCCCAACTGAGCATGCACCTGGCCTTCTCCATCAAGGTCCTGTTCAGCCTCTCCGACACTCCATTCTGCTCTGGAGTATACGGTGTGGTCTTCTGCCGTGCAATCCCCTGCTCAGTACAGTACTGCTCAAAGGCATCAGAGCAGTACTCCCCTCCATTATCAGAACGGAGGACCTTCACCTTTCTCTCCAACTGGTTCTCCACCAGGTTCTTAAATTCCTTGAACCTGTCCAGAACTTCTGACTTGGACCTGAGAAAATAGATCCAGGAATACCGTGAAAGGTCATCAGTAAAGGACACATAGTACCTTGTGCCGCCTAGAGATGAAGCTAGAGTTGGGCCAAACACATCACTGTGTATTAGCTCCAGCACTTCAGTTGCCCTCGTGCCCGTCCCACGAAAGCTTACTCTGGTCTGTTTGCCAAGCAGGCAATGCTCACAGAACCCAAAGCTTGTGGAGCACTCCGGCACCCCTTCCACCATCTGACCAGATGTCATGGCCGACATCCCCTTATCACTGATATGCCCAAGCCGATGATGCCACAGCCTGGACACCTCCTCCTGGTCAACCTCCTGGCTCTCAGAGATAAGAGCCCCACTTGGAACCACTGTATCAGCAAGCAGAGTATACAGTGTTCCATGTCTTACTCCACTGGCAATCACCATTGCCCCCTTGACATCTTGCAAGTTTGCTTGTCGCAGCTGAAATGCACTCCTGCATCCGCCATAGAACCCACCGAGATTAAGTTCCTGCTCATCCCAGGAATGTGCATCACATTTGGAAGAGACCTTGTGGTCCCATTAGACAACTTCAGCATCACCTTGCCACGCCCAATGATCTGCACAGCAGAATTATCACCCAGCATGACATCTCCACCTTCAAACCTCTCATACTCACAGAACCAGTGCCTATGAGGGGTCATGTGGTATGATGCTCCTGTGTCTACATACCACAAGTCAGAATCTCTCTGAGCAACGCACGCAGCAGCGATGTACATGTCACCGTCATCGCCCTCCTTCTTCGTACCAGAAGTTGTCGGTGTCTCCTTATTCTGAAAGGCCTTATTTGGACATTGAGACTTCACATGACCAGTCTCATTGCACTTCCAGCACCGAACGGGCTTCTTACTCTTCTCCCTCTCCTGGCTCTTGGATCTCCCACGAGACTTATCTCGATATCCGCCTTGCTTGCTCTCCCTTCGTTGAGGACGGGATCTAGATACACTCAAAGCACCTTTGCTCGTCGCCTCAGAACCTCCTCTCCTGGTCTCCTCAGATAAAAGAGATGCACATACAGTATCGTATGACAGTTCCTTGTCTCCACTCCCTCCAATCACGACAATCAGATTGTCCCATGAATCTGGCAGTGAGCACAACAAGGTGATGGCTCTATCCTCATCCGAGATCTTCTCACCGATAGAGATTAACTGACTCACAATGGTGTTGAATTGAGTCAAGTGCTCTGAAAATGAATCACCCTCACGCATCCGAAGTTTATACCACTTCTTCCTCAAGAGCAATTTGTTTACCAGGGACTTGCTCTGGTAGAGGGATTCCAACTTACGCCACAGACTTCGTGCCGAAGTCTCCTCCATGACGTTAGTCAAGATTGAATCTGCAAGAAATAACCAGATCAGGCCCTTTGCCTTCCGATCGGTTTTCGTCCAGGCTGCTGCCTCCGCTGCACCATCTGCAGCCGCATCTGCAGATTTTCCCTTCGATGCGCTCGCATCCTTCTCTGCTACCTTAGGAACGGGAGGATCATCTTCGATCGCAGACCATAGATCTCGATCAATCAACATATCCTCCATCTTCATCTTCCATAGATCGAATCGACTTCCGTCAAACTTCTCGATCTCGATCCGCACGCCGCCAGAACCCATTTCCAGGATCAAGAACCTGGCTCTGATACCAAACTTCCGCTGAGACGGTTCAATAACATCCGCTGAGAAGGCACAGCAATATCCGCTGAGACGGTCCAGCACCATCCGCTGAGACGGCATGTATAACCGCTGAGACGGTCCAGCCACATCCGCTGAGACGGCATGTATAACCGCTGAGACGGTCCAGCCACATCCGCTGAGACGGCATGTATAACCGCTGAGACGGTCCAGCCACATCTGCTGAGACGGCTTCTCCTTAAGGGCTCGTTCGTCGAACGCAGGCGGAGTTCGACGATCCCTTCACCGTTCGTCAAACGCCGTTCGACGAACCCTCCTCCGTTCGTCGAACGCCGTTCGACGAACCCTGTCCAGAAGTGTTCTCCAACTCCAACACTAGTGTCTCTGGTTATCGTTATTTTATTACTTTTATTGACGATCATTCTCGCATGACGTGTATCTAATGCGCGATCGCTCTGAGTTACTACGCATTTTTCGCTTATTTCTCGCTGAGACGCAAAACCTATTCTCGCGCTCCATTAAAATCCTACGCACGGATAATGCGCGTGAATATACTAGTCACCTCTTTCAGGACACCTATAATGTGTTGGCCATTTTTCAACAAACCACGTGTCCATATAACAACAACAACACTCAAGCCTTTATCCCACCATAGTGGGGCACTTGTCCATATACTCCACAAAAAAAAGGTGTGGCCAAACGGAAGAATCATCATCTTTTCGAGGTTGTCCGGTCCCTTATGTTCCAGATGAAGGTTCCAACCGTTTATTGGCAGTTCGTTGTTTCCACTATCTACTACCTGATTAATCGTCTTCCCTCCTCGGTACTCGACTTTGTCACGCCCTTTTCCATTCTCTATCCCTCCAAATCTCCTTTTCCCTTGACACCTCATGTCTTTGGCTGTAACGGCCCCTTTAGTGGCTACCGCTACAATTATATTCATTTACCTACATCAGAGAGCAAGGTCAAATATCCAGAGCGAAGCAGTTTATGAAAGAGTACAAAAAGAAGAATGTAATACAAAATAAAACCATTTCATTCCATTACCTCTTGGTTTGACGAGAAGTACTAACTCTAATGGGAGGAGGAGGGATCTCTTCTTGGACCTGTTTAGTATACTATTACATTAGTCAAAAGCCTACGTGAATTCTTAATCATATATTGGGTTATCTCTTTTTTTTTTAAATTCTTTCATTATACACTATCTTTATCTTAATTTTCTATTATGGGTATTATAAAAGGGTAAATTCTAATTCATATATATTTTACGTGCCCTTGACTCGCACGTTAAACTGGCAACGCATACCCTTGACTCGTACACGTATTTGCCAATTATTATTTCGTACCCTTGACTCGTACGAATCTTTAATATATATGTGAAAAGGTTATTCTCCCCGCCTTTTCGTTCGGGTTAACCCTTAATTATACCCAATGCGCATTTTCATTTCTTTTGCTTTACATTTCTTTTCTTAATGTCAGTATTACTAAACAAGATTATATAAATAATATGAAAAGTAATGACATGAAAAGACATAAACTAAGAACTCACGTCAACTTTGCCTTTGCCTTTATCCTTGCCGGGTTCATTTCCTCTTCCTCTACCTTGAGACGCCATGTCCTAAACATTGGCATTTAGATGAGCATAACTTCTATTAAAATCTTCTCTTAATAGACTCCTTATATTATACCATTTCCCACTCTACTGTGCTGCCCTAGCATTTTAAAAATGGATATATACGCATATTGAAAGTTCCTTTGTATCAGGACTTCTAATTTGCAAGCACGCTTTATAATTCAACTATAGTTGGTTGCCCTATTTAACCCAACTTGATATACCATTATTTCCCTTCCCTATTTCCCTTCCCTACCAAGTAAATAAAAGGCTAATGAAGTTAGGGTTTGCTGCCCTAATACTCAATAGCAGAGATTTTGCATCAAACCCTATTTTTTGGGTGGCTGCCCTAATTTCTGAGGAAGGGATTTTGCCCCAAATGAGGAATAGAACATAGTAGGAGCATGTTTCTAACATTAGGAATGTTTAATATTTCTGAAATCGCATAAGAATAATTAGGGTTTCACATAGGAATACTTAAAATCATGGATTAATGCCAAGAGACACATAAGCATTCATTTCAGAAACTTTTGAGAGGCAAAGGAACTAAAAAACTCCACAAATCTAAAACCCTAGATTTCTGCCCCACTCAAACGAAGCAAATATTTCACATAAGAACTAAGAGGAGTCTAGAGGAAAACATTACCTTTCTCTAGGAAGAAAAACGAAGGAAATCGGAGGAGGATTGAGGCGGCTGGAGGGTGCGGCGCCGTGCGCTTCTTTCCGCCTGACGTCGGGTCTCGCGAGTGCTGGGAGGAAGAATAGGAACATCGACTTCTTAATCATAACCCGCACCGCTTACTGCAAACCCCCCACGCGTATAATGACTCATCCGCCTCCCCCTGGACCGGCTAAATGATTTAATTCCTTCCAAAACCGGTTCAGCCCTCTTGGTTTGCCAATAGTTACTTACTTAATACTTTTTCATTGCCTTTACACTCATGATATTACCTATATTAAATTAAATACGCCACATTCATAAAATACTTTGTACAAATATAAATAATACCTGTAATAATATTTTGCGACGTCACAATTCTCCCCTCCTTATTGGATTTCCGTCCGCGGAAATCTTCATTCTATATCTGATGAATCAAACAGGAAGGGGAAAAGATTTCGCATGACCTCTTCTTTTTCCCAGGTAGCTTCATCTCTACTATGTCCTTTCCACCAGATTTTTACAAATCGAACTTCTCTGTTCCGAAGTTGCTTATTCTGCCAATCCACTATTTTATAAGGCTCGGTTGGACTTGATAAGTCAGCTTCAATTCGGATCTGTTCGGAAGGGACTATCTTTTCTGGATCTGCTATATACCTTCTCAAAGAAGACACGTGAAACACATCATGAAGATTCTGAAGAGTATTAGATAACGCCAAGCGATACGCTACCTCTCCAATCCTTTCAATGACTGGGAATGGTCTTACATATCTTGGACTAAGCTTTCCAATTCTTCTGATTCGTGATGTACCTTTAAAAGGTTTTATCTTAAGACAGACCATATCACCCACGTTGAATTCCACTCTTCGATGTCTGGCGTTGTAATACTTCTGCTGTCTATCTTGAGCAATTTTCAATCTTTCTCGAACGATTGCTATTTTATCATCCATTTTATTTACTCTTTTTCTCAAATAATTTGTTTTCACCATCTTCAGCCCAGCTCAGAGGAGTGCGACACCTCCGCCCATACAAAGCTTCGAATGGTGCCATTTGTATACTGGATTGATAACTGTTATTATAAGAAAATTCTACTAGAGATAAATATTTTTCCCACGATCCTTTAAGATCTAGAACGACCATTCTTAAAAGATCTTCTAGCAATTGAATGGTTCGCTCAGATTGACCATCGGTCTGAGGGTGAAACGCAGTACTATTGTCAGGTGTTTGGTGTGTTCCTCTTGATCTTTTGAATAGATAAGAATGTCATCAATGAATACAATAACAAACTTATCCAAGAAATTAGTAAACACCCGATTCATTAAATCCATAAACACTGCTGGGGCATTTGTCAAGCCGAAAGGCATTACCACAAACTCGAAGTGCCCATACCGTGTACTAAAAGCTGATTTGTAAATATCCTCTTCCTTAATTTTCAGCTGATGATATCCAGACCTAAGATCAATCTTTGAAAAGACCTTTGCATGAACTAATTGATCGAACAAATCATCGATGCGGGGTAAAGGATATTTATTTCTGATGGTCAGTTTATTTAATTCGCGATAATCTATACATAATCGCAACGAACCATCCTTCTTTTTAACAAAAAGCACAGGGGCTCCCCATGGTGATGTACTGGGTCGAATAAAGTTCTTATCTAGAAGTTCTTGCAATTGGATCTTCAGCTCTGCCAATTCTTTAGGAGCCATTCGGTATGGTGTTTTTGCAACAGGTGTCGCTCCTTCATTAAGGCTAATAGTGAATTCAACCTCTCGCGTAGGCGGTACACCTGGCAAATCTTCTGGAAACACTTCAAGGAAGTCACAAACTACTGGAATTGTACTCGGTTCCCCAGTTGTGATACTGCTCCCTTTTACCATAACTAGTATTGCCTCACAGCCTTTTCTAATTTTCTTCATTGCTTTTATCGAGGAAATCATCGTTTTAGCTACTTCATTGATCCCTTGAAAGAGACATCGTTTTTGATCAAATAATTTGAAGGTGATTTCCTTCTTTCTACAGTTAATAACTGCTTCAAATTGTGATAACCAGTCTGGTGCAACCTGATTTTATTATGTTTAAATTTTCCTGCATTATGTACTTTTCTTCTCCGTATTGTTTTCTGGTTCGGCTCACCGGTTTGACCACCCGGTGAGACCCTGAATGAATGGTCCAATAAATATAGTAATAGGACGTAAAAGGTAAGCCAACCAATTACTTTAATTGCGTATAAAATTATTTTTAGAATATATTACAAAATATGTGAGTATTAAGAAACAAATTTTATCTCCTAAAGTTAGCCCATTTGTTTATTAAGAAACAAATTTTCTTCCTAAAAATCTGCCAAAAGAGGACACGAACAGCTGCTATTAAAATACACGGACTGCCCCCATGAATGGACATCGGGATTTGATAGGTTGAAATAACCTATCACCCCGTCCCCGTCCGGCGTTTCCGCTGCCCTCGACTTCCCGTGTCCTTCCCGGCGCCCTTGCCCCCCGCCGCATCTCCAGCGCCAGTCTCCCTCCTCGTCCTCCAGCGTTGCCGTCGACCTCACAAGCGCACCGAGGGCTCATGTTCTGGCCGTCGACTGCGAGACCATCTCCGGGCGGGACCCTCCTCTTTTCAACGAAGCTTCTGGCGCCGGCCGTCGACCACGCCTCTTCTTCCGGCCGGTTCTACAGCGAGCTCTGCCACCGACGAAACCGCGACATCCCCTCTGCGCAACTGTCCCTGTTCGATTCCACTTCCTCGGCCGTAGCTTGCTTGGTAATCTCCGGAAAAATCCACCCTACTCCATTATTCGGTTTTAAAATTTTATGCGCTTAATTAAATAATCGGTTGGCTTGCCGGGTGCGTTCTATCACTCGTTTATTGTTTTATTTCATAAATTATTATCTGTGAAGGCTTGTGGTTGCCCGTGTTCCGTGACGATTCCCTCCTAACATTGAAGGCGCTCCCAAATAACGGAAAACGAACTTTTTAAAATTCGAACGTCTCTGATTTTTTTACGCGCGAAAACTCGGATCCGCTCTAGGACGATAGAATCATGGCCTAGCCCTAGGACGATCACAAAGGCTCGAGAATTTCATGGGCTAGCCTCTTTTTACAGACGATTTATTCGAAATTTTAGCACGTTGATCGCCCCTGTGACTGATTGTTTGAAAAAGGGGACTTTTATCTGGACTGAGGAAGCGGAGCGAGCATTTTTGTTAGTGAAGGATAGACTTACTAGCGCTCCTGTGTTAGCTCTCCCTGACTTTGAGAAGATCTTTGAGGTTGACTGTGACGCATCGATTATAGGGATTGGAGCCGTTTTGAGTCAGGAGGGTCGTCCTGTAGCGTTCTATAGCGAGAAGCTGAACGAGGCAAAAACTCGATACTCCACGTATGACATAGAGTTTTATGCCATCGTACAGGCTCTCCGTCATTGGCGACATTATCTGATCCAGCGCGAGTTTGTGCTGAATACTGATCATGAGGCATTGAAGTACCTGAACTCCCAAAAGGAGATCAGGCGTCATGCCAAGTGGGTTGTTTACCTGCAGGAGTTCACTTTACATCTGAAGCACAAACCCGGTGTCACAAATCGAGTAGCAGACGCACTTAGTCGTCGTTCCCACTTATTAGTCACCCTCCACCCACGCATCACATCCTTAGACTCACAGCGTGACCTATACTCGACTGACCCCTATTTTGGAGACATTTGGCGGTCATGTAGTCACACTGGGACCGACACCACTACCCAGTATGTCGTGAGTGATGGCTATCTATTTAGAGGCACCCGCCTTTGCATCTGCGAAGGTCCACTTCGAGAAACGTTACTTCGAGAGCTCCACTCGTCTGGGTTAGGAGGTCATGTTGGTCAGTCTAAACTATTAGATCTCGCAAGCTCTCGTTATTATTGGCCGAAGATGAAACAGGACGTTGTTGATTTCATCCGACACTGCACGACGTGTCAATTGTATAAGGGGCATGCTCAAAATACTGGTTTATACACCCCCTTACCTATACCTGAGAGGCCATGGGACGACATTTCGATGGACTTCGTGACGGGCCTCCCTCGCACTCAGAGGAAGGTAGATTCTATATTTGTCGTCGTTGATCGATTTTCAAAAATGGCGCATTTTATTCCGTGTAGAAAAACCTCTAGTGCGGTACATGTCGCTAATTTATTTTTTAGAGAGATAGTGCGCTTACATGGCATTCCGAATTCTATCACGTCCGATCGGGATACGCGATTCATGAGTTATTTCTGGAAGACGCTCTGGAGCCGACTGGGCACCAAGCTCGAGTTTAGTAGCGCGTATCACCCACAGACTGACGGACAGACGTAGGTCGTTAACCGAAGTTTGGGAGATTTTCTTAGATGCTTGACAGGGGAAAAACCGACACAATGGGATCTTGCGCTGCCACAAGCTGAATTTGCATTCAATAATTCTAAAAATCGCTCCACTAATAAATCTCCTTTCGAGATTGTGTATGGTTTTCCCATTCCACACTTGCTTGATCGCCATTCCCTTCCCTGCCACGAACGCATTTCCTTTGAAGCGCAAGCACATATCGATTATTTAAAAGAGTTGCATAAAATTATAGCTGATAAATTGCGAGCGACTTCTGAAACTTATAAATCCATGGCCGATCGTCATCGCCGGGAGTTATATTTTTCAGAAGGCGACTGGGTGTATGCTTATTTCAGGAAGCAGCGATTTACGCCAGGGACATATCACAAGCTACAACAAAGGAAATTTGGCCCGTTTCAGGTTCGGAAGCGCATTGGAGATAACGCCTATCTCCTTGATCTGCCCGTTGAATTCGGTACGTCACCGATTTTTAATGTGGCAGATCTTTCACTATTTTATGAAGATCCACCTACTTCCGGCCCGACACCGCCGATCACAGCTCCGGACATACCTCCAGACCTGGTGCCCTCACCGACGCCTATCACAGATGAGATTGATCAGGTCCTTGATGTCCGGGAATTTCATACTCGTCATGGCACGTATCAGCGCTACCTGGTTTCTTGGCGTGGGCGTGCCATCACTGGCAGTTCTTGGATTACTCCTACTGAGTTACAGCGACGTCGCCCTGATCTTTCTGTTGCTGGCCTTTGCAAATTCTCGCCGGAGTCGAGTTCTCTCAACCCGGGGGGAATTGGTGCAACCTGATTTTATTATGTTTAAATTTTCCTGCATTATGTACTTTTCTTCTCCGTATTGTTTTCTGGTTCGGCTCACCGGTTTGATCACCCGGTGAGACCCTGAATGAATGGTCCAATAAATATAGTAATAGGACGTAAAAGGTAAGCCAACCAATTACTTTAATTGCGTATAAAATTATTTTTAGAATATATTACAAAATATGTGAGTATTAAGAAACAAATTTTATCTCCTAAAGTTAGCCCATTTGTTTATTAAGAAACAAATTTTCTTCCTAAAATTCTTCCTAAAAATCTGCCAAAAGAGGACACGAACAGCTGCTATTAAAATACACGGACTGCCCCCATGAATGGACATCGGGATTTGATAGGTTGAAATAACCTATCACCCCGTCCCCGTCCGGCGTTTCCGCTGCCCTCGACTTCCCGTGTCCTTCCCGGCGCCCTTGCCCCCCGCCGCATCTCCAGCGCCAGTCTCCCTCCTCGTCCTCCAGCGCTGCCGTCGACCTCACAAGCGCACCGAGGGCTCATGTTCTGGCCGTCGACTGCGAGACCATCTCCGGCCGGGACCCTCCTCCTTTCAACGAAGCTTCTGGCGCCGGCCGTCGACCACGCCTCTTCTTCCGGCCGGTTCTACAGCGAGCTCTGCCACCGACGAAACCGCGACATCCCCTCTGCGCAACTGTCCCTGTTCGATTCCACTTCCTCGGCCGTAGCTTGCTTGGTAATCTCCGGAAAAATCCACCCTACTCCATTATTCGGTTTTAAAATTTTATGCGCTTAATTAAATAATCGGTTGGCTTGTCGGGTGCGTTCTATCACTTGTTTATTGTTTTATTTCATAAATTATTATCTGTGAAGGCTTGTGGTTGCCCGTGTTTCGTGACGATTCCCTCCTAACATTGAAGGCGCTCCCAAATAACGGAAAACGAACTTTTTAAAATTCGAACGTCTCTGATTTTTTTACGCGCGAAAACTCGGATCCGCTCTCTCGGATCGCTTAGGTTACATCACAGTCCATTCCCAAAATTATATCAAAGGCAGATAGGGGTAGCACTGCCAAATCTGCTTCTAATGATTGATCACCTATGCTTAACCAAATTCTACATCGAAGCTGAGTATACATTTCGGCATTGTTGGGCATCGTAACCTTTAATTCATTATGGGATTTATAAGGTTCCATATTCAATCGCTTCACTGCCATTGTCGCTATGAAGGAGTGACTAGCTCCGGTGTCAAATAGAACTTTCATAAGATGACTGTGAACATAAATCATACCTGTTATCACATTATCATGTGATTTTGCTTCTTGCTGATTCAGATTGAAAAGTCTTGGTTGTACTTGTCTTTCTTCCTCTCTATATTGCACTGATCCTGATGCTACTGATTCGACACATTTTCCTGTATCTCGTGTAGGAGTATCAAGATGATGCAAGGTAGATGATTGACCTGGTCCTCCTTTTGGATTCCTCCCTGCTTCAGTTTTCCACAATGGGCATTCATGTTTCAGATGTCCAGGACGATAGCATTTAAAACAAACACCGGATCCCTTCAGACATTCTCCGGGATGAGCTTTCCCACATTTCACACATGTGGGGTTACTAAAACTAGCAGTACCACTTGTTGCGGGGGCTGGCAAAGGAGGACCCCTTTTGTGCTTCTTCCATTTGGAGCCTCCACTTTTCCCCGAGAAAGTTTTACTCTGTTCTTCTGGTAATCTCTTTTGCGGAACATCAACTTTTCTCTGCGAGCTTTCCACATCTCTTTCAATTAATTTTGCCGTCTCCACCAACTCATTAAAATTTTTAATTCTCTGGGAAATCAAGTGCACCCGAACGTCTTCCCGTAAGCCTAACTGGAAACGAAAACAACGTTCTCGTTCATTCGGCACCATCTCAATCGCATAATAAGCCAGCTGAGTGAATTCCATTTCATACTGGACTACTGATCGATTTCCCTGCAATAAACGAAGGAATCTCTCCTGAAGAATTCGCTTCTCAGATGGTGGCACAAACCAATCGATAAAATCCTTCAGGAAGTCACTCCACGGAATATCGGCATTCGCACGTCCAGTAAAGTGGCCTTGAGATAAACTATCCCACCACCTACTGGCCTCTCCTTCCAGGAGAAAGGTAACTAAATCAATTTTTCGATCCTCTGGACACCTTATCACTTTAAAGATTAATTCAATCTTTTTGATCCAGTCCTCTGTCTCCATCGGAGTTAAACCACCATGAAAGATTGGGGGTCTCATGTCTAAGAATTGTTTTAGTTGCATATCAACCGCTTCATGGGCTGGTGCTGGTGTAGTATTGCCCATTCTAATAGCCTCTGCCAACGCTTGCATAATTTCCGCTAAAGGAGGGTTTGATCTCCCAGAACTATAACTTTCCTCTTGTTCTCTTTCTCTTTCTAATTCTTCCCTTTGTCTTCTACTCATATACGTTCGGGGAGGTTCCTGTTATAAGGAATTTAAAGTCAAATTTCGGGAGATATGTTAACATGTCATAATTCGGTTTAAGTTGTCTTACATTTCCTTCAAGTACTCGTATCACCCCAAAGATTCAAACCTGGCTCTGATACCAATTAATTGTAACGGCCCCTTTAGTGGCTACCGCTACAATTATATTCATTTACCTACATCAGAGAGCAAGGCCAAATATCCAGAGCGAAGCCGTTTATGAAAGAGTACAAAAAGAAGAATGTAATACAAAATAAAACCATTTCATTCCATTAGTGTTTGATAACATATACAAGAGTACAACTGGTAGCCCTATACACATCAAAAGGGGGTCTACCATAAGTTTACAAACTAGCAAACTAGCAAACTATTTTACATAAGTACATGAGGACTGTACTACAGACTCTATTTGAAATAAAACTGAAAATCATCGTGGGGACACTCCAAGTCTTTGCACCTCTCCTTGTGCGCATCCAGAACTTCAAATACAGCTGTAGACACCTCCACCCAAAGGCGATACCTCTTGGTTTGACGAGAAGTACTAACTCTAATGGGAGGAGGAGGGATCTCTTCTTGGACCTGTTTAGTATACTATTACATTAGTCAAAAGACTACGTGAATTCTTAATCATATATTGGGTTATCTCTTTTTTTTTTTAATTCTTTCATTATACACTATCTTTATCTTAATTTTCTATTATGGGTATTATAAAAGGGTAAATTCAAATTCATATATATTTTACGTGCCCTTGACTCGCACGTTAAACTGGCAACGCATACCCTTGACTCGTACACGTATTTGCCAATTATTATTTCGTACCCTTGACTCGTACGAATCTTTAATATATATGTGAAAAGGTTATTCTCCCCGCCTTTTCGTTCGGGTTAACCCTTAATTATACCCAATGCGCATTTTCATTTCTTTTGCTTTACATTTCTTTTCTTAATGTCAGTATTACTAAACAAGATTATATAAATAATATGAAAAGTAATGACATGAAAAGAAATAAACTAAGAACTCACGTCAACTTTGCCTTTGCCTTTATCCTTGCCGGGTTCATTTCCTCTTCCTCTACCTTGAGACGTCATGTCCTAAACATTGGCATTTAGATGAGCATAACTTCTATTAAAATCTTCTCTTAATAGACTCCTTATATTATACCATTTCCCACTCTACTGTGCTGCCCTAGCATTTTAAAAATGGATATATACGCATATTGAAAGTTCCTTTGTATCAGGACTTCTAATTTGCAAGCACGCTTTATAATTCAACTATAGTTGGTTGCCCTATTTAACCCAACTTGATATACCATTATTTCCCTTCCCTATTTCCCTTCCCTACCAAGTAAATAAAAGGCTAATGAGTTAGGGTTTGCTGCCCTAATACTCAATAGCAGAGATTTTGCATCAAACCCTATTTTTTGGGTGGCTGCCCTAATTTCTGAGGAAGGGATTTTGCCCCAAATGAGGAATAGAACATAGTAGGAGCATGTTTCTAACATTAGGAATGTTTAATATTTCTGAATCGCATAAGAATAATTAGGGTTTCACATAGGAATACTTAAAATCATGGATTAATGCCAAGAGACACATAAGCATTCATTTCAGAAACTTTTGAGAGGCAAAGGAACTAAAAAACTCCACAAATCTAAAACCCTAGATTTCTGCCCCACTCAAACGAAGCAAATATTTCACATAAGAACTAAGAGGAGTCTAGAGGAAGACATTACCTTTCGCTAGGAAGAAAAACGAAGGAAATCGGAGGAGGATTGAGGCGGCTGGAGGGTGCGGCGCCGTGCGCTTCTTTCCGCCTGACGTCGGGTCTCGCGAGTGCTGGGAGGAAGAATAGGAACATCGACTTCTTAATCATAACCCGCACCGCTTCTTGCAAACCCCCCACGCGTATAATGACTCATCCGCCTCCCCCTGGACCGGCTAAATGATTTAATTCCTTCCAAAACCGGTTCAGCCCTCTTGGTTTGCCAATAGTTACTTACTTAATACTTTTTCATTGCCTTTACACTCATGATATTACCTATATTAAATTAAATACGCCACATTCATAAAATACTTTGTACAAATATAAATAATACCTGTAATAATATTTTGCGACGTCACATTGGCAACCTCTGTTATGCCCACAATCTTGGTCCACCCATGGACAAACTTGCTCCACGTGCCTTCAAATATATGTTCGTTGGCTACTCTCGTACCCAAAAATGTTACGTGTTACTCTCCCTCTCATAAGAAGCTTGTCACCTCCGTCGATGCCACCTTTCTTGAGATTCAGCCTTTTCATTGCTCAGATCCTCATATCCCCTCGGTACCCGACCTTCCACGTTCGCTCGTCACGGTCAACAATGATTCTCCTCCGCTGCTTCCCATTCCTTCGACGGTGTGCCGCTACCCTTGGTTCCTTCTCTACGTGTTTATTCCAGACGTTCCACTCAGACTGTCGCCACCACCTGCTGATGCTCGGACGCCTGATGATCCGGCTCTGGCCTCTACTGCTCACCCTAAGGAGAATTATGCCTCTTTCCATCGTTTATCCCCAGAGCTCACAAGGTTTATTACGTCTCTATCTTCTATTAACACACCTATTTCTCAATAGGACGCTCTTCAGCATCCTGGATGGCGGGCCGCCATGGATGAGGAGATGGATGCCCTCTGGGTCAATCAGACCTGGACTCGTGTCCCTCTTCCCCCTGGACAGATATGTGTGGGTTGCAAATGGGTTTTCACTGTCAAGCATTGTCCTAATGAGACGGTCGAACGCCTCAAAGCTCGTCTCATGGATCGTGGCTTTACTCAGCAACACAGCCTCAACTATGAGGAGACTTTCTCACCCATGGCCAAGTTGAATAGTGTCCGGATCCTCATCTCCTTGGATGTTCATCGCCATTAGCCGTTACACCAACTCGACATCAAGAATGCCTTCCTGAATGACGATCTCCTCGAGACTGTCTACATGCACCAACCTCCTGGTTATGAGACCACGGGGAACCCCTAATGTGTCACCTCAAAGTCTCTCTATGGTCTCAAACAGTCTCGGGCCTGGTTCAATAAATTCAGTCGGGTAGTTCGCGATGTTTCCTTGACTTGGAGCTCGGCCGATTTTTCTCTATTCACTCGTCATCGCATGACGGGCACTGTGGTATTACTTGTATATGTGGATGATATCCTCATCACGGGAGACGATCTTGCTAGCATCACAATGATCAAGAAGCATCTGACTTCTCAATTTCAAACTAAAGATTTGGGCATTCTCCGATACTTTCTAGGGATCGAGGTGACTCGTCGTCCTGATGGGCTCGTTGTGTCTCAACGGAAGTACTGTTTTGATCTTCTTCATGATGATGGCTACTTTGGATGCAAGCATGCATACACTCCTATGGATGCCAACCACAAGCTTTGTGCCTATGCTTCCGACTCTGATCTGCTCCTTCTAACCCAGAGTACTATCGACGTCTTGTGGGCGAGCTCATCTACCTCACTGTACGAAACCCGATATATCTTTTGTCGTTGGGGTGGTCAGTCGTTTTATGCATACTCCCCGAGTCTCTCATCTCCAAGTTGTAGAGCGCGTCCTTCGATAATTGAAGACTTCTCTTGGACAATGGCTTGTCTACAAGCCCTCCTTATATTTATCTCTTGTCGCTTACTCTGATGTTGACTATGCCGGCCTCTAGACGATTGTCATTCCACAAGTGGGTATTGCGCTTACTTTGGTGGACACCTGGCGGAGCAAGAAGCAAACTGTGGTTGTGCGTTCTTCTGCGGAAGCTGAGTATCGATCAATGACTTCTGCCATTTCTGAACTTACGTGGTTGGAAAGTCTTTGGGGAGATCTGGAGGTTAAACTCCCGTCGTCAGTTACTCTCTTCTGTGATAGTCAACTTGCTATTCATATTGCCGAAAAGTCGGTGTTCCATGAACGTACCAAGCACATCGAGGTCGATTGTCACTTCATCGGGGAAAATGCTCAACTCCGGAAATTGGATCTGAGGCATGTTCCTGCTGCTGAACAAGTTGATGATATCCTCATCAAGGCCTTACCTCGACCACTATATATCCAGTTTATGTCCAATCTTGGTTCCTACGATTTGTATGCTCCAGCATGCGGGGGAGTGTAGAAATATGTAATTATAAGGCCCGTGTGAAGGCTCGTACACTAGCCCATTAGTTTTTTCTTTCTTAGGAGTTTAGTCTCACATCCAACGTTTTAAATGTCGGCCGACATGTCCAACATGTCTGTTTTTAACTAAAAACGATCTATTTTTTCAAATTAATTTAAAAAAAATCGTTTTTAATAAAATCGGGCGATAAATAGTAAAATATCCAACTTATCAGCCGATCTGAGAAAATACCATAGCGGGCGATTTGCTGTTTGACGCGGCTTATAACTTACTTAAATTGCAGATCGCGTGAGTTCATGACCTAAGTTTTCTTTCGTTTATTCCCGCGATTTGTGAGCCGTCTGTGATCCCTCCGTGAGTGCGAGCCCTCTGCTGCTTCCTCCTCCCTCGTTGAACGCCGACAATACTCCATCCATCCTCGTCGAGCATCGTGAAGTCCTCTACGAGCCCTTTGCGAGTCCTCTGCCTCTTTCTCTTCCCCCATCGAGCGCTTTCTCCTCCATTTTCCAGCCGATCCTCCTTCGTTCAATGTCTGGAAGTCCTCTGCGAGCCATCATCTCCTCGGTGAGCCTCCAGAAACCTTGGCGAGCCATCATCTCCTAGGACAGAACCTTCAACTATATCCACAACTCCCGTAAGCATTCTTCCCCTTCCTATGTCATTTTGTGCAGTAAATAATCTAACACATTCTTTATGGTGTTGTTTTTATCATAAGTTCACCATCTTATATTTGAGAATACCTAAAGGAAAAGCAGGGATCTTCTGTCTCTATGGCATAACCCTTAGGGATATCATTTTCATTGTTATTGGGTGAACCTCTGCTAATAATCAGTGGCATTTGGTGCAGTAAATGATGATACATTTTTTTGTAGCCAACATTATGTCCAATAAAGTTATTATAGAAGCATTCTAGTCAATGTTTTACATATTTGTTGACCCCAGGTAACATAATCTCTGCATTATTAATTTATTATAGTAAAAACAAGTCTCCTTTAGTGTAAAGCAATGAGCCATGACATTCTAGTCAATGTTTATTCTCCTTGGAACAACCAACTTGTCATGAATTTTGTAATGTAAATTTTTAAGGATGACCTGCTCTAATGTGCTAATTTGATTGGCCCTTGTGTAGTTGTGTTGCACTGTCGCTATCATATAATTCATATGAGTTTGATGATTAAAACATCAGTCAAGGCATGTTATGAGGTTGATGATTAAAACATTGTATGTACTTGTGTTGCACTGTTGGCACTTGTGTAGTTGGGTAGTTGTGTTGCACTGTTTTGAATTTCTCATTCGATTTTAGTTGCTAAATGCTAATATAATCCTAAATGTTAAATGCTAATATTTGTTTCATTTTTGCAGATTTAATAGGAAAAATTACTAGTAAAAGTCGAACTCGAGAAGTAGTGGAAGAGCTCAAAGTCAAAAGAGCTGATAAGTAGGTATTGATATGTAACTTATGTTATATTTATAGTATTGCGTTTATACTTATATTTCTTTCGTTTTTTTTTGTAAATTTAGTCTATTTAGAAATTAGAATACTCGTGATGTCGTCTGAAGCTTCAACAAAGGAATCAAGTACAAAACTAGGCAGAGATCCTTTTTGGTCTCATGGTGAGAAGGTTGATGTGAAGGACACAAACAGGGTTCGATGCAGGTATTGCAATCAAGTATTAAGTTGAGGGATAAGTCGCTTAAAGGCACATCTAGCTGGGCTTCGAGGCAATGTTAAACCATGTCCAAAAGTACCAGTATAGGTGAAAAGCCAAGCTGATGCTGCTTTAAAGTCACAAGTAGCATTGAAAGAAGCCAAAATTGCTAGATTGGAGGCAGATCGTGATGAAGTGGTGATTGGAGGTTCAATGGATTTAGAAGACAACTCTGAATCACATAGGAGTCTCTTTTCTAAAATGAAGACGAAAGGACCATTGGACATACATTTCCAACTGTCGGCGAATAGTGTTGCACAAACAAGTAAAGGCGGGAAGATGACATTGGGAGGAGATAGGTGGAAGAAGCACATAAGGGAGGAAACAAACACATATATCGCAAGATGGATATATGAGGCTGACATTTCCTTTAATTTTGTGTCGCTTCCCTCCTTTGATCATATGGTACAGGCTATTGGGCAGTGTGGGCCAGGGTTGAAAGGGCCTAGCCCGTATGAGTTGAGTGAAAAACATCTTAAGAAAGAAGTTGAGCAAACAAAAGAATTTTTGAATTCATTCACCGCGACTTGTAGGTTAAATGGTTGTATCATTATGACGGATGCATGGACTGATAGAAAGGGAAGGAGTATTATGAATATTATGGTTCATTGTGAAACAGGAGTTGCATTTTGGTTGTCTAGGAATGTCTCATCTGACATTCATGATGGAAAGTTTATTTTTGATTTTGTTGACGAGGCAATCGGATCTGAGTCCGGACCGGGAGAAGAAAATGTGGTGCAAGTTGTCACGGACAATGCATCTAATAATATGCTAGCGGCAAAGATGCTTTCATTGAAAAGACCATCTATATTTTGGACGTCCTGCGCAGCCCACGCGATTAATTTATTGCTTGGAGATATTGCAAAAATAAAGTAAATCAGAAATGTCATCTCTCTTGGTCGTATAATGACAGTATTTATATATGGACATGCCATTTCTCTTGATTTGTTGAGACAATTTACCAAGGATTTGGATTCCCATGAACTTATTCGGCCAGAAGTGACTAGATTTGCCACTGCATTTCTATCTTTGCAGAGCATATTAGAGAAAAAAAAAGATAAGGAACATGTTGAAGAGGATAAGGAACATGCTGATGCGGCAAAAAACTTTGATGATGGAAAAGTGATAGAGTGGTTGGTGGGCTCTAGCTCTACAAAGAAGTGCATGGATGTTGATGATGATGAGGATGAAGTCTTTCCCGGAGAGGGGTTGACTTGGCAGCAAGTAGCGGAGTGCATGGATGGTGATACAGAGCCAAGGAAAAGTTCTCGTCAATCTTCTATGACTGTGAATACTAAGTCATCAAAGAATAAAGGAAAACGAAAATCAGATTGTCTTGCTGAAGAAAACGAACTAGAGTTTTCTACTTCATCAGAGGAGGACCACATTGAAGATGACATTTCAGAAGGTGACTAAGAGACGGATAGCGATGAAACAACACGTTTGGAAAGTATTAATGAGGAATGAGGTTAGTAAAATAGAAGTTGACTTGCAATTTGTGTATTTTAACATGTTTAATTTGTCTTTAATTTGTGTAATTTAAATGTTCAATTATTGTAACAGGTTCAGCTTTTGGAGGAGAGTATTTTTCGAGTTTAGCTTTTGGAGGGAAGTGTTAAGATCATAAGACTAATAGGCTGTTATCAAGACTGTTGATAACAGTGTGAACTTATGTTATTTCTTTTAGCTTCATTATTATATTTATATTTTAGTTCAATTTGTGGTTTTATGTGATTATTAATTATTTTTTGCCTACTTATTGCTGCATTTCTTCTACTTGATTATGATAATGACTTTCAAGTGCTTGATGTTTAAAATGTTAGCTGATTTTGCACAGATAAGACAAACAAATTTATGTTAGTTCCTTTAACTGAACTCTGAAGGTCAGAACACCTTACCCTTGCAAATTTCTACACCATAGTTTACAATTATAATCTCTAACATATAATTTACAATTTTTATACAGAATTAAAGAATAAAAAAAGACCAAAATGGTCTCCATATTGATGAACTCATAAAGGCCAGTTCGTTATCAACAACTCTCTTAAATTATTCCTCCAAAAAAAGACAGGTATTCTTTTATTTATTGTTTTGCTCAGTTTGCATGAATATTCATTTATTGTTGTATCTCGTTGTTATATCTCTGTAGAAAAATTTACTTGATAACCTGAGCAAACCTGCAAATAAAAAAAAAATGCTAAATATTTGTCATTTCTCATTGTTTTGTGCATAATAGTAATATTTATATATTGTAGTTTTAAAACCCGACATTTTCAAATGTCTCTGACATGTCTCCGACATCCGACATTTAAAAACTCAATCTGATATGCACCCGACATCCGACATTTAAAACGTTGCTCACATCAGAAGATGGAGTTAACCTTTCACTCCTCCCTATATATATGTATAAAAACATGATGTATAGTAACTCTTTCTGTAACCCATTTTAGAGGAAATACAAAATCCTCAACTTCTCTACATAGATCAGTAGTAAGATGAGGGGGATTGAGGAGTGTAGAAATATGTAATTATAAGGCCCATGTGAAGGCTCATACACTAGCCCATTAGTTCTTTCTTTCTTATGAGTTTAGTCCCACAACATAAGATGGAGTTAACCTTTCACTCCTCCTCCCTATATATATGTATAAATACATGATGTATGGTAACTCTTTCTGTAACCCGTTTTAGAGGAAATACAAAACTCTTTATTTCTTTGCATAGATCATTAGTAAGATGAACTTTCTTTATCTACTTGTCTGCAGGATTCCTCGAGCATGTCCATTCTCTAGATCACGAAAGGTTTGGGTGATGAAATTGCCCGCAACCACTAGGCCGGCTGGAGCTCGAGGGGGAGAATTGTTCAGATTCATGGCATTTTCGTGCGAATTATTTCGCATCTGACTGAATGATGGCCAAAAACACTCATACATTATAACTCATTTCTTCGATGTTCGTCCTTCTGAGTGACTCGCGCACTCTTCGAAGTGCATCTTCATCAGAACCCATAGTATCTCCTCTTTCATTATGCATCTCGCCAGTGTAGCCGAGAGGTTCTATGGTATAATTCCCTTCCTCGCATCGAGTAGTGAATCGTATTTCACCACTTGGGGTGTAGTTTAAGGTGAATGTTTCAAAGGACCCGATCTCTCTTTTTACCTCCGTGGAATAACGCTTAAAGATTGTGTTTTACGTTTCATATCCCCCTTACCTTGGATGCCATCACTGGGGAATTTAATTTCACTTGCACATCTTTTATCCCCAACTCTCTTGCGAATCGAAGTCCAATAATCATTGCTCCCTACTCGACCTGGTGGTTTGTCGCCTGGAAGTGGAGCTTTTGACCTAGTTTGTTAGTATGTAGTTGATTTGTTAGACTTTGCTTTTGCCAATTTAAATATTATTGTTTGATTGGAATGTGTAGTGAGGACCGGCAAAATTCATATCAGACTACGGATTCAGGGGGGGAGGGTAAACAGGACTCACTTTTAATATAATGGGTGGAGAGAGTCCAAGTCAAGATCTACTCCTAGTATATCTCTAAAATTTCAGCTCAGAAGGAAGACTACAGAGCTCTAAAATTTCAGCTCTAAAATTTCAGCTCAAGATCCTCCCCAGATTGGAAATCTAAATATTAATAAACCTTTACCAAGTTATGTGTTAATTTGTTGTAACAGCTTTCAAACCATTGAAAAACATTCAACACACAATTGTTAGACCCACGCAAAAGATCCTTCTTCTTGGAGAATTTTTCACATTAAGATCCGACGTCTATTGTGCAAGACCAATGCTCTGGATGCTGAATGAAGGAAGCATGGTTATGTGCACATAAATCAAAATGGATTCTTGAGTCTGCCCTCTCTGATGTCTTTGGCTTTGATTTGAGGGCATGATTCCGCAGCAAACGTGACGGTATAGGGGGCCACTATTTCAGTGGTAATCTGTGAGCAGCCACTTTGTGCATCTATTGTCAAAGGTTCGGTCTTTCTCCTCTGAGAGAAGCCACTTTGGGCATAGGGCCAAAGGTTAGGTCTGTTTCCAATCTTCCCCCGCCCATACCCCCAATGATTGGGGACTATATGGGTTCTGTTGTTGTTGTTGTTGTTGTAAGATCCGACGTCTCCTTAGTCGTCCGGCATAACAAAAAAAAAATTGAAATATTGGGATACATGGAGTGAGAAGTCAATTCATTGCAGTAAAATTTTCTCCTTCTCGTTCCTCATACAAGACATCAATCAGTCGTGTTAAACTGAAACCTCTGTCAATTCCCCCACGAGACAGGTGGTACTCGCTCAAATCGTTAGTTACTTGATAAAAGGGTCAACCCAGCTCTCTCCTTTCTCGATCTCCAAGAGCTCCGCCTCATCGATTGTCAAGTGGAATAGTTCTGTTTTTGTTACCCTAGGGACCTACATTTTGCCAGCTCATTGGCTTCAAATCTTTCACCTCTTTGGATGTAGTCTATGGTGAATGTTTCAAAGGACTCTATCTCTCCTTTTAACTTGGAATAATGCTTAAAGGTTGAGTTTTAAGTTTCATATCTCCCTTACTTGGGATGCCATCACAGTGGAATCTATTTTCACTTGCACATCTTTTATCCCCAGCTCCCAGTATGTGGTGAGGACCAACTAGAGCTCATATTATACTATGGATTCGGGCGGGGATGTTGCGACAAGTGTCACCTCTAATATAATGGGTGACGTAGTCCAAGTCTGGAACATGATTTCTCTAACATATGAACTCTCTAACATATGAACTCTCTAACATATGAACTCTCTACACTTACAGAGCCAGGAGAAAGACCTTAGGGTCCGTTAGGTTGGACGGAACTGAGATTTCAGAATTAGAATTGGAAGTCTAATTCTAATAAAAATGATATTCAATTCTAATTACAGGGCCCAATTCCGTCTAAACGAACGGACCCTTAGAGATTTTGCAAAAATCATATTTGCATGAGATCCCTTTTGTAACCCTCTGCAGATTGGAAGTCTGAATATTGATAAATTTTTGCTTATTTATGTGTTAATTTGTTGTAACATCTCTCAAACCATTGAAATCCATTCAACATGCAATTGATAGACCCGAGCAATATCATTCTTCTTGGAGAAATTCTTCGCAGCAAGATCCCACATCACCTTAGTCGACCGACATACAAAGAAAGATTTGAGATATTGGGATCCATAGAGTAGAAGCCAATTCATTATATTAAAAAAAAATCCTTCTCATTCCTCGTAGGAGGCATATAGGAGATCTTAAACCAATAGTGAACATAAATCTGACATGAATCTCAATAAAAATGCGAAAGAATTGAGCTCATTGGAGGTAGTTTTTCCCATTGAGTTTAACTTGAGTAACCCACATAAATAATCCATATCACCAAAGCTTCGAAGAGGAAGAGATGAAGCTAAAGTTGTTTTTCCTTCTTCACACAGAACCACAAGGACATTAGGAAGCTGGCGGAAACAAAAGTACTCAGCAAGAAGACGATGATACAAAGACGACAAGAAGGCGCTTGAGTAGAGCTGCTGAAGCAGGAAGACTATTAAACAAAGTTATCAGACGATGAAACGGGGTAGTCAGAGCATGCCAACAAACAAAGTTGTCGAAGCAAACAGGATAAAATGGGATGTAGATCACATCTCTACCGACGTAGACGACCAGAAGGGACGTACCGGCAAAACCATAGGGGGGAAGACCCACGGGATTCAACTACACCACAAGGGCAGACCCGACCCAACAGAAGAAAGACGTGTAGTGTCAACAATGAGAACACATCCAGAAATTGGTATGGGAGGAAACCTGACTCACGTTTTCTTCTGCTCTAATACAATATTCGATAAATGAGGTACCAGGAAGCAGGAGCTTCCATGAGGCAACATTTAGTAGTCCTTGAAAAAACTAGCCAAAGGTTGTCTTGATAATTTGATAAATCTACCTTGGAAATATTTTAGAACATAAAGTTATTTTGGGTGATATGATTACCTCCTGGCAAACTATTATAATTTAACAATCTCCACTTAAGCTTATTCTTGTGAAGATACCGATTTAGGGGAAGAGTATAAGCTTTGGTTGACTTTGTTGTGATGAAATCACCCAAGTGGGACAACTAGATTAGGTTGAAACTAGGGTTTAGGAAATTCTCCTTTATGAGTAGAGACTGCTTTGCTAGGGTTTAGGGGATTTCGTCCTTTGTTGACGACCATGTCACCTAGCCCTACGGTGAGCTATAGTTGGGAAAACCTTAACAAATCAGGATTTAGAATAAATAAAAACTAGAGAGATTTATGGACAATTTTACATAACAAATTTTGAGTTTATTTTGCATAATTAATTAAATTATAACATCCGAAATTCAATTTGTTAAATGCTTAAACAAGGAGAGAGATAAGATCCAAATTTAAATTCGATCAAAAGTTTACAATGAGTGAAGACCATGAAATTGCTATCAAGCACTAGAACCAAGAAAATAAAATGTGTCTATAGTAATCAATATGAAGATTTTAACTGTGGAGACAATGATAAGTCACAAAGAACTCTATTAAGAAGAATTACCAACAGTATCAAAGCTTTGAGCCATGGGGATGACTTTGCTAGTGGAGACAACGTCATGTGAAGGTCGGAAACCAAAGATTCCACAGTATGATGCGGGTACTCGCACACTCCCACCAGTGTCTGTACCTGTAATGTAATTTCAGTACCTATACTTTGGTTAGAGTTAGAAGACAAATAACTATGGATAATCCAAGCACTGTACTGAATCTATTAAGTTGAAATTACCAATCTTAAAAATATAGCTTCGAACAATAATACGCATTTCATATACACTAAAAACATAAAATTCTACTCAATGAAAAATGTAAATTAGTTATTTGCATTGGAGTCCCAGGGAGATGTAGTAGATAAAAAGGGAATATCCCAGGAATGCAGGAATTGAGAACAGAATTTTGCACACAGCATTACACTTTATATGAAGTCCTTCAGAGTTGTAGCACCCTAAATGATATTGTTTAATCATTTTAATAAGAGATGAGAACCACCTAAAAGTTCTCTGTCAGAACATAAGCATGCAACCAAAACTAAATGAATATTGGCCACAACAAGGCTATATGAGTTTCACAATTATAGGAATATATGCTCAACACGTCGCCTCATATTTGGGGGTTTTGGCTTCTAATATGTGGACTTTTTTATTATCAATTATCATGATATAACATAAGCATTAACCAAAAACCAATTTGTTATATGTGAAGGGACCCAAGATCTATATTAATTGCACAAGACTATATGAGTTTCTGGATATGAGACAATATTTGTCACAGTTTGTAACTACGAATGGATAAAACATTTATCAGTACTACATTACAATTTTATTTTTTAACATAGATTCAATGAGATTGCAAGATGTATTTGATATTTATAAGCATAAAGAGCTATCACGATAAACTTAATTATTTTACTATTTCTGCATAAGTGGTGGTATATATTACAAGATTGATGTTTCTGTTCAGTGTTTCTCAAAGTTGCAACGTCCATGATCTTTTTTCTTTTCCTAAAAGAGCTTCTTTCCATGAATGGGCCTGTTAAATATTTTACACGGCATGAATTATTAATTTTAATGTAATCTTTCTAATGAAAAGAATCACCTAGAGAGAAATCAACAAGCCCTGCTGCAACTGCCACAGCAGATCCACTAGAAGATCCACCTGGCACTCGATCCGGAGCACATACATTAATGGGTGTACCATAATGCTTATTCTCTCCATTTATGCTGTATTCACATGTAATCAAAGATTGTTATTAGAACTCTGAATATAACATATTCATTAGGTTTTTTAAGAAAAATTATAATATATATATACATAAATTAGGTAGAGTTATTACACAAACCCACATGTCAAATTGAAAGATACCATACAAAAAAAATCATACATATTTTAGGGTTAGTGTTAGAAAAGCCCATGTAAAGGCCCATTTGGGGCCCTTTTATTATCTTATTTCTCTCCCTTCTTTAGTCCCACATTGTGTATAAGGATCTCCTCTCTCTTTCTTCCTCCTATATATTTGTATTCATACATTGTATTTTATACATTGAAGGGAATATACAAGATTTAACGTTTCTCTACATGGTATCAGAGAATTCGGTCTGAACCCGCGGTCTCCCTTTTCTTTGACCGCCAGCCCCCCCCCCCCCTGCGAGCTCCCTCTACGAGCTCCTCAGTCCCTGCGGTCTCCCATTTCATTGACCGCAGCTCCCCCCTGCGAGCTTTGATGCTCTCCTCTCCGTCCCGCTTCGTCTCCTTATCGGCTCTCTTATAGCCTCCTCCCTTCTCACAAGTGGGCCCCGCTCCTCCTGATCGCTCCGCCCCCTTGCGGTCTCCCTCTGCGCTGCTCGCCGCCTTCTCCCTCTGCGGTCTCACCTCCTGCTCGCTGCTCCCTCTGCGAGCTCCCTGAGATCGTGTCGAACTGCCAAACTCGCGGTCTCTATCTCCCTCTACCGGCCTCCCTCTGTCGAGCTCCCTCTGTCGAGCTCCCCTCTAGCGGCTCCAGCGGTCTGTCGAGCTCCCTGAGATCGTGCGGCCTCCTCCCAGCGGCCCCTCCTCTTGTCCAGCGGCCTCTCATCCAGCGATCTCCAGTCTACCAGCGGCTCCAGTGATCTCCCGTCCTACAGCCTGCTTCAGCGATCTCCAGTCTCCAGCGGCTCCAGCGATCTCCCGTCCTGCAGCCTGCTCCAGCGATCTCCTGTCTACTACAGCCCGCTGCCCAACCTTGCTGATCTCCCTGCTCCAGCTACTGAATCCAAATGGGTTCCTCCAGTGATCCCTCCGAGCATCCCGATGGGCGGACCGCCTCCTCTCCTGCGGCCCACTTGCTTCCCCCTCCTGAATTGCGCGACGAGCTAAGAATCACCACCGTCTCCCTGACTGGGAAGAAAAACTTCGTCGAATGGGTGCACTCTGTCAGACGGGTTCTTCAGTCCAAGGGACTTCTTTCTCATCTCACTAAGGCGCCCCCTTCTGATCCTACTGATGACTGGCTGCGTAACGATGGTTGTGTCCAGACGTGGCTTCTCAACTCGCTTGATGGCGAACCCTACCGCATGGCCATGTATCACGAGACGGCCAAGGCAATGTGGGAGGAGCTCCACTCCTTGTACTCCGACAAGGACAATCTTCAGCACATGTATGACATCATCACCGAGCTTCAAACTCTTGACATTGGCGGGGCGTCCGACTTAACTTCATTTGTTGCTCGGGTTAAGACTCTTGCTGAAGCCTGGATCCAACATCAGCCATGTACTACGGATCTAGCAGCTTCACCTTCAGAGTATTCGGGCGCAGATCCTTTCGTCTGCTACAACCTCGTCATTATCTGATGTTTGTTCCATGTTGCTCAAAGTTTCACCGCCTCCGGATATTGTTGGACCTCCCTCACCGGTCCTTCTCCAGCACTCGTCTGCACCATTACTGCCTCCCGCTGCTCGTGGAGGACGTTCAGGCTCTCGGGGCGGGGGTCGCGGAGGCCGGCCTCGTCCTAAGTATTCATTCTGCGGAAAGGATGAACATCTTGAGGCGACCTGCTACCGCAAACACGATCGCCCTCCTCATCTGACTGCTCAAATTGCCGCTGAGAATTCCTCTGCCACTCGTGCTGATCTTGGAGCGGTTCGCCTCCAGCTCCAACAACTTCGCGGGATGCTCTGCCACCCACCTGCCTCCGTCGCCTCCATCTCCAATGAAGGTATTGCTTGTTTATCCACTAGTTCACGCTGGATAGTGGATTCAGGTGCTACCCACCATATTACCTCGCTGAAACCACATCAATACTTGGATGTTCCTCATCCTAAGTGCATCACAGTAGCAAATGGCGACACCGTCCCTGTCTCCGGCTCTGCTGATATCCCTCTCAATTCTTCTATCTCTCTCCGCTCGACTCTTCATGTTCCGGGCTCTCCGTTCAATTTACTTTCTGTTAGTCGCCTCACTAACGATTTGGATTGCTTAATAACATTCACTTCTTCCTCTTTTCTGATGCAGTATCGACGGACGCAGAGTATCATTGGTAAGGGACGACTGCAAAACGGGCTCTACCTTCTTGATGTTTCTCCTACCATCCTCTCCTCCATCTCCTCCGTTGATTGACATCGGCGTCTTGGGCATGCCCCCTTCCAGTCCTTCAGAAGGCTCTTCCAGAGATCTCTCTTTCTACTTTTAAATGCGAATCATGTATTTTGGGAAAACAACATTGTTCCTCTTTTCCCCCTCATTGTACTCGGAGCTCTGCTCCTTTTGTTTTAGTACATTCCGATGTTTAGGGCCCGTACAAAATTACTAGTATCTCAGGTTATCGCTATTTCATCACCTTTATTGATGATTATTCTCGCACAACGTGGTTATATTTACTCCGTGATCGCTCCGAGCTTCCCCTTGTATTTCGGGCGTTCGTTCTTGAAATTCGCACACAGTTTTCCGAAAACATAAAAACTCTCTGGACAGATAATGCTCGCGAATATACTAGCCATGAATTTGTTAACCTCTGCTCTGAATTTGGGATCATTCACCAGAAGTCGTGTGCCTATACCCCCCCCCCCAACAAAACGGCATTGCTGAAAGAAAAAATAGATATCTGCTCGATGTTGCTCGGTCTCTCATGATCCACATGCAGGTACCCAAAGCCTATTGAAACTCTGCGCTGTCCACGGCATGTTATCTCATTAACCGTCTTCCTTCCTCCGTCCTCCAAAATGCTACCCCGTTTAGCCTCCTTTTCCCCTCTACTCCGGCGTTCTCTCTCACACCCCGCATATTTGGTTGTACCTGCTACGTCCACCTACTCGGTCCGTCCACGGATAAGTTGGATCCCCGTGCAGCCAAACACATATTTGTCGGCTATTCATGTACTCAGAAAGGCTATGTTTGCTACTCTCCTGCTACCCGAAAAGTGACCATTTTTGCAGATGTTACCTTTCAGGAGGATCAACCCTTCTTCTCCGCACCGACCCCACCTCTTCCACCACCCTCCTTCTCACGCCCTGTCGTTCCAGTTACCACTCTACCACCACTCCTTCTTGACCCTACTCCCGCTCTCCACAAGCCACCTCTTATCCGTGTCTACACCCACCGCACTCCTCGCTCTGTTGCCCCAATACAGTCGACCTCGACCTCTGACACTCTGCGCCCTGCTGATCCGGCACCAGCATCCACCGCTCATCCCATGGCGAACTATGTATCCTTACATCGCCTGTCCCCACTACTTCATCACTTTGCTACTTCATTATCCTCTATTTCTGTACCTAACTTTGTGCAGGAGGCACTCCACCATCCAGGATGGCGAGCAGCCATGGACGAAGAAATGACAGCTCTCTGGGCTAACCAGATATGGGACCTGGTCCCTCTCCCTCCAGGCCAGACTCCTGTTGGGTGCAAATGGGTCTTTGTCATCAAGCATGCTCCTGACGGGACAATTGATCGTCTGAAAGCCCGACTGGTGGCTCGTGGCTTTACCCAACAACAAGGTATCGATTATGAGGAAACATTCTCTTTAATTGCCAAGCTCAACACAGTTCGTGTCCTCCTCTCCGTGGATGTGCATCGCCAATGGCCCTTACATCAACTGGATATCAAGAATGTCTTTTTAAACGGTGACCAACAAGAAATAGTCTACATGCAACAGCCTCCCGGGTTTGAGACCACGGGGGAGTCCCGAGTTTGTCACATTAAGAAGTCAATCTAAGGTCTCAAACAATCCCCTCAGTCATGGTTTGACAAGTTCAGTAAGGCTATTCGGGAAGTTGGCTTTACTCGGAGCTCGACGGACTTCTCTCTATTCACTCGACATCGAACAACAGGAACAATTCTTCTGTTGGCATATGTTGATGACATCTTAATCGCTGGAAATGATTCAAAGGGAATACTAGCGGTCAAACAACACCTTAGCTCCGCCTTCCAAACAAAAGATCTGGGGAAACTTCGATACTTCCTTGGTCTTGAGATTGCGAGACGCCCTGATGGACTTGTCCTCTCTCAACAGAAGTACTGTCTCGATCTTCTCAGGATGCTGACTACTCTGGATGCAAGCCGATTAACACTCATATGGATGTAAATCACAAGCTGTGTCCACACGCCTCTGATGACGATCTTCCTCGTCCAAATCAAGAATATTATAGACGACTTGTTGGCAAACTGATTTACCTAACGGTCACGAGACCAAATATATCCTTTATTGTTGGGGTTGTCACTCGATTTATGCATTCCCCTCGAATGTCTCATCTTCAGGCTGTCAAACGCATCCTAAGATATCTAAAAACAGCCCCTGGTCAAGGGCTGGTATACAAAACCTCGGCTTATACTAGTGGATTTTGTACCTACTTTGGAGGTCACCTTGTTACCTGGCGTAGTAAGAAATAAGTTGTGATTGTTCGATCTTCAGCTGAAGCAGAATACCGTTCGATGGCATCAGTTGTCTCTGAACTCACATGGCTTGAAAGTCTCCTCACTGATCTAGGAGTAAAACTGCCCTCTCCAGCTGTCTTACTATGTGACAGTCAAGCCGTTATACACATAGCTAAGAACTCAGTCTTCCACGAAAGAACGAAACACATTGAAGTACACTATCACTTCATCCGGGAAAAAGTTCAAATGAAGAAGTTAGAATTAAAGCATGTTCCGGGTACTGACCAAGTTGCTGATATTCTCACCAAGGCCTTACCAAGTACCCTATTTTTTCAATTCCTGTCCAAGCTGGGTGCCTACGACTTGTACGCTCCAGCTTGCGGGGGAGTGTTAGAAAAGCCCATGTAAAGGCCCATTTGGGGCCCTTTTATTTTCCTGATCATGGGCCCTTTTACTCTTTGTCCCTAGGCCCCATGAACAGGCGTGAATTCTGTTCTCAACTATACGATGCCAAGACCTCTTTCATCAACCGGAAGAAAGCGTCGAGTGGGCGATCCTCACAATTACCCTAAACCCTAAAATCCCTAGAGGAGTCGTATGAGGCGGAAGCTCCACGTACGGTTTTGAAGTCGAGCCTTTCCAGCAATGGGGCCTAGGGACCGATATGATGATTGGTTTAGGTAGGGCGGCCAGCCTAATAGTGAAATTATGAGGTCGTTCCATTGGTATGAAGACTCTCACCGATTAAAGAAATGGGGTAAAGATGGAGGGAAGAAATTGAATTTCTTTATCTAAGTGAAGGCTTTTTTTGAGTCAGGTTTTATGACACGAGTGATCTGGAGTTCGCTCTAGAGGAAGGCCCCTGGGGAATCTTTGGTCACGATACGAAGGTGGATCCGGCTTTCGATCCGACCGACGAATGCTTCCATTGATTTCACTGCGGTGTGGGTTTGGTTTCCGGGTTGAGATATTCTGATGATAGGGTCTTGCTTGCCATGGGAAAGACGCTGGGTAAGGCTTTGAAGGTTTACGGATGGCTTAGGGGACGCTTTGCTCGGGTGTGCGTCGAAGTAGATCTGAAGAAAACCCTAGTCCCGAAGATTTGCTTTTCTCGCTCCCTTAGTCTCCTGTTTTTTCAGCAAGACTCCATAGCCACCGCCACACTTCTTGGATTGCGGCTTCCTATTTGATGTCATACTATACTTTGGTATCTTGAAGTAGACTTTCTCTACCCTAAGCAGAATCTGGATGTCGGCAAAAATCCTGGAAGAGTTGTGTACTTCCGTATTGGTCTGCTCTACTGCAGCTTGTATCATTGCCTCAATCTCTATCTTTTCGAGAGGCTTCTCCATTCAACCCTTGACCTCTACCTCCAAAAGCGATGAGTCGTAAGGCGAAGTCCCCAAAGGGGACGAAGTCGGTGAGCCGCTAGGCGAAGGGCCCAAGGGGACGAAGTCGGTGAGCCGTAAGGCGAACAGTCCAAGAAGGAGACGTAAGTCGGTGAGCCGATAGGGTCCGCAAGGAGCTGAGTCACGATAGTGACGAAGAGGACGAAGGAAGAGTACCTGGCGCAGGCACGAACTACACTAGTCGAGATGTATGTGGAAACATTCACATGTGTTCCCGGGAGAGAGCCTCAGCCAAGTGCCCTTGTTAGGAGAGGAAAGGAGCAGAGCCACTCGACTAGATTTTCTAGGAGAGGAGAGGAGCGGAGTGAAAACGACCAGAATAAGCAAGATCTACTTGTGTGTCTTCTGAAGATTCAGATTCAGGCTTCAACTTCCAATGCTTATATAAGGATCTCCCTTCTTTAGTCCCACATTATGTATAAGGATCTCCTCTCTCTTTCTCCCTCCTATATATTTATATTCATACATTTTATTTTATACATTGAAGGGAATATACAAGATTCTGCGTTTCTCTACAGTTAGGTATAAAGATAATCTCATCCATATTTTAGAATTTACTTTATAGACCTCTTAAATGAACTGCCAGATTATTTGGTAGATTGTAAAGAATAAAATGATTTCTACATCAAAAGTATTAAAATGATATGTGAAACTTAGAGTCTTGCTTATAAAGAAAGAGCAGCGTAGCAGTCAGTTCCAGTAAGACCTGCTTATAAAGAAAGAGCAGCGTAGCAGTCAGTTCCAGTAAGACCTTGCATGTGAATTACAAATGGTCATAAACGGACATCAATTCTTGAGAAATTGATCTAGAAGAACAAATGAACAAATAGGTGAAAGAAGTTGTTAGTAATCCTTTCTTTCTCAACTCACTACAAGGGGAATATGCGTACAGTAGAAAAAGCTTAATCTCGTAAATGACACCATAGTTGCTATAGATTCAAATTTAATCAAAATTAGCTGACATATCCCATGTCTTATTCTACTCAACTCACAAAATGTTGTTTAATGGAACCACTAAAATCACAAATTGCCATAACTTGGCATGAATTACAAAACCACCCTAGCATTTATAAACAGAAGATCAATAAAGAGTTTTATATATGCATCCTAGCCCTTACATGTTCAGTTGTTAGTTTGGATCTGTATCCGGTTGAAGTTGCATTAGGTCACAAGGAGACCTAGCAACGGAATTACCATGATTCCAATAGAGAAAGAGCTACAGGACACTATTGTGATCTCTTTTTCGCTCTTCGATCGACTGTGAAAGGAAACGGGCGGACTATGCACATTGAGGCCAAGATCACGGCAAGGCTGGGCGAGATTGTTGTAGTTTCTCGCGTAGGAGCAGAAGTTGCATTCGAACGCAAGCAATAGCTGCTTGAGTGTGCGCAAGACGCGGGGAAGCAGTAGGTTTTCACGAGGTTCGGCGGTCACGGGTAGGAGAAGGCCGCCAAGGTGCGGCAAGACCGAGATCTGATGGGTTCTTTCTCAGGCGGAAATAGTTTATGGATGATTTGGGGGCAACGACATGTTAGTTGAGAAGCATTAATGTCGGTGTTGTGGGACGGGCTAAGTTGTCAGCTCCGATGAAGGACATGGGTGAATTGACTTGGATGAGCACGCCAATAGCGCCATAAGGATGTGCGTTGAATATTGGCATCGAAGAGTCTGCAATCGAGCTTTGAGAGAAGCTTGAGAGACTATATATGGACAAGTCATTGACCATGATGTTTCTTAGGAAGCAACGATTGTAAGGATTGAAGATGCAGGAGGGTGACAACCAGCAAGAGCACTTCAATGTGTTCAACAGCCTTCTCAACCAATTGCATGTGGTTGGTGTGAAGGTGGAGAAAGATGACTAGGTTATCTTGCTTCTTACTTCGCTCCAGTCGCGCTTTAAACGCGTGATGGCCATACTCCATTATGAAAAAGATATAGTGGGGTTGGAGGAGGTCATATCGGAGTTACAATCCAGTCAGATGCTAGCGAACCACACTACTAGGGGTGAGCATCTTTTGGCGGTAGAAGGATGAGAGAAGACGCTTGATAGGGTCGAGAGGAGCACGAGCTCGATTAGCCTCGAGGAAAGGCGTGACATGTTACCACTGCAGACATAGCGGTCATATCGGGAGGAATTGTGTGTGCATAGAGATCTGAGGGCATCCAAACTGCGAGCATTGCATAGCTAAATCTGGGAGTGGAGAGTGATGATGCCCTCACCATCACTGAGAGTCATGGAGACTCGGGCAGCTGGATATTAGATTTCGGTGCATCACAACACATGCTCAAATGCTTCGATGTTCAGTTATTTGGAGGTGATGACTAGATCAATTTATCAGGGTGACGATTGAGGATGTGAGGTCATGGGGACAGGGATGGTGGATATCTGGACACATAGAGTAATGTTTAAACTTAAGTAGGTATATATGGTACTCAAGCTGCGCGGGAATCTGATATTATTTGGTAAACTGAACTCGGGTGGTTGTAGTTTTGCAGCGAGAGTCTTGCGGTGACATGTAGGTGTATCGTGCTCATGAAAGTTGTTCTGTTCAGTAGCTTATACCGACTAATAGGGACCACTGTGTGAGGTGGTGTGCCCATGATTTATGTGGGTGACATGGTTGATGGTCGTGACAATGCAGTGAATCACCATTCAAATGACTCGAGTAGGACGAGTTAGTTTATATGATTATGGTGCATCGACATCTTAGAGGTGAGCTACAACAGAGATGGAGTCGACTTGTGGCAAGTTGGTTGACGCCTCAGTCGTGAGGTGGTGCTTTGCGCAGCTATTGATTTGTGCAGTTTATGCTGCGTTCAGGTAATGCTTCGTGTAGGTGGTGATTCCAGATCACGAACCAAAATGGCGGTTTGTTGAGTTATTGGTCAGGACCTGGATCCATTTGGAGTTATATTTTTTGACGAAACCTAGCAGCGGTTACCTTGATTCCAATAGAGAAAGAGTGGTGGTCCTTATTTTCAATCTCCTTTGCATTTTTCGATCAGCTGAGAAGCAAGGCAGGCTGTCGGGTTGTGCACATCGAGGTCGTGTCGAGATCACAGCAGGGATGCGCGAGATTGTTGTAGTTGCTCACGGGAGAAGGGAAGCTGAGTTCAGGTGCGAGCAGTTGTGTGCTCCGGTGTGCGCAAAACAAAGGGCATCTACGGATTTTGGCGAGGATCGGCAGTTGCGGGCTGCCAAGGTGTGTCAAGACCCAAATCCGTTGGGTTCTTTCTCCGGCGGTCGTTACTCATCCGACGATGACGAAGAGTTGCCTGAGATCCTTGTGCATCCGATTGCGAAATCAGATTGCATTAAGCATTCACATTCCACATAGGGCTGGAGATGTCTGATTCCACCCATTGTGCTCTTTATCAGATCTGTATTTCTCGTGTACCCCAATTTCAGTTGTGCCTGGAAATTACATGCATTTGCAACATGTAAATGAAACATGCAAGACAGTACGTTCAAGAAAAGATCAAAAAATTCATGTGAGAAATCAAGCTGTTCTTAAAGTAAGTACCTGTAAGCCATCTCATCCATTATCGTTTTACCAGCACAAGTGGCTCCTGCTTCCAGAAGAGCCAAGACTGTTGGAGCCGTTGATTTGGCAGGAACATGAGTCCTTGCCCAATCTGGATTGCCGAATCCAGTGACATGGCCCTCGATATCAAATCTGCATCCAAATAAGCCATCTTCAAAACTCGCAGCCTACGGTAAATCTCAATAAAATTTAAATAAGAGTACATAAATAACTGAACGCCTTCAATTTCTCTCGAATGAAACGGAAAGGAAGAGTATAGAGTAATTTCAAGAGACCTAAGTTATGAATGCGTGATTATGTCACGGAAGAAGGGGGGACTGAGAATTCTTAAGAACGTGAAGGGGGAGATGATGGCTCACATGTCTTTGACGGCGAAGGTGAGGCCGTGAAGGGGAAGTGGAGGCGATGGAGGAAGTGCCGGCGATGGTGGGTAGAGGATGAATCTTTTGATGAAAGCTCCACAGTCTTCGCACTTCGCCGTCGGCGGCGCCATAGTCCTCCTCAGTAGAATGATAGGTTTTCGGCCTTGGGCTTCTTCTTCGATTCTTCCTGTCAAGTATGCCGTTCAAAATACTTATCGGTATTCAGTGGCGAGTTTCGGTTGGTAGAGATTTTTTTTTTCTTTTTGGTCTTCTTATTTTAGGGCGCTGCACTGCGGTTTTGGCTAGTCGTATCGTATTCTTTCCTAATTTTTCGCGTCTTTTAAAAATATGTCTTGTACATACATTTTTAGGAAAATTGTCCAACACAAAAGTTGTAGATTTCGACGAGCTCTACAACTTTCGTGTTGAACACTTTTCCCAAAAATGCATGTACAATGCGTATTTCCAAAAGGCGCAAAACATTGGCGTATTTCCAAAGTACACCTTGTACATGCATTTTTAGGAAAAGTGTTTAACACGAAAGTTGTAGATCTCGTCGAAATCTACAACTTTAGTGTTGGACAATTTTTCTAAAAATGCATGTACAAGGCGTATTTTTAAAAGGCGCGAAAAATTAGAAAAAAGTGTGATGCGACTAGCCAAAACTGATGTGCTAATGGCAGCGCCCTTATTTTATTATTCTGTACGGGGCTTGGAGGAAAAAAATAGCGGAGTTGTTAAGGGCAATGGTATAAGCAGTCCTATAATTGTTAAACATAGTCCATTGATATTCGCAGTCCAATGAATTTAAGTGTTTTTAGGACTGCGATAGTCATTTTAGATGTTTTTAGGACTGTGACTAGCAGTCGTAGGACTGCTAATAACATCGCCCGTTAATCGCAATTCGGATTCCGCTATTCTCACCTAAAAAATATTAGTGTTAATCACAACTATTCTTTAACTATCTGGAATCTAAAATTTTAAAAAATGCTCATTTTTCTGTGTTTACCGCAATTCAAAAGTAAAAAAACTTTAATCCCTCGCGTATTATGTCTTTAGTGATGCTCGATCCCTCGTGTATCCTCTTCGGTTTCTCCTTTCTCTTGCTGAAGCTGTCCGACGCCTCCTTCCTTATGTAACATCGGGGTGCGGCAAGCCAAATATCGGGTTGCGGTTAAATTTTTCAATATTTTCAAGTTGTGGTTAACATTGGGGTGCGACAAGCCAAATCATATTTCGGTTAACAATCGCCGAGAAAACCTCTTACTGAGTGAGGTTAATTTTTTTTGTAGAAGCAACCCAACTCTTCTCCATCCAGAAAAAGGTCCGGGGGTACGCCGAAACAGAAGATCTCCCCATCTGCACCCACCGGCCACCGCTTGATTTTTTTTCTCGACAATCTCAGCTCACTTGGACGCTCCATCTCCGTCGTTAACAACGATCTGATCATTCGTCCGCAGTAACCGCCACAGTTCATTATTGGGCCTGCATGTGTTCTCTGGCCGCCCATCCGGGCTCCTTCCACTGCACAATTTCCACAAGGCCCTCTCCAACGGAAAAATTTTCTATACGTTCAACGCACCATGGGCATCCTGCGGAAATAAATAGGTCTATTTTTTGGATCAAGCCCACCGCATTTCCCCATCCTTCCCTCGCAATTGTTTTTCATCCCTTCCGCCGAAACCGGTGCTAGCTTCCTCCTAGTGTGAGCTTCCTCTGCGAGTTTTCTCCCAGTGCGAGCTTCCTACCAATGAGAGCTTCCTCCCAGTGCGAGTTTTTTTCCCAATGCGACCTTCCTTCTACAATCCGCTGAAATCAGTTGCAGGTAAGCTTTTTTCAGATTTAGGTTTTTCAGAAGCTCCAATGTTGTCCAACACTTCTTATTTCTTGCCCCACTTGTAGATCTGTTCTCCATAATCAGCAAAAAGAAGAGCAAGCATCCAGATGTCATATGACAAAATTGGTTAAGAAATGCATATTGTAAGCCAATAGTCTTGAAAAGCAGATTCTTGTTTAACTCTTCCATTTTACTGAAACACTAATGTTTTTTTGCATGTCGATTCATGTATGTAATTTCAACCTTATTTTGGTCTGAAATTCCAACTGTATTTTGTAAAAATATTTTTATTGCAATTTTATAATGAACTGGATTTTGTATTGTAATTACAGTCCGATTTGAACTTGAAATACTGTAATGCAACAAGTTTTTGCCCTCGGGTCAAAAAAGAGCATGTTGTGTTCCCCATTATGCAATCGGAGGATGAGGTGTATGCTATGTACTGTGATTATGCTCATAGAACATGATTCAGTGTTTGAAAACAACACTTGATATATATTGGACACATACAATAATTATTAAAGACGAGAATATAGCTGCTTCAAAGCTGGTGTGAAGAGTACAAAGTCATCGCATAAAAATTACAGCAAACTAGATACACGCACCAGAAGTTTTACCTGCATTTTTGTAATACTAATAAAGATGGTAAGAATTGGAGAATAACAAAGTTTGTGGAGAAGCATAAATATCCACTAGTGACGGAAAAGAGTAACATTTTTAAGGTCTCATCGCAGCATATCAGATATGCAAAGTAGCTTTATTAAGAATATGAAATGAGTGAGAATTAGAACAGTGTATGGATACAACTTCCTAACCGATAAAGTTGGGGGTGTTCAAAATATTGAGTTTTGTAAGACTGATGCCTACAATTTCGTTCAACGAGAAAGAATGATGATGTGCACTCATATTATGGGTTCTCATCTATATATGCAAAATCTGGTGGCGGTTAGTTAACAACTCCACTCCTCCACTAAGATAATGGGGGGATGAGTGAGAAAGTAGACCAAGCCCACCATCTCCACAGCTAACCATTCGTACAACCGTGCGGGAAGTATGTGCTGCAGGGCCACATACTACCGCTCGCAACAGCACCACACGCGGCTGCACCGCGCGCGCTACCGCGGTTGTACCGCGCGCTACCGCGGTTGTACCGCGCGCGCTATCGCGGCTGTACCGCGCGCGCTACCGCGGCTGTACCGCGCGCGCTACCGTGGGAGCTACCGCGGTCTGTACCGCGCGTGCTACCGCAGGCTGTACCGCGCGCGCTATCGATGACGGTACCACGCGCGAACCGCCTCCGCACAAGGGGAGCGGTCTAACCGCACCCCTCATGGGGGGTGCGGCCAAACCGCCACCTCTTAGGGTGCGGCTTGGCCGCACCCCCCTTGGGGTGCTGCCTAACCGCACCCCTCTTGCTGTGCGGCCAAGCCGCACCCCAGGGGGTGCGGCCAAGCCGCACCCCAGGGGGTGCGGCCAAGCAGCCTAATCGCACCCCTCATAGGGGGTGCGGCCAAACCACACCCCTCTCCTACAGGGGGCCCTGCGGAACATCCGGCTGAGGCCTCACCTCCCCGACAGGTGCGGCCGAAACCCAATCCCCCTTGGGGACGCGGCTTCTCTTTTCCCAGCTACCTGCATGCTCAGAACGCTTCCTCGTGAGCTCAGAATGCTCCCGTGTTCATTGCGCGCCCAGAACGCTCCCGTGTTCGTTGCACGCTCAAAACACTCCCTCGCGCGCTCAGAACGCTCTCGTGTTCGTTGCACGCACAGAGCACTCCCTCGCGCGCTCAGAACGCTCCCGTGTTCATTGCGCGCCCAGAACGCTCATGTGTTCGTTGTACGCTCAGACCACTCCTTCGCGCGCTCATAACACTCCCGTGTTCATTACGCGCCCAGAACGCTCTTGTGTTTGTTGCACGCTCAGAACACTTCCTCGCGCGCTCAGAACATTTCCACGTTCTGAACGCGCGCGCAGTTAACATTTCCTAATTTCTCAGATTGCAGGACCCGTTCGTCGCCTTTATCGCCTTCAACAGAACTGTCTGAGCTGCCCGAACTGCCAGAAGGGGAGACGGTCATTTACGAAAAAATGGAGATCTGTGTGCTCCAAATCAACCAGTGTGATTCGCCCGTCATATGATTACGGTGGTTACGACGGCAAAATTATCAGGCTACCCCCGACCAAAGCTATAAAAGGAGCACAAAGCCTTCATTTCAGGACACCTTACCTTCTACGCCCGAGAGAGCTCCTTTAAAAATTTCCTTGGAATTTTCCTTCGGCGCTTGAAGAGCTCATTCGGCTCTCGAAGATCTCCTTCGAATCTTGAAGATCTCCTTCGATCCTTCGAAGGTCGCGAAAGGCGACTCAGCCTTCTCACTTTTGTTCTCACCCCCGTTCTCAGAAGAAAGTACTTAGTTTTCCGAGAGGTGGTCTGTCACCATCGGAGTTCTCTCCCTCTCTCCATCATTGTAACGAGCAGCGGTCTGTCGCGCTCGAGTTCTCAATCTCTAATTGTAACCCCCAGAAGATAGTGGAAGTTGGCCGGCACCGCGTGGTTTTTCACCCTTTCCGGGTTTTCCACGTTAAAAGTCTTCGTGTCACTTACTAACTCACTCATTGACTGTTTGCTGGCTCGGTTCGCTTTCGAGCTAAGATGGTTCAATTCTACCGGTCTACCAGAGCACCCGAGCGATCCGCAACAAATGACATTAATAGAAAATGATGACTTCATAAGCTTTCTAAAAATACTATAGGAGAAGCAATTGGAGGACAACATATTCTCATATGATGTCAGAATAGGTAAAATGAATACGTTGACAAGTTTCTTTTGGATGGATAGTTTGGAAGATATATATCATTCGTGTAACTTTGCCACCATTTCAACCTCTCCAAAGATGTATGAAGAAGTTGCTTCAAAGAAGGAATGACTATAGGCTATGCAGGAAGAATTAGATATGGTAAACAAAATTAATACATGGGAACTAACTACCTGCCCTCCAAATCATGATGTCATCCGGATTAAATGATTTATAAAGTAAAAAAAATGAAGAATGAGAAGTTATTCGCAACAAAGCTCGGATTGTAACAAAAGAATACTCCCATATCCCAGGATGAGACTATGAGTAAACATTCTCCCTCGTAGCTCGTATAGAATCTATTTGAATGTTATTATCAATTGCTGCTCAAAATCGATACCTTATCCATCAAATGGACGTAAAATCATAGTTCTTAAATGGATGCATATTTGAAGAAATCTATGTCGAGCAACCTTAAAGCTTCGAGAAATCAGGAGAGGAAAACATGGTCTACAGACTCAAGAAGGCTCTCTATGGCTTAAAACGGGCTACACGAGCCTAGAACAACAATATCAACAGTCACCTCATCAGATCCAGATTTGTTAGATGCCCTGTTGAGCCAGCACTATATGCCAAGAGAGATCATGGTGAAATCACTGTTCTTCTTCTCTATGTGGATGATCTAATCATCAATGGATCATCACCTGAGATGATTGTTGCCCTCAAAATTAAACCAATCTTAAAGACAATATGAAATGACTGACCTTGGTCTAATGTGGTTCTTCTTAGGAATTCAAGTGCATCGGGGCACTGACTTCATACATTTGCCATAGGAGAAATATGCACGTGACCTCATGTGCAAATTTCAGCACAACAAAGCAAATGTCCACCTATGAAGACAACTGAGTATCCTCTTTTTGTTAGTTGGCCGACACTCAGAAGATTCTGAGCAAGGTCAGGAACCCATTGACCATTGGTTATCAGCTTTGGGTCGGTGTTGGTTTGTGTTTGTATAGTTCCTCTCCCTTCGATTTTTTTTGGATTCCGATCACCTAGGAATAATTCAGACTTGAAGGTGTCATCAAGAGAGAAAATAGTTCTTTGGAGAAGCACATGTGACTGGAGCAACCACTATCTATTATATAGTCACAACAGACCAATTTTTATTGTAATTTATGTTGGAATTATTTGTTTTTATTTATAAACATTTTCATTTAGGATCCGTTTGGCACCGTGGTTATGAACCGTCGTTCGTGAACGCCTGACCACACCTAAGAAATTTCATTCACTTTTACGTTCAAAATCAGTTTTATTTTCTTGGCGGCGGTCATAACCAAACATGCATTTTATGGCGGTGACATTTTTTTCCAAACTCACCGGAGCAAAAACGATGCGCCAAACAGAGCCTTAATTTATAGTCGTTTGAGATTAATTGTTCGATTAATATTTCATTCTTTATGAGTGCTTATTTATATATGAAACTTTTCCGGGCTATTCACACATTACATTTATTTTCTCCCGAGTCTTTCTTTCCCGATTTTTTTGTTTTACATTTGCTTGATTCAGTAGAAGTTCAAGTGTTCTACGTTTAATTGATGTCTACACATATCAGAGTTTCTGTACATAACCGAGTGTTGTATCTTAGAGAAGTGAGCATTGGTCAAATGCAATATTGAATGGTAGTGTAACTTCTTCAGGGTAGTGGTCATTGTTTTCTTCAAAGTAGAAAAATTTATAGACCCATTTAAAATTTAACTATTTTATTAAATATAAACGTCAACATTCTGAAAACTTTAAAACTACTTCGTTCATGATGGCATAAAATATGTAAGATCCCTCTCCCGCACCTGAAGAGCTCCCGAATCTCATGCTCAGAACCGCCGCCTTACGGTGACACTAACACACGAGTTAGGTGTGTCCGCAAGACGCTGATCCTGCCGGCAAGAATGTTCAAACAGGCCAACAAGATATAAGAAGAAAATTAAAGAAAATATATCAAGTCCACAATCACAAATAACTGTATATATATTAATATTGAATATAGGACCATCAATGAGTACAATAAGTGAAAGAGAAAATGGGTTATGCCATGTACATGTCCAAATAATACAACAACTCCCTCACTCTATATCTATGCGGAAATTATCGAACTTTGTCATCACGTGTCCGTAGCTGCTGCTACAACAATGGGTAGTGGTTGCTTTGCTTCATCCCGTCCTCCCGACCTGTCTCCTGATCGGGGTCCTGCTGCTCCGACATAATGTTTCCTAAAATGATGTGGTTCACCGACCGTTAGTCAAAAGACTAAGCCAAATTCCCCCTCCCCTCCCCCGGTGACTCCTAGGCACTGAGCGGAAGGAAGAAGCGGAGGACAACAATGGGTAAATCAACAAGCAGGTGACAGTGGAGCTAGGTAGCATGAGTATAGATCAAAATGAATCTATTCTAGCAGTTCTACTATGCATACTATATAAAGAGTGCAATAGCCAAGAAAAGTTATAGTAGTAGTAGTAGTAACAAAGAGCAACGAGCAATTAAAATGTAAACTATTGCAAGTAAAGTAACAACTAGAGCAGCTGTGAAAATAACCTTAACTTATATGCATACACACAAATCACATAAGCTAAGAGATCTAGCACTAAGGTAAACTCATTGTATAAAAGAGCTCGCACTAATTTATACGATGAAGTCTCTGTTTTATGCAAGGATGATATGATATGATGTGCAATGCAATGATGCAACTCACCCACCCGGCTCTGTACGTACAGACCTTTTTGTAGTTCCCTTTGTTTGAGTGTGTCAACTCAGGTACCCAGTTGAGGCAAACAGGGCAGTGGACTGAGCTATCCAATTCTAGGCGTATGCCACACATCTCTCAGCCTATACCTTACGTACGCCCCTAAGAACACACAGGGTATCCGCGTACTATCTGGTAAGCACTACCTCTAGCCCTCTGTTTGAGTCTCTGCTCAGGTACCCAGTTGAGGCAAACAGGGCAGTGGACCAGGCTATCCACTTCTAGGCCAGTATGACACCTCTCAGCCTAGACCTTACGTACGCCCCTAAGAATACACAGGATATCTGCGTACTATCTAGTACAACAATGCCTCTAAGTGAACACCAAGCTCTTGGCTCGGAGGGCTCGACCAGTCCTTTTTATTACTACCGTGTCTACCGCTCACAGGACTAACACGTTCTTCCTTATACACCGAGCCTACCGCTCGCAGAACTAATCCAATGCTTCCTTATACACCGAGCCTACCGCTCGCAGGACTAACACGTCCTTTCTTATACACTGAGCCTATCGCTCGCAGGACTAACACGTCCTTCCTTATACACCGAGTCTACCGCTCGCAGGACTAACATGTCCTTCCTTATACACCGAGTCTATCGCTCGCAGGACTAACTCAGTCCTTCTTTATACACTGAGTCTACCGCTCGCAAGACTAGCACGTCCTTCCTTATACACCGAGTCTACCGCTCCCAGAACTAACCCAGTTCTTCCTTATACACCGAGCCTACCGCTCGCAGGACTAACACGTCCTTCCTTATACACCGAGCCTACCGCTCGCAGGACTAACACGTCCTTCCTTATACACCGAGCCTACCGCTCGCAGGACTAACACGTCCTTATACCATTCCGTCCCAAATTTGGGATGAGGTTTACAACATCAGAATCTCTCACTTACTACTCTTGTCCACCGTTTAGTTATGCTTAGAAGTTTTTGGGTGAATCCTGGACTTCTCGTGGACTACCCGGTGAAGGGTGATGAGTCCCATTTATATACACTTTTATGGACTCATCTGGGCTAGTTTTCTTGCATTTGCACTTCACTTTTAGTTCATTAATGCTTATGTTTCACTGGTTCACTCTTCTCACACGAAGTGCACTTTTTGGCCCATTGTGGTGTGCAATTGTGCACTTTGTTGTTGGGGGCAAGCACAATATGCTCCCCATTCTTTTTATGCTTTTATGATTGTGCTGGAGGTGTGTTCTCAGCGTTGTGTTTTGTTATGCAAGTGGGCAGATCGTCCATAGTGCCCAGAATTCATACTGTATGAATCGCACGGTCGTTCGTTTACTTGAAGCGCGGTCGTTTGCGGTCATGCACAATGATCGGCTGGGCAATATGGTGATCTGCCTCGCTCGTGCATTTTCTTCACGCACGGTTGGCCTCAACCGTGCGCGAACAAAACGCCCGACCTCCTGTTGTTTGCCGGATTTTGAGCTTTCTGAATTTGCCCATGCGTTTTTACACACGGTCGACTTCGCCCGCGCGTGAGTAAAACGCACGGGCACGCCTGCTTCGTCTTACTGGACTTTATTCTTGATTAATATCGCATGGTTCACGCACGGTCGTGCATTCGACCGTGCGTGACCAATTTCTGGCCAGTTTTCTATAAAAGCTGCAGATCTCGACCTAATCCAGAGTTCGTCCGATCCATCTTCTTTTCCGCGCCTAAGGATTCCCACTCCGTTCCAGTCCGCCGTTCCATCGCTGCCCACCTTAAGGAGGAGCTCCGACCACCATTTCCTTGCAAATCTAAAGTCGGAGCATCCTCTCGGCCTCCTCCATCATCCAAGTGCTTCAAGGAGAGGATTCCACCCTCATCTTCATCACCAAGCAAAGAGTTCCTCACATCGGACGTAATCGGATTGTAGTTTACCGGAGAAGACGGGTCCATTGGGAGGAAGTGACAGCCATCCTCTACCCCGGAAGATAGTTGGGACCGAGCTAAGACGTGGATTGACAACCCGACAATTCCTACCGAGAATCTACAACAAGCCTTCGGATTCGGTCGTATCTCTTGCCTTTCTCTCTTATTTGTGTTGATGTATATGAATGTAATTCTTCATTTTATTGATGATGTGGCACATATGAACTTTGATTTGTAGTATTTATTTCATGTTTATGTGAAATTTCTCTTTCGTTTATATGTGTATTTGAGGTGCGCCACCAAATCCACTCCACCCTCCACTTCATTCTGCTAGCCTACTCGCCCATTCTGTGTGCCTACTCTTCCATCCGCCAAGCTAAGCGGTGCCAACGGCCCGTGTAATCCACCTCGACTCCGCCGGTGAGAACCATTCCATCCGCAAGTCTTCTCGTCCATCCGCCCTTGCGAGTAGTGCGTTCAAGGCCTATGTAGTTTTCCATCCCGTCTGGCGAAGCATTGCATAGCGGCATTGCATAGGAGTAGTTGTAGTTATTTTATTTTATTTACAAAACCAAAATCCTTTTCGTCCGCATTCCATCTGTCACATGGACTTCGATCTCAAGTCCTCCTCAATAGATAACTCAACCTTACTGTGTTCCTTTGAGATTGATACTTGGGGATTCACTCCCACATTTTATATTACTTGAACGATAGGTACACTGCCGTTTCGTGTCGCAGTCTCGCTACCGCCTATAGCGGTGTACTAGATCTGCGCATCAAAGGGCTCGCAGCAGTACTAGGGAATGCGATGGTGGCTAAAGCCCAAATCCCCATTTCCAGGATATTTACTCTTATTAGTGACTACCCATTCTTATATGCCCATTTTCTCTTTGATTGCTCTAAGATCCTATGGTGGATTGTCATTTGACTCGGGCAGACGAGCGTCGGTGTTCAATTGAACACCAAAACCCTACCTCTCTTAGTGCCCGACTATTTCTTGTGTTATATCTCAATCACAACTGAACCTCTTGATATGTCACTCCTCACCACTCCCAATAGGTCATTGTAATTCTCTGAACTGATAATTTGTTCTAAACACACCCCAGTCTTTATTTCCGATAACTGCCCTTGGTGATTAACCTTCCATCCTAGCTGGGCATATGCAATTCTCTGAGAGTTAATAACTCTATGGGTGGTGACCATAAGGGAGGGTCTAAAACTAAGTTTTTAATCTTTATTATTCGCAGACCAGCGACCTTTAATCGAATCCTCATGTCCTAAAGGAGTGACTATATGAATCCTAAATCAGGATGTGTCAATCCTAGTTCTGTATGTTCATAAGGATATTATAGGTTTATGTTTAGATTCCTAGAATATTCCAGTGTTAGTAATCCAAGTTATGAATATTCTAAAGTGTAATCTCAAAGTCTACATTGTGAATGAAGTAACATATATTTGTAATCATAAATTCCAATAAAATTACTAGAAGTTCCCAATGTTATAAAAAGTTTATGTTCATATTCCTAGAACATTCCAGTGTCAATAATCCAAGTTATGAATATTCTAAATTGAAATCCCAAAGTCTACATTGTGAATGAAGTAGCATATATTTGTAATCATAAATTCTAGGAAAATTACTAGAGGTTCACAATGTTATAAAAAGTTTATGTTCATATTCCTAGAATATTCCAGTGTCAGTAATCCAAGTTATGAATATTCTAAAGTGTAATCCCAAAGTCTACATTGTGAATAAAGTAGCATAAATATGTAACCATAAATTCCAAGAAAATTACTAGAGGTTCACAATGTTATAAGAAGCTTATGTTTAGACTCCTAGAATGTTCCTGTGTCAATAATCCAAGTATGAATATTCTAAAGTTATAAGCTCAAATACTACTTTATGAAGGAAGCATGTCATATAATCAAAGATTAATTCTATTAAAATTCTCAGAGCTTACTACTGCTATGAAAAGTTTATGTATGAAATTCTAAAGCAATCCATCAAGTATATCTCCTGTTATGAATTTCTCAAGTTATAAACTCAATTCCTACTTTGTGAAGGAAGCATGTCAAATAATCAGATATTAATTCTAATAAAATTTACAGAGCTTCCTACTGATAAGAAAAGTCTATGTACTAAGTTTCACAATATTTCAGTGAGCTTTGACCCTATAATTACTCACTTGAGTTTTATGTGACCAAATCATGTGAAGTCAACTTTCCTAGGGAAACTAACCCAAAGGTTGATGATTTTCACTATAGAGTGTAGTACTATGATCCTAAGTGCATGGTTTAAATTTCATGAAAGTTTTCCGAGGGAAAAACCCATAAACTCTCGTGTAAACCTAGTATTACATGGTCATGCTATAAGCACACCTGTAACACCCTGCCAGTACAAAAAGTATAACAGCAGGTCCGGCCGGGACCCCACGCCATACAAACCACACTAGCTAGGAGTTAAAAGGTGATAACCAGAAAGTAACCACTAACGAGAGTACAAAACGTAAGCGGAAGCATTAATTAAACCATTCAAATAGACATGTCCACTATCATATGAGTGAATCCAGAAATGAGAGTTACGGCCTTAGGGCCTTACATCAAATCAATGTACAAAACTCCAACAAAACATACATCGGCACGCAGGCCGGCAAAACATGGGAAAGCAGGAAAAAGGCTGGCCTTCGAGGGCCAACACAGCAAAAGGGGCCAACGCCCGCTACTTCCCGCTAGGCTCACCTGCACCTGCATAATAACATTCCACCAAGCGGTGGCAAACAAAGTAACGGTCAGCACAGCTGACCAAATTATAACGACCCCACCCCTTTCCCGGGGTGGCGGAGATTCTACCCTGCAAGTAAGCCATACTAGCACAAGTACTAAACTAAAGAAAGTGCAACTACACAAGGTGAGGTTTCAAGCACAATCAATCTTCTAGGTTGAGCATCAAAAAGAAGGGAACCTAGGTATGCACATGATGTTGGTTGGGTTCACCCGAAGGTTTCCCACAACCGCCTAAGCAATCGCATGAGGAAACATAACATCAAATTCACAACACTCCACCCTAAGGGTCACAACCTTAGGTGGGAAACAAGAGCTTTTGGTCGGTCTAGGTATGACACCTTCCACGACCTCTCCCATGATCACACGGCTTTCATGAGGAAGGGACCTCTCGCCGATCTGCATGGAAACGGGTTCGGTTCAGCTTTGCCCGTGCTCTAATCGTCGCGATCTATCGCACGACGCGGGTACGGCTTCACCTCGGCCCGTAAGGGTTTAGCACTTTCAAGTGCTCCACAAAAATATACGCTACGCACCTAACCCCTTCACAAGGATCTAGGCTTCGCGAATTCTCAACAAAGGAGGTACATACGCTCCGCATCAATAACGTGGTGAAGGTTTGCCTTCATCCAAAACTCAAAGCATGGGGCTTTCGTAGGGATCTTCACAAGACGCCTACACGTAACTCCCGCAATACTATAGGTGAGTTCACGGAGTCATTCTCCGGCACGCATTCTAGGTCTAACCTAAATGCAACGTCGCAAATCAAGCATCACCGATTCGGGCTCACGGCCACGAATAGGCTTCACACAAAATGCCTAAATCCGCACGACTACCGGATTTTCTACATGCAATATGCCGGGGACGGACACAATCTACCCGGAGTCCCGAAGGACTTGAGGAAATCCTACACTTCACCCACTTGGTGAAAGAGATACCTCATGCAAGCAAAGAAAGGGAAATAAATGGACAAATACAAGTCCAAAGTTCGGGAGGAAGAATCGTTACCCTAGGCGCTTTCTTTTTCGCCATGGATCCGAGCTTCTATACGGAGAGAAACGACCGCACCGGGCTGCACTCTCCAAATCTGGAAACGGCTCGCGAAACGGAGCTCCGGAGCTCCGTCAATGGCGGAATCTTCCTTCTTCTTCCTTGCCTCCTTCTTCTTCCTCTAGCCTAGGAGAGAGAAACACCTCAAAATAATGAGGATTAATCTCCTCTCATAAGCCCTAATAGCTTCCAGCATCTAATCCTAGCCATCGGATCAGATCTCAAAAGATTTGGACGGCCCGATCTTCTTCTCCGCTCAAAATCGCAGAACAGAATAAACAGGGCGCACGATCACAGGCGCACGGTCAGTGGTCGTGCGCGACGAGGGCACTGGTCGTGCGCACTATCCGGGACAGAACTCTGAATTCTTGCGAATAAGCGCACGATCGCTGGCGCACGATCACTGGTCGTGCGCGAAGAGGGAAATGGTCGTGCGCACTGTCCGAGACAGAACTCGATTCTCTTCTGAATTAACGCACGATCGCTGGCGCACGATCACTGGTCGTGCGCGATGAGGCCACTGATCGTGCGCTAAGAGCAGACAGGGAAAATTCTAGCCTGCTTCATGTGCCGCACTACCACTCCGCCTACTTCGCGGAACTACCAGATTTGGGGTGTTACAACTCCACCCTCCTTAAAAGAATTTCGTCCCGAAATCCAGGAAACAGTAAAAGCATAAATTACAGTTATACCTTACCTGAGGGAAAAAGCTCGGGATACTCCGCAAGCATCGTTTGCTCTCTCTCCCAAGAGAGCTCCTCTCGGCCGCAGTTATCCCACCGGACTTTTACCATCCGAATGGACTTGTTCCGCAGCTGCTTTACTTCGGTATCTTCAATGCGTAAAGGCTTGACTTTCGTCGACAACCCACTATCGACCGGAACTTTGCCGACCGCAACGATATGAGTAGGCTCTTGCACAGCCTTCCTCAACACTGAAATGTGGAACACGTCGTGCAGACCGCTCAGCTCTGCAGATAGTGCAAGCCGATAAGCCGCATCACCAACACGCTCCACGATCTCGAACGGTCCTAGGTACCTCGGACTGAGCTTTTTCAAGCGTCGAATCCTTGATACCCCTTTGAACGGTTTGATCTTCAAGTAAACCCGGTCACCGACGGCAAACTCTAAGTTCCTATGCTTGGCGTTGAAATACTTTGCTTGCCTATCCTGGGCAACCAATAGCCTTTCGCGTATAGACCGGATCGTCGAAGTTGCTTCTTCAACATCCTTTCGCTTCAATAGCTTAGTATCGCCCGTTTCCGCCCAAGACAACGGCGTACGACACTTCTTACCATAGAGGGCCTCGAAAGGAGCCATTTTTATGCTGGCTTGGTAGCTATTATTGTAGGCGAATTCGATCATAAAGAGGTGATCCTCCCACTTCTTTCCAAAGTCTAGAGCGCACATTCGGAGCATATCCTCCATAGTCCTGTTGGTTCTCTCGGTCTGTCCATCCGTCTGCGGGTGGAAGGCCGTGCTGAACTTCAATTTTGTGCCCAACAGTTCATGGATAAGCCTCCAATCTTTCGATGTGAAACGCCCGTCACGATCGCTGACGATGCTACGAGGGACACCGTGCAGTCTCACGATACTATCAACATAGAGCTTTGCTAGCTTCTCTACGGAATCATCCTTCCGGTTCGGAATGAAGTGTGATACCTTTGTCAAACGGTCCACGATCACCCAAATGGCGTCGTTTCCATGTTGCGATCTCGGCAATCCGTGCACGAAATCCATCGAAATATCATCAAACTTCCACTCCGGAATCGGCAAGGACTTCAGAAACCCACCGGGACGTTGACATTCCGCTTTCACCAACGCGCAAGTATGACACTTGGCCACGTAAAGGGCAATGTCTTTCTTCATGCCCGGCCACCAGAACAGTTTCTTCATATCCATAAACATTTTAGTGCTCCCCGGGTGGATCGAGTACTTGGTATGATGAGCCTCGTACATCAATTCCGCCCGTAGAGTACCAACGTTTGGGATGCATAACCTTTCCTGCTTCCACATAAGGTCGTCTTCGAAGGAGAAATCAGCGTTTAACCCTTCAACGGTTTCCGCTTTGTATCGTTTCAAGCTCTCGTCCAACTCCAATGCTTGTCGAACTCGGTCGGCAAGGTCGTAGTGAACTTCCGTCCAGTTCAAGCATGCTGAAGTAGACGTTCTCCTATCAATGCATAGGATCTCCATTTCTTCTAGCTCACGGATTAGACGCTCATCGTGCATCAAAATCCAATTTGCTTGTGCGGGAGCCCGACGACTCAACGCGTCTGCAACTACGTTTCCTTTACCGGGAGTATACTTGATATCGAAGGTGTAGTCCCCAAGGAACTCCATCCACCTCCTTTGGCGCATGTTCAACTCCCTTTGGTCTAGTAAGTACTTGAGGCTCTTATGGTCGGTAAAGATATCGATCTTCACGCCATATAGATAGTGTCTCCAAAGTTTGAGGGCAAAAACCACGGCCGCTAGCTCCAAATCATGGACCGGGTAATTCCTCTCGTGAACCTTCAGTTGCCGGGAGCCGTAGGCAATTACCTTCCCGAACTGCACTAGGACACAACCCAACCCACTTCCTGAGGCGTCGCTATATATTTCGTAGCCTTCCGTACCCTGTGGCGAGCATAGAATGGGCGCCGTGGTCAGACGGCTCTTTAGCTCTTCAAAAGCTCGTGCGCACTCGGGCGACCAAACGAACTTATTATCCTTTCTAGTCAGTTTTGTGAGAGGAAGTGCGATCCTCGAGAAGTTTTCCACAAAGCGCCTATAATAGCCGGCAAGTCCTAAGAAACTTCGGACTTCCGCTACGTTTTTCAACAAAGGCCACGCTTGGATCGCTTCTATCTTCGACGGATCAACTGCAATTCCTTCGCCACTAACAACATGACCAAGGAATGCCACTGACGGTAGCCAAAATTCGCACTTGGAGAACTTGGCATATAGCTGACTCCTCCTCAAGGTGCTCAGGACTGCGTGCAGATGCCCTACATGCTCCTCTTCCGACTGAGAGTATACCAAAATGTCGTCGATGAAGACGATCACAAATTGATCTAAATACTCTCGGAATGTCCTATTCATCAAGTCCATGAATACCGACGGTGCGTTGGATAGACCGAACGGCATTACCGTGAACTCAAAGTGCCCAAAGCGGGTACTGAACGCTGTCTTTGGAATGTCGCATTCCCTTATTCGCAGTTGATAGTAGCCGGACCTTAGGTCTAGCTTGGAGTAAACCGTCGACCCCATCAGTTGGTCGAATAGATCATCGATTCTAGGAATCGGATATCGGTTTTTCTCGGTCAACTTGTTTAGCTCTCTATAATCAATACATAGACGCAAGCTCCCATCCTTCTTTTTCACAAAGAGGACCGGTGCACTCCAAGGCGAAGAACTTGGACGTACGTAGCCTTGCTCTAGCAGCTCTTGCAATTGGACCTTCAACTCTGCCAATTCCTTTGGCGCTATTCGGTATGGTGAGCGGGCCACAGGTTTGGCACCTGGCACCAACTCGATACAGAAATCAATCTCCCGATGAGGCGGAGCCCCGGGGAGTTCGTTAGGAAACACGTCGGCGTATTCCGCTACAACTGGGACATCACACAACCTGGGCTTTGGCTCCGAAGCCTCCAACAAGGTGAAGAACAACTCGGCGCCTTTTCTCACCGCCTTAACCACCTGGAGAGCAGACATCAGCGTCTTGTTCGCTCCTCGCATACCGGCGAATGTGGTTTCATCGTCGGTGTTCGTTCCCAGAGTGATCTCCTTTGTATTGCAATCTATGCATGCTCGCTGTTCCGAGAGCCAGTCCATGCCGAAGATCACATCGAATTCAGCTAACGGTAGTAACGACGCTTCCAAGTCGAAATCTTGACTTCCGATTCGCACCTTCACACGGCTCTTCCTATCCGCACTCATTCGAGATCCATTGGGTAGCACTACTTCCAATCTATCCTCTACAAAGGTAGACGGCACTCCGATTCGCACCACGAAGTCCTCAGACAGAAAAGAGTGCGATGCACCCGTATCGAATAGAGCTCTCGCCGGATAGTTGAAAATTAGGACGAAACCTAATTGTACACAAATAACACATAGTCGTACAACAGTAAGAATCATAACATAGCTGTAAAAGCTAACTTCTAATTCGTACCTGTGACGACATCGGGTTGTCGTATAGCTTCTTGTTGGCCAAGCGAATAGACTCTCGGCTGAGTCGGAATGTGCTGGGAGGCCGAAGACTCTGCCGCTTTGCCCTTTTCCGCAGCCCGAGCATAATCCACCGCTCGATTTGCCGCCTTTGGGGGACCACTTCGACACACCGCAGCCTTGTGTCCCACCTTCCCGCAGGTGAAACACGTAATAGGAGTCCGCGCGGTCGTGGCTCCCGAAACATTCGAAGAAGCTGGTTCCGCCTGCTTGAACTTCCGCTTGTTCCTTCTGAAGTCCGGCTTGGACTGAGAGGCCGGCGCATGAAACTCGGGTTTCTTTACAACACTCTTTGCTTGTACCCTCTTCATGTCCAACTCCAAAGATCTGGCGGTTTGCACCATCACTTGGAAGCCAAACGTCATAGGGCCTGCAAGGAGCAGCCTCAACTCGTCCCGAAGCCCTTCATAGAATTTATTCGTCTTCGTCTCCTCATCCTCCACCAATGCCCCCGCATAGCGACTCAGTCTGGTAAACTCATGTAAGTAATCGTCAACGGAGCGATCACCTTGAGTTAACCTCAGGAACTGGTTTTGTAACGCAATGCGTTGGGCAGAGGGGATAAACCGCTGGAGGAACGACTTTGAAAACTCAGCCATTGTTATTTCAGTAATGTCTCTATCGCCGAATTTGTGCAGTTCCTGCTCTTCCCACCACAGCACAGCCTCTCCGTCAAGAAGGAAAGTGGCTAAGGTGACCATCATGGCTTCGTCCGTCGCCGTCGCCCTCAGAGTTCTTCTAACTCTTGACAACCAGTCTTCTGCCTCCGTTGGGGACTCAGATCCCGAGAAGGTAGGAGGATTAAAGCTCAAGAAGTGCTTTAATTGTTGGTCACGCGCTCGCCCCGCAACTACTTGCGCAACTTGACGCTCCACCCTCGGTGCTAACGCCGGTTCCACTGCAGCTACTGGCACAGGGGCATCAACCCTTGGTGCTACCGCAGGTTCCACTGCAGGTTCAGTTACCGGGGCCGCATCAGTAGTAGGCGTAGCAGGCTGTGCAAGCCTTTGCGGTTGAGCATTGATCATCGCGAAGACTGCTTCTGCGACCATTCTGATCATCTCAGCTGAAGGAGTGGTCGCTGGCACCTCAGCCGACCCACTACTTTCAGCGGTGTTACGGGGTTGAGACCGCCCCGCAGCACTTCTAGTCACCTATAATCATGCAAGGCACAATTTAGTGACCCTAAACATATCAAACACCAATCATGGAACGCTCAGGTTCCGCAAACAAGTATGCTTTTTCATTCCTAAGTGGACATTCTTATTAGTTTTTGTCGTTTTAGGTGAATGCACAGCCCGTGCGCACCACCCCTTAAAAGGAATTCGTCCCGAATTCGCTAAACTACGGATCGACGCCTTAAGTCCGATACCAAATTGTAACACCCTGCCAGTACAAAAAGTATAACAGCAGGTCCGGCCGGGACCCCACGCCATACAAACCACACTAGCTAGGAGTTAAAAGGTGATAACCAGAAAGTAACCACTAACGAGAGTACAAAACGTAAGCGGAAGCATTAATTAAACCATTCAAATAGACATGTCCACTATCATATGAGTGAATCCAGAAATGAGAGTTACGGCCTTAGGGCCTTACATCAAATCAATGTACAAAACTCCAACAAAACATACATCGGCACGCAGGCCGGCAAAACATGGGAAAGCAGGAAAAAGGCTGGCCTTCGAGGGCCAACACAGCAAAAGGGGCCAACGCCCGCTACTTCCCGCTAGGCTCACCTGCACCTGCATAATAACATTCCACCAAGCGGTGGCAAACAAAGTAACGGTCAGCACAGCTGACCAAATTATAACGACCCCACCCCTTTCCCGGGGTGGCGGAGATTCTACCCTGCAAGTAAGCCATACTAGCACAAGTACTAAACTAAAGAAAGTGCAACTACACAAGGTGAGGTTTCAAGCACAATCAATCTTCTAGGTTGAGCATCAAAAAGAAGGGAACCTAGGTATGCACATGATGTTGGTTGGGTTCACCCGAAGGTTTCCCACAACCGCCTAAGCAATCGCATGAGGAAACATAACATCAAATTCACAACACTCCACCCTAAGGGTCACAACCTTAGGTGGGAAACAAGAGCTTTTGGTCGGTCTAGGTATGACACCTTCCACGACCTCTCCCATGATCACACGGCTTTCATGAGGAAGGGACCTCTCGCCGATCTGCATGGAAACGGGTTCGGTTCAGCTTTGCCCGTGCTCTAATCGTCGCGATCTATCGCACGACGCGGGTACGGCTTCACCTCGGCCCGTAAGGGTTTAGCACTTTCAAGTGCTCCACAAAAATATACGCTACGCACCTAACCCCTTCACAAGGATCTAGGCTTCGCGAATTCTCAACAAAGGAGGTACATACGCTCCGCATCAATAACGTGGTGAAGGTTTGCCTTCATCCAAAACTCAAAGCATGGGGCTTTCGTAGGGATCTTCACAAGACGCCTACACGTAACTCCCGCAATACTATAGGTGAGTTCACGGAGTCATTCTCCGGCACGCATTCTAGGTCTAACCTAAATGCAACGTCGCAAATCAAGCATCACCGATTCGGGCTCACGGCCACGAATAGGCTTCACACAAAATGCCTAAATCCGCACGACTACCGGATTTTCTACATGCAATATGCCGGGGACGGACACAATCTACCCGGAGTCCCGAAGGACTTGAGGAAATCCTACACTTCACCCACTTGGTGAAAGAGATACCTCATGCAAGCAAAGAAAGGGAAATAAATGGACAAATACAAGTCCAAAGTTCGGGAGGAAGAATCGTTACCCTAGGCGCTTTCTTTTTCGCCATGGATCCGAGCTTCTATACGGAGAGAAACGACCGCACCGGGCTGCACTCTCCAAATCTGGAAACGGCTCGCGAAACGGAGCTCCGGAGCTCCGTCAATGGCGGAATCTTCCTTCTTCTTCCTTGCCTCCTTCTTCTTCCTCTAGCCTAGGAGAGAGAAACACCTCAAAATAATGAGGATTAATCTCCTCTCATAAGCCCTAATAGCTTCCAGCATCTAATCCTAGCCATCGGATCAGATCTCAAAAGATTTGGACGGCCCGATCTTCTTCTCCGCTCAAAATCGCGGAACAGAATAAACAGGGCGCACGATCACAGGCGCACGGTCAGTGGTCGTGCGCGACGAGGGCACTGGTCGTGCGCACTATCCGGGACAGAACTCTGAATTCTTGCGAATAAGCGCACGATCGCTGGCGCACGATCACTGGTCGTGCGCGAAGAGGGAAATGGTCGTGCGCACTGTCCGAGACAGAACTCGATTCTCTTCTGAATTAACGCACGATCGCTGGCGCACGATCACTGGTCGTGCGCGATGAGGCCACTGATCGTGCGCTAAGAGCAGACAGGGAAAATTCTAGCCTGCTTCATGTGCCGCACTACCACTCCGCCTACTTCGCGGAACTACCAGATTTGGGGTGTTACAACACCAATTCCTTGCACTTGCATGTAAAATGAACTAACTTGCGGAGGTTCAATTGACCTAAAATTTTAATCATGCACTATTATAAGCATGACCAACCTCTCAAAAAAAGATTTGGAGTGATTTGAGCCCAAATCACCCATATTATACATCATGTGTGATTTATTAAACTTCCACAACCTTAGAAAAATGAGCCCCAAAATTTTTGATTTTTCATCTTATAGTATATCTAGGGTACATTCACACATGGTTAAATTTGTAGCCTCATATCAATTACTAAATAGAAGTTATTCACATTTTAAGGCATGTCCTTCACTTAGGACCAGCCTTACTAAATCTGCCCTACAGAGAGTTGTTGGGCTCCAAATAGTGTGATCTTACTTTCTACAGATTGTAGACACAAAGGCCTACAAAAGTTATCTCAGCCTACTTTTCATTTCAGGGCCTTTAAGGGCCTCAAGATTTGTCATATTTCACATTAATAAGGATGAAATTATAAAGACTACATAAATAAATCCTCAAATATTTCCAGAGGTGTGTTGGCATAATAGTAACATTGTTCAAGAATTTCCAAAAGTTCTTCATCATGAAATTAACCATAAATAAATAATTACTCAAATGGTGTATAATTCATGTTGTGAAGAATCTACTTCAAATACCGTTCCAAAAATTCAGAGAAAAATAACAGTAATATGTTTCCACCAAAAAATCATAATTCCAGAATTTAAAGATTTCCCAACATGAATCTGTCCATAAATAAATAAATACTCCAAGGGTGAACAATCCTCATTGAGAAGGGTCTACTATAAATATTACCCCAAAAATTATGAGAAAATTTGCAGGGGTTCATACTGGTCCATAAGTAATCCTAACAAAGTTTCATGACATGGTAATAAACATTTATCACAAAAATCAACTAATTACTCCAAGGTGATAAATAGGGATATTAGGAGATATAGGATGTTGGAACAACCCTATTACTGATTTGGGCTAGGATCACTATCTGTTGACTAGGACTAAGTTGACCTCAATGTATAGTCTAAGGGTCAAGGTTTTGGGCTGTTAGAACTTAAGGAAAAGTTCAGTTTTTGCGTTCGACGAAATGTATTCTGCGTTCGACGAACAACATTCTGCGTTCGACGAATTTGCTCAGTCTCAGCGGTCGACGAATTTGCCCAGTCTCTGCGTTCGACGAAATATCATTCAGATCGACTAATTCAATTCTTCCAGCCAGAGTTAGCAGTTTATCATTCAGATTATCAACAACGGATCTATTCCTATCAGATAAGTAAGGATTATATCTTTCTATTTATTATTCTCTTATTTTGAGAATATAGCCGTTGACATATAGCTGAAAAGGACACTTTCATGGAAAAGGAAAAAGATATAAAGAGTATCAGATTTGCAGTACCAAATATATCTCTTCTGAATATTTTATTCCTTAAATCAAAAAGATTTGAATTTCAAATCTGTCGGAGATTTCTTTAAGGGAAATAGAAAAAGAAGAAGTAATATATTATTACAGTAGTGCAACAAGAAGAAAAGGCACAGTCGGGAAAAAGATATACAGAAAGAGGAAGGAAGAAACTGTAGAGAGAAATACAGAAAGCAGAAAGAAAAGCTTTCAGATCTTCTTCTTCCTCAAGTAGCAGCACCTCTCAATCTCTGAGAACAACAATACAGATCTTATCTCAGATTTCTGCTGCAAGTTCAAGATCTTCAAGAGCAACAAATAATCTGAGAAATCTTGGTCTCTCAAATTCATCAGCTATTAAGGAAGATCTACATTCAAGAGAAAGCTCCATCCTCAACTGTCAACTATTTTCTATCAGACAGGGGGAGCTTTACAACAACACATTTCACTAGTCTTCTCTCAGATTATTGACAGAGAAGAACATCTTAACCCTCTTTATCCCATCTTGTACATGGTTATAACTCCCTTCAAAAGTTAACCCCTTGGTGGCAGGGCACCTGAACAAAAACCTGTAGTTTGGTTTGAGCACCTGATCAAAAGCTCAGTGGTGTTTGGGCACCTGATCAAAAACTCTTTGGTGATAGGGCACATGAACAAAAACCTAGTGGAATCCTACCAAGGGTGGTAGAAGAGTAGATGTACCCAGGTTGATTGGGGAACTACTATAAAATCTTTGTGTCCTCTGTGATTCTTGTTTATTTTTCTGTACTGTGCTGTGTGATCTCTTTGTGGTTGTTTTTATAACTCACTCAGTACACACATATATATATCACTATTTTAACTCCGCTATAAAAATAAGTGAAATACTTTTAATACTCTATTCCCCCCCCCCCCCCCCCCCCCCCCTCTAGAGTGACTTTAAGATCTAACCTCCCTTTCCTTTGATATCAGAGATTACTTTCAACTGATATCAGAGGACTTCCATAGGAGCATAAAGTGTCCAAAAATTCCCAAAATATTTCTCAGAGTGTGAAATGTCGTAGATGAGAATATGCCAAGGTTTGGGATTTTGACACTAAACATTTCATTAATACATAAATGTGACAAATTAAATTAAGTGTAAAACCTTAGAAAAATAATTTTCAAAAAACCTCAAACTCTCAGAGGTGATGTAATATTTCATCATAGAGGTGTGGCTAAAAATTCAAAGGCTAACACCAAGTAAAAAGAGCTAGGGTCACAATATACCCATTTGGGCTATATGCACACCACACCTTTACCTTGTCAAGACATGCAAGTGGTTTATCCCAACATGTAGTGGTCCAAATGACCTAAAATTTTAACTATGGACTATACTTGGCCTGATCAATGATCCAAAGAAAATTTGAGTGGATTTGGGCCATTTTAACACTAGATCTAGGCTATACATGAAAAATGAAACGCTGTACAAAATATTATAAAAATTATCTCCAAAAATCCCTAATTTTTGGCAGAGGGTACTTTAGGGCATGACTCATGCATGCCCCAAATTTCAAGTCATTTAGAGTTATATTTCTCTCTAAATTAATTTTTAAAGGTCTAGGGTTCTATATGTATGTGTCTCACTAAAATGGGTTCCCAGGGAGCTACAAAATGACCTCAAACAAATTCCAACTTTTAGTTAAGGTCATAAACTACACTTTTGATTCAGGGGTCATTTTCTGTAGAGGCCACTAAGGGCCTCAAATAAATTCCCAAAGTTCCTGTATTTTATGTGACAGAAATTTGAATTCTTATATTTTTGTATATCATACGCTGTCTGCTAATAAATATTTCCTGAGATCCAACGGTTGGGGGATCGTCTTCCTTGTTGAATCAAGGGCCCCGATCACGCCGTCCTGGAGCACATTTCGGGGTGGATTCCGGCCAACTGGGAGCACCTCCGACCAAACCCTTAAGCCACCACCTCCGACCGAGGTTTGGCTATCCACCGGAGGTGAGAACTCGACCGGAGGTGGCCGGAGCAAGCCCCTCGCCGTTTTCGTTTTTCGGATAGGAACATCAAAAATGGCAATGATGATCTATAAATTTCTTCACCAAATGAAGAGAGAAGACTAACACCATGGAGGGGAGGAGAATACATGCCTTAATGGAGCTCGACGGTGACGGCGGTGGTGGCCATGAATCTTCTCCTCTCCGGTGAGCTAGCACCCAATGCCGATTCTCCACCAAAGTTCTCGATCCAAAATAGCATTTTGACTCCCCGGAAGCTTCTAAAGCTAATGAAACCTCTAATTTGGGCTGATGATGAATGTATATGGTTGTGCCATTGTGGGGATTTCGGCCAAACTCCCCCTCCCAATCCAGGCCCAGCCACTCCCAGGGCTCCTTGCTGGCAAGAGAACTGCGGAATTAATCCCCGAGCTCAGAGAGGATCTGGGGAAGGGGAATTGAGGCCAAAAGTTGGCTCTTCCATGCATTGCCATTAAAGTGGTCGGCCACCCCTATTCCCCTTGATTTCTCTCCCTCTAATCAGCTACCACCTCACTCAAAATTGCTGGGGAATTAAATGGGGTGGCTGAGAGCATGTCAAGGAAAGGTGGGTTGGGTGCAAAGTGGCAACCACCCCATGTATTTCTCTTCTTTATCCCCAAATGAGTGAAATTCATTCCTTGCCCTCCATAGGTTCTCCTCATTCAAATTCAAAGGGGCTTAGGGGGTCATTTGACTCATGGGTTGGCTGGATGGGCTGGGATTGAGGGCCTTAGCCCATTGGAATAGGTTTAGGATTTTAATTTCTTCTGTAGGGCTCAACTTTGACCATGGTTGACTTTATGGTTGAATTGGTCAAAGTGATGAGTTGACTGGTCCAATGTGTTGGTCTTGAGTCCCTTGGCACCACCCAATATTGATTGGGTCATGGTGATGCCCTAATTGGGCCAATTTAGCCAATATGTGTGATTTGACCAAAATTGGGGAAATGTTGACTTTGGTCAAATTGGACCAATTGATGACCTCTAGATGGGGCTTTTTTGGGCCACTTGGGTCCCCTATGGTGTTATAAGACTAGGGGTGAAGTCAATTTCATGTTTTGTGGGTCAATTGGATCTATTGGTGAAGGATTGCCCTATGTTGACCTAAATGATACTTTGGTCAATTTGGGTCAATTGGTGACCTCATATGAGGCTTTTAGGTTCATTTTACCCCAATTAGGGTTTGTAATATAGTGGTGGGGTCAATTTGATCATATGAAGTCTAATTGACCCAATTTGAGATGACTTGACCTATGTTGACCTATTTTGACATAGAGTTCACCTGGTCAAATTGGCCAAAATTGGTGACCCTATGATGAGGCTTTTGGGTCACTTGAGTCCCTCTTAGGGTTAGGAACCTACTGATAAGCTCAAATTGAGTTGGTGAGTTCAATTTGAAGTAATTTGGGCAAGGTTGGCTTCTGCCCTTTTGGGGAGCATATAACAATTTTCCTAAGTCCAAGTTGACCTAGGATCATTCCATGATCTCTACTCACAATTTCAACCCTAAACCCACCCAAGGTGTCTAGAAGTAATGGGGATGTTACAAAATAAAAATCTTTCAAACAGAACTTTGTTCACAAACTACAATATAATTTATGATCACTTCATTCACAAACGACAATTCAAGGGCACACTGCTCAATATCACCACCACCGCATCCGGACCCTATTGTAACAGTTTCCATGTCATACTAGTTATGATCATGGAGCATGAGGCAATGGTCAATTGTGTACTTGTAGTATCAATGTAAGAAATATTGGCCATAGGAGCATCTTTCTGCATATACATTCATGGGAGGAGGGTGACGATAGAATGAAGGCAATATTGGTTACAAGTTATGTTTGGTTCCGTTGTTTGAGGGTTGCACGCCGCCACATCTCCAAAACTCACGACAAACCTCTTAAATACAAGCGCGCGATGGCTGGCGCCACCGCTAAAAAGGGCTGCGTGCAGGCCTTTTCCTGCCGCAGGCGGGTACTTGCACCAGGGAGACGAGTTGTCGATGCAACCCTTTTTCAATAAAAAGGGTTGCAACTGTAGCCCTTTTCAATAGTTTTTTTAAACTATATATTATTTATAAATAATATTATATTAATTAAGTTTATAAATAGTTTATAAATAATATATATAAGCAGTCGTGCTCTAGGTTCCACGTGCCCCAATGCTACAGTGCACCCGTCCTTCGTCGTCTTCATAAATTTTTGTCTTACCAAATTCAAAGCTAAGTAGGAATTGAGGAGATGTTGCCACATTTAAAAAAACACAAATAAAAGCAACTTATAAAAAGTATGGAAATTGTAATAAAGAATAGGTAAAATTGAAAATTAAGATGAATGTTTCATTAAATTGTATTTTCTCTTATATATATACAACCAGTCGTGCATAAGGTTCCCATATGCCCAGACGCAAGTACTCGTCATTTGTCATCACATGATAATTTTTGCATCTCCGAATGTAAAGCTTAAGAGTTCGAAGGACAAACAGAATTGGCGTCGGGGAATTGGTTTTGTGAGTTAATAAATCAATTCCAGTGTTCACATGGACAAAATTGAGGAAGAATTGGCTTTCACGCCAAAACCGACAGAATTTGGTTTAACCTAAAAATGAATCCTTCGAATTCTTACCCCTTCACCAATGATTTTGCGTGTATTAATCAATACGCCCCCTTCCCAATAGACCATGAGACTCCGATCTCCCTACCTTCCTATGGTATTGATCTACTTCTTTCGCCTCTTCTTATGCTTCCTCCCCTTCTTATTCTTCTTCCTCTATTCATGTCATATGGTATTGTTGTCTCCCCGCCTCTCTCGAAAGCAGCGATCTCAGGTCCTCTTTTCTTCTTCTTCTCCTTCATCATCATCATCATCATCACTATCTTCTTCTTCCTCCTCTTCTTCTTATTAATATTCCTCTTCCTCCCCTTGATAATGCATAATTCAACTTAAATTATTTACGTAAAAATATTAGATTCATATATAAAAATATATATTTTAACCTATTAATATATCAATTTAACTTTTAATTTCTCATTCCCTTATAAATTGCTCTTGTATTATTTTTATTATTTTGCAGGAATTTCACGCACGTTTAAAGAAAAGGCCCGACCATGTTTACGTGAAGTCATGCAAGCCGCAACTTTTCCATGCACGTTTATCTTTCATCAAAATCATTTCATGCAAATGGTTTCTCTCTCTTATTATTATTGTTATCATTCATACATAAAATATTATCATTCTCCTCCTAAACCAGCCATTCACGTAAACTTTCATTCCATCCATTATCAATTCTTCCATTTAATTATAAACATCCATTAATTTTTCCATGCAAACCTTTCAACTTCAATGCATTCGGTTTAATGAAATTAATTAATTTTTTCATTATCAATTCTCTCCAAGCATTCAGTTTTCTCTCCCACATCAATGCAACCACTTCTCAATTCTTCCCATTTAATTAGAAATACCCACCCACCTCATGGAGCAGCCCAACTTCAACTCCTTTATTCATCTTCAACGCACCAATCAATGCTCCTCTCCAATTTAATTCAGCAGCCAATTCAGTTCTCTCTTTCTTTTTCATTCAGCTGCAACCCTTTAATTCTTCCAAGCAGCCCGTCAACATCAATGCAACCCTTTAATTCTTCCAAGCAGCCCGTCAACCACATTTTCCATACTCCTCTTGTACAACCCTCATATTTTTCGAGTCGGTGTGACCCGACGCGGATGAGGTCGAGATAGTAAAGGTGGTCGAGGCAAGTAGAGCGACCGCTCAAAGGCGATCAAAACCAATCAACGCAAGAAGAGGCGGCGGGGGAAGCAGAGGGAGCATCCGCTCCCCCAACTCCCTTTGGGCGAGTGGGAGGGGTATCCCACTCGTCGGTCCCTCTTTAGGCGAATGGGGCGAGTGGGAGGGGCATCCCACTCGCCGCTCCCCTTTTGGGCGAGTGCGAGAGGCCCTCCCACTCGCCGACCCCCTTCGGGCGAGTGGGAGGAGTCCACCCACTCGCCGGGCGAGTGGGAGGGGCATCCCACTCGCCGCCCCCCTTTAGGGCGAGTGGGAGAGGCCCTCCCACTCGCCGACCCCCTTCGGGCGAGTGGGAGGAGTCCTCCCACTCGCCCGGCCCCCTTTAGGCGAGTGGGAGGGACCCTCCCACTCGCCCGGCCCCCTTTGGGGGGCAGGTAGGATCTCTTGCGAAGGGGGAAGTGGGCACCTCGAGCCCCATTCGCCCCCCTTCCTGCGTTGTCCGTTCAGGGTCATGGTTGAGCTGCGGATAGGGGAATTTTGGCTATCCGCAACCCAGTTTTGGGAAGTCTATAAATAGACCCCCATGGGTACCTTGGGAAGGGTTGGTTCCTACCCCCTCCCTAGCGTGTGAGCAAGCACTACCCCTCCCCTCCCCATGTCATTGAAGGTGGACGGTGAGGTGATCCTTAGTGCCCTCCAAGGTGCCCAGGCTCAGCATTGGCTTGGGAGGGGAAGTTCCTTGTGAGCTTCCGGGTATGTGGTGGGACCTCCACGCTGCAGCTTAAGAGGTCCATTTGTGGACTTAGATGTTCTCTTTAAGGGTCAGGTTCTTCAGTTCTTGGTGACTGGTCAAGGGTCTAGCTTGGGTCAAGTAAGGGTTAGCTGCATCCCCCTTGCGAACGTCGAGACCAATTCTCTGGTTTCAACACCTCTTGCATGAAATTATTTGCTCTCTCTCTATCTCTCTCTCCCTCAATATATATATATATATATATATATATCTTTATTATATAAGGGAATACTAAAGTTAGTTTGGTGAAACTTTCATTGGACCGATTTACCCTCAACAAAATTCTTCCTGCTATAGTAAAATTTTGGGTTTGGGGGGATTTAACCCTCCCAACAGTTGACCCCCCTGCTTTCATCCATTCGGCAAAAACCTCCTGCCTTCCTCACGCAACTCCTGTCTTCCTCGACTGTCGCACGCCAACCTCCTGCAAGTCTACTTCCGCACGCCAACTGTGAAATATTTGAAGTCGGAAGAACACGTCAACCAACAGGAGAATAAGAACACCAAACGATGAACACAAACTTTCACAATAATAACTCTTGGCAGCTAGTTACAAATGGACAGGGCTGAATACAAGTTGCATCCAACTTGATTCACGACAGCCAAAAGTAGAAAAGAACTTGGTCACGGACAAGGTCCGCTTCTCCTCCGGAGCACACCGCGCAGGTGATACTCGCTCCTCGCTACCGTCGGCGTTGACTCTAACGCCCAGCGTTAGCTCTGCTAACTCGCAAGCTCGCTGCTCGCACTCCTCAGCACCCTAGTCGCCACTAGTCAAAATTCGCTACTCGCCACACTCAACGCCCCGCGTTGACTCGCGAGTAGGTAACTCTCTTGCCGAACTTACTCCAAGTTCGATGCTCGCCTGGAAGCACTCTGGTATCTCTAACTCGCTCAAAGTAGAGGATACTCTCCACTTTCAGAATCGATCTCTCTTAGGGGGGGGGGGGGGGTACCCCTCTATTTATAGAGAAAGGGGAGGCCTTCTAGAAGCCGAGCTAACGTCGGCGTTGAATCTAACGCCGGGCGTTAGCTCACTTCAAAAACTCAACACTCCCCCTTGAAGTGAGCTCCGGGAACAACTCCAAGCAACGAGCGAAGCCTCCGAAACGGCCCCGCAGATAGGGGCTTTGTGAATATATCTGCAAGGTTGTCTTCACTCCGCACATGCTCCACAGCGATCAAGCCACCCAACACCTTCTCTCTGATGAAGTGATGCTCGATCTCAATGTGTTTGGTCCTTGCATGACACACTGGATTGGTTGCTAGTTTCAATGCACTCTCATTATCCCCGCGAAGCACAGTAGGTCCGCTGACCTCCTCGTCCACATCCTCCACTAGTCTCCTCAGCCAGACACACTCCTGAGCTGTTAAGGATGACGCCTTGTACTCGGCCTCCGTGGTAGAAAGGGAAATAGAGTCCCGCTTCTTGCTACACCACGAGATAGCAGCAGCTCCACACAAAAACACGTAACCTGATGTCGACTTACGATCATCAGTGTCACCTCCGTAGTCTGCATCCGTGTACCCATGCAGCTTGAATTTAGACTCCTCTCCATAGGACAACCCCATCTCAAGGGTTCCCTTCACGTACTTCAGTATCCCCTTGGCTGCCTCCAGATGAGGCTTCCGCGGCTCCTGCATATACCGACTAACTCGGCCGACAGCAAAGGCGATGTACCGCCTCATGATAGTCAAGTAGATAAGACTCCCCATCAGTGCCTGAAAGATCTTTGGATCAGGAAGAATCCTCCCTTCTTCCTTCCAAAGCTTCAGCCCAGCCTCCAGAGGAACGGAACTGCTCTTCCCCTCCTTCATGCCGAATCTTTCGACGATCCTCTCGGCATACGCCCTCTGGGAAACATACAACCTGCCACTCCTCTTCTCAACTTGGAGGCCAAGAAAATAGTGCAACTCACCAAGATCCTTCATCTCGAAACGTATGGAAAGTTGTTGTCTCAGCGTCGCGACCTCCTCAGGGTTGTTCCCTGTCACGATCATGTCGTCGACATACAGCAGCACAAACACGTGAAGACCTCCACTCTTCTTCACGAACATGCTAGAGTCTGAGTCTGAGGCATCATAGCCGCAGAACTGCAAGTACTCCGCAATCTTTCCATACCAGGCTCTCGGCGCCTGTTTCAACCCATAGAGGGCCTTCTTCAGCTTGCAGACGTGATGTGGTAGTGACTTGGACACGTATCCAGGTGGTTGCACCATGAATATGTCTTTGTCAATCTCTCCATACAGGAACGCGTTCTTCACATCAAGCTGCCACAGCTTCCAACCTCGGCACGCTGCCAGAGCGATGACCGTCCTCACCGACGTCATCTTCGCGACAGGACTAAATGTCTCCTCGTAGTCCTCTCCGTAGGTTTGTGAGAAGCCCCGAGCGACAAGCCTCGCCTTGTACCGCTCCACTTCTCCATCCGCTCTCTTCTTAACCTTGTACACTCATTTGCAGGTGACAGGTTTGATGCCCTCCACCATGGGAACCAGGTCCCATGTCTCATTCTTCTCTAGGGCCTCTATCTCCTCGATCATGGTCGCGTCCCACTCCTTGATGCCAGCTGCATCCTCAAAACAGGCAGGTTCCCTCTCGTCGAGTGGTCCTGCGAAGAAGCAGGAGACCAAACTCATGAAGTTCCCCTCCTTATAGCAAGCAGGCGGGACGATTGTCCGCTTCGACCTCCTCAAGGCTTGACCACTATCTACCACTCCGGTAGACTCCTCTGCTTGAGCTCCTCTCTCAACTCCTCTCTCAACTCCTCCTGAAGCGGTGCTCTCCCTGCTTATTGAGTTCAAATCTCCCCCTGAGCCAGAATCTCCTCCTGAGCCAGATGGCGATGGAGCACTAGGAGATAGTTCCAACTCCACAGTAGGGTCCTCAGTGACCCTCTCTTCCCTGCTAGATTCTCCACTCTCCGGCAGCACCACAGTAGAGACTCCCTGGTATGAGACCAGTTCGTCAAACACTACGTCGCACGAGACGACGAACTTATGGGTCTGCGGATCCATGCACTTCCACCCCTTCTTCTGCTCATCGTAGCCGATGAAGATACACTTCCTCGCTTTCGGCTCCAACTTGGTTCTCTGAGCGTCCGGGACGTGCACGAAGCAGGTTGAACCAAACACTTTCATGTGACCCCCATTTAGCTTCTCCCCGAACATGAGCTGGTGTGGAGACACCATCCTGTTAGGGCTCAGAGGTAACCGGTTGATCACATGAGTAGAACACGCCATTCCCTCCGCCCATAAGGCCTTGGGAATGCTCTTGGCATGTAGCCAACTCCTGGTAGTCTCCACCAGATGGCGAATCTTCCTCTCTGCCACCCCATTCTGCTGAGGGGTGTGAGCGCATGAGAGCTCCCGCTGAATGCTGAACCTCCTGCAGAAAGAAGCAAACTCATTGGAGGTAAACTCCCCTCCATTGTCGTTTCTCAGCTTCTTCACTCTGCGGTTCAGCCTCCCTTCCACAAGCTCCTTCCACTCTTGGAACTTGTTGAATACTTCTGACTTCTCTCTCAGAAAGTATACCCATGTATATCGGGTGTAGTCATCCACCAGAACCAGCTAGCGCATACTTATTGCCTCCATAAGTAAGGGTGGCGCACAGCCCCATAACATCAGCATGTACGCACTCAAGAGGTGCCTTACACCTGGTCTCCGACTTGTCAAATGGAAGTCGATGTGACTTTCCATATTGGCATCCATCGCACACATGGCCGTCGCCGTAGGAAGAGAGATGAGGCAGGCCACTTACTAGGCCCTTTGCCTCCATCATCTTCAGCTTGTCCATCCCCACATGACCCAGCCTCTCATGCCAGATCACAGCGTTGTCGTTTGTCTTCAGCTTGTCCACGTAGGCATTTGCAGACAGAACATACAAATCCTTCACCCTTCTCCCGGTGAGCGTGACGTCAGCATCGACAGACGAAAGGTTCTTCAGGAACTTCACCTCCTTCGGTCCAAACAGCACGTAGTATCCAACATCCACTGCGTTAGCAACCAAGAAGAGGTTCTTCTTCATGCCAGGCACGTGATACACACTCTTCAGTGTCACTGGCTTCTCTCTACTCCCAAGGGACACCTTCCCTTCTAGCTCCACGGGATGTATCGTATCATCCGCAGTGATGATAGCATCCATACCTTCATATGCTTCCAAGGAGTCGAACTTCGACATATCTCCTGTGAGATGATGCCCGCAACCGGAATCCACTATCCAGTCGTTCTCAAGGTTGATGGAGGCTAAGACATCGACTGACGTTGCCGTCATCTCTGCCAGGAAACAATTATCCCCCCTCTCACCGCCCCGGTGACCTCCATCTCTTCCTCCACCTCTCTGGTGATCTTCCTCCTTGTTAGCAGCATGACCGGCCTTCAGATTGGACCGGCAGTCCTTTGTCATGTGCCCGTACTTCTTACAGGCAAAGCAAAGGGATCTCCCCTTCTCATCGCTTGCAGGGAGGAACTTCCTCCCATCTTCCTGAGATGACGTTGAAGGTCCATCTCTGGAGTTCTTCTTTTTCTTATCCCAGAATCTCCTCTTTCCTGAGAACAAAGCCTCTCCATCTCCTCCTGAGATGGATACTCCCGCCATCTGCTTCGCCAGGCTCTCTTGTGACGATAGCAGGTTCTCTAGCTCCAGTAAGGAGGGCTGAGTAGCCCACCCTTGCACGAAAGTAACGAAGGGGACATACTCCTTCCTCAAGCCTCGGAGTATGTGCCTCTTCAACGTCGCCTCTGAGATTGGCTCTTCAGGTTCCAAGGCCGAGATCTCCCCACACAGGTCCTTCACCTTCAGGAAGAAGGTGGATATCGCCATCTCGCCTTGAGTCGACCTCGCCAACTCATTCTCCAGGAATTGTAGCCGCGCTACATTCTTCTTGTTGAATAACCCATCGAGGGCTATCCAGATCACAGACGCTGACTTGCAACCTATGATGTGGTCAAACAAGTTAGGTGAAATGACTCTCTTTAAGGTGAACTCCGCCTTGGCGTTGGTCTTCCTCCAAGCTCTCATAGCTTGACCATTGTCTTCGATTGGAAAGACTTCTGTCTGCTCTTCTCCTCCAACGACCTCTCATAGGTCCTCTCCAAGCAGGTAACTCTCCAAGCAAGACTTCCACTTCTTGTAGTTGGTCTGGGTGAGCAGCTCGATTCCAAGTCCCCTAGCATACCCTCCTCCACCGTCCATCTTAGTTGCTCAGTCCTTGTTCCCACTATCCCTCTGATACCATATGAAATATTTGAAGTTGGAAGAACACGTCAACCAACAGGAGAATAAGGACACCAAACGATGAACACAAACTTTCACAATAATAACTCTTGGCAGCTAGTTACAAATGGACATGGCTGAATACAAGTTGCATCCAATTTGATTCACGACAGCCAAAAGTAGAAAAGAACTTGGTCACGGACAAGGTCCGCTTCTCCTCTGGAGCACACCGCGCAGGTGATACTCGCTCCTCGCTACCGCCGGCGTTGACTCTAACGCCCAGCGTTAGCTCTGCTAACTCGCAAGCTCGCTGCTCGCACTCCTCAGCTCCATAGTCGCCACTAGTCGAAGCTCGCTACTCGCCACACTCAACGCCCCGCGTTAGCTCCTAACGCCCCGCGTTGACTCGCGAGTAGGTAACTCTCTTGCCGAACTTACTCCAAGTTCGATGCTCGCTTGGAAGCACTCTGGTATCTCTAACTCGCTCAAAGTAGAGGATACTCGCCACTTTCAGAATCGATCTCTCTTAGGGGGGGGGGGGAGGTACCCCTCTATTTATAGAGAAAGGGGAGGCCTTCTAGAAGTCGAGCTAACGTCGGCGTTGACTCTAACGTCGGGCGTTAGCTCACTTCAAAAACTCAACACCAACCTCCTGTCTTCCTCGACTGCAGCCCGCCGAAAGCAGCGGCAATTACCTCCCCTTGATAGAGCCCCGCCGAAAGCCAGACATATACCGCAAATCACCTCCACCCTTGCTGCGACCCTCACCTCCTCGACCGCTCCTCCTCCACTGTTGTTGCGACTCGAAAGCCCTCCGGCAACCTTTATATCTCCTTCTCCAAAGATCCTCACCTCCACCCTTGCTGCGATTTCTGGACAGAGAAACCCTCCTCGACAGCTCCTCCACCATTGCTGCGACTCGGAAAGCTTCCTAACTCTGAAAGCTTCCTGCCAGGTTCCTCTCCAACCTTCCAGGTGTTTTCCCCCTTATCAACATTGCTTCTACTTCAATAGATGAAGAATGTAACACCCCAAAGATCGAGGTTCAGCGAAGTAGGCGGAATGGTAGTGTTGCGCTCGGGATAGTCTCAAAATTCCAGATCAGGTCAATGCGCACGACCATTGTCCTCTTCGCGCACGACCAGTGATCGTGCGCCAATGATCGTGCGTACCCCGCAAGAAATCGGAGTTCTGTTTTGGGCAGTGCGCACGACCATTGTCCTCTTCGCGCACGACCGGTGATCGTGCGCCAGCGACCGTGCGCTTATTCGCAAGAATTCAGATCCCTGTCTCGGACAGTGCGCACGACCAGTTCCCTCTTCGCGCACGACCACTGACCGTGCGTCTGTGATCGTGCGCCCTGTTTATTCTGTTCCGCGATTTTGAGCGGAGGAGATGATCGAGCCGTCCAAATCCATTGGAATTCGATCCAATGGCTAGGATTAGAGGCTGGGGGGTTTTAGGGCTTGTGAGAGGAGATTAACCCTCATTCTATTGAGGCTTTTCTCTCTCCAAACCTAGAGGAAGAAGGAGGAGGCAAGGAAGAAGAAGGGAGATTCCGTCATTGACGGAGCTCCGGAGCTCCGTTTCGCGAGCCGTTTCCAGATCTGGAGAGTGCAGCCCGGTGCGGTCCTTTCCATCCGTGTGAAATCTCGGATCCATGGCGAAAAAGAATGCTCCTAGGGTAACGATTCTTTCTTCCGTTGTTTGGACTTGTATTTTGTCCTCTCCTTCATTTTTCTATGCTTGCATGAGGGATCCCTTGTAAGACCCCCCCTCCAGAATCAACGGTCCGACCGGGGGATCTTATCGCACACCACCCTTTAGCACGACGCCGAAGCGACCCCGAAGGGTGAAGGCACTAGCTTCTCCAACCCTTTTCCTTGAACACTCCGAAGTCACGCCTAGGGGTGGTGTTAAGCGAAAGTCACTACACACCAACAGAGTAAGGAAGCAGTATTTTAGCGGAAGACATTATTAAAGAGTGCGCTTTGTTACCCTTAGCGGAAGACATTATTAAAGAGTGCGCTTTGTTACCCTTAGCGGAAGACATTATTTATAGCGGAAGATTAAATATCACAGAAACCATAATTTCAAAACCTGTATGAGTAATATTGATTTCGCCGCCGCAATGAATCCTATCCATCAAGGCTTCATTGCATCATATATGTATACCCTGAGATAGGGCGCAACAAAAGGAGATGCGGCTTAATGAAACTTTATACCTGACGTAGCCTGATCCGTGGCTTCATCCACACATAGGTGCTGTCACTCATCCGCACCTGTCACCTGTGCTAAAGACAAGTTATTAGAACTACAAGCAGAATCCAACTCCTACTAACATCCAAACATAATACAACAATTATAAGGAAGGGGATATCTGGACTCTTATTGGGCCGAGGCAGTCTCCCCACGACCACCGCCTACGTACTCCGTATCATCCTGCATACGGTCTCAGACCCACGTAGTTCTATTAGTTTCGCACGGGTTGCCCTCCCAGACCGTCCGTCGTGCGGGTTGCCTTAGAGTAAAACTCATAGGCCATCCGATTTTATCCCTTGGCACATTTTATACTCCCGGAGGAATAATTCTCGAAGGCAACATTTCATTCCCGTAGGAATCATTTCCCGAAGGCAACATTTCATTCCCGTAGGAATTATTTCTCGAAGGCAACGTTTCATTCCCGTAGGAATTATTTCTTGAAGGCAACATTTCATCCCCGTAGGAATTATTTCTCGAAGGCAACGTTTCATTCCCGTAGGAATTATTTCTCGAAGGCAACGTTTCATTCACGTAGGAATGTAGAAGGAGAGAAGACGAACTCTTTATAAGCTTAGCATATCTCCATCCGAGAAGGTACTACTAATTTAACTCGGCTGGCAATCAAATCCAACCTGCCTACATAGGGCACAACTGCATTCATGTAGACCTTCGTCGATCATTTCGGTGCTTGGCGATCAATCCCAAGTCATCCACATAAGACCCGCTTGTATTTATGTAAACTTCCGTCAATCACTTGAATGCTTGGTAATCAAGCCCAAGACACCCATAAGCTTTATAGGCACAAGAAGTAGCACAGTAGTGTGAAAGGGAGAAATAAGATGAAGAGTAGACGAAAATAGATAAGGTTTAGAGTCTACCATTTGTCGGAGGAGGAAGAGATGAAGCTCCCTCAATCGGATACCAAACCAGATGAAGATAGGCTCAAGTAAGAGGCGGAGAAGGGGTTCCTCTTGGGTGATGCTTATGGTGTGAGAGTCCCCCATAAATTTCATGCCTAGGCATATGATCGCATTCCTAATCTCCTACCAATTCGGAGTAGCACGACTCCATTCCTCACCAACTCGAAACGACAAGGAAAACTAATAAGTGGCAGATTCCTGCCATGGGAGGGAGAATTGAGGTAGGAGGAGGAGGAAGAGAGAGTGAAGCTATCATACCTTGTCGTGAGCTATGAAGGGCAACCCCCTTATTAAAAATACAGCAGCAGCCCCCATTAGACCAAGAGGGGACAAGAGCAGCCCCAAATCAATAAGGTAAAGGGGCAGCTCAAAGCAAACAGCCCCAAATCATCAAGGTAAAGAGCAGTTCAAAGCAAACAGCCCCAAATCAACAAGGTAAAGAGCAGCTCAACTTAACAAGGAGCAGCCCCCAAAATCAGCTCACAAGGCAGCCCCCAATTCAACAAGGAGCAGCCCCCAAAACAACAACCTGCAGTCCAACTTAACAAGGAGCAGCCCCCAAAATCAGCAAGGAAAGGAGCAGCCCTATTTCAACAAACCTGCAGTCCAAGTTAACAAGAAGCAGCCCCCAAACCAACAAGGAAAGGAGCAGCCCCAACAATTAAACCTGCAGTCCAAGTTAACAAGAAGCAGCCCCCAAACCAACGAGGAAAGGAGCAGCCCCAACAATTAAACCTGCAGTGCAAGTTAACAAGAAGCAGCCCCCAAACCAACAAGGAAAGGGGCAGCCCCAACAATTAAACCTGCAGTCCAAGTTAACAAGAAGCAGCCCCCCCCAAACCAACAAGGAAAGGAGCAGCCCCATTTCATCAAACCTGCAGTCCAAGTTAGCAAGAAGCAGCCCCCAAACCAACAAGGAAAGGAGCAGCCCCAACAATTAAACCTGCAGTCCAAGTTAACAAGAAGCAGCCCCCAAACCAACAAGGAAAGGAGCAGCCCCAACAATTAAACCTGCAGTCCAAGTTAACAAGAAGCAGCCCCCAAACCAACAAGGAAAGGAGCAGCCCCAACAATTAAACCTGCAGTCCAAGTTAACAAGAAGCAGCCCCCAAACCAACAAGGAAAGGGGCAGCCCCATCTCAACAAACCTGCAGTCCAAGTTACCAAGAAGCAGCCCCCAAACCAACAAGGAAAGGAGCAGCCCCAACAATTAAACCTGCAGTCCAAGTTAACAAGAAGCAGCCCCCAAACCAACAAGGAAAGGAGCAGCCCCAACAATTAAACCTGCAGTCCAAGTTAACAAGAAGCAGCCCCCAAACCAACAAGGAAAGGAGCAGCCCCAACAATTAAACCTGCAGTCCAAGTTAACAAGAAGCAGCCCCCAAACCAACAAGGAAAGGAGCAGCCCCAACAATTAAACCTGCAGTCCAAGTTAACAAGAAGCAGCCCCCAAACCAACAAGGAAAGGGGCAGCCCCATCTCAACAAACCTGCAGTCCAAGTTACCAAGAAGCAGCCCCCAAACCAACAAGGAAAGGGGCAGCCCCATCTCAACAAACCTGCAGTCCAAGTTACCAAGAAGCAGCCCCCAAACCAACAAGGAAAGGAGCAGCCCCATTTCATCAAACCTGCAGTCCAAGTTAGCAAGGAGCAGCCCCCAAACCAGGTATTGCAAAGGCAGCCCCCAACAATAAGGTATGAAAACAACCCCCAATTAACAGGTATTATAAGAGCAGCCCCCCAACATGATAGCATGAATAGGAAGCATAATTTATCCATCCGAATTTCTAGGGGAAAGGCACAGAGTATGCAAAAATGTATATATATATCATCCAACCAGATTTTTATAATTGAAATGCAGAATTACCCCAACTGATTAGGATTAGGGACTAGCCTAATATACCGAGCAGGTATACCCAATGAGCCAAGCATGTATATTCACGAAATTCATCTAGGTTTTCTAATGAATTGAAAGGTTAACCAGCTGGCAGGTATCACCAAGAGAAAAACCACCCCGATGTTAAATAAAATGCGACCCTAACCACAGATTGAGATTAGGAATTTCAAGATTTAACCAGCTAGCAGGTATCACCAAGAAACAAATCCAGGAAATCCCAGCATAGCAACCAAGTAATAGCTAGCATAAATCCAGGTAAGAACCGAGCATCAAGAGGGGCTTGCCGTGAAACCCTCTGCCAGGACCGAGCTTCGGGGAGGGGAAGAGGAGGGGGAGAGAAGTTCTTACCGTCCACCACTGCCCTCGAAGAGGAGAAGAAGCCTCCCTATGTAGCCGACGAGGCCCAATCCCGTGCCCCCACGAGCTCGCCTTTCGCCCACGGTTTCTCCGCCCTGGTTTCATCGCTGAAGTTGGTTTTGGAACAGGGCATCTCACTCCTTTGTTTATATATATAAGCTTATATATGTATATACATATACCCATTACACACACACATATTTATACACATTTATATATATCAAAGTATGCAAAGTGCTCACGAAATAAATGCGCAGAGGGTGTCGCTGTGTTCGTAATAATCACATGAAGTTAACGAAATTATTTGAAGTTGATTCCGAGTCCGTTATTCATAATTACTCGCTCAAACCAGTACGCAACTCAAAATAGATTATTTTGGCTACCTTTCGCAAATCTCATCGAATTTGAACGAAACGAATTGCATTGTGCTAGAATTGATCACGCGAGTCTGTTGCAACTGACTAGGGTGAAATTGGGGCTTGTTTTACCCAATATTCTAAAATGGCGTTGTTGCGGCGCTCGGTATTACTCAAAATAGTCATTTTCTCCAAACGACCTCGGATCGGGACGAAACGAATTCCGTTGCACTCATATTGACCATACGAGTCTAACGTAACTGACGGAAGTCGATTCAGAGCACGTATGCTCCATATTCTAAAATTGCATCGTCGTGACGCGCTACTATACTCAAAATGGTCATATACACCAAATGACCTCGGATCGAAACGAAACGAGTTCCGTTGCACTCGTATCAACTATACGAGTCTAATGCAACTGACGGAAGTCGATTCGGAGCACGTACGCTCCATATACCACTTCAGTGTTATGGCGAGGCACAATGCTACCTAAAACAGTCATTTCTCTAAATGACCACCTCTATGTGGTGAAGGTCGGGTCGTGATTGCCTTATGACCCGGCCTAGTTTCCTCCAAGGGTTCAACTGAACCGGCTAGACCCCTTTTCAGAGTCGGGATGTTACATCCCTTTCACCAAATGGGTGAAGTGTAGGATTCCCCCAAGTTCTTCGGAACTCCGGGTCGATTGTGTCCGTCCCCGGCATATTGCATGTAGAAAATCTGGTAGTCGTGCGGATTTAGGCATTTTGTGTGAAGCCTATTCGTGGTCGTGAGCCCGAATCGGTGATGCTTGGATTGCGACGTTGCATTTAGGTTAAGCCTAGAATGCGTGCCGGAGAATGACTCCGTGATATATGTGATAGTATTGCGGGATTTAAGTGTAAGCGTCTTGTGAAGACCCTGACGGAAGCCCCATGCTTTGCGAGTGGTTGAATGCAAACCTTCACCACTAGAATTGTTGAGGAGTGGTCTTGTACCTCCTTTTGGTTACGTGTAAAGCCCTAACGATCCATCATGCCCTCCGGCCGAAAGGCGGAGTCGGGTCTTGAGTCGTTACAAAGTAAACTTTTAAGGCTTGGGTGTTGTAACTTATGTTTTGTGTAGCACTAGCGAGTGCTAAACCCTTACGGGCCGAGGTGATGTCATACCCGCATCGTGTGTTCAATCGATGACAAGAGCACGGGAATTGGCTGAACTGAACCCGTTTCCAGGCGCGGCGGTAGGGGGATTTATCTCTTGTAAACCCGAACGACCTTGGGAGAGGTTGGGAAGGGCGTCTTGCCTAGACCGACAAAAAGCTCTTTTCGATCTAGAGTTTCCGGACTCTTGATGGTTTTGGTGCTCGGGAAGAAGTACCTTTGGTGCATGCCTTGTGAGCATGGAGCGTGCGGTTGTGTGTACCCACGTTTGAGGTGAATTGATGTCGTTAGCCTCATGCGGTGGTTTAGGCGGTTGTGGGAACCTTCGGGTGAACCCAACCAACATCATGTGCATACCTAGGTTCCCTTCTTTTGATGCTCAACCTAGAAGATTGATTGTGCTTGAAACCTCACCTTGTGTAGTTGCACTTTCTTTATTTTAGTACTTGTGCTAGTATGGCTTGCTTGCAGGGTAGAATCTCCGCCACCCTGGGAAAGGGGTGGGGTCGTTATAATTTGGTCAGCTGTGCTGACCGTTACTTTGTTTGCCACCGCTTGGTGGAATGTTCTTATGCAGGTGCAGGTGAGCCTAGTGGGAAATAGCGGGCGGTGGCCCTTTTGCTGAGTTGGCCCTTGAAGGCCAGCCTCCCTTTTCTGCTTTCTCATGTATTGCCGGCCTGCGTGCCGAAGTATGTTCTGAGTTTCGTACATTGGTGAATGTAAGGCCTTAAGGCCGTAACTCTATTTTATGGTTTCATTCCTATGATAGTGGACAGTTCTAAATGAAATGTTAAATCATTATGCTTCCGCTAGTGTTTAGTATACTCTGTTGTAGTTCTTTCTGTTTATCACCTTTTAACTCCTAGCTAGTGTGGTTTGTATGGCGTGGGGTCCCGGCCGGACCTACTGTTATACTATTCATACTGGCAGGGTGTTACAATTTGGTATCGGACTTAAGGCGTCGATCCGTAGTTTAGCGAATTCGGGACGAATTCCTTTTAAGGGGTGGTGTGCACGGGATGTGCATCCACCTAAAACGACAAAAACTAATAAGAATGTCCACTTAGGAATGGAAAAACATACTTGTTTGCGGAACCTGAGCGTTCCATGATTGTTGTTTGCTATGCTTTCAGTCACTAAATTGTCTCTTACACGATTATAGGTGACTAGGAGTGGTGCGGGGCCGTCTCAACCCCGTAACACTGCTGAAAGTAGTGGGTCGTCTGAGATGACAGCGACCACTCATTCGGCTGAGATGATCAAGTTAGTCGCTGAAGCGGTCTTCGCGATGATCAACACTCAGTCTGGGCAGCTTGCACAGCCTACTACTCCGACTCTGGATGTGGCCCCTGTAACTATTGCTGTAGTGGAACCTGCGATAGAGCTGAGGGTGGAACGTCGAGTTGCGCAGGTAGTAGTGGGGCGAGCGCGTGACCAGCAATTAAAGTACTTTCTGAGCCTCAACCCTCCATCCTTCGAGGGGACGGAATCCCCTGGGAGAGCTGCTGAGTGGTTGTCAGAAATAAAGAGGACTTTAATGTCAGTGCTTATAAGCAAAGATATGTTGGTAACCTTAACCACCTTCCTACTTATAAGAGAAGCAAGACTTTGGTGGGAAGAAGAGTTGTTGCGCAAGTTTAGTGGGAGACAACTTTCCGAAATCTCTTGGGAAAACTTCCATGATTCTTTCCTTCTAAAGTTTATACCCCTAACCGAGATTCCTGAACTACAAGATCAGTGTCCACACCTAGAGCAGGGAGAACACTCAGTGGATGAGTACCTGATTGAGTTCATCAGTCGGAATCGTTATGAGAGGTCTTTGTGGGAAGATGAGGAAACCAAGGTCAACAAGTTCTACAATGGTCTGCGAGATGACCTAAGACTAATGCTTGTGGGTCCAAAGTTACTCGGCTTCAACGTCTTAGTGAAAACAGCTAAATCTCTGGAAACGGATATGAAGAGTATGCAGCGCGCGAAAGACTTCAATGTAAAGAAGTCAGAGTTTCATGCGCCGGTCTCTCAGTCCAAGTCCGAGTTCAGAAGAAACAAGAGAAAGTTCAACTCTGTGGAAGTTAAGACTGCACGGTGTTCCTTAATTTGTTTCACTTGCGGAAAGGTGGGACACAAAGCCCGAGTGTGTCGAAGTGGTTCCCTAAAAGCAAAAATCGGAGAAGTGGACTATGCTCGTGTGATGGGTTCGGCTTCTATGGAGAAAGGCAAAGCGGTGGAGTCTTCGATTCCCCAATATTCTCTAACCCAGCCGAGAGTCTACTCTTATGGCCAGCAAGAGGTCATTCAGCAATGCGATGTTGCCACAGGTATGGATGATAATCTCCTAATATGATTTCTACCCCGTGTGCGGTTAGAGATAGAAATATGTCCGCTGTATCCGTTGACAACAAAATTCTATGTCTTGTATTTGTGTGCAATTAGGCCTTGTCCTTGTCCTAATTATCGACTATTCGACGAGAGCTCTGTTGGCGTGGGAGCATCGCTCTCATTTTTGTTTAAGGACTTCGTGTTATGAATCGAATTGTCATTTACCTTACTCAAGGATAGATTGGAGGTAATGCTGCCTAATAGATCTCGAGTGAGCGCGAATAGGAGAAGCTGTGAAAAGGCGCGAAGATGTTCTTCACCTTGTTGAAGGATTTGGGGCCTAAGACCAGTTTTGTGTTGTCATAGTATTAGCGGACCAAGCTGACCGAGAGGAACCGTTATCTGATTCCGAGAATCGACGACTTACTTGACCAACAGGTTGGGTCGACGGTATACTCTAGGCTTGACTTAAGGTCCGGCTACTATCAGCTTAGTATAAGGGAATGTGGTATTCCAAAGACAGCGTTCAGTACCCGCTTTGGGCACTATGAGTTCACGGTGATGCCGTTCGGTCTGTCTAATGCACCGTCGGTATTCATGGACTTTTTGAATAGGACGTTCCGTGAGTATTCGGATCAATTTGTGATCGTCTTCATCGACGACATTTTGGTATACTCTCAATCGGAAGAGGAGCATGTAGGACATCTGCACGCAGTTCTGGGTACCTTGAGGAAGAGTCAACTATATGCCAAGTTCTCCAAGTGCGAGTTTTGGCTACCGTCAGTAGCATTCCTTGGTCACGTCGTTAGTGGAGATGGAATTGCGGTTGATCCGTCGAAGATAGAAGCGATCCGAGCCTGGCCTTTGTTGAAAACGTAGCGGAAGTCCGAAGTTTCTTAGGACTTGCCGGCTATTATAGGCGCTTTGTGGAAAACTTCTCGAGGATTGCACTTCCTCTCACTAAATTGACCAGGAAAGATCATAAGTTCGTTTGGTCGCCCGAGTGCGCGCGAGCTTTTGAAGAACTGAAGAGCCGTCTGACCACGGCGCCCATTCTATGCTCGCCATGTGGTACGGAAGGCTTCGAATTTACAGCGACGCCTCAGGGAGTGGTTTGGGTTGTGTCCTAGTGCAGTTCGGTAAGGTAATTGCCTACGGCTCCCGGCAGTTGAAGGTTCATGAGAGGAATTACCCGGTCCATGATTTGGAGCTAGCGGCCGTGGTATTTTCCCTTAAGCTTTGGAGGCATTATTTGTATGGCGTGAAGATCGACATCTTTACCGACCACAAGAGCCTCAAGTACTTGCTAGATCAAAGGGAGTTGAATATGCGACAGAGGAGGTGGTTGGAGTTCCTTGGGGACTACACCTTCGACATCAAATATACTCCTGGAAAGGGGAATGTAGTTGCGGACGCGTTGAGTCGTCGGGCTCCCGCTCAAGCAAATTGGATTTTGATGCACGATGAGCGTCTAATCCGTGAGCTGGAAGAAATGGAGATCATTTGCGTTGATCGAAGAGCGTCTACTTCAGCATGCTTGAACTGGACGGAGGTTCAATACCACCTTGCCGACCGAGTTCGACAGGCATTGGAGCTGGATGAGAGCATGAAACGCTTTAAAGCGGAAACCGTTGACGGGTTAAACGCTGATTTCTCTTTCGAAGATGGCCTTATGTGGAAGAATGGCAGATTATGCGTCCCAAACGTTGGTACTCTACGGGAGGAATTGATGTACGAGGCTCATCATACCAAGTACTCTATCCACCCGGGGAGCACGAAAATGTACATGGACATGAAGAAACTTTTCTGGTGGCCGGGGATGAAGAAAGGCATTGCCCTCTACGTGGCCAAGTGTAACACTTGCGCGTTGGTGAAGGTGGAATGTCAACGTCCCGGTGGATTTTTGAAGTCCTTGTCGATTCCGGAATGGAAGTTTGACGATATCTCGATGGATTTCGTGCACGGATTGCCGAGATCGCAGCATGGAAACGACGCCATCTGGGTGATCGTGGACAGATTGACAAAAGTGTCGCACTTTATTCCGAACCGGAAGGATGATTCTGTAGAAAAGCTAGCGAAGCTCTATGTCGATAGTATTGTGCGGCTGCACGGTGTCCCTCGTAGCATCGTCAGCGATCGTGACGGGCGTTTCACATCGAAAGATTGGAGGCTTATCCATGAACTGTTGGGCACTAAATTGAAATTCAGCACGGCCTTCCACCCGCAAACGGATGGACAGACCGAGAGGACCAACAGGACTATGGAGGATATGCTCCGAATGTGCGCTCTAGACTTTGGAAAGAAGTGGGAAGATCATCTCTACATGATCGAATTCGCCTACAATAATAGCTACCAAGCCAGTATAAAGATGGCTCCTTTCGAGGCCCTCTATGGTAAGAAGTGTCGTACGCCGTTGTCTTGGGCAGAAACGGGCGATACTAAGCTATTAAAGCGAAAGGATGTTGAGGAAGCAACTTCGACGATCCGAACTATACGAGAAAGGCTATTGATTGCCCAGGATAGGCAAGCGAAATATTACAATGCCAAGCATAGGAACCTAGAGTTCGCCGTCGGTGACCGGGTTTACTTGAAGATCAAACCGTTCAAAGGGGTATCAAGGATCCGACGCTTGAAAAAGCTCAGTCCAAGGTACTTAGGACCGTTTGAGATTGTGGAACGTGTTGGTGATGCGGCTTATCGGCTTGCACTATCTGCAGAGCTGAGCGGTCTGCACGACGTGTTTCACATTTCAGTTCTGAGGAAGGCAGTGCAAGAGCCTACTCATATCGTTGCGGTTGACAAAGTGTCGGTGGATAGTGGGTTGTCGACGAAAGTCAAACCCTTACGCATCGAGGATACCGAGATAAAGCAGTTGCGGAACAAGTCCATTCGGATGGTAAAGGTCCGGTGGGATAATTGCGGCCGAGAGGAGCTAACTTGGGAGAGAGAGAGCAAGCGATGCTTGCGGAGTACCCCGAGCTATTTCTCTCAGGAAAATTTTCTTTAAAAACTGTAATTCCTGCTTTTACTGTTTTCGAAATTTCGGGACGAAATTCTTTTAAGGGGGGTGGAGTTGTAACACCCCAAAGATCGAGGTTCAGCGAAGTAGGCGGAATGGTAGTGTTGCGCTCGGGATAGGCTTAAAATTCCAGATCAGGTCAATGCGCACGACCATTGTCCTCTTCGCGCACGACCAGTGATCGTGCGCCAATGATCGTGCGTACCCCGCAAGAAATCGGAGTTCTGTTTCGGGCAGTGCGCACGACCATTGTCCTCTTCGCGCACGACCGGTGATCGTGCGCCAGCGACCGTGCGCTTATTCGCAAGAATTCAGATCCCTGTCTCGGACAGTGCGCACGACCAGTTCCCTCTTCGCGCACGACCACTGACCGTGCGTCTGTGATCGTGCGCCCTGTTTATTCTGTTCCGCGATTTTGAGCGGAGGAGATGATCGAGCCGTCCAAATCCATTGGAATTCGATCCAATGGCTAGGATTAGAGGCTGGGGGGTTTTAGGGCTTGTGAGAGGAGATTAACCCTCATTCTATTGAGGCTTTTCTCTCTCCAAACCTAGAGGAAGAAGGAGGAGGCAAGGAAGAAGAAGGGAGATTTCGCCATTGACGGAGCTCCGGAGCTCCGTTTCGCGAGCCGTTTCCAGATCTGGAGAGTGCAGCCCGGTGCGGTCCTTTCCATCCGTGTGAAATCTCGGATCCATGGCGAAAAAGAATGCTCCTAGGGTAACGATTCTTTCTTCCGTTGTTTGGACTTGTATTTTGTCCTCTCCTTCATTTTTCTATGCTTGCATGAGGGATCCCTTTCACCAAATGGGTGAAGTGTAGGATTCCCTCAAGTTCTTCGGAACTCCGGGTCGATTGTGTCCGTCCCCGGCATATTGCATGTAGAAAATCCGGTAGTCGTGCGGATTTAGGCATTTTGTGTGAAGCCTATTCGTGGTCGTGAGCCCGAATCGGTGATGCTTGGATTGCGACGTTGCATTTAGGTTAAGCCTAGAATGCGTGCCGGAGAATGACTCCGTGATATATGCGATAGTATTGCGGGATTTAAGTGTAAGCGTCTTGTGAAGACCCTGACGGAAGCCCCATGCTTTGCGAGTGGTTGAATGCAAACCTTCACCACTAGAATTGTTGAGGAGTGGTCTTGTACCTCCTTTTGGTTACGTGTAAAGCCCTAACGATCCATCATGCCCTCCGGCCGAAAGGCGGAGTCGGGTCTTGAGTCGTTACAAAGTAAACTTTTAAGGCTTGGGTGTTGTAACTTATGTTTTGTGTAGCACTAGCGAGTGCTAAACCCTTACGGGCCGAGGTGATGTCATACCCGCATCGTGTGTTCAATCGATGACAAGAGCACGGGAATTGGCTGAACTGAACCCGTTTCCAGGCGCGGCGGTAGGGGGATTTATCTCTTGTAAACCCGAACGACCTTGGGAGAGGTTGGGAAGGGCGTCTTGCCTAGACCGACCAAAAGCTCTTTTCGATCTAGAGTTTCCGGACTCTTGATGGTTTTGGTGCTCGGGAAGAAGTACCTTTGGTGCATGCCTTGTGAGCATGGAGCGTGCGGTTGTGTGTACCCACGTTTGAGGTGAATTGATGTCGTTAGCCTCATGTGGTGGTTTAGGCGGTTGTGGGAACCTTCGGGTGAACCCAACCAACATCATGTGCATACCTAGGTTCCCTTCTTTGATGCTCAACCTAGAAGATTGATTGTGCTTGAAACCTCACCTTGTGTAGTTGCACTTTCTTTATTTTAGTACTTGTGCTAGTATGGCTTGCTTGCAGGGTAGAATCTCCGCCACCCTGGGAAAGGGGTGGGGTCGTTATAATTTGGTCAGCTGTGCTGACCGTTACTTTGTTTGCCACCGCTTGGTGGAATGTTCTTATGCAGGTGCAGGTGAGCCTAGTGGGAAATAGCGGGCGGTGGCCCTTTTGCTGAGTTGGCCCTTGAAGGCCAGCCTCCCTTTTCTGCTTTCTCATGTATTGCCGGCCTGCGTGCCGAAGTATGTTCTGAGTTTCGTGCATTGGTGAATGTAAGGCCTTAAGGCCGTAACTCTATTTTATGGTTTCATTCCTATGATAGTGGACAGTTCTAAATGAAATGTTAAATCATTATGCTTCCGCTAGTGTTTAGTATACTCTGTTGTAGTTCTTTCTGTTTATCACCTTTTAACTCCTAGCTAGTGTGGTTTGTATGGCGTGGGGTCCCGGCCGGACCTACTGTTATACTATTCATACTGGCAGGGTGTTACAAAGAACATCAAAATGGCTTTAGATATATCCTCTTCTCCTTAACACTTCGAGCTACATTTATTCCCCTATATATGTGCGGACGACATTTGAAGAGCTTTAGAAATCAGTCGTCCTAAGATTATTATAAGATCATGCATTTCTTATATTCAAGCAAAGTTTTCACCATCACGAACATCTTCATTCAACCTACTGCCTCTTTGTCATCATCGTCACCGGAATAGTACACCTCTTCATCGTCTTCGATACATGTGTCCTCTTCATCTTCTTCGGTTTCGGCTAAACATGTGTCCTCTTCAAATGATTGCCACGGCTTGGCCTTCTTTTGCTTGCAGTGAGCCGGAACAGGACACCTCTTCATCTTCTTGGAGTCATGTGACCTCTTCATCTTCTTCGATTCAAGCAAAATTGTGTCCTCCTTCGATTTCGGCTAAACTGTTCTCTTATTCCTCTCATATATGTTACTAATATTTTTTCAATATTTTTAAAATTTATAATCACCAGTGATCTTGACAACCTGGATTATCTATTTTGGGTGAAGAGCAAGTTGAATGCTAGAGGTTCTGTTTGGCGCGGGGGTTGGGAGCGCCGATCCTCCATCCGCAACCGCCCTCCGCAACCGCCCTCCGCAACCGCGGTAGCTCCCCTGCGGTTGGGGAGCGCGTTTTTTGCCGTTTTCAGCGGCGGGCGCTGCGATCCGCGCCCGCCAACCACCGCCCCAAACGGCGATGAACTGTTGCTGCGGATCGGAGCGTGGATTCCTGATCCTCAGCCGCCGTTCCAAACAGAGCCAAATTTTAAACCTTTCAAATTCTCACGGACAGTGCCTTCGTTTGATTCAACTTATAACCCGTGCTCCACTCATTCTCCAGGCACTTGATGAAAAAAAAAACACATTCTTATGTCCCATTTGAAATGTTTCCTCCTTTCCAAATTTATTACGGTGGATAGGAAGCTGCTAGGTTTAAGATGCATTTTCTCCTTATTAATTTAGAGCGATGTTAAACGCAGGCCAGTTTTGGCTATATGTAGACCACAGTTTAAAAAAAACGATGTTAAATGCAGGCCGATTTTAGCTATATGCAGGCCATAATTTAAAAAAAATATATCATTTTTTCTTTTAAAACTTCAGGAAAAATAATTCGAGTTGTTTAATACTTCATATATTATGTGTTTTTTCTTTCCAAGCAACCGTGTCCCCAAGGAGTTTACTCGTTTGTCCGAGTCCGATGTGTTTTTAAATTACAAGTACTGGCCTAAAGTTATTCATGAGTATTTGCTACGGCGATGGCGATGATCGCAACGTCGTTGGCGATGACGGCGATGGCGGCGATTGCGGCGATGGCGGCCATGGCGGCCATAGCGGCGATGGCGTCGATGGCGGCCATGGCGGCCATGGCTATACTTCGGGTAGTTACGTCGCTAGTGGGGGTTCTTTGGATAACCGCACCCCCATGGATGGGGTGCGATTACCGCCTTTAATTAGGGATACTCCATCAATAGCTCTCTCAGATTTACTGACGAAACAGTGACATTCAACGTAACCTCGCACGCATGATATTTTACTTACTTATTTTATGAATGCTATTTTGCTTGGTGATTTATTTAGGAAAATATTAATTTGATTTTTGAATATGATATGTAAATATAAAATTTGGCCTGCATTAGCCGTGAACATAAAGCCCGATCGGGCCGGCCTGGACCGGGCCCGATCGGGCTTTTTCCTACATCGAGCCGGGCCGGCCCGGTCCTCCCCTGGAATCGGGTCGGCCCGGGCCGGGCAGGGCAGGACCGGGCCGATCTCGGGCCCGATCCGGGCCGGCCCAGTTTTTTTTAACTTTTTTAATTTAAAATTTAAATTTTTTAATTTTTATTTTTATAAATAATTAAATATTGAAATTTTTAACAAAAAAAATTTAAAAAATTGAAAAAATTTAAGGTTAGAATTAGATTGTATTAATATTGAACAATTGGAACGAAAAATTTGGAACAAAAAATTTTATTAATATTGAAAATTTGGAACAAAAAATTTAAAATATTACAAAATTTAAGTCATACAATTGTACAAAATACAAAATTGAAAATACAAACCTATGAAGGATATGATTCTTATAAAATTTAATTAAAAAAATTTTACATATATAAAAAAAGTACATTTAGAGTGCTCGATTTAATCATCTTGTAGATTCAACGCGTCCATTTCGTCTTCTATCTCCTCCGAGCTATCCTCCAATGCTGTTATGTGTTGCTTCCTCTTTAAACTGTCCAAGTAGTCCTTGTAGCATATGCAAATCTCCAGCGAATCTTCGTTAAGCCGGCTCCTCCGCTCGTTCAAAACCCTGCCACTAAGAGAAAAAGCGGACTCCGAAGCTACTGTACTAGCTTGGACAGTTAATAAATCACGGGTCATACAGGCCAAAACAGGATAGGTATTAGCTTTACCTTTCCACCAATTTAAGAGATCGAAGTTTTCGATCTCGTCCGAACTCATAAAATCGCTAAATTGAGTTTTTGTGTATAATCCTAATTCATCTAAACTACCAGATGTGCGCGCTTTTTTCCTAGAAGCTAAATCTAAAATTTTATTTTTAAGACTATCATTCGTTTTGGGTTGCTGTTGAAACCGATTTCTCGGTCTCTTGTGGAGCTCGGGGCCCTCACCGAAATGAGGGGCAGCTAGCCCTTACCGGTCCCTCGGAAGAGGTAAGGCCGACAACTCGAGCAAAGAACAAAGACTCTAGTCTCAGCGAGGAGGTCCCTCCACTAACCCGGAAGATCGTTGAGCGCTTCCCCTCCCAAGCCAAAGCTAAGACTCGGGCACCTTGGAGAGCTAGAGAGCCTAAACCAAAGCGACCTAGGGAGAGAAGAAAGCTCAAAGATAATGAATCGGTCCTCCTCCAAGGTGCCCTTTAAGGTCTATTTATAGATTTTGGTTTTGTGGTCTGTCAATAGCCAACTCCCGCTGTCCATTCTTACTATCCGCACCCCAAATTGGTCTGCTAACAGCCAAACTCCACTGTCCGGAGGGGCTAACCGCAGACCACCAGGGGTTTTCTGGTAAAAGACCACCCCAGGTACCAGCGAACCCGAGACCCTCGACCTGTTCAGCGAACATGAGGTTCGCCAAAGCCACCTAGCGAACTCCTTCGGCTGGCTGGCTCGCCTCTTCCCGAGCTCGCCCCTACCTGGGCTCGCTCTTGTCTGGGTTCACCCATCCTGGCTTGCTCTCTTGGTCGTGCGAACTTGGAAACCCCTTCCTGGCGAACATCGGGGTTGTACACAATCCCCGCTCTTCGCGAGGTTGTCTTGAGCTCGCGAAGAAACATCCAACCCCTGGTGTTCGCCGATTCGGCTGACGTGGCGGGAATCTTGTGGTGGGTCCCACGCCCAAAGCTATAAATACCGTCCGCCATGGCTAGTGATCAAGCTTTTTCTTCCCCATCTTCCTCGCAGAAAACAACTTCTCATAATGTCCTCCAAGCTGAGCGCGCGAGATCGACTGAAGGCTTCAAGAGAGATGGCGAAGGCCCAGGTCGCCGAGCGCAACGCCTGGATGTTCAACCCGGCCACATCCCCTTCCCCACAGTCTAAGAAGGCCAAGACGGTTTGGAGGTCGCAGGGGGAGGACGTGTCGTCACCTCCTGCCTCGCCCCCGCCGCCGGATACCGGGCTCGCACAACAGGTATTCTTCGTCTAGACTTTTTATATCGACTGCCCATTTACTCCTTTTCCTCTCGCAGAACCCTCCACCTGAGGAACGTATGGCGGGCTTCACGCTGACCTCTTCTCACCCTCCGTCCCCCGCGAGGTTGGGATCGCTAGATGCTGGGACCGGGACTTCGACTCAGCAGGCGCCTCTCTCGCAACCCCGTAAGTCATATGTATCCTCCTTTATCTCCGCTTAAGTCCGTGCGATATCTACACGTTTGTGGCCTATGCTGATACCCCACCGCCGAGCCCCAAGGAGAAAGGCTCCACACCGGTGCACTCGCCGATCCCGCCTAAGGTTAACGTGGCGACCCCTGGCTTCGGTCTGATGGGCAGGCGAAGTCCAGGCGGCTCGCTTCTCGACGGCGCCCAAGTCGCGGAGAGAGTGGTGTACCCTCCTGGTCTGGGGAAACCCCACGTCCCGGGGTTCCGCGAAAACTTCCAGGGTCGGCCGGAGTCTTCGCGCAAGCCCCGTCGCGAGTCCCCCTTCTCGCCAGGTTAGCATGTTTTCGCGGGCTCCCACCTCTTGCTCGTCCCCTGATCCTACTAACTCTTCCTTCGCTGAAATCTCAGGAGCCACCCCTGAGTCAGAGCACGGGAGGGTGGAGATGTCACCACCGCCTTCGCCTAGCCAGATTGAAGACTTCTTGGGTGACCCGGGCGACCCCGTGCGGATGAAGAGTCGGGTGTCCGAGGTGCTTCAGAAGCATGGCATGATGTTACGCGAGCTGGAGGAGCGGTATGACGCGGACCGGGCTGCCTTTGACGAGAGATTCGCCGTGATGGAAGACGCGAATGTGCGCTTGATCGCCGAGGCGGAGCCGGTGACTCGCGCAGATGTTACCTCGCCCGGCGTGCACATCTCGCGGGGCGAGGATCAAGCACACCTAATCCTGCGCGAGTTTAAAGCGCTTCGCGAATACCATTATCCGAGAGTGCCGCCGCGTGCGGGGAAGCGGGGTCGGGGTCGCTGGAAATGGCTTCCTTACCCCTGAGGCTGCCGCGGGTTTAATTCTACTATCCTCTTGCTTTTATTTCTTTCATGACGTCTGTTGAACAATATCTGGTGTGGCAATACTCGCGAGTCCGTCGTGACTCGCCTTTTATCTTTTTTTTTTCTTTTTTTTTTCCCTTTATTTATGTGGTGTGCATGTGGTTTATTTAGTTCGTTCGCTGTGTTTGATATGATCGCCCTCGTGGAGCGCTTGCGAGCTTCTATGCAACGCTATGCCCAGACCCCTTTTCCTCGCGGGCCGGCCTTGGGCGGGACTCAATTACCGCGCGGCGGTGAGCCCTGGCTCGCAAGACTGCAGTCCCATTGAGCAGAAATCTACTTTATTTTCGCTATCCGCACTCCCGACGCTTCGATTCCCGTGCCCACCCGAATTTCCTATAAATAGTTCGGATTCACTTTCCCACCCGTCGCATTTATTTCTCCAGTCCTCTCGCGTCTACGCTCATCTCTGTTCTCGCAAGATCGTGCTCGCGTTCGCTGCTTATAAGTTGCCTCTTCCTGACTCGATGCGAACGAATCAGCTAATGGGAGCGGATGGCGAGAGCGAGGGGCGGTCAAAATGCGCCTCAGCGTTTCAAGCCCACGAGTTCTACTGCGCGAACATCACGGCCGAGGAGTATAAATACGTTGTGGACCGTTATCTCCCGGAGGGTTATTCGGCTCGCTGTCCGAGCGAGAGATCTACATTGAACGAGACCGAGGCTGACGAGCTCGCGATCCCCATCGCGCACTTCGAAAATGGGTTGCGACTCCCTTTGTGGCCTGAAATTCGTCAGGTACTTCGCCTAGCCTTCTCGCCGTTTCGTGTCCGCTATCGCAACTTTCTCATTGTTCTTTGTAGGTGTTGCGGTATTATGGGGTGTTGCCGAGCCAGTTGACCCCAAATGCGATCGCGGATATTGTCGCGTTCGCCAGTTACCTGCGGGAGGAGAGGATCGAGTTCAGCCTCCTCGTTTTCCGCAAGGTATTTTCCTTCCGCGCCTTCCGAGACGGGACCACCTATTTCGCGAGTCAGCACGTCACCGTCTGCGAGACGGTGAACAAGAGTCACTATTGGACCCAGAAGTTCCTCCTGGTGAAGGGACCCTTCGGCAATCTCCACTTCACCCCCCTCCAGCGGGATGACGCCACTTACCGCCCTCCGAGCTCGCTGAGTGGCGCCGACGCCAAACTTCTCCAATACCTCTCCGGCAAGAACTTTGAAGTCGCCTATCTGCGGCGCAATGTTGACTCGCTACTCGCCGTTCCTCAAGGGGAAAGTAGGGCTCGCTCTCGCCCCACTCTCCTTTCCTTTCTTCATTGTATAACGCTCTTACTTTACAGGCGAGCGCGAGATCCCTGTTAATCCCCCGCACGCACAAGGCATCACTCTCACGGCGGACACTCTCGCGACCGCGGCGGCAGAGGCTTGCCGCGATCTTCCCACCGTCGGGTCCGGCAAGAAGCGGCCCCCTTCTGCGAGTCAGCCGGGTTCGCGGCCCTCCTCCAAGAAGTTGAAGGGAAAAACCCTCGCTGCCAAGGATAGGAGCGCGGTCGTCTATCTAAGCGAGACCGACGGCTCGCCCCCTTCCCCTGCGGAAAAGCCTGACCCCCCGGCGGACCAGGGTGCTGGGAGTTCTTTCGTGACCCCCCAACCCAAAGGCCACAGGAACTTCGGTCTGGGCGAGAAAGTCTCTGACATCCTCGGTGAACCCCTGCTCGCTTGGGACCCTAATGCCAATCGGATTTCCTGCTCCACCCTTCACCCCTCCTGGGTGGAGCTCGGTAAGGCCGGGGAGGAGGCGTTCTCTATCTCCTTCGGCTTATATGGCCGCGAGGACGCCGCCGCTTATAAAGATATGGGGCCAAGGCAACTGGTCTATGAAGAAATGCGAGCCCAGTTTCGCTCGACGGAACTCGCGCATATGGCGGGGCGCCGCTATCTGCAGGCGGATAGGGATATCCGCGCGTACAGGGAGGAGCTTAAGAGAGCTCGCGAAGAGATCAAGGGCCTTAAGGAGAGGGAGGAGGTGTCGGAAAGCCTTCTCGCCGGGATGCAGGGCAAGATGGTAAGTGACCTTTGGGTCTCTTTTCTTTGCCGTTTGCGACCTCTAGCCTTCTCTTAACTCATTTGATGCTCAGGATGCCGACGTAGCAACCAAGCTTCTCGCTCGCAACGACGAGCTGGAGTTGGAGAATACTATGCTGAAGACCCAGGTGGACGAGCTGGTCCGCAGCGTGCTACCTCCTTTGTTGGGATCATTGCTCACAATGTCCTAGATTTGGAGAAGTCCATTTCTAAGTCAAAGATATATCTCAGAATGTATTTGATATACTCTCTAGAATCAATGTGCAGGAGATCAGGTCAGGCAAAATGTTCATGGAATTTATTCAAGTTCAGAAGCGTCGAGACATCATACATCGCTCGACGCCTGTGACCCAGAAGCGTTGACTCATGTCTACTACTCAAATAGACAAGGTCGCCGCTGAAGTTCTGAGACCAAGTTCTGAAGCGTCGAGCCAAGGTGCATTGCTCGACACCTTGGAAAGAGAAGTGTCGACTTAACTTCAGTCAGCTCAGCGCCAACTAGAAGTTCTGAGTTCAAGTTAGAAAGCGTCGAGCCAAGTTATATTGCTCGACACCTTGGAAAGAGAAGTGTCGACTTAACTTCAGTCAGCTCAGCGCCAACTAGAAGTTTTGAGTTCAAGTTAGAAAGCGTCGAGCCAAGTTATATTGCTCGACGCCTTGGAATGAGAAGTGTTGACTTAACTCTTATCTGCCCAGCATCATCCAGAAGTGTAGAGATATGAAGACAGAGTTAAAAGGCGTCGACTGAGTGATGATTACTCATCGCCTGAGAAGGAGGAGCCGAGAGCTTCAGTCTAAGGAGTATGCGTCAAGTGTTGCTCGACGCCTAATTTAGAAAGTGTTGACAAAGACAGTAAGCGCTCAACGCCTCTTCTACAGATAGTCTGAACTGAGGAATTTCTTCTACAGCCGGCTGAGCTTTTGTTTCTGATAAAGACCGTTGAAAACATAACGTCATGCTGACGTGGAGGGTCGTAACTGTAATTGCAGATGGCGGGCTATAAATAGAAGGCATGACCTAAGGGTTGTGTAGCTAAGCATTAAAGCAGTGAAGAAAAGTTTTAAAAGTTGTTATCGTTTTCGAGTAAAAGTTTGAGAAAGATTTCTGAGAAGTCATCTTCCCTTTCAGAACCAATCCGATTTAAAGAATTCATTCAGCAATCTGGTGCTGATATTTTTTTCTGAAAGGAGGAGGTCAAGAAGGAAGAATCTGACTTCCTAAGAAGAAGAACAGTCATTACAGCCTGTCGAATCAAGAAGATCATTTGCTGCTGCTGTTCTATTGAAGGTTTCTGTCTGATCATTCAGGCAGATCAAGAAGGCTTAGCAATTGCAAACCTGAGTCTAAGTATTTGTTACTTTCTTTCTAAACTTCTGTAGGATCTGAGTTGTCAGATCTGAGTGTAGGATCTGTCAAGGATCTGAGTTGTAAGATCAGGAGTGATCTGAGTTGTAGGATTCATGGGTGAATCTGAGTTGCAAGCCTAGTTATAAAGGCTGAGGTAGGATCTGTGTGATCTGAGTTTGTAAGATCCTTTGGCGATCTGAGCTGTAAGACCTGTTTGTGGTCTGAGATCTGGAGGAGTTATAAACCCTATCTAGTACACTGCTAGAAGGTAGAAGGGGGAAAGTGGATTACCCAAGATAAGGGGAACCACTATAAAAATCTGTGTGTTCTTTTCTGTGGTGTTATTTTTCTTGAAAGCTCTGATCAGATTTATCTAGGTTATGTTCAAGAAGTGAAATAAATTTAAATAACCTATTCACCCCCCCCCCCCCCTTCTAGGTGATTAGCTACCCTTAAATTAAGTCTTTCATCCTTCTCCTGGGCGAGCCGGTTCTCAACAGAGGGCTGCCGAAGGCGAGGAACAGAGGCGGCGAGATGCGCAGGAGGTCGCTAATCTCGTCTTCACGACCCTTAAGAATGCGAGTCTACTCGCGGAAGACGCGATGGAGTTTACAGCCGAAGACGTCTGCCCGGACCTCTTCGACTTGGCGCTGTGGTTGGGGGCCCGCAAGAACGGCGAGGGCCCCCCAGAATGAACCCCTTTAGCTTCTCCTCCTCTCGAATGTACATTATTCTTTTTGGGCTGGCGAGATCGCCGCCGAACATAGAAAAATCTTGAGTAATGCTAGTTATAATTTTTCGTTGGTATTTATGTGCATGTTCGCGTCTCTTTGTTCTCTCTCTCGCATTTGATCTCTTTCTTCTGCTCATGACTAGTTAAGCGGCAGTGCTTCCGGAGGGCTCGCGAATGCGTGTGTCTGGGCTCGCCTCGCCGGGGTTCTCCTCTTATGGGTCTCGCGAGCCTGGGCTGTCGTCGCCCACGGGTATTGCCCGGCGAACTCGACCTTGGCGAGCTGAGGCATCGACATCCTGCGAACCAAAACCCCCTGACTCTAGTGTCTCGACCTGTTACCTCAGGCCTTACCTGCCTCAATCCTTTCAATTTTGCGAACCAAACCCTTCTGGCTCTACCACTTCAATTTGTTATCTTAGCCCTTGACTCTTATTACTAGCCTTTCCAGAGACCAACCTGAACCCCCCGTCTAGATGAGAGCCCGGGAGCGGAATCGATCTGGGGCACTCCAGCACCAACATATCCAACCTTGCCAGCCTCTCCAGAGATCAACCAGAACCCCCCGTCTAGGTGAGAGCCCGGGAGCGGAATCGATCTGGGGCATTCCAGCACCAATATATCCAACCTTGCCAGCCTCTCCAGAGATCAACCAGAACCCCCCGTCTAGGTGAGAGCCCGGGAGCGGAATCGATCTGGGGCATTCCAGCACCAATATATCCAACCTTGCCAGCCTCTCCAGAGATCAACCAGAACCCCCCGTCTAGGTGAGAGCCCGGGAGCGGAATCGATCTGGGGCATTCCAGCACCAATATATCCAACCTTGCCAGCCTCTCCAGAGATCAACCAGAACCCCCCGTCTAGGTGAGAGCCCGGGAGCGGAATCGATCTGGGGCATTCCAGCACCAATATATCCAACCTTGCCAGCCTCTCCAGAGATCAACCAGAACCCCCCGTCTAGGTGAGAGCCCGGGAGCGGAATCGATCTGGGGCATTCCAGCACCAATATATCCAACCTTGCCAGCCTCTCCAGAGATCAACCAGAACCCCCCGTCTAGGTGAGAGCCCGGGAGCGGAATCGATCTGGGGCATTCCAGCACCAACATATCCAACCTACTGCGGCCCCTGTACAGCAGTAGTTATAAACATTATATATGAAAAAGAAGAGTAAGACATTTATTAAATAACATGACAAAGCGTTCAAGGGTAGAATCGTTTCAAGTCATCCCCACTCCGGGCTCGGTCGAGAGGTACCCCTCCCACATCCTGGAGGTGATACCCTCCCGACTTGAGCACCTCACTTACAATATATGGGCCTTCCCAGTTGGGGTTAAGCTTACCCACTGCAGCCCCTCTGCCGGCCGCATCGACCTTCTTCAGGACTAGGTCCCCTTTCTGAAAGTGCTTGATCCGGATATGTTTGTCGAAATATCGAGCCATCCGCCGTTTGACCTCTTCCTGTCTGATGGTGGCCAAGTCCCGAAGTTCTTCCACCAGGTCCAAAGACAGCCTCTGCTCTGCGTTGTTGCCTTCTAGCCACCCTTCATCCCCCTCGCTTGCAGCGATCACCCGGGGGGTCTTCACCTCAAACTCTATGGGGAGGACGGCCTCGGACCCGTGAGAGAGCTTGAACGGAGTCTCTCTGGTGGCGGTATTCGGAGTGGTCCTCATGGCCCAGAGGACGGAGGGTAGCTGTTCCGCCCAATTTCCTCGAAGGTTCTCCACTTTCTTTTTTAGCAGGTTAACGATTATCTTGTTCGCCGCCTCCACCTGCCCATTGCTCCTCGGGTGGTGGACCGATGCGAACCTGAGGTCGATGCCGAGCTGGGTGCAGAAGCCAACAAACTCTTCACTGGCAAATTGTGGCCCGTTGTCCGTCACTATAGCTAGAGGGAGCCCGTGCCTGCAAACTATCTCCCCCAACACAAAATTCCTTACAAGCTGAGAGGTTACTTTAGCAAGCGCTTTCACCTCTACCCACTTGGAGAAGTAGTCGATCATGACCAGCAGGAACTTCCTCTGGCCGCTGGCTTGGGGAAAGGGACCGACCAGGTCCAGCCCCCATATGGCGAAGGGCCAGGGAGCCGTGATGGTCCGGAGTTTTTGAGCTAGGAGGAGTTGGAGCGGAGCATAGAGCTGGCATTTTGGACACTTTCTTGCGAACTCTGCCGCATCCTTGCTGAGAGTGGGCCAGAAGTAGCCTTGCCTCAACACCCTCCCTTCCAGGGTCCGACTTCCGGAGTGACTGCCGCACTCCCCGGAGTGGATTTCTTCCAGCACTCTCGGGACCTCCTCCTCGGAGACACATCGGGCCAGGAGTCCCGAGAGAGTCTTTCTATATAGCCCCCCTGCATGCAAAGAGTAATAGGCGGACTTATACCTGAAGCGTCTCTTGTCCACATCCTCTCCAGGGACTGCCCGGAGGATAGGAAGGTGATGAACGGATCCATCCACGAGGCTTGTTGATCCACTTCCATCAATTCTCCTTCCTCGATGGAGGGCCGGAAGAGTTCCGAAGTCGTCCCCCCCCGCTCGGGGACCGAACTTGGCTAGGAGGTCTGCCTGGGTGTTCTCTTCCCTCGGCACGTGCTTGATGGAGAAGGTGCGGAACTGCCCGATGACCCCCTTAACTTTTTCCAGGTATAGTAGGAGGGTTGGGTCCTTTGCTTCAAACTCTCCTTTGATCTGGCATGCTACCACCATGGAGTCCGTGGAGGCCTCCACGTCCTGCACACCCAGTTCTCGGGCCAGCCGAAGGCCCGCTATCACTGCTTCGTAGTCAGCCTGGTTGTTGGTGATTGGGAAATGGATGTTTAAGGCTTGCTCGATCCGAGTCCCCTGAGGACTCACCAGGACTATTCCCCCTCCATAGGAGTATTTTCCCGATGCTCCGTCCACCAACATCTTCCATGCTTCTGGGGGAGGTGGCTCGTGCTCCCCCACTTCGGCCGCATAGTCGGCCATGAAGTCTGCCACCGCTTGAGCCCTGATGGATGTCCTGGGTACGAACGTGATATTGAATTCGCTTAACTCCACGGACCACTTTGCCAACCTTCCTGAGTGCTCCACCCCTTCCATGATTTTGCGGAGCGGGTGGTCCGTCACTACTTTAATTGAATGGGCTTGAAAGTAAGGCCGGAGCCTCCGGGCTGACACCACTAATGTGAAGGCCAACTTTTCCAAAATCGGGTACCGGAGCTCTGCCTTCTTCAGCACTCGGCTGACGTAGTAGATAGGGAACTGCTTCTTCCCTTCTTCTCGGATTAACACGGAGCTTACTGCTTCGGACCCTACCCCCAGGTACAGGGAGAGGTCTTCTCCTGGCCTCGGTCCCTGGAGAAGAGGGGTTTGGGTGAGCTGTTCTTTCAAAGCCTGGAAGGCCTTCTCGCACTTCGGGGTCCATTCAAACTTCTTGTTTCCCCACAGTACTTTGAAAAAAGGTGCACACTTTTCCCCCGCCTTGAAGAGGAATCTGCTGAGCCCAGGCAATTTCCCTGTGAGGCTCTGAACCTCCTTCGGATTTCTTGGCGACCCCAACTCCATCACCGCTTTGACTTTGTCAGGGTTGGGTTCCACTCCTGCGGGGGTGAGCAAATGTCCCAGGAACTTCCCTCGGCTCGCCCCGAAGACACATTTCAGGGGATTGAGTTTCATCTTGTACCGCCGCAGGGTCCCGAATGTCTCTTCGAGGTCTCGGAGGTGAGTCCCAAGATCTCGGCTCTTCACCATGAGGTCGTCAACATAGACTTCTAAATTTCTTCCTTTCTGCTCACGGAAGACCCTATCCATCATCCTTTGGTACGTAGCCCCTGCGTTCTTGAGTCCAAAGGGCGTCATCTTATAACAATAACATCCATCCCCCGTGATGAAGGAGACATCCTTGATGTCCGGGGGATGCATGCGGATTTGATGGTAACCTGAAAAAGCATCTAAGAAAGACATTACAGAAAAACCAACGGCTGAGTCAACCAGCGCGTCGATTCTGGGCAGGGGGTAGCAATCTTTCGAGCATGATTTATTAAGAAGCGAAAAGTCGATACACATACGCCACTTACCTCCTCCCTTCTTTACCATAACGACGTTGGAGACCCAGCCTGGATACTGGATCTCCGATACAAACCCGGCCTGCAGGAGTTTGCCCACCTCTTCGCGGATGGGCCCTTCTGGGTGAAAATAATTTTTTCGGTCGGGGGTGGAGCGGTGGACGTTGACGCTACGCTCCGGCGGTAGATGGCATGGAGACTAGCCTTGCGGGTTGCCTCCACCCCTACCCATCCATGGATCACCCCGATCCCTCCTCTATTCCCCAGATCAGCTCTATCCTCACACCTTTCCTCATCCTCCTCTCGAGGTTCGACTTCCACAATCCTCACTAGCTGCAGCTGCTGTGGTGCGGGCGCTCTGCCCCTCTTCACCTCTAGGAACTCCGGGCAGGTGTCTGTTGAGTGACCTTCCACATCATGGAAGATACAATATGGCAACGTCACTTCCCCCGCTTCGGCCTCCGCCACTCTATTCCTTCTCCTTCTAGCGGTTGCTGCTTCCACCTCGCCTCTCCTTCCTCTTCCTCTTCCCCGACCAATTGCCATGGCCTGTTGAGGTGGGGGAGGCATCTGTATCGGACCCTGCCTCCACCCCAACTGGGGGGGTCTCCATTGACATTCGAAACGGTTACCCCTTCCCGGGCCGTAACCCCTCCCCTGCCCTTGCACTCCTCCACCTTGCGGCCTCCATCCTCCCTCCGGGGCCCGGGGCTCCTCCCTTCTCCTCACCTCCTGCTGCTTCACCTCCGGCTCACTGAGCTTTGCTAGCCTCTTGGTGAGCTCCGGGTTGGCTTCTTCACTTGCGACTTCCTCCGACACCCTCTCCATCAGCTCTTCATACGAGACGGGGGCTTTTCTCTTCAACGCCATCTTGAAGAAACTCTCTCTCAACCCGACCGCAAAGCCGAGTTGGAGTGCAAATCTAGGCATCTCCTGAGTGAGCTGCACTTCCTCTTGGAACCTATCGGCATACTGAGCCAGCGACTCCCTGGGCTCCTGCTTTATTGCGAAGAGGGAATCAGCGTCCTTCTTCCTCTTTTTTGAGGTCGAGAACCCCAACAGAAAACTTCGGCGCAAGTCCTCGAACGCGTAGATCGATCCTGCGGGGAGTTGATGGAACCAGTCCCGGGCCTTCTCCTTGAGAGTGACGGCAAAGAGCCGACACTTGAAGGCATCTGACATTGGCCTGATGGAGACTGAGTCTTCGAAGCTCTGTAGGTGCTGGACGGGGTCATCTCTACCGTTGTAGTACACTCGATCCCATTCTCCAAATCCCCCGGGGACGGGTGCAGAGAGCACCAGTTCGCAGAAGGGGCTTTCCCCTCCTGTCACTTTTCCCGGTTCTACTCGCCCCCCCAACTCGCTCGCCAAACTGGAGCTCGCCGGAACTGTACTCGCGAGGGCGGTGTTCGCCTGGACCACCCCGACTATCGCCGCATCCTCCTGGCGCGCGCTCACCAGCGCCGTGCTCGCTGGGACAGAGCTCGCCAACACTGAGCTCGCCGGCGCGGGGATCGCCGGACTGGCGAACAACACCCGCCCTTCTTTGTCCTGACCAGAACCCATGGCGACTTCCTTTCCCGCCCTTCCCCCTGGGGCGTTCACGCCGACCATCGCTGGGGGAGGGGTCGTCTGAGGTGCTGGGGTCGCGAACTCGCTCCGCAGAGCTGTGACCGTGAACCCCAAGGTGTCGAGCACCTCCTTTCTGAAATCTGCGAACATCCTGGCCATCGCCTCCTGAGGTGCCTCGCTGAACTCCTCGCCTTGCTCCTCGCCTCATGCCATAACCCTTCTCTGGAACTTTCTTGAACCAGCCACGCTCCACGCTCACCGCACCAAAATGTTGAAACCGATTTCTCGGTCTCTTGTGGAGCTCGGGGCCCTCACCGAAATGAGGGGCAGCTAGCCCTTACCGGTCCCTCGGAAGAGGTAAGGCCGACAACTCGAGCAAAGAACAAAGACCCTAGTCTCAGCGAGGAGGTCCCTCCACTAACCCGGAAGATCGTTGAGCGCTTCCCCTCCCAAGCCAAAGCTAAGACTCGGGCACCTTGGAGAGCTAGAGAGCCTAAACCAAAGCGACCTAGGGAGAGAAGAAAGCTCAAAGATAATGAACCGGTCCTCCTCCAAGGTGCCCTTTAAGGTCTATTTATAGATTTTGGTTTTGTGGTCTGTCAATAGCCAACTCCCGCTGTCCATTCTTACTATCTGCACTCCAAATTGGTCTGCTAACAGCCAAACTCCGCTGTCCGGAGGGGCTAACCGCAGACCACCAGGGGTTTTCTGGTAAAAGACCACCCCAGGTACCAGCGAACCCGAGACCCTCGACATGTTCAGCGAACATGAGGTTCGCCAAAGCCACCTAGCGAACTCCTTCGGCTGGCTGGCTCGCCTCTTCCCGGGCTCGCCCCTACCTGGGCTCGCCCTTGCCTGGGTTCACCCATCCTGGCTTGCTCTCTTGGTCGTGCGAACTTGGAACCCCCTTCCTGGCGAACATCGGGGTTGTACAGTTGCGTTATTTATTCGCGGGGTCGTGACCCGTATAAGTTATTGTAATAATTATAACTTTGCGTAAAAAAAGTTGTAAAACTTGTAGTACTAACGGGGTCATCCTCATCATAATTTATATTTAAGGTTAGATTAGTATTGATTTCGTCGATCAAATTTTCTACGTCTTCTATGTTAAGTAGCGGATTTAAAGCGGCGCACGAAAACATAGGCGGTATTTCTCTATAATATTTTAAAAAAATTTCTTCCATTATTTTAATTAAAGGAGCTCAACCTTGGTGTTGCCTATAATAACTAAATCTTTCTGTGATATGTACGAAATGTTCAATTATTAATGCGCTCGTTGGATAATACACTCTAGATAAAGAAACGGTGACCCTATAAAAACACTTTAGTAAATCTATATAATGTTCTATAATAGCCCAATCATTTTCATCTAAACCGTGTTCAATATTAAGCAAACTATAATATTCCATTAGAAGATCTTTTGTAGAACGGCTCTTTTTAACATTTTATAGGTTGAGTTCAATCTAATAGGCATATCTAATTGTGGTTCCAAATATTTCTGATTTTGTGCTTTACAAAATTTTCTAAAATCTTGAGCTCGTTGTTTAGTACAATAAATTGCTTTTAACATGTCGCGAATTTTATTAATATATTGTGACATTGCCTTTAAACTATCCTGTACCACTAAATTTAGGACGTGACAAACACATCTAGTATGAAAAAATGCGCCGTTGAGAAATGATTTTAAATCTCGTTTTAACACTTCAATTGCGGCGCCATTATTGGAGGCGTTATCAAGAGAAAAACTAAGTATTTTATCGTTAATTTTAAATTCCCGCGCACATTTCATAATAACCTTATATAAAGCTATAGCCGTGTGCTGGAAATCAAAACCTGTAAAACATATTACGCGTTTATTTTACTCCCACGAAATGGGATCAATCCAATGACAAGTGATGCAAAGATAAGCTAATCCTAAATTTAAATTACTCGTCCAAACGTCGCTCGTTAGACTCGCACGTCCTTCGAAATTTTCAAAATACCTAATTAATTCTTGTTTTGCTTCTAAATATAACCTAATCGTGTCGCGCCTTAAAGTAATTCTACTAACCTTTTGGTATTTGGGCTGAAGCCCCCCATGTATGTACTCTGTGCCGTCGTCATTGTCGAAGACGCTGAATGGCAGCCCACGTTTGATGACGAACTTCGCCTGCAGCTCTCGCTGTCGTATTTGATCGTACGTCCAAATCTGTCTGGCTCCAGAAATTTGGGCTTGACTTGACTCGGGAGGAGCTTGTTTCGACTCGCAAGACTTTTGGTGTCTAACGAGCGTCGAGTTGCCGCTGATGGATAGTAACTTCGAGCACATCTTGCAGCGCACTTTTCTTTCGGTCCCGACTAGGACCATCTCGAAATGCTCCCAAATACTCGCTCTACGGTTGTGCTCCACCACCGAAGTCGTACTTTGAGAAGACGACGCTGGAGTTGTGGAGGACGACGCTATTGGGAGAGCTAAGAGAGAGAGAGAGAGAGAGGTGGGGTGTGAGAAAAGAGAGAGGGGAGGGGGGGTATTTATAGGATATTTTTTGTTTTTTTTTTTAAATTAAAAAATTAATTAAAAAAAATAAATATAAAAAAAATGAGCAACCAACGGCTCTCTGCTCTCTCATGGCAGCATGGCTGCCACGTGGCAGCCATGCTGCCATGATGAGCCTAACGGCTCTAATAAGAGCCGTTAGGCTCAATCGGGCCTAGCCCGAGACCGGATCGGGCTATGGCCGACCCGGTCTCGGGCTAGCCCGATTTTCGGGCTTTACCCGGCCCGGACCGGGCCGGGTAGCATGGCCAAACCGTGGCCCTTTTAGGGTCCCGGGTAAGGGCTCGGCCCGGTTCGGGCCTGAACCGGGCCGGGCTTGACCGGGCCTTGATCGGGCCGGCCCGTCAGGCCCGGTTTTTATGTTCATGACTAGCCTGCATGAATAATTTTTTGGCCTGCATATATCTGGGGCGTGCATATAGCCAAAACCGGCCTGCATTTAACATCGCTCTTAATTTATCGTACAGGAATTTTCAGCTCCTGTTTTGCAGCAGCAATCATACGCTGGAGAAGCCCATTTAGGCCAGGTATTTACATGCTCAAAATTCCTTTAGTTTTTTGCTGTTGGTTTCATTGTATATATATGGATTACACCATAGAAATATATGGTTGTTGTTGTAAGTTTTTCCTCATTTTGAGTGGACTAATTCAATCGAGTTGTCTTGATCAAGTGTATGCATTAGTTCGAGTTCATTTGGATCTCCCGCGAACGTGCGCCAAATTTTGGTTTGCGCGGATTGTCAAAACCCGTGATAGGTGGGCTAGACTAATTCGGACTACATTACGCGAGCTTGGTCTTCCCTTGACACGTTCAGATCGATCGGTTCTAATTTGTGCGCTCAATTCATTTTACGTACGCATGAATTTTAGATTAAAAGATAGTTTGGGGTGCCTTTAGTAATTTCTCCCCACTCTCTCAATCCCTCTCCTATTAAAAGGGAATAAGAGCCAGTTATTTGATCTGAATCATTTTTAGTGAACAAGCGTGAAGTGGAAACGAACGGTTATTTTGTCCTTCAGCCCAACGCTTCCATTGGAAATTGCTCCCTTTTATTTTTCTGCTTCATTTTTGTTTCTGCCGCCAACGGATTTGCAGAGGAGATTTCGAACACCATTAAACCCGAGCATTTCTTCTTATTCCGGAGAGAAATCCACTCGGGGTTGTCTTCTTCTTCTTCCTCAGATCTACCGAACCCTGCAAAGCCTCAAGAGAGGAGATCTCCATTACAGAAGACTAGAAATTAATTTCTTCTCGGTCCAGTGGTCTCTTCTACATATATGTTGGAGTCTTCGACTAGTGCGGGAAACTTTATTCGGAGAAATACTAGCACTTTGTTGAGTATGTCGGCGACCATGCGACACGAAGCCGAGTCAAAGAATGGTACGCACTTTATTTTCCGCACTTCAATTTTGTTAGCGTACCATTTCATTACCTTCATATTATTGTGTTCGCATTAATTTTACAAGTGATACAAAATTATTTTGATCACACCATACCGTAGGAATTAATTAATTATGTTCTTGACGATCTTGTTCGCATATGTCAAATTACATTGTTTATTCTTAATCTAACCTTTTCCGCATGTTTGTGACCTTATGCGCTTAGTATAATTTTCTAACGATCCTGTTCGCATATGTGCACAGAACTCCATACAAAATAACCCTAGAACTCCATACAAACTAAGCAATTTGAAGAGCAATTTGGTGACTTTATAACTCCATATAACTCCAACAAAATAAGCATAGGGGTTTGGAGTTATAACTGTGAATATGTGTATATGTTTCATGAGTATAAGTGTATAACTGTCCATATGTGTATATGCTTCACAACTTAATTATTTATAAAGAAATTTGATATATAAAGCTAATTGAAATCTCAATGGAGTTTTTTTTTCATGTTGGGCGGTAAATCGCAGAGGAGTTTGGTTGCCTTATGAGTTGTATAAAATAATGATAGTACAAAAGATTTTATGAGTCATATATATGCTTAGTGAAAGTCAAACTCGTTCTCTTTTATATTTAATTTAAAAAAATTTACATTGGTTTGATTATGGTTGACTGTCTACCAATTATATATTATCATAAGTTTCATGTTACCGACATTCAGGCGGATGAGCCAGAGTGGCAGGTGTACTCGAAAAGGATGCGCACAGGAGCGAGCGACGGCGGTGCAGGACCGAGCGGTTCGGCGGGTGCGGCCTAGGGGAGCCGGCCGGTCAACTATCTTGCTTTAAAATTCAGCTTGTATTTTTATTTTGGGAATTTTACTTTATGCTTTTGGACTCTTGATGGTTCCTCCTATATATGGGGACAACTTTAGGGCTATTGTATCTTTGGATCAAGGAACTATTGAGGCTGGTCCCCTTGCTCTCTCTCTCTATCTCTCGTTCTCTCTATTTCTCTCTCCCGTCGCGTTCCAGCCATTTCTGGCACCCGGCCGACCGCCCCTCTCCTTGGACATTCCTGGCTTCTCCGGCGTGAATCCTTTGGGGTGGATCGCACGTGCGGAGCAGTTTTTCGACCTCAACGCCACGCCCGACGTGGATAAGGTGGCCACAGCCATCGTCGGCCTGGAGGGCTCGAAGCTCCATTGGGCTCGGTGGCTCTGACAAGTCCACCCCGACATTTCCTGGACGGAGTTCAAGCGTGAGATAGTTACCCTCTACGATTCCCCTTACACCGGCTCCGCCGTTGAGCGCCTATGCACGAATCACCAATCCACCACCGTGGACGCATATATAGACGAGTTCGTGGCACTCGTGACTCAACTTCCGAGACTTCCACCCGAGCACTATTTGGGTTTCTTTCTACAAGGCTTGAGCCCCAACATCCGCTCTCGCATACGTACTCACCAGCCCCGTTCGGTGTCGGAAGCCCTCGAACTCGCCCGGGAGGTTGAGGCGTGTAACACCCCAAAAATCATAGTCCAGCGAGGTAGGCGGAGTGGTAGCGTCGCACTCGGAATAGGCTGAAAATTCCATAGCAGGTTCTTCGCGCACGCTCACTGGCCTCCTTCGCGCACGACCAGTGGTCGTGCGCCTGATCGTGCGTTAATTCCCAGGGGATGAAGGTCGGCTGATCGTGTAGTGCGCACGATCAGGGGTGGTTGGCCGCGCACGATCACTGACCGTGCGCCGCTGCTCGTGCGCACTGTTTTTTCTGCTCCGCGAAAAGTGACGGGAAGATGATCCGGCCGTCCAAAAATGTTGGGATTTGATCCAACGCCTGCGATGGATGGCTGGGGGGTTTTAGGGCTTGGTAGAGGAGTTAAACCCTCATTATTTCCAAGACTTTCTCTCTCTTAGGTTGGAGAAAGGAGGAGGAGGCAAGGAGGAAGGAGAAGGGGAATCCGCCATTGCCGGAGCTTCGGAGCTCCGTTCGTCGATCCGAGACCGGCAACGCGTAGAGGGCATCGAGGCGCTTCTTCTCCACCGTTTGTTTGCAAGCTTCTCATGGCTAGGAGGAGATATCAAAAGGTAACGACATTTCTCCTCCCGGTCTTTAGGATGCGTGCATGGCATCCCTTTAATTTCAGCATTTTGGCACCGGATCCGTCGAGTGGGAGGGATCCGGGTCGCCTTGGTTCAAAAGGAACCATCGGGTTGATTGAGTCCGTCCCCGACATGATTTGCACTAGAGATCCGCTCCGTTAGCGGATTAGGCATTGTGGGTGAAGCCGGATTTGTGGCCGTTGGTCCGATTCAGTGATGTTGATTTACACGCATTTTAGGGGTTTTGTTAGAAATCCGAATACGGCGAACTCGTCGTTGTGATGCCCTTGTAGCTTCGTGTGGTAACGAACGTCGGGTTTAGGGCGGAGAATAATGTGCGGAATTTGGGGCTTGTGATGCCTCGTGTTGTGCGAAGGCGCGATTGGTCTTTGTGGTCGGCTGGCTATCCCGTGAAGACTGAGATTCACGTGTGGAGAGTGTCCCGGCAAGATTAGTCCCTTCGATTGTTGACTAACGAGAATGTCTGTGCTACGGATGAGTCCGTTGACGGTCGCCAGGCGAGGCAATCGGTGGACGTTGTCCCGAGAGTAAGTCCAGGGCCTTGGGACATTTTTGTTAGCCAGAATTCTTAGTATCGATCTTGTGTGTTGTTGGCGGCCCGAGCGTGTGAGCTGTTAGACAAGCCCGATGGCATGGTGAGCCAGGCGAGGTGGGTCTCAGCGAGAGCTCTTGGCCTTGGGCTACGATGCCCTTGCTGGGAAATGATAAGTACCTCTGTGTTTGTGATGTGATGATGATGTATGATGATGTGATAGATTCATACACTTTAGGGTGCCTTGGGTGAAACCCGGGTTTGCATTCATTTTGCATTGGTAGGCCCCCTTTTTATTATCTGCTCAACATAGAAACGTGGATGATGTATGTGACACTCACACCTGTTTTTATGCTATTTTCTTATATGAACATTTGCATACGAAGTGCTGACTTGCAGGGTAAAGTAGTTTCCCCGGGGTCCGCTAGGACGGCAGGGAGGAGGGATGTTGTTACACGGTTTGTGGTCAGCCATAGCTGACCCTCGTTTACCGCTCTTTGTGATTTGGTTGCAGGACAAGAATCGCAGGCTGGACCCAGCGCGCCGGCCAAAAAGGCATAAAGCTTCATGAAGTGCTTGTCTTTAAGTCCATGCACTTCTATTATTGCATTTTGTTTAACCGGCTTGCATGCCGAGGTAGTTTAGGTAAAACTACTATTTTTCCCCTTTTGTTGGGATGTCTTTTCGAGTTGAATGTTTGGTGATTTTATATGGACTGTGATTTTGTAAGGCCTTAAGGCCAATTGGACTCCTATGTATTGTGGACAATCTCTGGGGTTTCATTGTTTGTTTCCGCTGTGTTGTCTGAGTTTTGAGTTGGGTAGTTAATATCATCTTTTAATACCAAAGCTGTGGCGGTTATATGTTGTGGGGTCCCGGCCGGACCCATATTATATGGTCACTACAGGGGAGGTGTTACAATTTGGTATCAAAGCTAGGTTTGAGTATTCTTGCGAGGTCTAGTGTATTTGGATCGCGTAAGAGATTGTCCACAAAGGAGTACTGTGCGGGATCAAGAGTATCTCTGCGTTTGGGTCTTGCGAATAGAGCTTGATAAGTCTTCTTCCTTGCATATGCTAGGATGTTGGCGACGATGCGGGGACGTCGAGGAGGCAAGAGGAGCCTTCGGGAAGCAGTGCGACTGCTCCGGGCCTCGTGAATGTGGGCATGTCCCCGGCTGATTTCTGTCGCATGCTAGCGGAAGCAATGGTAGCGGCCCAAGCTGGAGCGATGCCACGGGTTCCGACACCGGTGGTGCAAGTTGCGACTCCTGTTACTCCGGCGGCTACGCCGGCTACACCGGATGTCGAAGTGGGGCAAGCAGAGCCAATAGCAGAGAGAGCTTTTCCGATGGGTGATCGATTCATGAAATACTTCTTGAGTTTCCACCCTCCGACATTCAAGGGAGTGGGCACTCCAACGGATGCCGAGGATTGGCTTTCGAGGATCCAGGAGCTCTTGAAGGCAGCTGAGACCCCAGATGAGAGGCAGTCTCACTTTGCGAGTTTCATGTTAGAGGGCGATGCGAAGTTGTGGTGGGTGAACCATAACGGTCGCCATTTTTGTTGGGCGTGTTCCGTCCATGGAGGAGTTCGGGAACGCTTTCCTCAAGAGTTATATTCCGTCCTCGACAAGGTTAGCACTACAGTGGCATTTCTGCATTTGGTGCAGCGGGAGAAGACAGTGGATGAATATCTGCAAGAGTTTACTCGGTTGGGTCGTTATGCGGGAACGACTATGGCAGATGATGAAGAGAGGGATAATCTCTTCTATCAAGGGCTGAGAGAAAATTTAAGGCAACCACTCATAGCCTTGAAGAATGCGGGATTCAATGAATTGGTCGAAGCCGCTCGCACACTGGAGAGCGACTTGGAGCAAACCCAACGGCGAAAGGGTGTTGCGGCAAAGCAGGGAGAAGGAAAGCCTTCTCAGTCCCAATCTCAGTGGAAGTCTGAGGGAAACCGATACAAGAAGAAACCCCGTCCTAATAGGACTGGGGAGAGAAGTGGCGCACCCTCGGGAGAATTTCGATTCAAAGGTCCGTTGACTTGTTACCAGTGTGGCAAGGTGGGTCACATTAGTCGGTATTGTACCGAGGGCGGAGCTGAGCAGGAGCCGAGGCAGGAACAATCGGTGCGTTCCGGTCCTAGTGTTGTAGAGAAGGGGAAAGCAGCGGAGTCAAGTGCTTCGCGGTTTCCTCCAGTGCAGCCGAGAGCGTATAGTCTTGGGCAGCAGGAAGCGATACGTCAACCCGACGTGGTGACAGGTACGAAAAGTTTAAGTTTTCGTTTGTTACTATAATGTAGGTTGCAGCCTTTTATGTTTATTTTTGCACGTGGTTAGGTTTCGTGCTAGTTTCGGGCTACCCCTCTCGAGTGTTGTTCGACACGGGGGCGTCACACTCTTTTCTTGCGGAAAGTTTTATCCGGAAGATTGGTGCTGAGTCCGTAGAGGCAGAAGTGGAGCTGAGGGTGCGTATGCCGAATGGGTCTTTCATGACTACCATGAGGAAGGGACGCATTGTGATGCAAATTGGTGATTATGAATTCGTGTTGGTAGCAGCGATTCTGCCACTAGCCGAATTCGACGTTATCTTAGGGATGGACTGACTTGCAGCACAGCGAGCTAGTATCGACTGCCAGTTGAAGGTGGTAACCCTGAGAGGTGAAGGTATAACATAGGTCAAGTTTGAAGGCCTAAGCGGAGTTGCTTGCTCCCTGATTTCCGCCGTGCAAATGAGGCGTGCAGTAAACCAAGGAGGCGAGGCGTTTTTGTCTTTGTTGGAGACTCGCTCCACAAAGTTGGCCATTGGAGAAGTTCCGGTGGTGGAAGAATTTGAGGACGTATTCCCCGAGGAGCTTCCGGGAGCACCTCCTCAGCGTGAAATCGATTTTTTCGATCGAGTTGGTACCGGGTGCGAGGCCGGTGTCGCGTCCTCCGTTTAGGATGGCACCGAAGGAACTGTCCGAGTTAAAGGTTCAGTTGCAGGAGTTGTTAGAGCAAGGGTACATTAGGCCCAGCTCTTCGCCGTGGAGCGCGCCGGTATTGTTTGTGAAGAAGAAAGATGGAAGTATGCGGTTGTGTATCGACTACCGTGAACTGAATAAATTGACCGTTAAGAATAAATATCCGATTCCGCGAATCGATGATTTATTCGACCAGTTAGTAGGGTCGGTGGTGTACTCCAAGTTGGATTTGAAGTCGGGATACTACCAGTTGAAGATTCGAGAAGAGGACATCGCTAAGAAGCGTTTGGGACTCGGTATGGCCATTATGAGTTTTCGGTGATGCCGTTCGGACTGACGAATGCGCCGTCTGTCTTCATGGATCTGATGAACCGGGTTTTTCGACCGTTTCGAGATTCGTTCGTGGTGGTGTTTATTGATGACATTTTGGTGTACTCAAAAACAGAGGCAGAGCATGAGTCTCACTTGAGGCAAGTATTGCAGACTCTAAGAGAGAATCAGCTTTATGCTAAGTTCTCAAAATGCGAGTTTTGGATCGAGAAGGTGGCTTTTTTTTTTGGTCGCGTAATTAGTGGAGATGGGGTGGCAGTAGATCCAGCGAAGATTGAAGCCATTAGGGATTGGCCTGTATTGAGAACCGTGGCGGAAGTCCGGAGCTTCCTTGGACTAGCCGGTTATTATAGAAGGTTCGTGGAGAACTTTTCGCGGATGACGTTGCCCCTCACCACTCTCACTCGCAAGGACCAAAGGTTCGTATGGACACCGGAGTGTGCCCGTGCATTTGAGAATTTGAAGGAAAGGTTGATGTCTGCTCCAATCCTTAGTCTTCCTAGTGGGACGGAAGGATTTCAGATTTTCAGTGACGCGTCAGGTTGCGGGTTGGGTTGCGTGCTGGTGCAGCACGACAAGGTGATAGCGTATGGGTCAAGGCAATTAAAGACTCATGAGAGGAATTATCCCGTCCACGATCTGGAGTTGGCGGCTGTAATTTTTGCGCTAAAATTGTGGCGGCACTACGTTTATGGTGCGAAGGTGGAGATCTTCACAGATCACAAAAGCCTGAGGTATCTCCTAGACCATAAGGATTTGAATATGCGCCAGCGTAGGTGGGTCGAGTTCCTTGGGGATTACGACGTGGAGATTCAGTTTACGCCAGGGAAAGCCAACGTGGTGGCAGATGCCTTGAGTAAGAAGTACTCCGGGCAAGGAAATTGGATGGAGGCGCATGACGAGCGTTTGATTCGAGACCTGGAGTCTCTTGATATTACTTGTGTGGCAAGAGGCGAGTCTGGCGTGGCTCGTTTGAACTGGAAGGAAGTGTCGAACGCCGATGTCTTGGGCAGAGGTGGGAGACACTAAGCTGTTGGGAAAGCAAGTGGTGGAAGATGCTTGCGAGATTGTGCGGACGATTCAGGAGCGCATGAAGGTTGCTCAGGATCGACAAGTGAAGTATTTCAACGCGCGCCACAGAAATGTGGAGTTTGCAGTGGGCGACATGGTCTACCTGAAGATCAAGCCGTTCAAGGGTGTTTCGCGGGTGCGGCGACTCAAGAAGTTGAGTCCGCGGTATTTGGGTCCGTTCGAGGTCACGGAACGTATAGGCGAAGCAGCCTATCGTTTGGTGTTATCCGCAGAGCTGAGTGGATTACATGATGTCTTCCACGTCTCTGTGTTGAGGAAAGCTCTGGTGGAGCCGAGCGTCGTAGTCGAAGCGACAACGGTGCCGGTGATAGAGGATTTGGGGACGAGGGTTCGTCAAGTTGGCGTGGAGGATTCGGAAGTCCGGCAGTTGCGTAACAAGGAAGTCAAACTTGTAAAGGTGCGATGGGACAACTACGGGCGAGACGAATTCTCTTGGGAGCGTGAGCAAGCGATGCGGGAGGATTTCCCGGAACTTTTTGCTCCAGGTATGCTTTATGAATTTCCTGTTTAAATTCTGAAATTTCGAGGACGAAATTCTTTTAAGGGGGGTGGAGTTGTAACACCCCAAAAATCGTAGTCCAGCAAGGTAGGCGGAGTGGTAGCGTCGCGCTCGGAATAGGCTGAAAATTCCATAGCAGGTTCTTCGCGCACGCTCACTGGCCTCCTTCGCGCACGACCATTGGTCGTGCTCCTGATCGTGCGTTAATTCCCAGGGGATGAAGGTCGGCTGATCGTGTAGTGCGCACGATCAAGGGTGGTTGGCCGCGCACGATCACTGACCGTGCGCCGCTGCTCGTGCGCACTGTTTTTTCTGCTCCGCGAAAAGTGACGGGAAGATGATCCGGCCGTCCAAAAATGTTGGGATTTGATCCAACGGCTGCGATGGATGGCTGGGGGGTTTTAGGGCTTGGTAGAGGAGTTAAACCCTCATTATTTCCAAGACTTTCTCTCTCTTAGGTTGGAGAAAGGAGGAGGAGGCAAGGAGGAAGGAGAAGGGGAATCCGTCATTGCCGGAGCTTCGGAGCTCCGTTCGCCGATCCGAGACCGGCAACGCGTAGAGGGCATCGAGGCGCTTCTTCTCCACCGTTTGTTTGCAAGCTTCTCATGGCTAGGAGGAGATCTCAAAAGGTAACGACATTTCTCCTCCCGGTCTTTAGGATGCGTGCATGGCATCCCTTTAATTTCTGCATTTTGGCACCGGATCCGTCGAGTGGGAGGGATCCGGGTCGCGTTGGTTCAAAAGGAACCATCGGGTTGATTGAGTCCGTCCCCGACATGATTTGCACTAGAGATCCGCTCCGTTAGCGGATTAGGCATTGTGGGTGAAGCCGGATTTGTGGTCGTTGGTTCGATTCAGTGATGTTGATTTACGCGCATTTTAGGGGTTTTGTTAGAAATCCGAATACGGCGAACTCGTCGTTGTGATGCCCTTGTAGCTTCGTGTGGTAACGAACGTCGGGTTTAGGGCGGAGAATAATGTGCGGAATTTGGGGCTTGTGATGCCTCGTGTTGTGCGAAGGCGCGATTGGTCTTTGTGGTCGGCTGGCTATCCCGTGAAGACTGAGATTCACGTGTGGAGAGTGTCCCGGCAAGATTAGTCCCTTCGATTGTTGACTAACGAGAATGTCTGTGCTACGGATGAGTCCGTTGACGGTCGCCAGGCGAGGCAATCGGTGGACATTGTCCCGAGAGTAAGTCCAGGGCCTTGGGAAGTTTTTGTTAGCCAGAATTCTTAGTATCGGTCTTGTGTGTTGTTGGCGGCCCGAGCGTGTGAGCTGATAGACAAGCCCGATGGCATGGTGAGCCAGGTGAGGTGGGTCTCAGCGAGAGCTCTTGGCCTTGGGCTACGATGCCCTTGCTGGGAAATGATAAGTACCCCTGTGTTTGTGATGTGATGATGTATGATGATGTGATAGATTCATACGCTTTAGGGTGCCTTGGGTGAAACCCGGGTTTGCATTCATTTTGCATTGGTAGGCCCCCTTTTTATTATCTGCTCAACATAGAAACGTGGATGATGTATGTGACACTCACACCTGTTTTTATGCTATTTTCTTATATGAACATTTGCATACGAAGTGCTGACTTGCAGGGTAAAGTAGTTTCCCCGGGGTCCGCTAGGACGGCCGGGAGGAGGGATGTTGTTACACCGTTTGTGGTCAGCCATAGCTGACCCTCGTTTACCGCTCTTTGTGATTTGGTTGCAGGACAAGAATCGCAGGCTGGACCCAGCGCGCCGGCCAAAAAGGCCTAAAGCCTCATGAAGTGCTTGTCTTTAAGTCCATGCACTTCTATTATTGCATTTTGTTTAACCGGCTTGCATGCCGAGGTAGTTTAGGTAAAACTACTATTTTTCCCCTTTTGTTGGGATGTCTTTTCGAGTTGAATGTTTGGTGATTTTATTTGGACTGTGATTTTGTAAGGCCTTAAGGCCAATTGGACTCCTATGTATTGTGGACATTCTCTAGGGTTTCATTGTTTGTTTCCGCTGTGTTGTCTGAGTTTTGAGTTGGGTAGTTAATATCATCTTTTAATACCAAAGCTGTGGCGGTTATATGTTGTGGGGTCCCGGCCGGACCCATATTATATGGTCACTACAGGGGAGGTGTTACAAGGCGGACATTGGACCTTGCCAAACCAACCATACACCTTTCCGACCACCACCACCCCGACACACCGGCTACCGGCCAGTCGTCGTGCCGCCCGTCCGTCCTGTGCGGCCAGAGGGACCGCACCGCGTCTCCAACGATGACTACAATGACCTACGCCGCCGCGGCCTCTGCTTCCGCTGCCGCCAGCCATACTCCCCGCAACATGTTTGCCCAGTCAAGGAATTCCATGCCATTTTCAGCGATGGCGAGGGGGACTACATGGCCACGGAGCCCCCCACGTTGGACATCGCACCGGAGCACACCACGGAGGAGTTAGAGGATGCCCCCTCAATGTTCTGGAGCTACCCTTTTATTCGGTGGGGGGACTCACCGGACCCCACACGATGAAACTGGCTGGCATGGTCCAGGGCCGACCCATCATTGTGATGGTAGATAGCGGTGCCAGTCACAACTTCCTGTCGGCCCAACTAGTCGGCGAGCTCGCCTTACCGGTTGATCCGTCGCCCGACTTCTTGCTGTGCCTCGGCGACGCCCGCCGCCGCCCGACGCTTAGACAGTGCCGAGATGTGACCATGTCTCTCGGCTCCTGCGCGGTCACGACTGATTTCTATATGTTCAAATTGGGTGGTCTGGATGCGATCTTGGGGGTGGCCTGACTCGAGACATTGGGGGGCGTCCGCGTCAATTGGGCGTCGATGACCATGGATTTCCAGCACCAGGGCCAGCCATGCCGCTTGGCGGGCGATCCGACTCTTCTACGATCACCGATCTCTTTCCGCGCGATGACGCGCATTACAGATGTTGACTTCTCGACCTGGCTTTGGCCTCTGCATACCAGCCCTTCGGCAACGGCCGACCCCCTTGCCCCCACGATGTCCTCGGTGTTTGCCGATTTCGAGGATGTGTTCACTACACCGGCGGGCCTTCCCCCACCTCGACCGACTGATCACGCCATTGTCCTCCACCCAGGGTCGGCGTCGGTGTCCGTCTGGCCATATCGTTATGGGCATGCACAAAAGAACGAGATGGAGCGGCTCGTTCGGGAGATGTTACTTAGGGGCCTCATTCAGCCCAGTGCTAGCCCTTTCTCTAGTCCCGTCTTGCTGGTACGCAAGAAGGATGGAAGTTGGCGTTTCTGCGTGGACTACAAGGAGCTGAACAAGGCGACCGTTCCCGACAAGTACCCCATCCTAGTGATCCAGGAGCTTCTGGACGAGCTGCATGGCGCGGCTTTCTTCACCAAGATGGACCTCCGCGCCGGCTATCATCAGATCCGAGTTCGGCCGGCGGACGTGCCCTAGACGGCTTTCCGCACATACGACGACCATTTTGAGTGTTTAGTGATGCCCTTCGGGCTCACTAACGCTCCGGCTACCTTCCAGGCCACCATGAACGACATTTTCCGACCAGTGCTCCGTAAGCATGTACTTGTCTTCTTTGAAGATATACTTGTCTTTAGTCGTTCTTGGCAGGAGCATCTCGGACACGTGCGAGAGACCTTCACCACCCTCCGCTGACACCATCTTACGGTCAACCGTAAGAAGTGCACTTTCGGCACCTCGATGGTCAGCTACTTGGGCCATACTATCTCCGCCCACGGGGTAGCCATGGATGAGGACAAGATTCAGGCGGTGCTGCGTTGGCCGACTCCACATTCTGTTCAGGACGTGCGAGCATTCCTCGGGCTGACCGACTATTACCGACGCTTTATCAGAGACTACGGCGGGTTGGCCCACCCCTCACCCAGCTGTTGAAGACAGCAGAGGACAGACCGTTATAGTGGCCTCCTGCCGCGATGGCGGCATTTGCCGCGTTACAGTCGGCCTTGGTTCAGGGCCCGGTATTAGCAATGCCGGATTTCAGACAGCCGTTCGTGGTGGAGTGTAACGCTTCTGGGTCCGGCGTCGGCGCCGTGTTGATGCAGGTGGGCCAGCCTATCGCCTATTACAGTCGGGCATTCTCCACAGCCGTGCGGAGCAGATCCGCCTACGAAAACGAGCTCATGGCCCTCGTTTTGGCGGTCCAGCATTGGCGACCCTACCTTCTCGGCCGCCCCTTTATCATCCGTACAGATCACCACAACTTGCGTTACCTCCTACAACAGAAGATTGCCACGCCGACACAGCATGTGTGGGTGGCGAAGCTCCTTGGGTACGATTTCACGATCAAGTTCCGGTCGGGCAAGACGAACCGCGCGACCGATGCACTATCCCATCATCCCCACCCCCAGAGTTGACCGCTATCTCGAGACCGGTGTGGGACGACGCCACCAGTCTCCAACAGGAGGTGGACAGAGACCCACAGTTGGTGGGCATTCGGGCGGCCCTACTGGCCGACCCCACGTCCCGACCTCCCTACCCTCTCATAGGGGGCCGCCTCTTTCATCGGGATCGCTTAGTTCTGTCGGCCTCATCCTCGCGGATTCCCCAGCTACTTACAGAGTTTCACTCCACACCATCGGGTGGCCACGCGGGCGCGTTCCGCACCTACTGCCGTCTATCCGCGTCTCTGTTCTGGCCTCACATGCTCCACCAAGTGAAGGCTTATGTGGCGGCATGTTTACCCTGTCAGAAGACCAAATATGAGACCATGTTTCCTAGTGGCCTACTGCAGCACCTCCCGGTTCCAGAGCGAGTTTGGGAGGACATCGCTAAGGGTGAGCATAATAATCGAAACTCGCTCGAAAACCGCTCGAATTTTTAATCAAATCGAACTCGAAATAAAATGTTCGAATCAAATTGAATCGAATCAAATTTGGCTCAAAATCATTTTCGAGTCGATTTCGAGTCTCACTTGAATCGCTCGATTTTTTATTCGAGTCGACTCGATTTAAACTTTTGATTCAAACGTTTCAGCACAAGTTTCCATTTTCCAAGGTCATAACTGCTAGACCTAGAGCAATGAGCAGCAACACGCCTAACATTGACACTTTTAATTAATGACTACGACGCTGGCGTGCTTCTTGTTGACGCAAGTTGCTTCCCGATCTAGAAAACAGTGAAGCCTGCATCATTATAAACATCATGAATGGCCCAACTTCCGAGAAGACAGTTGAAGGTATTTCCCATATTGTAGAGCTCAATTAATTCTCCCGGGTTGGAAAAGACAGCTAAAAATTGTTTCAGTATGGAGAGTTGTGAATGTTGGAAAAAGATGATGATGTGCTTATTCCAACTTCCGAGATCAAAATTTGTTTCATTATTTTAAAATTTGTTTTTTTTTTTGTTTCCAAGATCACGTTTTTTTTATATGATTATTATCAACTAAATGATTCCTTACAAGCTTTATTGGGAATGAGAACTCAGATTTTTTTCTATGGACTTTTCTCTCCGCGGAGAAACATCCCAGCAGAGGGAAGGAAAAAAATACTTAACTAATTTAATTTATACAAAAAAATAATTAATTTTGAGCCGACTCGAAATTAATTCGAGTCAGCTCGAAATCGAGTCAATTTTGAGTCGAGTCGGCTCGACTCGAGATCGATTTCGATTTCGAGTCGATTTCGGGTCGACTTCGAGTCGAAAATTTTGATTTCGAGCCGAGTCAAAATAGATCGAACTCGACTCGATATCACCCTTGTCACATCGCGATGGACTTCATCACTCGCCTGCCGCGCTCTAACGGTTTTGACTGCATCCTTGTGGTAGTCGACCGACTGACGAAGTGCGCCCACTTCGTCCCTCTTCGCCACCCATACACAGCGGCAACCGTGGCGGACAGTTTCATCGCTGAGATCGTGCGGCTGCATGGGTTTGCTCGCTCGATCGTCCGCGATCGTGACCCACTCTTCCTCAGAAGCTTTTGGACATTGCTCTTCCGCTTACAGGGTACACACTTACGGATGAGTACAGCTTACCACCCGCAGTCGGACGGCCAGTCCGAGGTCTTGAATAGGTGTCTGGAGACTTACTTGCGCTGCTTCATTGGAGAGCGACCGGGCTCGTGGGCAAAGTGGATGTGTTGGGCTGAGTATTCGTACAACACCGCCTATCACTACTCCGAGCATATTTCACTGTTCGAGACAGTCTACTGCCGGCCGCCACCATCCATCCTCCGCCACCTTCCGGGGGAATGCACGGTCGCCAGTCATCAAAAGAAATGACCAACATGAAAATTGTAGGCCTTGGTCTTAACTTTAATTTGCCACTAATTTCATGTCAATATGATCACTGTAGCTCCCTCAGCATCATTTTTGGTGGGACTAGTCTTAGAGTAGATAAGAAATTAAAATGGTAATATCTCTCTAATGGTAAATCCAATGATTCTGAAATTTAGACCATGCATGCTTCTAGGACTACCTTGTGTCAAAATTTCAGATTTTTAGGAGTAGATTTTTCTATAGTTTGTCCATTATTTGATTTATCAAATTAATGTGATTTAGGGAGCTAGACACCTCACCTTGACCCCAAATTTTGGTGACATACTTGTCATGTCATCAATTATCCCTGGTAAAAATTTGGGAGCAAATGAACTACCACCTCCATGATCCGGACGTGATCTTGGATAGTTTGAAGCACCATCTGCGTCGTGCCCAGGCGAAGATTACCTCGTTTGCCAACAGGAAACGTCGGGACTTATCATATCAGATCGGTGAAGGGGTGTTCATCAAACTACATCCTTATCGGCAACTTACGGTAGCCCGCCGACCATGCCCCAAGCTAGCACCCCGTTTCTACGGGCACTTCGAGATCATGAGCCGCATCGGAGTCGTGGCCTACCGGCTCCGCCTATCGGAGAACAGTCGAATCCACCCCGTGTTTCACGTCTCGCAACTTCGCCGGGTTGTCGGCGACCATCCGGTCACCGACCACATCCCAACGGACTTGGATTTTTCCGGCTCCGACCCCCTTTATACCCAGAGGCCATTGTTGATCGACGCCACCACACGCCGGGCGAGGCGAACCCAGAGGAGATACGTGTGGCTTGGCGTGGCCGGCCCGCATCCGCCGCGATATGGTTACTTCGTGAGGACTTCCGGCGCCAGTTCCCAGATTATTGCCTTGAGGACAAGACCAATTTTCCAGATGGGGGTATTGTTACCGACATCCAGGCGGACGAGCCAGAGTGGCAGGTCTACTAGAGAAGGACGCCCACAGGAGCGAGCAACGACGGTGCAGGACCGAGCGGTTCGGCGGGTGCGGCCTAGGGGAGTCGGCCGCTCCACTATCTTGTTTTAAAATTCAGCTTGTATTTTAATTTGGGAACTTTACTTTATGCTTTTGGACTCTTGATGGTTCCTCCTATATATGAGGACATCTTTAGGGTTAATGTATCTTTGGATCAAAGAACTATTGAGGCTGATCCCCTTGCTCTCTCTCTCTCTCTCTCTCTCTCTCTCTCTCTCTCTCTCTCTCTCTCTCTCTCTCTCTCTCTCTCTCTATCTATCTATCTATCTATCTCTCGTTCTCTCTATTTCTCTCTCCCCGTCTATCTCTCTCTCGCACAATACCGCAGCCCCCTACCGCCCCTACCGTCGGCACACTGCTATCGCCCCTACCGCCGCTCGGTACTCTACCGCAGCCCCTCTAACGCCTCTCGATACCCTAGCGGTATCATTTCATGTATTCAGATTTATGCAGAATGATATATCAGAAAATTTTACATTCAAAGGGTTGCCTTATGAGTTGTATAAAATGATGATAGTGTATATGCTTCAACTGTGAATATGCAGAATGATATAGCAGAAATGATGATAGTGAATGCTTCAATTGTATAAAATTTACATTCAGATTTAGGCAGAATAATATAGCATAATGCACCTCCAGGTTCCTTACAACTGTGAATATTTGTATATGCTTCATAGCTGTGAATAATAAACTTCCAATTTCATACTCACAGTTATACACATATTCACAGTTATGAAGTGCATTACAGTTAAAAATGCTTCATATTTACAGTTATACACATATTCACAGTTATGAAGCATTATGGATTTTTTAGTGAAGCATAATACACATATGAAACATAATATAGATTTCAATAATTCTACACATATGAAGCATAATGCACTTCCAGGTTCCTTATAATTAGAATATTTACTTAGATTTAATTTCAGAAATGCTTCATAAATGCTTCACAGATTCCTGTTCACAGTTTAGTTTATTATTAACTTAGTTTTACATCAAGAGAAAGGTGCCAGTGATGTGGCAGGAAAAAACTCAAGCTGAAATTTTGTTTATAGCTGCCCTAATTTATTCTTGATTAAGATGAATGTGTATCTATTAACATTGGCAATGTGCATGATATTGCTTTGGCAGAATCATAATGCTGCAGAATTTTCACTGTCTTTTTATAACCAGTTCTTATATGTTTTTTAATCAGTTCTTATAATTGCAAGAATTATGTTTAAAGATGCAAGTTTTGAATATACTCAAGTTTAGAGTATCAATGTTCTACTGTTTGATATACTCAAGTTGATCATCTTCATACTGAAGAGACTCCACTATGACTATAGATTTATCTTTTTTTTTGCATAGTTTAGAAGTATATCTAAACATAATTAAATGTTGATCATTGTCGTCGCCCCGACCATTGTCGCCGCTCGACCGTTGTCGCCCCCCCGACCAATGTCTCCCTGAAGACCAATATCGCCTCCGACGACCATTGTCGCCCCGACGACCAATGTCGCCCCCCCCCGACCAATGTCGCCACCACGACCAATATCTCCCGGACGACCAATGTCGCCCCAACGACCAATGTCGCCCCGACGACCAATGTCGCCCCCACAACCAATATAGCCCCGATGATTAATGTCGCCCCGACGATCAATGTCGCCCCCACGATCAATGTCGCCTCCAAGACCAATGTCGCCCACACGACCAATGTCGCCCCGACGACCACTGTCGCCCCGACGACCAATGTCGCCCCCACGACCAATGTAGCCCCCACGACCAAAGTCGCCCCGACGACAAATGTCGCCCCGGCGACCAATGTAGCCCCCACGACCAATATTTCCCCCACGACCAATGTCGCCCTCACGACCACTGTCGCCCCCTCCCGCATGGGGTCTCCCGTGCACGACTGCTCTAAAATAACCCTCAAAAAACTGCCACCTGCTATTACAAAATCTTAATTTTGTTGTCATTCCAGCCAGCACTAAAATAAAAAATCTATACTAAATTCATTAACCCTCCGATCCCTATTCATCTTTACGACACGCTGCTCCTGTTCCTCGACTGCCACCCGTCGAAAGCTGCAGGCTGCTCCTCCCGCACGTCAAGCTTCTCCTCTGCACGCTGCTCCTCTCGCCAGCATCCTGCAAATCTCCTCCCGCACGACACGCTCCTCCTCCTATGTTCCTCGACTGCTAAAAAACCCTTCTCTGGAACGCCTTCCTGCAGGTTGCCTGATAGCTGCTCGACAATGCCTCCTCCCCTCCCCATCGCACGACCTCTGCTACATCTCTTCTCCTTCTATTGGTGCTCCCAATCGCATGAGATTAGTGCAAGACATGCAATCCGTGTGTTTTGCCATTTTCTTTCTCATTTTGATTTCCAGGCTCAGCAAGATCAATGTCATTTTGGTTGGTAACACCTCCTTGTTCTGCTCTTCTTTCCCCCTCATTCTTCTTATCTAAGTTCCCTACATTTTTCATTTTTATTTCCACGCATTGTCAATGTGTTTTTGATGATTCTGATTTTGATAAATGTGATTCTGATTTTCAATGTTATGATCTTCAATACCAGCGCAACAAATCTATTGAATTCTCTCCATTCTATTTTTATTTTGATGCTAGTCATTGTCAATGTGTTTGTACGTCGCAACAACTAATAGCAAAAAAAAATTATTTTTACTGCCCAATATGTGTTTGTTTAAATGCTCCAATGATTTGCTCAAAACATTAGAGAAACTATCTTTATTGCCCACAATCTACTTCCTGCCATCATGTATTATGTACTTGAATCCTACAAATGTTGTTTTTGATTTCACTGAAAAAGTTGAATGAGTTGGTTCATAGTTTAGACATTACAGCAACTCGAAAAGACCTACAGAAACATGTCTATGAATCTTATACATAAATTTTATTTAATCGGATTCCTGTTCTAATTTTCATTATTTAGTTGTGCAGATTATTTGGCGGGGATAGAGCTTGGATCATAGGTGAGTGCAATTTTAGGCGAACATAAGATTTTCATTTGAATAATCTGGAAATCAAATGAATAATTTGCCTGAATAATAATAATATATTCTAAGATCACCTGGAAATCAAATGAAATCTTATAAATCTCCAAAAATATGTTAAAATATCTGGTTTGAGCTTGAAGTAATTTTTCTTTCTCATAATCTACTTCATTGTGAATTTGTGATTTGACATCATTGTCTCTATGCAGGTTGAGGGGAAGCACATATATATAAACCTGACAGAACTAAAGAAATGAGCTCTAGTAGTCTCTACCTGTAAGATAAATGTTAGAAGCTTTCAACCATTATTGTACATAAAGAACTGTCTATATTATAATGGGAATTAGGGAGATCTACAGTGTTTGTGTGTAATTGTGAATTTGTGATCTGACATCATTGTCTCTATGCAGGTTTAGGGGAAGCATATATATATAAACCTGACAGAACTAAAGAAATGAGCTCTAGTAGTCTCTACCTGTAAGATAAATGTTAGAAGCTTTCAACCATTATTGTACATAAAGAACTGTCTGTATTATAATGAGAATTAGGGAGATCTACAGTGTTTGTGTGTAATTGTGAATTTGTGATCTGACATCATTGTCTCTATGCAGGTTGAGGGGAAGCAAATATATATAAACCTGACAGAACTAAGGAAATGAGCTCTAGCAGTCTCTATGCAGGTTCTGAGACAAAATTTGAGAAGAGCTATCGTACCCTATTTTTAGTAATGATTTTGGCTTGCAAATTTTACCAATCAACCACAACCACATCCAAATTTATTTGCCTTTATATTCTTCAGGTTTGCAAATTCAAAATGAGGTTTTAAACTTCGAAATTATTGTTATTATATACAGTTGTGGATATGAAACTATTTTAGTAATTACTAACTCATTATTGCTTTCCTCTTCCTACACATTCATTTCTAATTGTAACTACACAAAGCAACAATACTTTAACTATTAAGGCAGAGCATTATTCCTGTCAAAAGCCCATGCTCATATGATTCCATTACTTAATTATTTTCGACAATTATATATTCAAATGGAAGAAATGAAGTTGAAAAATAAACTTCCTTTTGCCGCCCACAATCTTCTTTTGCAGTGCTATATGAAGAGCAGAGCATCTAATCTTCTTTTGCTTAAGAATATGTGGCTCATTTATTTAGGACCTTAGTTATTAAAGGCGCAAAGGGATCTTGGAGCCTAGGCGCAGGCGCGCGCCTGACGAAGGTAAGGCGCAACTATATTCTATTTAAATAATCTGCATCAAACATTACTTCATCTTCTTAATCAGATTTTTTTTATCTATTCTACTAATTAATAATTCATTACTATCATTTATATCTCTTAAAAAATAGAATCAATGTGATCACTTGCATCATATTTAAGTCTCAACCATCGATTATGATTCAAAAACACTAAATCATGCAAGAAAATATTTAGTTACATTATTTTTTTTCTTTATTTTGAAAAAAAATACAATAGAATTTGCACCTAGACGTGTCTTTTATGCTCCAAAGGCACAAAAAAGGCGCACAAAGGCGCAAACCTCTGAGCCTGATGAGCCTTGAGCCTGAGGCGCGCCTGAGGCGCGCCTTTAACAACTAGGTTTATGATTGATATTATTATTTAATTCACAATTTCCCCAATTTATCTTTACTCTTTAGAACCTGGTGTGAAATTATTTAATGGAAATGCGCTGGTGTTTCAAAGGATCAGCCAGGCCCGCACCGCAAGATATAGTTATTGGTATTTAATTTTCTTAAAGGTTTTTATTGCATTTTATTACTAACATTTCTTATGTGATGCTGCAGGATATAGCATTGGCAATGTGCATGGTATTGCTTTGGCAGAACCGGACCCAACTCATCCAATAATACGGGGGTTGGCACATAACTTTTCAATTTTCTGCTCACCTGCAACCACTTCACTCAGGTAATTCAATTTTGTAGGTCTGTTTGGCGTCACCTCTAACTTTTTTTCTTCCATTGGACTTCTCAGAACTATAAATGAGCACTAGGGCACGTTAGGTTTAATTATTTGGTCAGACTGCTTTATTTTTGTGTTGAAGGAGTTTAGTGGTTGTTGAGCTCGCTGTAAATTAATCTATTTTCACCTATTGGGAGTGGTTCATGTGTAACGAGCCAAGCCGCATGCACTGCTTTGTTATTCAGGTTAATGATTTTGAATTATTCATTGCTTCTCCTTTGTTATCCAAGTTAATGATTCTAAATTATACACTGTAATATCTATAAATTGATCTATTTCTCCAGTAAGGGGCACAGCAAGGGGGCACACTGAAAAAGAATTCAGGATAGAAGTTGAAGCACTTGGTCAAGTTAGGCTAAATTATTTGGTCAGATTGCTTGATTTTTATGTTGAAAGAATTCAGAATAGAGTCACCCCACTGGAAGAATCATCAAAGTTGAGCAGGTTGTCTGGGATTTGTAGGATACATCGAAGTGACCCTGTGCTATTTCAATTGTTGTTCAATTTGTATTAGCTCTCAATGAAATCATTGTTCATTACATCCATAGTTCCACATTTTCCGTCATATTTGATAAATTTGTAATCTATTTCAACAAATTTTTACGTTTGGATTGACCTTGCGGGCATAGTTCGCAATCTTTAGGGATCAGCTTGCAGTTTCCATAGCCAGTAGTAGATCCTTTGGTGATTTCATAAACTGTGCAATCAGGCATCAGTTTAATTTATTAAGGGAAGTTTTCAATACATTTCAGGAGTCACCAACAAAATCTCATGTACATTCTTCAACTTTTTCCTCATTTTCTCGCATAGTTTAATCCATCGTTGTTGCAGGACTCGGGAGCAGCCATAGCCTAAGCTTCTATTTAGTGTCTCTTCTCATCTTCGCGGTTCGTTATTTTAGCTGGTTCATTGTTATATTAACTATAAAGTGGTTCATTGTTAGAATTGTTTTAGCTACCACAATGATAACCGTCCTATTCTCTATGTTGACTGCTGTGTTTATTGTATTTTTGCTTGTCTTCAAGATATATTGTTGCGTTCAGGCCGAAGATAAATCAATTGTTGTGTTGACATCTTTTCTGCGTCTCTTCAATATTATAAAATGCCTAAACATTCCTGTTTTTTGCATCTCTTCTCATTTTCTATTCATTATTGCCCAAATTCTTTTCCTACTTTTTTCTCTGCCCCCCGACGAACGCCACTGCCCCGCCGAACGTCACCACCCCCGCCGAACATCATTTCCCCCACCGAACGTCGCCTCCCTCGCCGCATGTCCCCACCGCATGTCGCCACATGTCGCCACATGTCATCGCCCCCGCCGAATGTCGCTTCCCCCGCCGAATGTCGCCGCCCCCGCACAATGTTGCCGCCCCCGCTGAATGTTGCCCCCACCCCACCACGACCAATGTCGTCGTCAACGTCGAATGTCGTCGCCCCGTCGAATGTCGTCACCCACGACCAATGTCGCCGTCCAAGAACAATATCGCCGCCCACGATGAATGTCACTGCCCCCGCCGAATGTCGCCCCCCACGACCAATGTCGCCCCCACGACCAATGTCGCCCTCCACGATCAATGTCGCTGCCCACGACCAATGTCGCCGCCCCGCCGAATGTCGTCGCTCCGCACGGGGTCCCCCGTGCACGACTGCTTGTATATATTTATATTCTCATTTAATGCCACCTCATCATGCAAATTATATTTTTGTATATATAGCCGGCCACCCCTTGGTCTCCCATAATTTTATTTCTTATATTTCTTGTAATTTTATTATTATTATGTTTTTTTCATCTCTTCTCCCCTCTTTACTCATCTTTGGGCTATAAAAGGAGAAGGGATTTAAGGCATTAGAGAGGAGGGAGTTCAAGAGAGAAGAGGAGAGAGTGTGAGGAATTTTTATCTTGAGTGTTACATGTTTTGAGAGTTCATGTTTATGTTGGAGAGTGTTTGAAAGTTTATGTTGTTGTAAGTTTATTTTTATGTTATTGTTATTTTATTTTCTAATGTTATAGTTCATTTTGTTGTATTTTATAATCATTACTATCTTCGATCAATGAAAATTATGTCTTCTTTTTCTCTTATTCTTGTCTCTTATTACACTATGAGTAGCTAAATCCTTTTCTTAGTGCTTGATTGGTTAGTTTTGGGATGAGGATTAAATTATAATCCGTCGTCTATAATTTCTGAAGTTTTGTTTTGATTTATTTCCGATTAAAATTTGGTTGCGAGTTTATATTGCTAGTATATAAATTTCGTTATCCGGTTGGCGTCCTAGCAGCCGAGAGGCTGGTGGATACCACATAGATCTCTCGGAAATAAAAAGCTAATTATATTTTCTTTGAGAATTGGAAATATAATTTCTTTTGGAATTTTGGATTTATCTTTCATGCGATTTTAATTTATTTCAAATTTAAGAGCTTTTAATTGAAGTATTATTAAAATTAGTCGGTGGTCGTCTCTAGCGAGTCTCTCTCGTAATTTTCAATCGTCCAATCGAAACAAAATTGTAAGAAATAAAACGTATCTTTTGCAATCGGATTCCCAAGAACGCTTAATCAAGTACTAAATTTATTTTAATTCGTGAATTTATCTCTCTAGCAATTTTCAATTTGTTGTCTTTAATTTTCCAAAACAAATCCAATTTATCACCGATAAATTAATTGAAATTTTGCGTGAGTACTATTACTCGACAGGCCTCAGGCAAATACGACATCCTTCTTATGCTATATTTCGATTGGTATACTTGCCTACATCGGGATATTAGTTGGAATTATTTTTAACTCGAAAAATTTCTATCACCCCTCCCCTCCTCCTCATCCTCTTCCGTAGTTTCATTTTGGGATGATAAATTGTATATCATCAAAACAATTTGATACTAGTAAAATTTTAAATGCATCTTCTTTGATTTTATTTCATGAACTATCATCCAATGCATGAATTCTACTACTTTCCACTTTTTTTTGGTTTCACGTCCAATAATTCATTGCATATTTTATCAAGATAACTCGTTCATAGTATACTCAATTTGCATGTTCTTAATCTCTTGTTGAATGCCAAAAGTTCTTCTCATGAATCAATTTCTATTTTGCTTTTTTTTTTTCTCGAAATGTAGAGGGTAGTTCCAACAAAACGTATGTTCATTAGTATAATGACAAATCTAGCATCCATTTACATAACTTGCACAATCACATTCATATTGAATCATCTTGTTTTGTTTCATATTTCGTTTTACTAGGATGGATAACTTAGGCTTGCAAAAGAAACGTAAAATAGATATTATTATTGTACTTTACTTTTGATGTTGCTTTCACCACTGTTTGTTTCACTTGTTACATGTTATATGCTAAACTACTGTTCTGTGATAACTGTTGATGTACTTTTGCATACATTTTCAATTTTATGTATTTTAATATGATTAAATTTTGAGAACTTTAAAATTGCAGTTTACAATCATTTGTACACTTATTAACTTCATAATATATTTGCTTACAAAAATACAACGCATAACATGAATAAGGGCACAACTAAGATTGGAGGCAGGACTGAGCAGTCTTACATGCATTGGACAGCTGAAATAGATACCACTATTTTCGAATGCTTTGTTAGAGCAACACTTCTTATGACATAAAACACTGTATGGTTGGAAACATGTTTCTTTTACCGATGTAATGTCTGCCTTGAAAGATATTTGCGGTGTTGATACTAGTAAGGAGAAGGTGATAACTCGTCTGAAAACATAGAACAAAAGCTACATAGAAGTACTATGCAAGACACGAGCAGTTTTGGATGGGATTGAGAAAGAAACATATTGAAAGTTGACAATGAAGAAGTTTGGGCAAAGCACGCGAAGGTATATGCTTGTGGTATTTATTTATTTTAACAGGTCATTATGATAATAAATATAACTTTTTTAAATATGCTGCCTCATTCCAGAGTTAAACATTGTAAGGATAACGTTATTGTGAATTGGGTTGATTTGGTTGTGCTATGTGGTACTGATAAGACTATTGGTAGTCATGTGACAATGGTTACTGAGATTATAAATGAGATTGATGCAAAGTCAATTGCAACATAGCAATAGTACAACATATCAATAGTACACATGAACAACCTAGAGTGGATGGCAAAGGAAGCACTAGAAGGAGGAAGAAGAGAGCTATTGCGGTGTTGATGCAATGGCGGCGATCATAGATAATTTGGCAAATTACTTGCATGAAGTAGCGGACACCAAGCCTACTAGCTCGTCCTTACGTTCATCGAGCAATGCATGACGTGCATATATAATGCACTTGCTCAAATGCATGATCTAGACGAGCGTGAATTACTGATGACAATGAATATGCTTAGTTAGTGACGGACCCATGATTTTCATCCGACCCGGGAACTAAATATTGCAAGTGACAAAAAACAAAAGGAAATAACAAAAAAATAAATACATACCGATCAACAAACTACTTTTCATTAGTAATGATTTTCTTGGCATCAATATAGGTGATTAACAAAAATGATATTAGTTACAAAAACTCTATGAAAGTATTAGTAACCAAAGTACATATCATTACCAAAATAATTTTTGTGGACCCATATTTTGGAAGCGTGCGATGATTGTCTTGTTGCTAATATTTTTCACAATATCCTTCCCGATATAAGCGATTAGGCAATCATACATCTACTCATCTTCCATTCTGTTCCGCAAATGAGTCTTTATTATCTTCATTGATGAGAACATCCTCTCAATAATAGCAGTTGCAACATGTAGTAGACATGATAACATCAGACGTCAATAAACCAGATAAAAATGGTCATATTTTTTTATCTCCACAAAATTTTGAACAAGTCCATTAAGTCATTCGACGTAAGAAAATGCGTTAGTTGATCGCATATCAAGAATGTACACGTCAAACTGACCTTCAATCAACTACAAATCTAATAGATCAAAATCATACGAATAGAGCTCTGCAAGATGAATCAATTTTTGCTTATCAAATCTAACAAATTGATCAGAAAGATTAATACACTAAATACAAAGAATCAGCTAAGTGTTTACTTCGTTAAAACGATTATTCAGCTGACTCAATATCCAATCGATCACTGTATTAAAAATCTTAACTCGATAATGATGAAAATTTGTGACATCTCTTATATTTCTTCTTGATCTTCCAGCTTGAACGCACTTGTTATCCATATTAGAAACTTCGATAACATTCCTACCACAAAAAGAAATCACTTCAAGTAAAAATGACTCTTATTCAAGTTCAATATTTCTCAAATTAAATAACAATTATTTCAATAATTGCGCACAATTGATCTCATAACTTGATATTAACCGACACACAAAATACTTAGTAGAAAGTCCTAGTTCAGTAATTCCAACTATAGCCAAATATATAAGTTCTCACTTCTCTCACACCAAAATATTAAAGAATTTCACACTAAAGTGCACCATTTTTTATTTATATTTAATTTTTTTTACTATAATTGATCTGTAACACTCTCAGTACTCATGTGAGTAGGCGTGCAAATTTGGCCTGGGACCGGTTGCCCTGCCTGGGTATGCTCGGGTCTGAGCCCGATTAGGCCTGGGCCCGGTTAGGCCCGGGCCAGTCCCAGGCCAGGCCTAAGGGGGCTCAACAAGCCACCTTATTTGGGCAGGGCCTGGCCCGGTTAATGCCCAAGCCCGCTCGGGCATTAAAGCCCGCTGGGCAGCCAACAATTTAATGTTGGCTGCCCAGCATAATGCTGGCTACCAGCATTAAATATTGGCCGCGCAACATTTCTGCTGAGCTGCCAATGCTGGCGGCCCAGCAGAAATGTTGAGTTGCTAGCATTTGGGGCCTGATTGAGCCCGGTCTAAAGGGCTCAATCAGAGCCCCTTTTTTTATGGATGCCCGGACCCGGTTTGAGCAGGGCCCGACTTGGGACTGGTAGCAAAAAAGCCCGGGCCCAGGTGGCCCGAGCCCGGCCTGGGCCCGCATGGCTTTTTTTGCACGTCTACATGTGATGGAGCTCTCAATTTTGAGAAGTTTGGAAGTTCTCAATACCAATCCCAAATTCAGGGAAAAATCGAGAGAGAACTATTATCCTGAAATCACAATATAAATGAGGACCGCGGTAAAAAAAAAATCATGGGCATTGTGATCCAGGAAGGCACGAAGTTCTTCTATCCTGAATTCATGGTCACAATGAGGGAACTCTCAATTTTAAGAAGTCGCCCATTGTCAAATGTCAATGCAAAAAGTGAGGGGGGGGGGGGGGGGGGGGGGGAGCTTTGAAGGATACGTGGCTAAAATCAGACTATAAAAAAAGGAGAAACTGAGAAAGAGAAGCCACCATCCGCCGGGAGGTTCTGCCAGTCACCGGAGGCCCGGACTTCAGAGGAATATGCAAATAGTTCAATAGATGCCGGGAGTTTCTGACCGTCGCTGTTGGAAGGCCTAGAGATTTAGAGAAAAGGGCTCGAAATGGGGAATCGAGCCATCATCTTGTACTCCTGTGTCCGCTCGTTGTCTTCTCGTCGAGGAAACTAGGGTACAATGACATCGACACTTGTTGTTCACAGAAGGAAATGAGGAAACGAGCAGGCTTTAGACCTATTTCGCGAAAATTTCGACTAGGGCACATGCCGGGGTGTGCTGCACGTGGATCCGCCGGCCCTATGATAGTACCAAGCATGTCATATTCATGATTCTTCTAGATAACTTGAAGGCTGCATCGCTACAGATGCAATTTTGAATGTTAATTTTATTTTCTCATGTCTATAATTTGAGAACTATAATTTGTTATTTGTGTTAGCTGTTTATGTTCTATTTATATCGATTTGAACTTTCCTATGTTTTATGAACTACAATTTCTATCAATATTTGGTTCATTTTTAAGAATTATAAAATTTCAATTCTTGTAAATGAATTCCCTCATGCAACCAAACAATATTTTTGATCACTTCCAATTCTGCTGACTGCATTCCATCATGCATTCGAATAATAAAATTAGAACTATGCACAAAATCAATTCCTACATATATTGATTTTCGTTGAAAAACAAATTCCGAAAAGTCAACTCCCTGCCATATAACAAATCATATTAAAAATTGAGAGAATAATGACACACTTTATAAACTAAAATAAAAAAACATAAAATAAAGCTCATTTTAAAAAATGTAAAAAATGTAATAAAGAAGACCTAAAATTGGAAAGATGAACATTCCTTGAACCCTAAAATTGAAAAGATGAACGCTTCACGGAAGAGTATTTTTTTCTTATATATAGTATAGATAATTAGTTTTTTAAAAAAGAAAGTAGTTTGTTATAATTACTTTACATTTTGTTTATATTCATTATAATTGTTTATATTATATTTTTTTTATTATAAAACTTTTTATTGTAATTATAATTAGTTTATAAATAATATATATTACTTTTATTAAAACTATATTAATTTTTAAATAATATATTGTTTATTATTCATTATTTATTCATGTTAGAAAATATATTTTCTTTCAAACAACACTACAAACACGGTTCTTTCAATTTTTTTAGTGATTTTGCCACCACTTTTCAAAACAACTTATTTTTCCATCACTTCCCACCACTTCTTCTCCCATCATGGTAGCCAAGCTAAACAAAGCCATGGTGACATCTCTCTGCATGTAGCTAGGTTCATGCGAGGGGGGTGACGATATCATGATTCGTACTTAATTGCAAATGTATTCGTGGACACGGAGACACGGAAAAGTGTCACGGTCTTAGGCGCATGACGCATCTTAAATGACCCCATGGTTGAAAGAATCATCAATAAATAGCAGAAAAATTCATCTCCCTCTACGCATGCACGAATAAAATAATTTCCCATAGTATGCCGATGAATTTAATGCATTTTTGGTAGAAAGTGAGCAACATATATATTTCTTAACGAAAACCTCATACAAGCGCATACCTCAATTATCTCTGATAAGATTCCTAACCTCAACATTGAGATTCTCTTCAGAACAAGAGAAATCCCCACGACAATGATAAGATTGACGCACCCATCAGCTACTCGATTTACAACCCGATACACATGACCATAACACGATCGTTCAGACCAAAAACCCAAGATAGCACGTCAAAAACATTAGCAGCAAGAGCTGACCCGTTAAGCCACTGGATGTTCGTCATGGAGTCTCCCTCAATGATTTTAATGTCTATCAGGGACGGATCCAGAAATTTTAACAAGAGAGGGGACATCGCCTTCCTCCAGGCAAATTTTTATTTGAACGTCTTCATTTTATCAGAGTCGTTTCTCACTCATCCGATCACAATTTTTGACGTATAAGTAACCCACCCCTCTTAGATCCGCCCCCGATGCCTATCAATGGTTCGAGTTCACTAGCCAACTTGGTTGGCCAGGCAGCTGCCTTGAATGAATACTTGGTTTTACCGGTGAGTCATTTATTAACGTAATCAAGCTTAAACCGGTTTAGACCGGCTGCGAACCGGTTCAATGCTCGAAATCGAATTGGTGACGGGACCACAGAGCTATCTGCACCCCTAATTTCACATAAAAGCTGTCCGCTGTTCAAAGCCTGTAATATTAACAGCTGATCTGCTCCGCACCCACCGCGGCCACCGTCTTCCGCCTGCCCGATTGTGGATTCCGATACGGAAATCCTTCCGTCCTCAGCCTCGGTCGCGTCGCCGCCTTCGACGTTTCTCCTCGTCGAAATCGCTAAATTCGTCCATTAAAGCCCACTTTTCTTCTAGTGTTAGGCATTTTCTTTATCTCCGGTAGTGTTTGCCACGACTTCCTTGGCGGAATGCAGACCCTTCTCTCCTCGCCCGCTCTCCAATTTCCTACAGGCGAGGGACTTTACTGCCGCCCATCCATCTGTAAGGTTTCTCCCCGGCGACGTACATATGGGCGTCAGGAGGTGAAGCCAGCGGGGGTGAGGGCCGCGGTGGCTCCTGCTTTGACGGCTCCTCGGAGAGAGACGGATCCGAAGAAGCGGGTGGTGATCACTGGAATGGGGCTGGTCTCGGTGTTCGGCAATGATGTGGATAAGTACTACGAGCGGCTCCTCGAGGGAGAGAGCGGGATCGGGCCGATTGATCGGTTCGATGCCTCGGGGTTCCCCACGAGATTTGCGGGCCAGATTAGGGGTTTCTCGTCGGAAGGGTACATCGACGGAAAGAATGACCGTAGGCTCGATGATTGCCTGAGATATTGTATCGTGAGCGGGAAGAAGGCACTCGAAAACGCGGGTATCGGTGTTGGAAGCGAGGCCCTCAACAAGGTAATGTAGTAATTCCATCTGCTGCATTAAGAGTTTGTGATTCTTTCAGATCTCAGCAAATGTGTACTAGATTTCCTCAGAAAGCTGTCTACTATTCTAACATGTTGCTCAGACTTTAAACGTGATATTAGATGAAACGCAATAGATGCAGGGTTTTTGTTGTTGTTTTTGTGTGCAATGAATGGAGGTTGATCCGCTGAGATTCATGTAAAAAATTATACTCCGTTTTGGTAGTTTAATTGAACATCTGCACATTGGGAGCTTCATCATCAACTGATTGATACTGTTGTAACATGATGCCAATCAAAGTAGACAGACTTACAGTGGTAATTCAGAGTACATAAGATGTATGATCTCTTGCTCGCAAACCATATGCTCATACACCTACTGCTTCTCCCTTGATTGTTTGTCAACTAGGTCTCAGCCGATCTTTAGAATATACAGGGCAGGGACTTCTCCAACTGATTCTGTGGCAACTTCATTGATGAATCTTCCCTCTTCTACCTTTTGCCGCGGCCACCAAATTCAGCTTTGAGGGTCGTCTTAAAGGACTTATGGCTACTAGGGCGAATCAGGAATGCTACAAAATTGCTCCAAATGAGCTGAAGAAGAGATTACATATGCAAGTGCAAAAATGGTTCAACGAAAACCCCATGCAAGGAAAAACTCATTTTAATTTAAGAATTAAGACACATCAACAAATCTCCACTTTGGCTTTAATTCCTTGAGGCAACAAACAATTACCAAAACGAAAAACTATCCAATTGTCCATATTCTGCTTTTCTTAAGTTTAGTGACAACATCTAATAGTGTCCAAGTAATGCCCGAAGTTCTCTGCTATGTTAATCTTTTGAATCTAAATATTACCTTAATGATAATATCCCAAATAATGTTATACCTCACATCAACATGCTTTGTACTCTTGTGAAACATCTGGTTTTTAGTCAAATTAATTACATTCACGATCACAATCACAAAAATATGTGATGATTGTTGCTGAAAACATAGATAGCCCACAAAATCACACAACTATGCCGTCTCTTTCCTTTCGTTTAGAAAGTCCCACATACTCCGCCTTTATTGCAAATCACTCGATTGTGATCTGAACTATACTCTCCATCTGACAACCAACTAAAAAAGTGATAACATGCCTCGTCAAGGAATGCTTTTATCGAGGTCACCCACAAAATTTGAATTTGCCTAACACGCAGCAACTTCATTTATAATTTTGCATTGACCAAATATCAAACCCACATCTGCACTACCACTGAAGTATCTTAATATCCATTTCATTGCATCCCAACATGTCTTCTCAGTACTACTCATAAGTCTGCTGATCACACTCACATATGAAATGTACAACCCAGTGCTTCTTGACATAGATAAGACTACCAATTGCACAAGCATAAGGAATATGAGTCATCCACTCAACCTCCTCAATGTGAGGACATAATAAAGATGATTGTTATAGATTAGCTAAAGATGCATAAAATAGTTTGGGTTTGTGCTTTCCAAAAAGCTAAAACAATTTTTCAATGTGATTGTTTTGTGAAGTAAAATATGCTTTCCTGCCTATATCTTTTTGTCTCCATCCAAAACTTTCTTTGCTGCTCCTAAATCCTATATTTCAAATTTACCATTTAACCAAGTTTCCAACTTATCGATTTAATAATTATTCTTTGTTGCAATCAACATATATGTATATGTGTGTGTATGCACGCGCGGATGTGTATATATATGTAAAATAATAATAAAACTCTCATAAATATTCCTTGAATGACCACTCCACCATAAAAAGATTTGAAATGTTTACCAATATCGAGGTGCTGCTTGAATCAATGTAAGATTTTTTTAGTAATCACACATTTCTTAACCAAAACCAAAAATCCCTCTTGTTGAGAGACATTGATTTCCTCATTCAATTCTTCCCATAAAAAATAGTCTTACATCAGGCCGCTCCAACTAGAAATCAAATGTGACCATGGATAACAATACATGGATAAAAACATACTTCCAACCAAAGAGAATATGTGTAGATAAATGTTTCATTAGAATACCTCATGCTACTACCCTCTGGTAGGGATCACGAATCGAGAGTGGCCCGACGCTTACCAGAGCCTGCACGATTGTACATATGTATGAGACGGAGATATGATCATTGTATGGACGATCCGAGCCAGTAATTACGTTCAGAGTGAGGACGACATTTTTATGTATTTTTATTTCATGTAAAATTAGTGGATTTACGTTCCGGACAATCTTGGTCGTTTGTAGTGCGTTTTAAGTATAGGAATAGAGGTATATGGGTTGATTTTCAGACATCGCAGATTTTGGACAAAAATATCGTGCTCTCGTAGTCTTCCCTGCCGATTTCGTGGATCTTTGATTCCGAAGCCAAGGTAATTACCCATGCTTCCAATACCACCCCATATCTACCATCCTATTACTCAACCACCTATTGCCCATTAATACTAAAAGGAACATCCTCTAACTTCTGCCTGAAAACTGTTCTCAGCCCTCAAATCATTTTCGAAAACCACTTCCCACTTATTCCCCCAACCAGCTGAGGGCCCCATCCCTCCAAGAATTACTGTTCGACAGTGCCTCTGCCAACACCCACCACATTTCCCTGCATGTTTCCACTCACGTAAGTCAATATATCCTCTCAATACCCTCTGGTTTGAGCCCAGAAACGTTTCATCCCTCTGAAACTGCTGATAACTAACTAAACCAGTAAAGAAACTACTGCTGCAGATTCATTTCGAGCCACAATTATGCTCTGTAGATTCCTCCAGTTTCCTCTGCCAACAACCTACATTGCCCATCCACCCAACCAAAACTCCCTAAAGCCTACTAAAAGCCCTACAATTCCTTAACCAGTAGCCTGAATCCATTCCAGAACTGGTGCAAGTTGCTGTCCTGTTTCAAATCAGCCCACGTCTTACCAACCCAGATTCCGATAATTCGTGTAAGTTTTAATTTGTAGCCATATTGCTTATTTTTTGCTTATTTGATGAAGAAACATATTATTTTAGATCTAAATTTGGAAAAGTTTACTCAATTATTATTATACTTGAAAGGTTTATTCACATTTATGTAAGCCAAGGCCATTTAATTCTTATTATACATGAAAGGTTTACTCAATTCTTATAATTCGTGTAAGCCAAAGCCATTTAATTGAAGCATTTTCTCTTTAATTTAATTGGATCTTTATTGTGTTTCTACGTTTATGTGAAAACTCAAAACAGAAATAAAAAATAAATATTTTATTTGTCAAAAATCTCTAACTATTACACTAGTGCACCGCCTCTTTATAAAGAACAGAGGAGGTGAGAGAATATACTATTAGCGATATGAGGCTAAATACAAGAGAACAATACCAGACGGATGCAATACATGTAACCGCCCAGACATAAGCTATTAACAACCTTGGGCGGTTACCCAACATGTAACCACCCGGACTTCAACATACATCAACACCGGACGGTTACACCAATGGTAACAACCCGTCCTTTTCATCTGCATGGACTCTTTCATCTTGTGCTTTAATACTCCCCTTCAAGCTGTAGCATATATGTCAATCATTCCCAACTTGACACAAATGTCTGAGAAAGACGAAGAGATTGGTTTCATAAAGATATCAGCCAATTCTCTTTCGGAAGAGATGAACGGAGCGCAAATCTGCTTCTTCAAAACTTCTTCTTTGACGAAGTGACAATCGACTTCGATATGCTTTGTTCTTTCATGGAAGACTGAATTCTTTGATATATAAATGACTGCTTTATTGTCATAAAACATGAGTAGAGAGTGATTGTAGATTTCTCTCAAGTCCATCAGAAGTGCTCGCAACCACTTAAACTCACATGCGGTTTGAGCCATACTTCTATACTCAGTTTCAACACCTGACCGGGACAACACTGGTTGTTTCTTGCTTTTTCAAGTGACAAGATTTCTACCAACAAATGTGCAGAATCCTGGGGTGGATTTACGATCTTCTTTGTCATCTGCATAGCTGACATCAGAATAAGCTTCTATCTGCAGATGATTGTTCATTTGAAATAATAGGATTTTGCCCGGAGACCCTTTAATTTTTTTTGAACATTTTTAAAGCTGTCTGTAGATGATACTCTCTGGGGCTTGCATGTACCGACTAATCTTTCCAACAACATAACAGATGTCAAGTCTTGTTACGTTATGGTAAATGTGTTTACCAACTAGCCGCCTATACTGAGTAGCATCCGAAAGGAGAGGAGACATCTCACTCTAAAGTTTGTCCTCTCTTACAACCATAGGACATCGAGCAGGTTTTGCACCAAGAAGACCAGTTTCCTTAAGAAGGTTGAGCGTATACTTGCGTTGGAGAGAACAACAGAGTTGCACTTTCTTGTAATTTTGATGCCCGAAAAGTATTTTGGAGAACTCGTGTCTTTGGTAACAAAATGTTCGTGCAGATGTTTCTTTGTCTTTGCTATTCCAGATGAATCATTTCCAGTGAGAAGAATGTCATCAACACACACAACAAGAATAACCGGTCTGTGAGTGGTCTTTCATATAAAAAGAGAATGACCTGCAAAACTTTTGGAAAAATCAATTGTAGAGATGACTTGACTGAATCTGTCGAATCATGCACGAGGACTTTGTTTGAGTCCATCTATAACCTTCCTTAGCTTGCATACCTGAGACTCCCCCTGAGCAACATAATCAGGAGATTGTTCCATGTACACTTCCTGTTGCAAGTCACCATAGAGGAAGACGTTCTTAACATTCAGTTGATACATCTGCCAATCCTTGTTGACAACAACATAGAAGAGTACCCGGATGGTACTGATGTGGGAAACGAGAGAGAAGATGTCGAAGAAATCAACACCATATGTTTGTGTGAATCCTTAAACAACCAAACGATCCTTGTATCTATCCACTGTACTGTCAGGACGATACTTGATGACGAAGACCCAGTGGCAAACATCATTAGCCCCAGGTGGGGTAGGTGCGAGAGTCCAAGTACCCTTAGATGTCAAAGCGGACATTTCCTCATCCATATCAGCCTTTCATCATGTCAAGGAAAGAGCTTCATGATAAATAGTTGGGATGTCCGTGGCAGTGAGAGTCGGAATAAAGTTCCTGCAAGAAGTGGTAAATTGGGCATACGACACTACATTGGCAATGGAGTGTCGAGTACAAGCTCGGACGCCCTTGCAGAGTGCAATGTGAGCATCAAGATCCGAGTTGTCTTCAGTATCAGATTCTTCCGTAGAGGAGAGAACTAACGGTTGGAGCCCCAGAGTAGATGGAGGGAAGAGTGAAAGTTGATGAGAAGGAGTGGGTGACAGTGAAATAAGAGTCTGTGGTGGTGGGATATCCGGCGGAGGAGCATGGACAATAGGAAAGGAGGAAGAAGATGTAAGAGGATCCGCTTGGGTGATTGGTGGAGAGTTGGTGGAGAAGTATGGTGTGGACTCAAAGAAGGTAACATTAGCCAAAACATAATGTCGTCTGAGAATTGAGTCGCATCGATAGCCTTTCTGAGTTGGGGAATACCCGACAAAAATACACTTGATAACGCGAGCGGAAAGTTTGTCGCGACCATGTGCATGCGTGTGAACCAAGGCAGCACACCCAAATACCCGAGGGGTCAGTGAGAAAGGAGCGGCGTCAGGATACATAATAGAGAACGATGTCTTTCCTTGAAGAATGATTGAGGGAAGAAGATTGATGAGGAAACAAGAAGTTAGGATAGCTTGTCCCCAATATGAGCGAGGAACATTCATTTGGTAGAGAAGAGTCCGCTCAACATCAAGAGGATGACGATCCTTTTGTTCCGCCACTCCATTTTGTTAGGAAGTATACACACAACTAGTCTGAATTATCAGTGCGAATAACCCTTATAGAAGAATCAAACAGCGTGTGAATTTCATTATAAAAAGTACAGAATACAAAAAAAAGTTCAGAGCGTTCTTTAAAAAGATATACCCATGTACATCTAGAGAAGTCATCAATACAAGTTACAAAAATAAAGACTACCCCTACCAATGGACTTGGTAGGACAAGGACCCCAGATGTCCTAGTGAACCAGGTCGACATTATTAGTGCGAATAATCCTGTATAGAAGAATAATTTCATTATAAAAAATAGAGAATACAGAAAAGTTCAGAGCGTTCTTTAAAAAGATACTCCCAGGTATATCTAGAGAAGTCATCAATACAATTTACAAAAATAAAGACTACCCATACCAATGGACTTGGTAGGACAAGGACCCCAGATGTTCGAGTGAACCAGGTCAAATTGACGAACAGAGTTGCAACATAGCTTGGCAGGATAATAAGAGCGGTGATGCTTGCCAAATTGACAAGCCGTACAGTCTAAGGCGGAGACTTCTGTCTTGAAAGATGACAGGAATTGGTGTAACAGACACAATGAAGGATGATCAATGCGAAGATGACACTGAAGTAGAGAGTTGGATACGATAGATGCAGAGAGAACATGAACAACATCGAGGAAATAGAGACCCCCACATTCAGTCTCAGTTGCAATCTTCCTTTTGGAGCGAAGATTCTGAAAACAACAAGTAGTAGATGTAAATGAGACATATCATTGTAGTTGCCGGGAGATAGCACTAACAGACAACAAATTGCAAGGAAAATTTGGGACGTAAAGAGTGTTGTCAAGGCGTAGAGTGGCGGTGGCTTGAACCACCCTAATGCCACAAACAGGAGCAGAAGAGTCATCAACAACAAACACCGGTGGTAATCGATTGTGTTTCTCTAGGTGAGAGAAGACAAGAGAGTTCCTGGTCATATGATTGGTGACATCTGAGTCAATAAGCCACTTAACCTGTGTAACAACTTGTGCGCTACCTGAAGAGGTGACAATTGAGGCTGATTTCTTGGAGGTGTTGATGAGGGCCTCAATACCAGCGGAAGAAAACCATTGACCGTATTCTGGCCGTGGAAGAGAGGGAGATGGAGAGGTTGCGATCTCCGTAGAACTGAGATGAGTCTGATGGCAGAGATGGGGATGTTTCACAAAACACCGCTCAACTGTGTGACCAACCTTCCCACAATGGGAGCAAAGATGACGACTCCCCCCACGATCCCCCATACAACCACCACATCCGCGGGAGGTGCCACAAACAGCCGAATGAACAAAGCTGTCGGAGGGCGGAGGGGACAAAAGGTGAGGCCGCTGAAGAAGAGTAGTGACCGGAGAGATGCGAGCCACAATAACATCCAAGATTGGAGAGTCAGGTTGATGCATCATGAGTCTGCATGTGGTGGATGGCCGAAACCCTAACCCTAGATGCAATGTAAGCGATCACATGATGAATGCAATATACCTACGACGACCTTAACATGTCATAGAAGCATACATGCAATCCAATTAAATGTCAGTGCAAGTGCTAATGCAATTAAACAGTCTGATTTAATTGGCAATAAACAATTAATTAAAATAAATACAGTTCAATCATATTTGTTCACAACAAATTCAATTGGAAGAGCAAATTTTAATTAACAAACAATTAAGGCGCAAAGATTCTAAGCTTGCACCAAATAGATCCTGCAAATCAATTGATCTCACGGAAACAAAAGAATATGAGGTTATATCCCACCAAATATAGTTTACACAGTAGTAGAAAAATAAACACCAAACTATGGCTCACATATTTAGGCGGTTGCGAAGCATGGCGATGACGGAGATCGTCGGGCTGCAGGGAGAGAATCGGGCTGCTGGAATGGTCGGAGTTGGGATGTATTGCTGGTTGTTTGGGTTGAAATGATGGCTTTGGTGGAGGGGCTTGTGTGTGAGTGATGGGAAGGGATGTGGTCTGAGTGGGCTGAACTTGGGGATACAGTGGTGGGGAAATGAAGACTTTTGGTGGATGTAAGTGTGAAGACCCTTATTCCGGGCTTCCCAAATAATTCGAAAATCGGACGTAGTTTCAATAAAATTGTCGCAGCATAAAAAATCCACAGTACAAAGAACATAAACACCAAATTTTTATTTATTGACAACGTTGCTATAGAAATTTTTGAGTATTAACCATACTCATTACAATATGCACAATCATAATCGATACAAGAGGCTTTATGACGCTCCTGAGCTTCTTCGATTCCTATAAAAATCTTTAACCATACTTTCGCCAGCTCTTCTGGGGGAATCCTCTTTGGTGCACTGGGAGACGCTCCTGTTGCCTAAAAATGGGGTCCACACTGGGTTAGTCATAAACATATGACTATGTGAGTAAAGTATTTCGTGAAACAGTTATACACGCAAGCAATGAGAGATAACAATATGCTTACAATCGAGAAACCATAATTTTTGTACCATTCCCTTTCGATGCTAACTCTTGACTTGCCCCTTAATTTTAGTTACATAAAATAGGAAATATTAAGGTATGCAAACTTGAATTGGGCCCCACCCCTGAAGGGCAAAAGTGTAGGTAACACCCTTACCGGTGAATCCATCAGTAGAGACCTCTACATCATAAGATTCTAAACCTTAACATTTCCTTATGCAGAGTTTTATATTAGTCTTATCTTGTCATAATTTTTCTTGAATACATGTGTTTTACAAATAAAACTTCCCCTCAGAATTTGTATCGCTATCTTTTTCCCTCGCCCACATTTATTTCATAGCGATATATTATTGAGTTTAAACTCATATGCACATGCAGTTCATCTTCAAATACACAGGCAATTCATCTTCAAATAAAATAGAAATATGAAAGTACTTGAATAAACATAAATCAGGAAATAAGAAACTCACCACCGCCTTTCCTTTACCAGTATCCTTTCCTGCATTATCGCTAGGCCTGTAACGGTTTGGTTTGGTTCGGTTTTTGATCAAAACCGCTAACCGAACCACCCGCATGTGGTTCCAAAATTTTGGAACCGAGCCAAACCACTTACACCACTGGAACCGAACCGAACCGTGTGGTTCGGTTCGGTTCGGTTTGAGTGATTTAAAAATATAAAATTAGAAATTTGGGATAAGAAGGAAAACAAAGTACCATTGTATATTTGTATGTAACTAGTATTAACACAACCACAACATGCAACATTTAATATTGGAAAGAGGCAGGAAGTATTAACAAAATATGCAACATGCATTTAATTAATATAAAAAAGATTTATGAGGCAAACCCCAAACAATATACCTAATTAGTCAATTCTCTAATCTCCATTTCTTCATCCAGCTCAATTAATCAATTTAGTTGATATGCAAAAGCACAACCAAGTCCGGGATCCTCCGCAATAGCTTCAACATAAAATAAAAGAAGAATTGGACATGATTATATATATTGCTAATATGTAAGTTGTAACAAAATTGAAGACCTAATTAAATAGATAATAGATTAAAAGTTTATTAATGCTAATACGGTTCGGTTCGGTTCGACTCGGTTCGGTTTGACATTTCGAACCGTGAACCGAACCAGACCACACGATTTTTTAAAAAATGGAACCGTGACCGAACCGTAGGCTACTAAAACCGAACCGAACCGTACGGTTTGGTTTGGTTTGGTTCGGTTATGCGGTTCGGTTGGTTCGGGCTTACAACCCTAATTATCGCCACGCTTATCGTGAGACGCCATTCTCTTGTTTCTCGGCCTTGGAAAATACTGAAAAGTACGCACTTTAAATGGGTTGCATCTCTTTGATAGCTCGTAGCGTTGATGTTAAAAAGGATTAAGACTTTTTCTTAAGGTTGCCAAAGGTTTAGGAAAAGCGTATAAATTCGTTACATACGAAAGTAAAGTCCGCAAAAACTTATAAAAATCGTCGAATTTTTACGTGTATAAGTGTTCCAATATTTCATAACCTTCCTCATCCTTAAACAACCCCAATAATAGCTGTCCAGCACAAAACCAGCACAAAAACAGCCCACAATATCTAGGCAACATGGAAACTGAAAAGAGCAATTGCTCTGCCGCAAACAGCCCTAAAATAGCCCCAACACAAGGCTGGCCAGCTCATAGGAAAGCCCAAAATTGCAATACGACTATTCTGAATTTGGACAGCAAGTTAAAGGAAACAACAAAAAAAATAAAATCCCTTGTATGCACAGAAAAGTGGTCGGCCTAAACAGTGCTACGATTAATTCTCAACACAAGGGCAGCTCACAACATAAGGGTAGCAGCATAAACCAGAAATTGAAGGAGGGGGAGAGATCTTACAGTGGGGGAAGAAGGAGGAAGCGGCACGGGAGTAGTGACAACAATAACATAGAACAACGACTAAGAATGGGAAGCAGAGCACGGAAGAAGAAGCAGCCGCCAGGAAGGGGAAACAGAGCAACATACGCAGGGACGGGAAGAAGAATCTTTGGCAGCTTGCGCAGAAACGGGAGTAGCAGGCGTCAGGGAATGAAAGTAGCGGAAGAGGTAAGGGCTCGGGCTCCTTTTATTATGCACAGTAAGCGGCCAACGATCAGCCCAAGCCATTTGCACCGATTAAACATGGTTTAAGTGTCACCTTTGAAGCCCAACACAACTTCACTAGCCAACACCTAGTTGGCCAAGTGTCAAAATGAACTCCAACTCAGCCACCACACCAAACAACCCAAATTACTAATGATATCCCACATTTCATTCAGGAATTTATTTGTGACAAACTAAAGGAATGGGTCATCACTAATTAGCACCCCTAACTCTAAATGAAAAATACGTACATAAAAGCGAAAAATTATTACGTAAAAAGCCGTACTGCCTTGCTTTCTCATCATCGGGGAATAAAATTTAAAAATATTTGTTGCGCGAAATTTGGATCGTCACAATTCTTCCCTCCTTATAAGCTTTTTCGTCCTCGAAAAATAAAACCAGCAAGGGATGAGGATAATTATACTTTTATTTATTTTATAAACAAGAGGTTTATATAAACAAAACTGTACATGATATAGATCCACTACATTTTGTTTCCTACGATACGGTTCTAAATTGAACGCTCGCGGTTGGATCATTCATTCTTCAGGAACTTCTGGAGGAGGAGCTGGAGCAGGGACCGAAGCAGGAGCAGGGACCGAAGCAGGAGCAGGCGCTGATGCTAACGACTCTGCTTGCATTAGGTATACTTGAGATTGCGGCAGAAGTGGTGGTCCTCGAGAGTTTCTTTCTTTATTTAGGAGCTTTGGACAAGTTCTCTTTGTATGTCCTGGCTGACGACAATAAAAACAAGCTCCAACTAAGCACTCTCCACGATGCATGTGACCACATTTTGCACACTTTGTCGTGGTTACTTGAGATGCATTACTGGTAGATGGGCCAATTTGGAGTGTTTTAGCATCCTTGCTTTGAGCCTCATCCTGACTCGGAGTTTCTGTCATTTTTCGCTTATCACTATCACGCCGCTTTTGCGACTTTTCCTGATCGATCTCCACCAGTCGCGCTCTTTCAACCAATTTTCCGTACTCTAAGATATCGAGAGGGACTAGTAAATTTCGAATACCGTCTTGCAGTCCTTGTTGAAATTGTCGGCAACGATCTTCTTCCGAGGTTACGAGAGAATCGACATAATATGCCAATTTGGAGAATTCAGTCTCGTATTGCAGAACTGACTTTGTCCCTTGAACGGGTCGCAGGAATTGGTCATGCAATACTCTTTTCTCAGATCGTGGTACAAACAAGTTTGTAAAGTCATGAAGAAAGTTGGTCCACGTCACGAAACCCCGCCCGACTTATTTTTTGGCGACTATGTTATCCCACCAACGCTTTGCCGCGCCTTCTAATAAAGACAAAGCTAACTCAACTTTCCGATCCTCCGGACAGTGCATCACTAGAAAAATCGTTTCTAAGCGGAGAATCAAGTCTTCAGTCTCGAAGGGAGACAAGCCTCCGATAAAGGTTGGTTGTTTTAATTCCATGAATTGTTTCAGGTCAAAGTCCATTTGTCGGGGTTGTGGTACAAGTACTATAGGAGGAAGATTAGGAGGAGGGTTCATGGGATGTTGTCTCAGAACAGGTTCATCTTGCGGCATTGTAGGTCCTTGAGCGGCTAACGAAGGGAAGACCAATTTAAGAGCTTTCGCAACGGCTAACACAAATGTTGAAGGGCGTTGTTGATGCCCATTATCACTTCCTTCCGATCTCGTACTTTGATGAAACTCGGGATCTTCTCAAATTTCGTAACGTCGCCAGCTGGAGTACACTTGTATGGGTTCCTATACGGGAGTTTACATTAATTATATTGTGATTACATTGTTAAATTGTGTTATGACTTTGTACTGCCTACGACGCAAATTATTTAAAACCTGTCCCTCTGATACCAAATTGTGAAGACCCTTATTCTTGGCTTCCCAAATGATTCGAGAATCGGACGTAGTTTCAATAAAAAGATCGCAGCATAAAAAATCCACAGTACAAAGAACATAAACATCCGTTTTTTATTTATTGACAACGGTGTTACAGAAATATTTGAGTATTAACCATACTCATTACAATATGCACAATCATAATCGATACAAGAGGCTTTATGACGCTCCTGAGCTTCTTCGATTCCTATAAAAATCTTTAACCATACCTTCGCCAGCTCTTCAGGGGGAATCCTCTTTAGTGCACTGGGAGACGCTCCTGTTGCCTAAAAAATGGGGTCCACACTGGGTTAGTCAATATGACTATGTGAGTAAAGTATTTCGTGAAACAGTTATACATGCAAGCATTGAGAGATAACAATATGCATACATTCAAGAAACCATAATTTTCGTACCATTCCCTTTCAATGCTAACTCTTGACCTGTCCCTTAATTTTAGTTACATAAAATAAGAAATATTAAGGTATGCAAACTTGAATTGGGCTCCACCCTTAAGGGCAAAAGTGTAGGCAACACCCCTACTGGTGAATCCATCAGTAGAGACCTCTACATCATAAGATTCTAAACCTTAACATTTTCTTATGCAGAGTTTTATATTAGTCTTATCTTGTCATAATTTCTTGAATACAAGTGTTTTACAAATAAAACTTTCCCTCAGAATTTCTATCGCTATATTTATCCCTCGCCCATATTTATTTCATAGCGATATATTATTGAGTTTAAACTCATATGAACATGCAATTCATCTTCAAATACACATCTTCAAATACACATGCAGTTCATCTTCAAATACACAGGCAGTTCACTTCAAAGCCGTATTGCCTTGCCTAACTCTAAATGACAAATATGTACATAAAAGTGAAATATTATTACGTAAAAGCCGTACTGCCTTGCGTTCTCATCATCGGGGAATAAAATTTAAAAATATTTGTATCGCCACGCTTATCGTGAGACGCCATCCTCTTGTTTCTCGGCCTTGGAAAATATTGAAAAGTACGCACTTTAAATGAGTTGCGTCTCTTTGATAACTCGTAGTGTTGATGTTAAAAAGGATTAAGGCTTTTTATTAAGGGTGCCAAAGGTTTAGGAAAAGCGTAAAAATCCGTTACATACGAAAGTAAAGTCCGCAAAAACTTATAAAAATCCTCCTATAGCACTTGCACCACAACCCCGACAAATGGACTTTGATCTGAAACAATTCATGGAATTAAAACCACCAACCTTTATCGGAGGCTTGTCTCCCTTCGAGATTGAAGACTGGATTCTCCACATAAAAATGATTTTTTAAGTGATGCACTGTCCGAAGGATCGGAAAGTTGAGTTAGCCTCGTTTTTATTAGAAGGCGCAGCAAAGCGTTGGTGGGATAACATAGTCGCCGAAAAATATGTCGGGCGTGACTTCTTGACGTGGACCAACTTTCTTCAGGACTTTACAAACTTGTTTGTGCCACGATCTGAGAAAAGAGTATTGCATGACCAATTCCTGCGACTCGTTCAAGGGACAAAATCAGTTCTGCAATACGAGACTGAATTCTCGAAATTGACATATTATGCCGATTCTCTCGTAACCTCGGAAGAAGATCGTTGCCGACAATTTCAACAAGGATTGCAAGACGATATTCGAAATTTACTAGTCCCTCTCGATATCTTAGAGTACAGCAAATTGGTTAAAAGAGTGCGATTGGTGGAGATCGATCAGGAAAAGTCGCAAAAGCGGCGTTATAGTGGTAAGCGAAAAATGACAGGAACTACGAGTCAGGATGAGGCTCAAAGCAAGGATGCTAAAACACTCCAAATTGGCCCATGTACCAGTAATGCATCCCAAGTAATCACGACGAAGTGTGCAAAATGTGGTCGCATGCATCGTGGAGAGTGCTTAGTTGGAGCTTGATTTTATTGCCATCAGCCAGGACATACAAAGAGAAATTGTCCAAAGCTCCTAAATAAAGAAAGCAACACTCGAGGACCACCACTTCTGCCGCAACCTCAAGTATACTTAATGCAAGCTGAGTAGTTAGCATCAGCGCCTGCTCCTGCTCCGGTCCCTGCTCCAGCTCCTCCGCCAGAAGTTCTTGAAGAACGAATGATCCAACCGCGAACGTTCAATTTTGAATCGTATCGTAGGAAATAAAATGTAGTGGATCTATATCATGTACAATTTTGTTTATATAAACCTCTTATGTATAAAATAAATAAAAGTATAATTATCCTCATCCCTTGTCGGTTTTATTTTTCGAGGATGAAAAAGCTTATAAGGAGGGAAGAACTGTGACGATCCAAATTTCGCGCAACAAATATTTTTAAATTTTATTCCCCGATGATGAGAACACAAGACAGTACGACTTTTTACGTAATAATTTTTCGCTTTTATGTACGTATTTTTCATTTAGAGTTAGGTGTGCTAATTAGTGATGACTCATTCCTTTAGTTTGTCACAAATAAATTCTTGAATGAAATGTGAGATTGCATTAGTAATTTGGGCTGTTTGGTGTGGTGGTTGAGTTGGAGTTGGTGTGGTGGCTGAGTCGGAGTTCATTTTGACACTTGGCCAACTACTTGTTGGCTGGTGAAGTTGTGTTGGGCTTCAAAGGTGACACTTAAACCATGTTTAATCGGTGCAAATGGCTTGGGCTGACCGTTGGCCGCTTACTGTGCATAATAAAAGGAGCCCGAGCCCTTACCTCTTCCGCTACTTTCATTCCCCGACGCCTGCTACTCCCGTTTCTGCGCAAGATGCCAATGCTTCTTCCCGTCCCTGCGTATGCTGCTCTATTTCCCCTTCCTAGCTGTTGCTTCTTCTTCCGTGCTCTACTTCCCCTTCTTAGCCGCTGTTCTATTCTACTGCTGCCACTGCTCCCGTGCCGCTGCTCTCGTGCCGCTTCCTCCTTCCCCCACTGTAAGATCTCTCCCCTTCCTTCAATTTCTGGTTTATGCAGCTGCCCTTATTTTGTGAGCTGCCCTTGTGCTTGGAATTAATCGTAGCACTGTTTAGTCCGACCACTTTTCTGTGCACACAAGGGATTTCATTTCTTTTGCTGTTTCCTTTAATTTGCTGTCCAAATTCAGAATAGTCGTATTGCAATTTTGGGCTTTCCTATGAGCTGGTCAACCTTGTTTTAGGGCTGTTGGTTTTGTGCTGGACAACTATTATGGGGGCTGATTTTGTGTTAAGACAACCATAATTGGGGTTGTTTAATGATGAGGAAGGTTATGAAATATTGGAACAACACTTATACACGTAAATTCGACGATTTTTATATGTTTTGCGGACTTTACTTCCGTACGTAACAGATTTATATGCTTTTCCTAAACCTTTGACACCCTTAAGAAAAAATCTTAATCCTTTTTAACATCAACGCTACGAGTTGTCAAAGAGACGCAACCTATTTAAAGTGCGTACTTTTCAGTATTTTCCAAGACCGAGAAACAAGAGCATGACGTCTCACGATAAGCGTGACGATAATGCAGGAAAAGATACTGGTAAAGGAAAGGCGGCGATGAGTTTCTTATTTCCTGATTTATGTTTATTCAAGTACTTTCATATTCCTATTTTATTTGAAGATGAACTTCCTGTGTATTTGAAGATGAACTGCCTGTGCATATGAGTTTAAACTCAATGATATATCGCTATGAAATAAATGTGGGTGGGGAAAAAGATAGCGATACAAATTTTGTGGGGAAGTTTTATTTGTAAAACACCTATATTCAAGAAAAATTACGACAAGATAAGACTAATATAAAACTCTGCATAAGGAAATGTTAAGGTTTAGAATCTTATGATGTAAAGGTCTCTATTGATGGATTCACTAGTAGGGGTGTTGCCTATACTTTTGCCCTTAAGGGGTGGGGCCCAATTCAAGTTTGCATACTTTAATATTTCCTATTTTATGTAACTAAAATTAAGGGACATGTCAAGAGTTAGCATTGAAAGGGAATGATACGAAAATTATGGTTTCTTGAATGTATGCATGTTGTTATCTCTCATTGCTTGCATGTATAACTGTTTCACGAAATACATGGTTGCTTGTATGTATGACTAACCCAGTGTGGACCCCATTATTTAGGCAACAGGAGCGTCTCCCAGTGCACCAAAGAGGATTCCCCCTGAAGAGCTGGCGAAGGTATGGTTAAAGATTTTTATAGGAATCGAAGAAGCTCAGGAGCGTCATAAAACCTCTTGTATTGATTGTGATTGCGCATATTGTAATGAGTATGGTTAATACTCAAAAATTTCTGTAACACTGTTGTCAATAAATAAAAATCTGGTGTTTATGTTCTTTGTACTGTGGATTTTTATGTTGCGACTTTTTTATTGAAACTACGTCCGATTCTCGAATCATTTGGGAAGCCCGGAATAAGGGTCTTCACAATTTGGTATCAGAGGGACATGCTTTCAATAATTTACGGCGTAGGCAGTTCGAAGTCATAACACAACTTAACAAAGTCCATTTGTCGGGGTTGTGATGATCCAAATTTCGCGCAACAAATATTTTTAAATTTTATTCCCCGATGATGAGAACGCAAGGCAGTACGACTTTTTACGTAATAATTTTTTGCTTTTATGTACATATTTTTCATTTAGAGTTAGGGGTGCTAATTAGTGATGACTCATTCCTTTAGTTTGTCACAAATAAATTCTTGAATGAAATGTGGGCTGCCATTAGTAATTTGGGATGTTTGGTGTGGTGGCTGAGTTGGAGTGGGTGTGGTGGCTGAGTTGGAGTTCATTTTGACACTTGGCCAACTAGATGTTGGTTGGTGAAGTTGTGTTGGGCTTCAAATGTGACACTTAAACCATGTTTAATCGGTGCAAATGGCTTGGGTTGACCGCTGGCTGCTTACTGTGCATAATAAAAGGAGCCCGAGCCCTTACCTCTTCCGCTACTTTCATTCCCCGATGCCTGCTACTCCCGTTTCTGCGCAAGCTGCCGACGTTTCTTCTTCTTCCCGTCCCTGCGTATGCTGCTCTGTTTCCCCTTCCTGGCTGCTTCTTCTTCTTCCGTGCTCTACTTCCCCTTCTTAGCCGCTGTTCTATGCTACTGCTGCTGCTGCTCCCATGCCGCTGCTCTCGTGCCGCTTCCTCCTTCCCCCACTGTAAGATCTCTCCCCCTCCTTCAATTTCTGGTTTATGCTGCTGCCCTTATGTTGTGAGCTGCCCTTGTGCTGAGAATTAATAGTAGCACTGTTTAGGCCGACCACTTTTCTGTGCATACAAGGAGTTTCATTTTTGTTGTTGTTTCCTTTAACTTGCTGTTCAAATTCAGAATATTCGTATTGCAATTTTGGGCTTTCCTATGAGCTGGTCAGCCCTGTGTTGGGGCTGTTTTAGGGCTGCGTTGGGGCTGTTTTAGGGCTGTTTGGGGCAGAACAATTGCTCTTTTCAGTTTCCATGTTGCCTAGATATTGTGAGCTGTTTTTGTGCTGGACAGCTATTATTGGGGCTGGTTTTGTGTTGGGACAACCATAATTGGGGCTGTTTAAGGATGATGAAGGTTATGTAATATTGGAACAACACTTATACACGTAAATTCGACGATTTTTATAAGTTTTTGCGGACTTTACTTTCGTATGTAACGGATTTATACGCTTTTCCTAAACCTTTGGCACCCTTAATAAAAAGTCTTAATCCTTTTTAACATCAACGTTACGAGTTATCAAAGAGACGCAACCCATTTAAAGTGCGTACTTTTCAGTATTTTCTAAGGCCGAGAAACAAGAGGATGACGTCTCACGATAAGCGTGGCGATAATGTAGGAAAGGATACTGGTAAAGGAAAGACGGTGGTGAGTTTCTTATTTCCTGATTTATGTTTATTCAAGTACTTTCATATTCCTATTTTATTTGAAGATGAACTGCCAGTGTATTTGAAGATGAACTGCCTGTGCATATGAGTTTAAACTCAATGATATATCGCTATGAAATAAATGTGGGTGGGGGCAAAAGATAGCGATACAAATTATGAGGGGAAGTTTTATTTGTAAAACACCTGTATTCAAGAAAAATTATGACAAGATAAGACTAATATAAAACTATGCATAAGGAAATGTTAAAGTTTAGAATCTTTTGATGTAGAGGCCTCTACTGATGGATTCACCAGTATGGGTGTTGCCTACACTTTTGCCCTTAAGGGGTGTGGCCCAATTCAAGTTTGCATATCTTAATATTTCCCATTTTATGTAACTAAAATTAAGGGACAAGTCAATAGTTAACATTGAAAGGGAATGGTACAAAAATTATGGTTTCTTGAATGTATGCATATTGTTATCTCTCATTGCTTGCATGTATAACTGTTTCACGAAATACATGGTTGCTTGCATGTATGACTAACCCAGTGTGAACCCCATTTTTTAGGCAACAGGAGCGTCTCCCAGTGCACCCAAGGGGATTCCCCCTGAAGAGCTGGCGAAGGTATGGTTAAAGATTTTTATAGGAATCGAAGAAGCTCAGGAGCGTCATAAAGTCTCTTGAATCAATTATGATTGTGCATATTGTAATGAGCATGGTTAATACTCAAAATTTTTTGTAACACCGTTGTCAATAAATAAAAATCTGGTGTTTATGTTCTTTGTACTGTGAATTTTTATGCTGCGACCTTTTATTGAAACTACGGCCAATGCTCGAATCATTTGGGAAGCCCGGAATATGGGTCTTCACAATTTGGTATCAGAGGGACATGCAATCAAGAATTTGCGTCGTAGGCCGTACGAAGTCATAACACAATTTATCAATGTAATCACAACATAATTAATGTAAACTCCCGTATAGGAACCAATACAAGTGTACTCCAGCCGACGACGCCACGAAATTCGAGAAGATCCCGAGGTTCATCAAAGTACGTGTATTAGTCTATACTTGAGGTTGCGACAGAAGTGGTGGTCCTCGAGAGTTGCTTTCTTTATTTAAGCTTTGGACAAGTTCTCTTTGTATGTCCTGGATGACGGCAATAAAAACAAGCTCCAACTAAGCACTCTCCACGATGCATGCGACCACATTTTGCACACTTCGCCGTGGTTACTTGGGATGCATTACTGGTATATGTGCCAATTTGGAGTGTTTTAACATCCTTGCTTTGAGCCTCATCCTGACTCGGAGTTTCTGTCATTTTTCGCTTACCACTATCACGCCGCTTTTGCGACTTTTTCTGATCGATCTCCACTAGTCGCGCTCTTTCAACCCATTTGCTGTACTCTAAGATATCGAGAGGGACTAGTAAATTTCGAATATTGTCTTGCAGTCCTTGTTGAAATTGTCGGCAACGATCTTCTTTCGAGGTTACGAGAGAATCAACATAATATGCCAATTTGGAGAATTCAGTCTCGTATTGCAGAATTGACTTTGTCCCTTGTACGAGTCACATGAATTGGTCATGCAATACTCTTTTCTCAAATCGTGGCACAAACAAGTTTGTAAAGTCCTGAAGAAAGTTGGTCCACGTCACGAAGCGCCCGACATATTTTTTGGCGTTTATGTTATCCCACCAACGCTTTGCTGCGCCTTCTAATAAAAACGAGGCTAACTCAACTTTCTGATCTTTCGGACAGTGCATCACTTGAAAAATCGTTTCTAAGCCGAGAATCCAGTCTTCAGTCTCGAAGGGAGACAAGCCTCCGATAAAGGTTGGTGGTTTTTATTCCATGAATTGTTTCAGGTCAAAGTCCATTTGTCGGGGTTGTGGTGCAAGTACTATAGGAGGAAAATTAGGAGGAGGGTTTATGGGATGTTGTCTCGGAACAGGTTCATCTTGCAGCATTGTAGGTCCATGAGCGACTAACGAAGGGAAGACCAATTTAAGAGCTTCCGCAACGGCTAACACAAATGTTGAAGGGCGTTGTTGATGCCCATTATCACTTCCTTCCGATCTCGTACTTTGATGAACCTCGGGATCTTCTCGAATTTCGTGACGTCGTCGACTGGAGTACACTTGTATGGGTTCCTATACGGGAGTTTACATTAATTATGTTGTGATTACATTGTTAAATTGTGTTATGACTTCGTACTACCTACGACGCAAATTATTGAAAACCTGTCCCTCTGATACCAAATTGTGAAGACACTTATTCCGGGCTTCCCAAATGATTCGAGAATAGGACGTAGTTTCAAAAAAAATCGCATCATAAAAATCCACAGTACAAAGAACATAAACACCAGATTTTTATTTATTGACAACGGTGTTACATAATTTTTTGAGTATTAACCATACTCATTACAATATGCACAATCATAATCGATACAAGAGGCTTTATGACGCTCCTGAGCTTCTTCGATTCCTATAAAAATCTTTAACCATACCTTCGCCAGCTCTTCATGGGGAATCCTCTTTGGTGCACTGGGAGACGCTTGTGTTGCCTAAAAAATGGGGTCCACACTGGGTTAGTCATAAACATATGACTATGTGAGTAAAGTATTTCGTGAAACAGTTATACAAGCAAGCAATGAGAGATAACAATATGCATACATTTAAGAAACCATAATTTTCGTACCATTCCCTTTCAATGCTAACTCTTGACCCGCCCCTTAATTTTAGTTACATAAAATAGGAAATATTAAGTTATGCAAACTTGAATTGGGCCCCACCCCTTAAGGGCAAAAGTGTAGGCAACACCCATACTGGTGAATCCATCAGTAGAGACCTCTACATCATAAGATTCTAAACCTTAGCATTTCCTTATGCAGAGTTTATATTAGTCTTATCTTGTCATAATTTTTCTTGCATACATGTGTTTTACAAATAAAACATTCACTCAGAATTTGTATCGTTATCTGTTTCCCTCGTCCACATTTATTTCATAGCGATATATCATTGAGATTAAACTCATATGCACATGCAGTTCATCTTCAAATACACGGACAGTTCATCTTCAAATAAAATAGGAATATAAAAGTACTTGAATAAACATAAATCAGGAAATAAGAAACTCTCCACCGCCTTTTCTTTACCAGTATCCTTTCCTGCATTATCGCCACGCTTATCGTGAGACGCCATCCTCTTGTTTCTCGGCCTTGGAAAATACTGAAAAGTACGCACTTTACATGGGCTGCGTCTCTTTGATAACTCGTAGCGTTGATGTTAAAAAGGATTAAGACTTTTTATTAAGAGTGCCAAAGGTTTAGGAAAAGCGCATACATCCGTTACATACGAAAGTAAAGTCCGCAAAAACTTATTAAAATCGTCGAATTTACGTGTATAAGTGTTGTTCCAATATTTCATAACCTTCCTGATCCTTAAACAACCCCAATTATGGCTGACCCAACACAAAACCAGCCCCCATAATAGCTATCCAACACAAAACCATCACAAAAACAACCCACAATATCTAGGCAACATGGAAACTGAAAAGAGCAATTGCTCTGTCCCAAACAGCCCTAAAACAACCCTAAAACAACCCTAAAACAACCCTAAAACAACCCCAACACAAGGCTGACCAGCTCATAGGAAAGCCCAAAATTGCAATACAACTATTCTGAATTTGGACAACAAGTTAAAGGAAAAAAAATGAAATCCCTTGTATGTACAGAAAAGTGGTTGGCCTAAATAGTGCTACGATTAATTCTCAGCACAAGGGCAACTCACAACATAAGGGCACCAACATAAACCAGAAATTGAAGGAGGGGGAGAGATCTTACAGTGGGGGAAGGAGGAAGCGACACGAGAGCAGCGATACGGGAGCAATGACATCAGTAGCATAGAACAACGGCTAAGAAGGGGAAGTAGAGCACGGAAGAAGAAGCAGCAGCCAGGAAGGAGAAACAGAGCATCATACGCAGGGACGGGAAGAAGAAGCCTCGGCATCTTGCGCAGAAACGAGAGTAACAGGCGTCGGGGAATGAAAGTAGCGGAAGAGGTAAGGGCTCGGGCTCCGTTTATTATGCACAGTAAGCGGCCAACGGTCAACCCAAGCCATTTGCACCGATTAAACGTGGTTTAAGTGTCACCTTTGAAGCCCAACACAACTTCACCAGCCAACACCTAGTTGGCCAAGTGTCAAAATGAACTCCAACTCAGGTACCACACCAACTCCAACTCAGCCACCACACAAAACAACCCAAATTACTAATGGCAGCCCACATTTCATTCAAGAATTTGTGACAAACTAAAGGAATGTGCCATCACTAATTAACACCCCTAACTCTAAATAAAAATATGTACATAAAAGCAAAAAATTATTACGTAAAAAGCCGCACTGCCTTGCGTTCTCATCATCGGGGAATAAAATTTAAAAATATTTGTTGCGCGAAATTTGGATCGTCACAGTAAGTGGAGGGGGCAAGGATACGTCTCCTGGAAAAGGGGGTTTCACGTGAATTAATCTCCCATAACCTGTAGGAGAAGAGGGGAGCACTCATGGAGGATTGTGAGAGAAAGTTAGAGTGTTGACATGATTTCAAGGGAGAGGAAATAGGCTTTGCATACTGGAAATCCTACAGAAATGGAAACAGAGGTTTCTTTTTGCTGGGAAGGATACGATGCTTATAGGAATCGCTGAAGGAGGAGATTCGGGCGAGGGAGAAGAGTTTACGGTGGGTGAGTAGTGGAAGATAGGGACGGGTTTACCTTGGAGTCGCACCAAGGTGGAGGTTTCTGGCGTCGCACCGAGAAGAGGCCTCGCGGAATCCACCCGAGGACCGACGGTTTCAGTTTTTCTGAACCAAAACATCGATGCCTAAAATTGTCGCCTACAACCTGTATATATAACATATAACTAAAATTGGGCACCCAAATCGGACGACACATCGTCCTAGCCGATCGGGTGTCGAATGTAATTCGAAATAAATAACAAAATACATGAAAAAGATTCGGATCACCTGAAAGTGCACAATGAGTCCTCTGAGTATTCTCTAGAGGGGGGGGGGGGGTGAATAGAGTTTTAAACTTTTTCTATTTATTATGCACAAAGCAATAAAACAATTCTAATAACTATGCACTCAGCTATCCAATCCTGAATAAAGTAAGCACAGAAATGCAGATATAAAAAGGGACATCACATAAAATTATCACAGCCCAGATGAGACAAAATCTATAGTGGTTTTCCAAAAATTGGGTACATCCACTCTTCTACCACTTTAGTAGGAATACACTATCACAGTGCCTGAGTCTTTTGATAAGGAGACTCTTAGAACCACTGAGTCTTTTGATAAGGAGACTCTTAGAACCAACCACTGAGTCTTTTGTTAAGGAAACTCTTAGAACCAAACTACTGAGTCTTTTTTTAAGGAGACTCTTAGAACCTAACTAGATCTTTTGGTAAGGAGATCTTTAACCACTGAATCCTTTGGAGAGGGATTCTAAGGACTCTTTACTCAGATTACAATGAAGAAAAAGAGAGTAGAAGAGAAGAAGAAGAATGAAGATTATTCTTCTGGTTGAATCCTCCTGCAGCAGTCATTGAGGATTCAGGCACTTAGTGTTCTTGAAGGATCTCTGTTCAGTAGATGAATCCTTGCTTGAGAGAGAGAGAGAGATGCAAGGATTGTTATAGTTTTGATCCTGAGAATCTCTGTATTTTTATAGACTTCTTGCTGTGAGAGAAGAATGAGCCTTCAATATTTCTTGTACAGAGATGTGTTGTTGTGCTGTCTGAGTGAAAGCTTCGGGAAGAAGAAGACTGAATAATGAATAATTATTTTTTTCTAAATCTTCCTGAGTATACTTATTCTTCTCTCGAATAACATTTGAATTCCTTTCCTCTTCTGTTGTATCCCTAGTTGGAATGTCCAAGGGATAATAATATTCTCTTTCTATTTATGTTGACTACCCATCAATCCCTTTTTGAATATCTACCAGAAATGTCTTTATTGTGTCTCTGGAGACTTTCTTTCGATTCTTGGTTATGAAAGATCCATTAGAAATCAGATCAATTCCATGTATGACTTCAGAATCATCTTTAGAAAAGAATGCAAAAAGTATTCTATTTATGTCTGTATTTGACGTAGCGTCGAATACATTTGCCTTCTTATCGACGCACCTCTGAGTTCTAATAGAAGCTGCTTCGAGATCCTCCTCAGCTTAGAAATGAACTCTGCATTCGATGTTGCGTCGAATACTTATCGACGTATCCATCGAGATGAAAGCCTAAACTCTGAGCTCTTCCTTCTGCGTCGAATGTAAGTTCAAGTTATGTCGACTTCAAATGCTGCTTCGACTGACTCTGTCTTCTGCGCCGAGTACCTTTCGACGTTGCGTCGACTTCAACTTATACATCGACTACCAGTCTGAGTTATCCTTCTATTCGAAGTTACTTCGACTTGAAGTCGAAGCTGCGTCGACTTCTATTCGACGCAGATTTAACTCAACTGAATTTTGGACTCTTTTGGACTGGTCTTTGACACCCTAATGAGAGTATGACATCCTAGGACATCTAATGACCAAATTTCCCTCTATATACAACATGGGTAATGAATCCTAGATGATGAAATCACTTTTATATAATTTGTAAGATAAATCTAGAGGGTGTTTTCCCAACACCAACCATCCGGACGCATCCCTGGACTCAGATCGCCTGAACGCGTAGCGGATCACAGCGATCTCCATCACAAGTTCTCCCAGAATTTGTTAGCGAATCATCTCATAGGAGTCCAACGGGCGAAGTAGATAACAAACCACAAGGAACTCCTGAAAGTGTTTGTGCTGGGTGCCAAGGTCAGCAGAGAAGGGTCGATGCTGAAGAAGCTCCGCGCCAATGGCTTGAACCTCCTGATAGGCAGCGATCGGAGAGAGAGTTGTTCTTACAAAGAGATCAGAGTAGAAGATGTAGATGCGAGAGGTCTTAACACCCTTGGAGTATAGCGCAACAAGATGATCCCATGCGGTCTTTACAGTGTCATCATGACGAATGATAGACAAACACTCGTCACTGACATCCCAATCAGCATAAGCGGGGGACGCGGGACTAGGTGGGTGGTTATTTAGATGATGACGTTTGTGTTGCGAGCGCAAAAAAAGAAAAGAGACTCCAATCAGGATAGTTGGGCCCCGTCAACTTCGATGCCGTACCAAGATTGCCAGAGGCACTAGAGAAAGTGGTGGGAGTAGCCGGAGTGGTGGTTGGCGGAGTTTGCAGTGGAGCGGCCATAACATTGGCGCGACAAGCAGAAGAAGGGGCGTGCGATTACAGAGCTGGAGTTTGCTCAATCAGAGTTCACCCCAGGAAGCAGGAGGAGAAGAGGTGTGGGCGGTCACAGAAACGGAATCAATCAGTTGTTTCTATTTTCTTGATCCAGTCTTCAGTTTCATCTGGTGTTAGACCACCATGAAAGGTTGGCGGGTTCATATCCAATAAGTGTTTTAGATACAAATCAATCAGACTTTGTGATCCGATGGTGCTTTCCTTGATCAGCTTCATCGCTTCCTCCAATACACGAGCCATATCTGCTATTGGTACACCTGACCTTGCCTCACTTTCACTTTCCCTTATCATATTAACTTACTCGCCTTCCGGTTCTCCCTGTTACCTTCTACTTATATAGACCCGGTAAGGTTCCCGCAACTGGTAAACTTACTTCAGAGGTCGGAAGAACACTTTCAAAATGTCATGATTTAATCATATTCGTTACATTTTTTTCCATTTAGTACTAATGTCACCCAAATGTTAATAACCGTGCTCTGATACCATTTAATTGTAACAATCTCCATTTATTGGAAACCGCCACAATTTAAACTTTTTCATTTCATTTCATTTCATTTTAAGCATCATCAGAGACACGAGATTAGAACATTTAGCCTGCATTAAATAAATATCATGTCATGACATAATACTAAAATAAAAGAAAAGTGTCGGACAAAAAAGATCATTTCATTTCATTAAAATCTTGTTACATGATACATAACAAACCCTACATATAATACACAAAAGTTAGGGCTTTCAAAAAGGAAATGCAACAACTACAACACACTATCCAACATTTAGTATATACTATATATACACCACACATAGATACGACCAATCTACATAAAATAAAAGTTGAAATTCTCGTGAGGGTAGTCCGGATCCTTGTAGCTCTCCGGGTGCGTATCCAGTATACCGAGCACGGTTACAATCACCTCTAGCCAAAAGCGCTACTTTTATATTTGCAGCTTTTTCCTCTCCTCGACGTCGGGAACCATATTGTCCTTCACCTATATTAATTTTATTATCTAAATAATTAGTAAATGACTAAGGGTATTTTTACCTTCCCAACAAAAATGTTAGCAACAGTTTATAAAAAAATAAAGTACATCATTTTCTTTACTTTTAAAAGTTTGTTTTCTTGTATCATCATTCCTTTCATGTATTTCATTATTCATTGACTTTTTGGCTTTCTTCATTTGGACAATGCTAAGAATAAATTGCATTCATTCATTCATTGTGTGTTTTTTGATTAACACGCTCACATTCTTTTAGATCCAGGCTATCATCTAGCCCGGTGTCTAATCAAGACGTCTGAATCTAATAACATTCATAATGTGAGGACATTTACACCCCACCTCCACTAGTTGGGTTAACTCTTAACAAAGCCCAAGCATCGATGCTTCATTTATATCATTTTCATTTTAGTCATTTATTCATCTTCAAGATTAAGACGTTACATTGTCGTTTTAGTTCTCTTCAGAGTTTCAATTTTTGTCCTTTATCATGGCTAAATATGTAAACATTAAAATATAAGTATTCATAAGCTAAATCAATAGAAATACAAAAGTAAGAACTCATCCCAATATTTCCTTTTCCTATGTCCTTTCGGGGATCACTATCCCTTCCTCCACGGGATGCCATGTCCTACATAAATTATTGCGTATTGGAATTTAAAGGGCTAGACATCAATACATTTAGTTTTTTTCTAAATTTCTTTTCGCTTACGTTCGGGTTACATTTACGCGGGTTTTAAATCCCTAATGTGCTTAGAAGGGTGGGATGTACAACGCCTACATACTAATCCGTGCATGTCTAGACATTTACGTCATTATTTCTCGTGTTACAAATGTTGTCTCCACATTTTGCTACTCCGATACATCACTGCCCTAAAATCAACCCTCTTCCAAATCCTCCTACGGTCGCACCAATAGGAATTGGCCTAAGGAAGACAATTAAGACCATGCACTACAAGTTGTGGCAAGATCAAGCGCAGAAGTCGAGTTTAGGGTCATGGCTCATGGGGTCTGTGAATGCCTATGATTACATTCTTTGATGAGTGACCTAGGCCTTATTGAAACCGAACCCATCAAACTTTATTGTGACAAAAAGGGTGCTATCATCATCACTCACAAGCCGGTCTAGCATGATCGAACCAAGCACATTGAAGTTGACCTACATTTCATCAAATAGAACATAGAGAAGGGTGTCATGCGCACACCCTTTGTTCCCTCCGACAGACAAGTTGCTGACATACTCACGTAAGGATTAAGTGAAAGTTCCTTTGGAAGAATAGTTGACAAGTTTGGATGCTCAACATCTCATGACTAACTTGAGGGGGAGTGTTACAATGTTTTTATTGTCACATATTTTATTATTTTCCGCATGTCTCTTGCATGTATTATCCCTCTCCATATTTTGCATATATTTTTTATTTAAGATTTTTCCATTCAACATTATGACTAAAGATAGGGCACAATGGAGACAAAGGATCCATATAGCCGACCCCACTATAGTGGGATAAAGGCTTGAGTGTTGTTATTGTTGTATTTTTCCATTCAACAGATAGTAACCAAAGTGTTGGATATTCTTAACAGACGTTTAGTGTTTTTTTTAAGTTTGTATATCTTTATTCAGATGTGAAACTCATTGCTGTTATTAAAATTTGAAGATCTTATCGTATTTTTTATACCCACGCATTTGATCGAAAACCAATCCGTTGTAGACAGCAACACAGGATCTAATCTAACATGCTAGATCTATATTCTCAACATTGACCCTCATGTGAAATGTTTGGTATCTAATGCCAAGTGGACTTCTTTTTAATTGGGTGACGTGGAAGTTAGCCACTAGTCCTAGTCTGCTGCGATACCATGTTTGCATCCAGCACAAAACTATTTGGTTGTAAGTTGAGGGCTTAGGATTTATGTTAAGTGCAAGGACATTTTGGAAGAACTTGTGTGTGGAGAGCCTTAACCATTACATCAAGACTCTATAAGATTATACTTAAAATTTAAGAAAGATTGATGTTTGAAGGTACTTGTATCGGAAATGATTTTGTAGATTTATTAACTTTTCAAGCTGTGCAATTTTTTTTAATTTCAATACTTTTCCCATAATGACAGATTGACAAAGTACGAGCTGGCGTTCTTATTGGAACAGGCATGGGTGGTCTCACTGTATTTTCTGATGGTGTTCAAGCTCTCATTGACAGAGGGCACAGAAAAATAACTCCATTTTTTATTCCTTATGCCATTACCAACATGGGTTCTGCTTTGCTTGCCATGGACATCGGTTTTATGGGTGCAAACTATTCAATTTCCACTGCTTGTGCTACATCCAATTACTGCTTCTATGCTGCTGCAAACCATATTCGTCGAGGAGAAGTTGACTTAATGATAGCTGGTGGAACTGAAGCTGCCATTATTCCCATCGGTATTGGGGGATTTGTTGCATGTAGGGCTCTATCGCAAAGGAATGATGAACCCCATACTGCATCAAGGCCATGGGATAAAGGTCGTGATGGATTTGTTATGGGTGAAGGCGCTGGAGTACTGGTACTGACACATTTTGATGACTATTCTTTGCAGTTTAATTCCTTTACCATTTACATATCGAATACCTTTCATTTCCGCCTCGCCAATTTTTCCAACTAAACAGTGCCTAAGGAAACTAATTCTTGCTCATAGTAACAAGCTTCATTAATCCATGCCTTTGTTTTTTATTAGTGCTCATCAAAATGTGCCAGTACTGGTACTCACACATTTTGATGACCATTCTTTGCAGTTTAATTCCTTTACCATTTTATGGAAACCAATTCTTGCTTATAGTAACTAGCTTCATTAATGCATGCCTTTATATTTTATTAATAGTAATCATGCTATATTTACCCAGATTAATTCACCAAAAATAAGCCAGTTGATGGGAACAATTCAGTACAGTATATTTATCCACATTACTTACAGTCGCAAGATTCAATATACCGCAAATTAAGATATTTGGTTTCTTGAAGTTAGAAGCATGTTTGGAAATATAAATATATTTGATTGGTTGTAGAAACAGAATAGTAAGCAGGATATAAGTACAAAGCATTACTCTTATGCATCCACAAATACCATGTAAGTTTATTCTTTAATTTCATTCAAATCAATGAAATTGGCATTTTAAAGCTTGTTTACCATCTACAAGAAACAAAATCACTGTTTGATCCAGTGTAAAACCGTTGTAATTTCTTCCAGACAGCACTTTTAGGCTCTAAAAGTATATCCGGAAGCAATTTTAGCTAATTTAGACTGATGTCTAAAACTGCTGTCCAGCGTCTAAATTTGCTGGACTGCAGTTCAAGCAGTTTCGGACAGTAATTACACTGTCCAAAATTATTGTTTGGAGGTTTAAAGTAGCTGGAACTGCATCCAGGCATTAATGCTTCTATGGTAGATGTTTTGTGTTATGTTTTTTTTTGCATTTAGTATTGTTATCAAATTACCTTACTCTAAGATTTATTTTTGTGCCTTTCCTTCGCTCGGCGTGTGCCTGCGACTTGCGCCTAAGCTCCAAAGTCCCTTTGTGCCTTGGTGCGCCTTTAATAACATTGGCGTGAATAGTGGCTATCTCGTGTGGGTAAATCCGGCGGCGAGAGAGATCCATCACGAGGGAGGACATTGGTGTGATGAGATGGTTGGTTCCCGACGGCCAAAAGAGCGCCGGGCGGGGAGCGACAGGTCGGAGTGTCGGACCAATGGTTAAGAACTGCCATTAAAGAACGAAATGTAATCGATTAAAGAAGAATGATGTACAAAATAACGAGACATGCTCATTACCCAATTCTTGAGGGTAGGTCCGCCCTAAGAGTCTCTCTCCCTCTCTCTCTCTCTCTGAAGAGAGCCATACAAACTAATATCCATGATAAGTTTATTCTCCAACTAAGGGCTCCTTATATAGGATGAAGACCTCAATATAAGACAAATCATTCTAAACGTCAAAATACATATTTAATTATGAAAGCAATAATATCCATAAAAGGTGTCGCGTCTTTGAGAAAATTCTCTCGTAATGAGGCCGATCGTCAGCGTGCGTGTCTGTCACATGTCTGCTTGGGCGTATACGTATGAGCAGGTTTGCCACATCCAGTTATGTCTCATTTTATTAAGATGCAGGGGTTAAAGTTGCTTATGTTTTCCTTTTGCATGTTGATTCTTTTCCTCTACTAGAACTTAATTCTTTCTTCAACTCGGTTATACAAAGATTCCTTTCGAAACTAATTGTAACCATTGAATAGTGAACATCAAAAAATATTTGTACATGCTAGTGACGGTTCCTCAGAAGTTTTATATGTTATGTTGCAAGCATAAAGATAGAACTTAATTTCATCCTCAGATGACTCTTTTGGCAAAACTATATAAATATCTTGCTGCTTTTTTTGCAGAAAAAGAATATGGTTTGTCATTTCAGTTAGTCCACAAGCTCCAGTTTTTTATTGCTATTTTTTTATAATTTAGTTGGTTTGTACTGTAGGTCCTGGAGAGTCTTGAGCATGCAATGAATCGTGATGCGCCCATTATTGCAGAATATTTGGGAGGTGCTGTTAACTGTGATGCCTATCACATGACTGACCCCAGGGCTGATGGTCTTGGTGTGTCTACTTGCATAAAGAAAAGTCTTGAAGATGCTGGTGTGTCAACAGAAGAGGTTTGTTATTTGCATTTTTTGCTTTGCTTGCTTGCTCCTTTTGTCTCATTATCATCATTTCCTTTTAAAAGTCAAATTGGTCCATTTGCTGTCGTCTATCTTCCAGCACTTACTTTCTATCACTATAAACTAGGGGAAAAACTATAATTTTCAAGGCTTATTTGCTCGTGTGGAGATTTTTATAACAATAATGTGAGTTTGGGGCAGTGCCCTCACCCTTAATAATGTGCTCCTAAGCTTGTGGCTTCTTCGCCTATCTCCATTGCAAGTAGTTTCACGGGCCTTGCTCGTGCAATTGCAGTTATAGAAACGGAATGGTGCGGCAATTAGGGAGACTAGCCCATTTAGATTCTCAAATCCCTTATATTTTTTATTTTTCAAAATGAAATCATATTGTGTTGACTTTGTTTTTACCTATCTTTACTGGACGAGAGCCTTTAAATAACTGTAAGAAAATAGTTGTAGTAGTGATTTTTTTTATTCCACCAACATATTTAATTTTTAGCCAATTATCTGACAAGAGGTCAAGTGGGGATTCAACTCAAAGCTCCAGCACACCTCCCCATGCAAAAAACACTTACGAAATTGAAATATGTTGTTGCCTGACTTCTTTTGTGCGAATACCCAATGAACGTGTATGCTGTTGAGTTAGCATTCCCGAGTAAAAGTTTCCTCGGATCATGCTCACTTTCTTTTCTATTTCATGTTTGTGCCCAGATTATTATTTTTTGACTTTTTGAATAATTTCTTCTTAAAACGAAATGAATAATGATCAAGTTTTTGTATTATTTAATATTTTCCAGGTTAATTATATAAACGCTCATGCTACATCTACACTTGCTGGTGACCTTGCCGAAGTGAATGCTATTAAAAAGGTTTTTAAGAACACTAAGGATATCAAGATGAATGCAACTAAGGTAGATATTCCATACTCATTTTATGTTGATCAATCCTTTTAACATTTTTTCTTGTTTTCTCTATATGATTCTGTACCTTTTAATGTTTTACGTAAAAAAAGAAGGTTTCTTGTTCAGTCCATGATAGGCCATTGCCTTGGAGCCTCTGGAGGTTTGGAAGCCATTGCTTCTGTGAAAGCCATAACTACTGGGTGGCTGCATCCTACCATAAATCAATTTGTAAGTCTGCTATTTTTCTGTCATTTTGCATGAATTTACTGCACTGCTTTTATATAGGTATGAGTTGGACCGCCTTGAAATGTAATCAAATTACTTGCAGAACCTCTGTTTTTCATCAACTAGCATGGTATCTCTGCATTTGCACTGAGAATAATTTAATTATTGTTTTTCATGTAAATAGGAGCACAATCAACATGCAAACAGTTATCTATTATCGCCGACTTTGAAACATGATGTCTCACCTGCCTATAGCATTTCTTCCCTCTGAAGAATTTTTGCCCGCACCACACTCCAGTAGGTTTGTCACCTCTGATCCAGTGCTTCCCCACACCTGTAGTTCTCGCCTCCATACAATAGAGAACATACCTCATGCTACCACGACCTATGATCAAAGAACCTTTGACCAGTCTCCATCGGCCACCAAATATATTATCATGACCATCAACATCCGATCGACCACTGACAACAAACTGAACCGAATATCTGGTACATGATGAACATCCATGAGCACTAATAAAGAACCTGTGCTAATCTTCCCGTGCACATCACCAATGCCAATAGTTTTGCAAACTCCTCTGTTTCCCATCTTCAACACTCCACATTCACGTGAGGTTTAAGTAGCAAATTATGCCATATCGCTTGAAACCTGTACCGAAGCCCCACCTCCCCCACCTGCCACAAACTATCACTACAAGCGAGGTCAACTGTCACCTCATCACTCGCAAATATGATATCTTCCTCAAATGTTGTCACTACCGATGTTGTGGCCTCATCCAGCTTCCAGGATTCCTGCATTTGCAGTTTCTTCTAGACATTACACTTCCTTTTGATGTGGTCTTTCTTTCCACAATAAAAGCACTCAATATTACTAAATATCTTGTCGCGACCTGGCTCATGTTAGACCCTCTGCCATCTTTTTTCTTATGTCTCCCCTTGGACTCGGTGTACAAAACATCTGAATGGGTAGAAGAGGTATTCGCATAAGATCCACCCAGAGATTTCCTTCTCACATCTGATGCGGATCACCACTCATACCACGTCCCACCAAACCTTACTAGAGTTTATACACACAATGGCGTTGATCGGAGTTTCCTTTTGGCAATCTGAGGCTGCGGCAGGGTCCGACTCACCGTTTTATGATTTTTGGGATTTATTGTATTTTTTGTGTCCAATTCGAGAATTTAGGCACCCATTCTTAAGAGGCGATCATATGAGATTGAGTTTTTAAATGTCGGATGTCGGCGACATATTAGATTGAGTTTTTAAATGTCGGATGTCGGAGACATGACAAATATATTTTAAAATATCGGATTTCTATATCTTATAAATAATAGTTTTATTTTTATGTATACTAATTATAATTATATGTTCTAAAAGTACAACAACAACAACACTCAAACCTTTATCCCACCATAGTGGGATCGACAATTATATGTTCTAAAAGTAAAAAAAAAAATAATTAATTAACAAATAGATGAAGAATGAGCCATGTATATTACAAAATAAATTTGAATAGTATTGAAGATAAAATGTTATTAACAAATACAAAATGATACATTGTAAAATATATTTAATATTATACAATAATTTTATATTGATAACAATAATTTTATATTGATAATAATAAGTTTATTGCAAATAAAGAAGATTTAAATGTTAAATATCTTTGATTGATTACAAGTCTTTTCAATTTTATAAATTTATATTAAAAACATACAAATAATCAACTAATAAATGTTTTAAACATTCACATTTTTTGTAATATAAAATAAAAAAATTGTGTGAAATAATTATACAAAACCGGTTATAAGAATAAAACGTTAAAAAATTGAAACAATAAGTCTAATTGATTTAAAAATACATAATATAATATATATAGGTTATTTAAACATATACTACTAGTCTGCTAATATAACATAAAATAAAATAGCGGACGATATATTTAAAAATTGCGTCGACTGATATATTGGAAAAAATCGGATGTCGGCCTATATTTTACAAAAGGACAACCATTTTTTATAGAAAAACATATCATTTTGCACTCAAATGTATGTCCCAATCTCTCCTCTCCTTTATAAATGAATATTAGGACTGAGTTAAATTCATTCAGGCTTTACGAGTGATTTCTTCCGAAGCGTGGATTTTGGGCGGTCTTGAAGGCGTTCCCCCCTTGGTGCCTCCTCGAGTTCTTAGGTTATCATTTCTTTTCCCTTAACTGTTGTCGACCGCCCATTCCGCTACCTCTCCCACAGCCCTACATCACTCTCCTACCTACCCCGTTGCGAGCCCCAACCTCCAACCCCTTCCCAGTTCAAACCCCCTGCCTCCCAACCCCTCCTTACTGCAAACCCCCGCCTCATAGCTCCTCTCCGTTGCAAAAAAACCCGCTACCCAACAGTTGGATACAATCCTAATATTAATAAGTTTTATAGTTTTGAATGTTTAGTCTTCTATTGTACACATTGGGTGTTTGTATTTCTTAATGGAAACTTAATTCGTACTTTGTTTGCCTGTCAATTATTCAATATAGATTACTAGATCTGTTTGCCTATTGTTCTTGTTTGTGCTAGTCTGAACTGGAAGGACTAGAAACTGCATGCCCTCGCTTTTATTTGCATGCCGCCATGAATATTTCAAGTGTTGTATTATTTCATTATAAAATTTGCTAATCTATGGACGGAATATTCATAGTGCATTCACTTAGTTTTAGGCTGCATTCATTTAGTTACAGATTGGACATGTGTATTGATTTGCAGCAGACATTGCATCATTAGGGCACAAACACATTCTTGCAGCCCACCCTACATTGACATCCTTGTTCAGAATCCCACTCTCTTCAATCTGCATAATCAAAACACATCGTAAAAATGAGTTAATCTGTGAAACACATATCATCTCCCAAGAGACAGGGAGAGATGGTCATCTTTATGGAAGACAACCGATCCAACACTTCTTGAAACTCATTCATGTGATCTAGCATGGGTTTGCCTTTTTTATACTTGTACCCACTAATCGTCATCAACAACAATAATTAGTTCATACTGGTGTTCACAACAATAATTAGTTCATACTGGTGTTCTTCGCATACAAAAACTCCAATGTTTTTCACATCACATTAGCATCAACAATACTGGCCATGTGATTGTACACGTTGCAATCCACAGACCGCCAAATCCAAAGATTCCAATGTTCTTCACACACCTTGCGATGTTCAATTTCCCATTTCACAGGATCAATGTTTTTGTGCAACTCCTGAAAGACAGATGCGTGTCAACCCTTGACATAGATCCGTACTCCATCATCATATGCCACTCATGATAGTTGGCTCCATTCAAATGCATAATCATTTCAGAACTTGAATCCAGCTGGATTTAGTCCATTGTCAACTCTGACCACTAATCTTGGAGCTTACTATTTCAAAGTATGTGACCATAGAGGATAGAGAGCAGACCAATGGTCATCATCTGCAGCACCTAATCACAAACCCAAAATATTCAATCGGCTTGTCTCAACCTAGCTTTGATACCATTTGTTGGGAAAATCATTCTTGGACCTAAGTGCACGCGAGGATACGATCTAAGCTGCCGACAAAATGATCAAGTTTTAGTCTACTTACTCCAAACTGGTTCTCTGAACACCATGCAGTCCTTCGAAGATCTTTCAATATTGTGTGAAGTCGTCTTATATATAACTTATATAATAATATATATGTACAATAGCAGTAGATTGCATAAATCATCAGTTCTCATCGATCTAAAATTTGATCGCTTTCAAATCTCGCCACGTCTCGATCCATTCCGCTGTGGACCTATCGACATCTCGCTTTCCTCTCCACCCCATCATTCTCTCACTCAGACAGTTCCTATTGCCTTAACCATCTCAATCTCATGTTCCCTCCTCAACCCATATCGACTGATTTCTTTTTCTCACAACCTCCAACTGTTCTCCGCCGCATCCTCGTCCACACACCAGCTCACAACCGCCTCTTCTCTCCATTCCACAGTCCATAATTTCCCTTCTCCACATCTAACAATCACCAAACCTCTCTCAACCACAGCCCCTCACACTCTTTTGCTCACAGCTACTCCGTTTCCCCTGCCATTCCACATGTAATATCCACCTCGTCCACTTGCTCCGCCGCATCCCCTCAACTCAACATTAATGCCTTACGCATCCCCTCTCCCCCCTACCGACACCTACGACCCTGTAGGTTGTTCTGGATATGTTTTCGGGTGTCTTCTCCAACAATGCCTGCTTGCCACCGCCTCGACAAATGGACCACCACATTGCTCTGCAGGTAGGCATATCATCCATATCTGTTCGAGCATTCCGATACGGCCACGCCCAAAAGGATGAGATCAAGAGGCTCGTATGTGACATGTTAGCTGCGATCCTGATACGCCCAAGTGCTAGTCCTTTTTCGAACTCGACACTCTTAGCCCGCCTACCGACACCTCCAACCATGAAGGCTATTCTGCATGTGTCCGGGTGTCCTCTTTGACATTGCCTTCTTTCCACCGCCTCGACAAACGGACCACCGCATTGCCCTACATGCATGCGTATCGTCGGTATCTGTTCGGGCATACTGATACGGTCTCGCCCAAAAGGACGAGATCGAGAAGCTCGTGCGTAACCTATTAGCTGCGAGCCTGATACACCCAAGTGCTAGTCCGACGCTCTTGGTCTGCAAGAAATATGGCAATTGGCGCTTCTGTGTGGACTATCGGGAGCCCAACAAAGTCACTATTCCCGACAGATATCCCATCTTGGTCATCCATGAGCTATTGGAAGAGTTTCGGGGGCTTCCTACTTTTCCAAGCTGAACCTCTGCTCCGGCTATCACCAGATTCGGGTGCAGGAGGAGGATGTTCCGAAGACGGCATTCTGCACGCACGTCGACACTTATGAGTTCATCGTCACGCCCTTCGGCTTGAAGAATGTGCCAGCCACATTTCAAGTGACCATGAATGATTTATTCCGGTCGGCCTTGAGGAGGTACGATTTTCTTTGATGACATATTAGTCTAGTTTCTCCTGGCAGGATCACCTCCATCATGTGCAGAAGACGGTTATTGCTCTCCAGGAGCATGAATTTCTCGTCAACCCCAAGAAGTGCACTTTCAGCCAGTTCGAAATCAGCTACTTGGGCCACACAATCTCCGCTTGGGGGCATATCTATGGACCAGAACAAGGTGATGACCGTTCTTCAGTGACCCACATCCCGTTCCCTTCACGACATTCGAGGGCATCACCGGGTACTACCTACTGTTTATTAGTGATTATGACAAAATTACTTCCCCCGGATGTTCGTGGCCACCGTCTGCCCCCGCTCTATCTATGAGTCTGAGCTTATGGCGTTAGTACTTGCCGTTCAGCATTGACGTCCTTACTTATTGGGCCGCCGTTTCACGGTTTGCACGGACCACCTATATTATCTCATGAACCAGAAGATCGCCATACACCCGCAAGAAGTTTGAGTCGCAAAACTGTTATGCTCTGACTTCTCCATCGAATTTTGCTCTGGTTCTTCCAACCGTGCGACTGTCTCTCCAACCGTTCTTCAGTGACCCACATTCCGTTCCCTTCACGACATTCCAGGGCATCACCGGGTACTACCTACTGTTTATTAGTGATTATGACAAAATTACTTCCCCCGGATGTTCGTGGCTACCGTTTGCCCCCGCTCTGTCTATGAGTCTGAGCTTATGGCGTTAGTACTTGCCGTTCAGCATTGACGTCCTTACTTATTGGGCCGCTGTTTCGCGGTTTGCACGGACCACCTTATCTCATGAACCAGAAGATCGCCATACACGCGCAAGAAGTTTGAGTCGCGAAACTGTTATGCTCCGACTTCTCCATCGAATTTTGCTCTGGTTCTTCCAACCGTGCGACTGTCTCTCTATCGGTAACAACAGACCGCTAGCTTAGCGGCTATCTCTCGACCAGTCTGGGACGATGCGACCCTTCATCTCCGCTAATCTGCTCCTCCAGCCGATTGTCACGTCATTGCAGATGGACACCGCTGCCCAATTGTCTTATACGTTATTGGGGAATCACCTACATCATTGTGTCCGTCTGGTCCTCTCAGCTTTGTCTCAACTCATTCCACCATTGTTAGCGGAGTTTCACTCGACCTCGAAGGGAGGACACACGAGTGCCTTCTGCACCTGCCGCCTTACGACATCTCTGTATTGGCCCGACATATTCCAATGGGTCAAGGCATTTGTGTCAGCCTGCCTGTCGTGTCAGCGCGCCAAATATGAGGCGACATTTCCTGTGGGCCTCCTCCAGCCACTACCCATTCCGATTTAGATCTGGGACAACATTTTCATGGACTTCATTTCTCGGCTCCCCCGGTCCAAGACGCTGGATTGCATAATAGTGGTCATGGACTGTTTATCCAAATACGCCCACTTCCCCTCAGACATCCGTTTACTGCACCAGATGTAGCCTCAATTTTTAGTGATGGCGTGGTCCGTGTTCATGGGTTCCCTCGCTCCATTGTGAGTGATCGTGATCCTCTGTTCTTGAGTTCCTTTTGGCAGTCGCTATTCAAGATGCAGAGCACCCAACTTTGTATGAGTGCAACTTACCATCCTCAGAAGAACGCGTAGTCCAAGGTGATGAATTGTTGTTTGGAGACATACATCTGTTGTTTTGTGTGTGATCACCCACGGGCTTGGGCGGATTGATTGGCTATCTTGGGCAGAATATTCTTTACAACACCTTCCACAAGCGTCGACACCACTCCATTTGAGGTTGTCTATGGTAGACCCCTACCATCCCTCACCCGCAATCTCGCAGGCGATTGTCCCGTGGCGGCCTTAGCTGATTTACTTCGAGACTGTGACTCCATACTTCTCCAATTGCGCCATCATCTTCAGCATGCACATGATCAGACTATTGCTTTTGCTAACCATCACCGCCGAGATGTGCAATTTACTGAAGGGGACACCGTGTTCGTCAAGCTCAAGCCGCACTGTCAAATTTCAATGTAAAAGCTCACTCGAAGCTTGCTATCAAGTTCTATAGGCCATTTGAAATTATGGCACTGAGTGGGTACCTCGACTTACCACCTTCGACTCCCACCCGACATCCTCATCTACCCAGTGTTTCACATCTCTTAGTTGAAACAGGTCATTGGATATTATCCGGTTGACTTCCCTCCGTCGGCTCCTGGGGACACCCTACTGGACTTCCTTCCACAGCTCGTCACAGACACACGTGTTCTCACTCGAGGGGGCCTATCGGTCAATTAGGTCTTAGTGTATTGGCAAGTCCACCCCCATCGGAGGACACTTGAGTTGACCGGTGTGCATTACACGCCCAGTTTCCTCTCTTCTGCCTTAAGGATAAGGTGAATTTTCCAGAGGGCGACGTTGTTACAGATGTCGATGTGGGGAAGGGACATTCTCCCGATGTGGCGAGTATTTCAGCGTTGCGAAATGCACGTTGAGGACACGTTAGTGAAGACTACTATCAGGGCGCACACATCTATTTGGAACCATATGCATTTTCTTTTTGTTGAGGGTGTTATAATATAAACCCTCCTTGCCGTGTGTGAGAGTTGTCTTGGAAGTATGATGAAATTGGAACGCTAGAAGTTTTCTCTTCTCCTCTTCTCTCATGGAATTCCAGACTACGGAACACATGTCCTTACTTCGATTCCTCCTTCGTGAACGTTGTTGTCTTTGTTGCATACATTCTTTCCTTTGTTGTGATTTCTAAGAACCGGCATCAGACTAGCAAGATACCTGAATGAATAAAGACTATATGAAGAATTGTATGCTTTATACAGAAATGAAACACGACAAGTTGCATGTCTTCCTCCAAGGAAAAGGACATTTGCGTCACATTGGATCTTCTCCGTTAATGCAAAATCAAGAAGGGATTGTGGAGCAATATAAAGCTCGATGAGTGGCTTAAGGGTACACCCAAACACAAGGAATTAACTATTAGGAAACTTTTGCCCATGTTGCAAAATGGACTTTTTTGGGTGCTCCTTTCATGTGTTGCATGTCTTTGGTGAGACCTGCAATAGTCAGATGTTAAATTTGCCTTCTTGCACAGTGAGTTGGAAGCAGAAGTCTACATGAAGCTTCCTCTTGGTTTTTCCCAAAAAGGGTCTGCTGGGAAAAATATAATCTCAAAAAGTCCCTATAGTAGCAACATCCAATGCTTGGTTTGGGCGGTTTCATAAAATCATGGTACAAATAGGCTACGAATATGGACATGCTGATCTTCCCCGGTTTGTTAAAAATATGAACCAAAGTGTCAGTTCTCATTGTACATACAGATGCTATCTTCATCACTGAGAATGATATTGAGAAAATCACTCGCCCGAAATTGCAATTGCGCGCAGAATTTGAAATTAAAGATATGGGAAAGTTGATGTCACACCCTGGCCCGATAAGCTCGAGTTAATGAGGCGGAAATAATAAATGTGATTCATGATCTTTTATAGTTACACAGATCAAGAGCAAAAAAACCAAACATATTTTATTGATATTTCATAATTTTAAAAGTACATAGTCATATATTACATTTCTCTTATATTTGGCATAATGTATAGTACATACTAGTCTTCCTCACTGTTCTCTGGCCTCTTCGTCAGTACCTAAAAATATATTATTCTGCAATATCTTGAAGCTTTAAGCAACTTATTTTTAGTCCCATCAATTATTTTTAAAAATATGCAGAATCCCGAGCCTGCCGTCGAATTTGACACAGTAGCCAACAAGAAGCAGCAGCATGAAATCAATGTCGGTGAGTCTCAACGAGCTACAAACGCACGCGCGATCACGCCCCATGCATTTTGTTTGTTCGCACGATCATTATGATCTCGCGCGATAAATTTCATATTTATGTTCTAACAGCCTTCTTCCCGTTCGCAGCCATCTCAAATTCTTTCGGATTCGGAGGACACAACTCGGTGGTCGTGTTTGCGCCATTCAAGCCTTGAGGTGCTTTTTTTATGCCCATCCCTGCAGCGTGCCTTTATTTTTGAGGTTGAGCTTAGAGATTCACTTCTACTGAGTACAATTTTCTTTTTATTTATTTATTTATTTTTATGTTATTTAGTTGTAGGCTCTCTTAATAAGTGACCTGCCACGATTATTTTTAATTTTGGATTATACGCGATTAAGCACCACCGGGCGTCCCGCCGCGAGAATCATTCCCCGTTGTTTCCGCCGGATTGTTTTGTGCTGCTAATTTTCGCTTCATTGAAATTCAGGTTAAATTGCATTGCATATAGAGTTGTGCATATTCTTCGAAACTCAGAAGTCGCTTGAAAATCGCTCGGATATTGAGTCGAATTGGATTCTATTCGATTTTGCTTGAATCACACTTCGAGCATGCCCTGAATCATCTCGAATTGATTAAAATATAATGTATTTATAAAACACGAAATCGCTTGAACTCTACCCGAAATCATCCCTAATCGCATGTATTTAATATTTATAAGAATAAACAGTCGTGCGATAATAGTGGAAAAATATATGTTGATGCGTGTAATGCATCTTAGATCACTGTGCGCGTCTCTCGATCCCGCCGTATATATCCACCAGCTTTGAATTTTTACGGATGATTGATATAAAATACGATCACTTTTTCAATACGACCGTAATACACAAATATGACCGTATATTTTCATAAACGATCTACACCGTTGAAATACGGATCATACGGCGGCTGTATTTGCTCTCTCATGATAGTACCTCTGCTTTTGTCGCCCCCATAAAATCTGTTTGGCCTAATGTAGAACATGAGACGACGATTGAATTCTTGCTGTGGTCGTGGATGCATATGCAATTGTAATTTTATTTCATTTTTATATATTATTAATTAAAATACGTTTAAATTTGATTTGTAAATTAATTATAATTATATATTATCATATAAAAATATTAAGAAAAGTGATGTCATTGACATATTCAATAAATATGATTTTCAAAAAATTTGTTCAAAATCTAAATAGTAGGTGAAAGAAAAAAAAAATCTAAATCCAATTGAAAAGGTCAAGCTATAAAGATATACAAAGCTGATTTTGAGGACAACTAAGGCTCTGTTTGGCTCAGTTGCAGCGATTGGAGAAGCAGTTGTGAAATAATCAGTTGTTTTGCAGAGTGGTGACAAAATCAATGAAACTGTTTGGAAGAACAGCATTTGCAATGCAAAAAAACAACAATCTTATAAAAATGTTTGAAGTTGTAATAAAGTTAACATATTTTCCCAAAAAATTATCATGCTTCTTCTCCATGATAATCTTCTTCCCCAGCGACGATGTAGAGAGGAATTTGGGCAAGTGCAGAGAAGAAAACCCTTTTGTTCATTCGGTTGAAGCTCGCCTAAGTAATCATGCATCATCCCATATTGTTTGCATTATGTTAAAGCTCGCCGTCTTCACGACTACTGTGTGGGATTAGCATTCGTTTGGAGGAGATAACTATTGTCGAGGGAGTAAGGAATCATGATAATCTTCTTCCCCATTAAGGAACTTCTCCAGCAACCCCTCGTCCTCTTCCTTGTTCAAGGCGATCCTTCGTGTTTTACCAGTGCTGTGATTCAGAGAGGAATTTGGTTCGTCGTTCATCGTCATCGTCGCCTTGGACGAGGAAGAAGACGAGGGGTTCGTTCATCTACATCGTCGCCTTGGACGAGGAGGACGGGGCGATCGTTCACTGTCATCGTCGCTGGAGGAAGAGACGGGCCGCATGATTTCAGTGAATCGCAGCCCGTGGCGCGATTTTGAGTCGTGAAAAATTCCCGCGACTCAAAATCGCGCTATTTCCGTGATTCAGCGTGGGGGCTTTTTGCACTGTCGATGGACGGAAGCTTGTTTGGCGCGGCGATTTTAAAAGCAGCGGTACACTGCTCTGAAATCGCTCCGCCAAACAGAGCCTAAGGGCCGTTTGGTACGGTGGCGGTGGTTACTAATCTTCATCTGCTTGATGCGGTGTTTTGATCCGATGAGTTTGGACAGAAACATCATTGCTATGACCTCCGCTACGAAAAAAAATCAGTTTTGAACATAAAAATGGACGGCGTTCCTTAGGTGAGGCTAGACGTTCATGAATGACAGTTCGTAACGATTGTGTTAATGTTATTCGAAATTATGGGAAGAAGACCCGTTCAAGCTCGATTTATATACGAGTACAAACAAGTATGAAAAACTCTTGCTTGAGACTGATATCATGGGTGAAGAATCGCTCCAGAGCTTCTTCCTTCTTCGCAACCTGGAAATCGAGAAAATGAAGATTAAATTTTTTTTTTCAAACATTTCGGGAAGCTGTTTTTTTAGGCAACAAGGAACTCTATTTTTAAAATGTAGATAACAATTGTGATGCAGCACGCCCGAACCCGCCCCGGCCGGCGGAGTCACACCTGCCAGCGGAATACGAACTGGCATGCGCCGCGAAAGGACTGCAGCCCAGACACCCCAACCCGTCTCCGCACCTATTCTCAGCGCGGCGGGTTGTTGAGGCTGGGGCTCGATCCCCAGACCTCCTTGATAAGCACCTTTCCTAACATGTCTCATCACCAGCTGACCTTCTTTTCTTGCTCGGGTGAGTTAAGACAAAAACGCTATCCTCGTAGAATGTATGTCTGGCATGACAATGGTTACGATCGCTACCAAGAAAAGAAAACTAATTTCGAACATAAAAGTGGACGAAGTACTCGTCAGGAGAGGTCAGGCGTTCACGAACGATGGCTCGTAACCACAATCACCGTGCCAAACGGACCCAAAAACATTTGCTACAAAGATTATGAAAATAGAGGTAAGTGACATTTGCTCCTCTATTTTCATAATCTTTTATATTAATAAAACAGAGGTAAGTGGGAGATGGAGAGGGGCAATCCGCTGGAGAGATTGGCGAGGAAGAGACCTGAGAAAACACAGCTAGAGAGGGAAAGAGAGCGATGGCGCCTGAGAGAGATGTGGAAGAGAGAGAGAGAGAGAGAGAGAGAGGAGCTCCGAAAATACATTCACAAAGTTCCTGTTAGAGAGAGAGAGAGAGAGAGAGAGAGAGAGAGAGAGAGAGAGAGAGAGAGAGAGATGAATCATTTAGACGCACACATCGACGGAGATACCTGCACATCGGAGGAGAGGATGATACCTGCACGTCGGAGGAGAGGAAGGTCTAGCCGTCCAGAGATTATTAGCATCCGGCTCCGTTCCGAGATCTAGAATCGGGTGAAAGGAGGTTTTGCAGTGCGAAGCTATCAACAGGCGCAATCTAGAGAGAGAAAAAACTAAAAACTAGAAACTAAAAACTAAAAACAGTGTGGCCAGCCGCCGCCACACTGTGTGGCCGCGCACGCCGAGGCCGTGAGACGCCGCGGTCGGCCCTCACCAACCGCGCAACCACCATAACCACCCCGAAAAGAAATAAATAGGACCTCAGGGCCCTCCTTCCAATCCATTTTTCCTCCTCCAGTTTCACCTTCAACGCATGTGTTGCGTACCCATAACGGCGCCAGGTAAGCACAAAGCCGCACCCCACTATCGGGGTGCGGTTAGCCCGCACCCCACTAAGTGGGGGGCGGTTGGCCCGCACCCCACCCACATGGGGTGCGTCCGGGTCGGCCAAGCCGCACCCTCCCCCCATAGGGGGGTGCGGCCAAGCCGCACCCCACCATGGGGGGAGCGGCCAAACCGCCCCCCCCCCATGGGGGGTGCGGCCAACCCGCACCCCCCATAGGGGGGTGCGGCCACGCCTCACCCCCCCCCCCCCCCCCCCCCCCCCCCCCCCATGGGGGGTGCGGCCAACCGCACCCCCCATAGGGGGGTGCGGCCCAACCGCACCCCCCCATGGGGGGTGCCGCCAAACCGCACCTCCCCATGGGGGGTGCGGCCAAACCGCAACCCCCCCCCCCCATGGGGGGTGCGGCCAAACCGCACCCTCTATAGGGGGGTGCGGCCAAACCACACCCCCCATAGGGGTGTGCGGCCATAGGAGGGTGCGGCCAAACTGCACCCTCCCATGTGAGGTGCGGCCGAGTCCCCCTCCGCGGGGGATGCAGCCGAAAACGCATCCCCGCGACGGGAAAGGTGGTAGTCCGCTTTTCCTGGCCTCGCTCACTTTTCCGCCTCGCCTCGCTCACTTTTACGCCTCGCCCCGCTCACATTTCAGCCTCGCTCACTTTTCCGCCTCGGCTCGCTCACTTTTTGTCTTTTCAGTTTCTCACTTTTCAGGAACGGCTTATCGCCTTTCCTCAAAGGGCAAGATGGTCATTTACGAAAAATGGTGATCCGAGTGCCCCAAATCGAGAAATATGATTCGTCCGCCAAGGTGGTTATGGTGGTTACGACGGCGAAGTTACCCGGCTACCCCCGGCCAAAGCTATAAAAAGGCCCCCAAGGCTTCATTTAAAGGATCCTCGCCTTCAGGACCAGAGAGAGCTCCTTGAAGATTTCCACGGAATTCTCCTTCGGTGCTTGAAGATCTTCTTCGCGGACTTAGAGATTTCCTTCTTCGCGAAAGCGGACAAGGCTCTCACTTTCGTTCTCTGGAAAGCGGACAAGGCTCTCACTTTCGTTCTCAGGAAAGCGGACAAGGCTGTCTCACTTTCGTTCTCAGGAAAGCGGACAAAGCTGTCTCACTTTCGTTCTCAGGAAAGCGGACAAGGCAGTCTCACTTCTGCCTTCTCAAAAGTAGACAGGGCAGTCTCACCTCTGTCCTCTGGAAAGCGGACACGGCCTTCTCACTTTCGTTCACCGCTGAACTCTTAGGAAAAAGACTTAGTTTTTCCGAGAGGTGGCCTGTCACCCTCGGAGAACTCTCTCTCTCTCTCTCTCTCTCTCTCTCTTGTAACGAGCAGCGGCCTGTCGCGCTCGATCTCTTAGCATCTAATTGTAACCTCTCTGGAGATAGTGAAATTTGGTCGGCACAGCTCCGGCCACGTGGTTTTTCACCCTTTCCGGGTTTTCCACGCTAAAAAGTCCCTGTGTACTCAGCAAATCTCAAATTGACTGTTTTCGCGCTTAGTTCGCTCCCGAGCTAAGGTGGTTCAGTTAAACCGGTCTACCAAGAGCCTTAAGCGACCCGCAACAGTTTGGCGCCGTCTGTGGGAAAAGTTTCCAAAACTCTCTGAAGGCCAACTGCAATGGCAAGAAAGAGTGCTCGCACTACTGAAGGATCAATGCCGGAGGGGCGCGTCGACCCAGCTCCCTCCCACTCGCTTATCAATGCACCTCCCGGGGAGGAGGAAGTGCCTGCTCCCGTAGCTAGGCTGGAAGTGTGCGTACAACATATTGAAGAACACCAAGCCGAGATGTTGGCTCTTGTAAGGAATCTCGGGGCTCCTCAAGTCCCGATTCAACCGCCGGCCCTGAACGCACCACCACCCCCAGTTCCGAACCATGCCCCGAATGGAGAGGCCGTTCGAGAGGACGAAGCCTCAGAAGGATTCTCCAGCGCAGCAAGCTCCGCTCACCTCGCCCCGCCAGTTAGGGGCCCAGAAGCTGACCACCATCGTAATCACCCAAGAAGGGATGCCCCCGATCGAGCAACAGGAAGAACCACGCGAGAAGAAATACGCGACATGATAGAAGAGGAGTACGTCCGAGCAGGGCGACGCACAGTTCTCGCCCGTCGTCCCGCACACCACGGCTCCCCACTATAACCTCAAGTCCTGGCTCATCCAATCCCGAACGGCTTCAAGCTTCCCAGCATCGAGACATTTGATGGAACAGATGATCCGTTAGAGCATGTCAATCACTTCACCACCGTCATGAGGATTTATAGCGCCCCTGATCAGCTCCTCTATCAAGTGTTCCCGGCAACCTTGAAGGGACAAGCACGCACTTGGTTCCACTCCCTGTCGAATGGGGCCATCAGCAACTTCATAGAGCTGGCACGGCAGTTCGCGGACCAATTCATCGCCAACCGCAGAATTGTCCGAGATCCCTCCCACCTCTCAGGGATCCGCCAAAATGATGGTGAAACACTCAAAGATTTCTTCTGACGCTTCACTACGGAGGCTCGACAAATCCCAGGGGTGGACCCTGAGCTCCTGCGGAGAGTTTTTCTTGGAGGACTCCGCCCAAGCGGCTTCTACTCAGCTCTCATGAGAGAAACTGTGCCAAGTTACCCCGACCACGTTCGCCTAGTTGAAGCTCAGATAGCTGCGGACGAGGCCATCGAGGCCCATCGCCGGCAGTTTGAAGGTAACCAAGAAAGAAAGAGAGGATCCGATCAAGCCCCTCGCGAGCGAGAGGAACGACGCGGCGAGGAGCGCCGCGGTGGCGAACGCCGTCGTAATCCCCAAAGGGACTCAGAACCGCTGCCGCCCCGGATCTACACCCCATTGAACACCACTAGAACGAATGTACTCTACGCCATTCAGAACAACCCGGAGCTTCGCATGCCCCGGGTGCAACCCCCAAATCCGAGGGGTGACCAATCCAAGTACTGCGAATTCCATCGAGGGACCGGGCATACCACCGAGGAATGCACCATACTTAAAGACGAGATCGAGCGCCTCATCCGCCAGGGACTCCTGGGCAGATTCCTGCAAGGTCAGGTTCCTAATCAGCACCAGCAACCTAGGGAGGCAAGGGAGCAACCTCCCGCTCCCCGAGGCGCAGGAGGAGGAAGACCGATGGTAGGGGAAATCGAGACGATCGCCGGACCCTCCGTCTCAGCATCACAAATCCTCTCAATTGCCCAGCCTGTAAGAGACCACGAAGACAAGAAACTCAAGCAGGACATCACGATCGCTTTCGGAGAAGAGGACCTGCAAGGGTTGCGACTTCCACACCAGGATCCGCTCGTAATTAGCGCAGGGATAGGAGACCCTTGCTTCAAGGTGAAGAGAATACTAGTCGACAATGGAAACTCAGTAGACGTTCTGTTCCTCTCCACTCTGCAAAATATGAAGCTCACAAAAGATCAGCTCAGCCCTGCAGCCGGGCCCGTCTACGGCTTCGACAACAGACCCATCCCGGTTCTAGGGATGATCACTCTCCCCGTGACGTTGGGCGAGTTTCCAAGACAGTCAACATATAGCATCCAGTTCGTGGTGGTGGAGTCTACCTCCGCCTATAATGCCATCTTCGGGAGGCCGCTCCAATCAATCTTCGGAGCAGTCCCATCCATTCCGCATCTGGCTATGAAGTTCCCAACTGCCGCCAGCATAGGGATCGTGAGAGGAGATCAGGAAGCAGCCCGGGCCTGCTACTTAAAGCAGGCTCAGCCGGTAAAGGCGATCGCTCTCAACATCAATAACTTCGACCTCCGAGATGAGGCCACTTTACAGCGCGGAGCACCTGTTGAAGGGCTAATAGAGGTACCACTCTCCCAGCAAGACCCTACTCAGACTGTTCAGGTCGGGTCACTTTTATCGAGAGAAGAACGAGAGGAGCTTACAGCCTTCTTACAAAGAAACGGGGACATCTTCGCATGGAGCCCGGAAGACATGCCAGGGGTTGATCCTGACGTCATCTACCACTCTTTAAACATCAACCCCGCCTGTCGGCCTGTAATTCAAAAGAAGAGGAACTTTGCCCCCGAACGGTTGAAGGCAATCGAGGAGGAGGTAGTTAAACTCCTGGAAGCAAGATTCATACGCGAAGCGGCATACCCCACGTAGATGGCCAATGTAGTCATGGTAAAGAAGGCCTCGGGAAAATGACGAATGTGCGTTGACTATAGCAACCTAAACCAGGCATGCCCAAAAGACAGCTTCCCCCTCCCGAGGATCGACCAACTCGTCGATGCAACGGCCGGCCACGAGCTACTTAGCTTCATGGACGCTTACTCAGGTTACAACCAGATAAGGATGAACCCGGCGGACGAAGAGCATGCCGCCTTCCGCACCGACAGAGGAGTCTATTGCTACAAGGTGATGCCCTTCGGCCTTAAAAACGCTGGAGCCACCTATCAAAGGCTAATGAACAAGGTCTTCAAGAACCTCATCGGAGAGACGATGGAGGTTTACGTGGACGATGTGCTGGTGAAGAGCGTCCACCGTTGCGACCACTTGAAAGACTTGGGAAAGTGCTTTCAGCTTCTCCGTCGCTTCTAGATGCGGCTCAATCCCAGCAAGTGCGCGTTTGGTGTGACGGCGGGAAAATTCTTGGGTTTCATGGTAACCCATCGAGGAATTGAGGCCAACCCCGAAAAGATCAAGGCGTTAGAAGATATGTAGCCACCTCGTTCAATTAAGGAAGTGCAACGTCTGAACAGGAGGATTGCTGCGTTATCCCATTTCCTATCACGGACAGGAGACAAATACCTCCCTTTCTTCAAAATCCTCCGGGGAGCACGACACTCCGGTTTCCAATGGACAGACGAGTGTCAGGTGGCCTTCGAGCTCCTCAAACAATACCTGGCCTCGCCACCGCTTTTGTCAAAACCCACCCAGGGAGAGACTCTGTTCTTGTACCTAGCGATATCACCTACAACTCTCAGCTCAGTACTCGTAAAGGATGAAGGGGGGGGGGGGGGGGGGGGGGGGGGGGTGCAACGACCGATTTACTACATCAGCAAAATCCTCACCGACACCGAAACCAGATACCCCGCAGCAGACAAGACGGCCTTGGCTCTTGTCTTCTCAGCAAGAAAGCTTCGACCCTACTTCCAGGCTCATACCGTGAAAGTGTTGACACAGCTCCCGCTACGAGCAATCCTCCAGAAACCAGAAGTCTCAGGGAGGCTAGTAAAGTGGGCCGTAGAGCTCGGCGAATTTGACATTAAATTCCTACCTCGACCTAACATCAAGTCGCAAGTACTCGCCGACTTCGTCATGGAATACACCATTCCACCAGAAACAAATCTAACCAAAGACGCCCCTAGCCCCCGGTGGACTCTCTATGTCGACGGTGCCTCAGGAGCAGAAGGGGCCGGAGCAGGAGTGCTCCTCGTAAGCCCCGATGAGATCACATTGGATTACGGGCTCCGGTTAAAGTTCCCTGCAACAAATAACGTTGCAGAATACGAGGCGCTGATCGCCGCTCTCCGGCTCGCCATCGATTGCAAGGCAGAGAACCTGATGATCTACGCCGACTCCCAACTCGTAGTCTCGCAAGTCGAAGGAGACTACGAGGCCAAAAGCAACCAGATGGCGAAATACCTCGCGCTCGCAAAGTTGCTCCTTCAGAAGATCTCGACACATCAAATCTTGCACATCCCCCGAGAGCAGAATTCCAGGGCGGATGCCCTGTCCAAGCTCGCCACTTCGCCCTCCAGCTACCAGTCTCGAAGACGCCGGATTGAAGAGATCGTGGTCCCAAGCATCCAGGGGCCATGGGAGATCGCAGCCATCCACCAAGAAGAGTTATCCTGGATGACTCCATTACGAGCTTACCTTGAACACGGACGCCTCCCCGAAGATAGCTTAGAGGCGCGAAGGTTACGGATGCGGGCGGCATCATTCACCATTATAGACGGAGAACTTTACAAGCGGGCATTCTCGGGCCCATATCTAAAGTGCCTACCGGCGGACGAGGCGGACTACGCCCTCCGAGAAGTACACGCGGGAGTCTGCGGAGAACACCTAGGCGGGAAAGCGTTGGCGCGAAAAATACTACGCCAAGGTTTCTATTGGCCAACAATGAAGAGGGACGCAATTGAGCTGGTTCAAAAATGCAGGAGCTGTCAACTGCATGCCAACATGCCCCATCAGCCTCCGGTCTCACTTTCCGCACTCCAAAGTGCGTGGCCATTCACACAATGGGGAATCGACCTTCTCAGCCCGCTGCCTCTAGTATCGGGCAAAGGAAGTTCATCATCCTGGCCATCGATTACTTCACCAAGTGGGTAGAGGCGGAGCCCCTGGCCAAAATCACAGAAGAGAACGCTAAACAATTCGTCTGGAAGAACATCGTCTGCCGCTTCGGCATCCCAGCAACAATCATCGCCGACAACGGCACCCAGTTTACTGGGAAGTCCTTCGCCAAGATGTGCGGAGACCTGAAGATCAACTTCCGTCATACCGCAGTAGCACATCCACAAACCAACGGACAAGTAGAAGTCACGAACCGCACCATCCTCAAAGGATTGAAGACGCGCTTAGAAGAAGCTGGGGGACAATGGGTGGATGCACTCCCAAACGTACTGTGGGCATACCGCACAACAGAGCGGACTCCCACGGGAGAGACGCCTTACAATCTCTGTTACGGTACTGAAGCTATCATCCCCGTCGACATCGGTGTTCCAAGCGCTCGGGTGCTAACCTTCGATCCTAGCAAGAATGACGGGCTGCTTCTGGAAAATCTCGACCTAATTCCCGAAGCTCGGGATAGCGCCGCGCAACGCGCCGCATCCTACCAAAGGCGCATAGCCCGAAGCTATGACAGGAGGGTGAAACCCAGGCCAATCAACGTAGGAGATCTCGTCCTACGCAGCATCGAAGCAGCCGGAAAGGCCCCCAAGGAGATAAGCTCTCACCAGCCTGAGAAGGCCCATACGTTGTCACTACGGTCGTGAAGCCCGGAACGTACAGGCTCAGAACAGCAGAAGGAAAGACTCTACCGCGCACCTGGAACGCCCAGAACCTGCGCCACTTTTACCAGTAACACAGTCTTCTATCATCAACTAAGCCGCGAGCTCAGACTCGTGCAAACTTATCTTACAATTTATTATTTAAAAGCCGCGAGCTCAGGCTCGTGCACCTATCCTATTATGTAAAAGCCGCGAGCCCGGGCTCGTGCAAACCTATCTTATGTCATTTACTAAGCCGCGAGCTCAGACTCGTGCAAACTTGTCTTGTGTTGAAAAAATTATGTTTAAAAAGACTTCTTACTACAAAAATAGGCACATACCCCGCCACCTATAAAAGGAAAAATCTTTACTTTGAGGCCCTGCCTCAGGGACTTTGCACCGCCGTCGATTGAAGGTCCGCCTTCTCCTCCGCCGTCAAGTCCTAGCGTCGTAGGGGCCTGCCCCCCTTACGTTCGCCCCCGATTTGAATACACCCGCTATTCACCGGCCACTTCGGGGCCCTGCCCCGGGGACTTTGTACCTCCGTCGATTGAAGGCCCGCCCTTCTCCTCCGCCGTCAAGTCCCGGTGTCGTAGGGGCCTGCTCCCCTTATGTTCACCCTCGGTTTAAATACAAACGCTATTCACCGGCCAAGCCGCGAGCCAGACTCGTGCAAAAAAGCCGCGAGCCAGACTCGTGCAAAAAAGCCTCGAGCCAGACTCGTGCAAAAAGGCCGCAAGCCCAGACTTGTGTAAGCTAACTTTCTATTATATAAAAGCCACGGGCTTAGAACTGTGCAAAATTTTGCAGGAAACCCTCAAGCTGTTCAGATATCAATACTAGGCAGCAGATCCTATCCAGGGCACCGCGAAGAGAACAATGGATAAAGCCGCCGCAGGAAAATCAAAACCTCCGAACTCCTCACAACGAGATTCAGACTCCGGAGGTTTGGGGGGCTTATGTTGCGTACCCATAAAGGCCTTGGGGTGCGTCTAGAGAAAAACCCCGCTAAAGAGAGGGGGGGACTAGTCGAACCCCGGATCGCAGAAGAGGACCCGCCGCACAAGTACGACACGCTAGAAATGGCGCCAGGTAAGCACAAAGCCGTACCCCACTATCGGGGTGCGGTTAGCCCGCACCCCACTAAGTGGGGGGCGGTTGGCCCGCACCCCACCCACATGGGGTGCGGCCGGGTCGGCCAAGCCCCACCCTCCCCCCATAGGGGGGTGCGGCCAAGCCGCACCCCACCATGGGGGAGCGGCCAAACCGCACCCCCCATGGGGGGTGCGGCCAAACCGCATCCCCCCCCATGGGGGGTGCGGTCCAGCCGCACCCCCCATAGGGGGTGCGGCCAAGCCGCACCCCCCCCCCCCATGGGGGGTGCGGCCAAACCCCCCCCCCCCCCCCCCATGGGGGGTGCGGCCCAACCGCACCCCCCATAGGGGGTGCGGCCAAACCGCACCTCCCCATGGGGGGTGCGGCCCAACCGCACCCCCCCATGGGGGGTGCGGCCAAACCGCACCCCCTATAGGGGGGTGCGGCCAAACCACACCCCCCATAGGGGTGTGCGGGCATAGGAGGGTGCGGCCAAACTGCACCCTCCCATGTGAGGTGCGGCCGAGTCCCCCTCCGCGGGGGATGCAGCCGAAACCGCATCCCCGCGTCGGGAAAGGTGGTAGTCCGTTTTCCTGGCCTCGCCTCGCCCCGCTCACATTTCAGCCTCGCTCACTTTTCTGCCTCGGCTCGCTCACTTTTTGTCTTTTCAGTTTCTCACTTTTCAGGAACGGCTTGTCGCCTTTCCTCAAAGGGCAAGATGGTCATTTATGAAAAATGGTGATCCGAGTGCCCCAAATCGGGAAATATGATTCGTCCGCCAAGGTGGTTATGGTGGTTACGACGACGAAGTTACCGGGCTACCCCCGGCCAAAGCTATAAAAAGGCCCCCAAGGCTTCATTTAAAGGATCCCCGCCTTCATGACCAGAGAGAGCTCCTTGAAGATTTCCATGGAAATCTCCTTCGGTGCTTGAAGATCTTCTTCGTGGACTTAGAGATTTCCTTCTTCGCGAAAGCGGACAAGGCTCTTACTTTCGTTCTCTGGAAAGCGGACAAGGCTCTCACTTTCGTTCTCAGGAAAGCGGACAAGGCCGTCTCACTTTCGTTCTCAGGAAAGCGGACAAAGCTGTCTCACTTTCGTTCTCAGGAAAACAGACAAGGCAGTCTCACTTCTGCCTTCTCAAAAGTAGACAGGGCAGTCTCACCTATGTCCTCTGGAAAGCGGACACGGCCTTCTCACTTTCGTTCACCGCTGAACTCTTAGGAAAAAGACTTAGTTTTTCCGAGAGGTGGCCTGTCACCCTCGGAGAACTCTCTCTCTCTCTCTCTCTGTTGTAACGAGCAGCGGCCTGTCGCGCTCGATCTCTTAGCATCTAATTGTAACCTCTCTGGAGATAGTGAAATTTGGTCGGCACAGCTCCGGCCACGTAGTTTTTCACCCTTTCCGGGTTTTCCACGCTAAAAAGTCCCTGTGTACTCAGCAAATCTCAAATTGATTGTTTGCGCGCTTAGTTCGCTCCCGAGCTAAGGTGGTTCAGTTAAACCGGTCTACCAAGAGCCCTAAGCGACCCACAACAGCATGAGAGAGCTCAATCGAAGATTTCCCATCACCTTTGAAGAATTCTTCGAAGATCTTCGAGTGTCTTCGAAGATCTTTTGAAGATCTTTGACCTCCTTTGAGCACCCCGTGCGCACTATCACGGACTTGTCTCCTTACAAGCTCTCGTGCGGCCTTAGCTCCTCTTTGCAACTTCGCGTAGCCAAGCTAAGTCAGCCTCTCTTGCAAGAACTAGGTAGTGATGAAGAGAAGAGTGGAAAAACAACTCAAGAGAAAGCTCACTAGTGAAAAAACTCAAAGAACTATATTGCTTTATCTAAAACTGTGATGCTAACTTGGATTCCTTGGATCTTTACAAATAAGGGGTCTTCCCCTTTATAGTCCTCAAAGAGGTTTCCCTCCAAAGTACAGAATATTCTAGACCTGTCTAAACTATTCTACACTTCTCTCATGACTATGTACAAGCCTCCACACTATTCTACAATATTCAAGAGTATTCTAGACTATTCTAGATTACTCCAAACTTCTACAAATCTCTAAACGCTTCTAGATACTTCTACACACATCTAGTGTTATCTAGAAGTTTTCATACTCTTCTAGAACACTCTTCTAGAATATTCTAGAAATCTCTACACAATTCTACAATATTCTAGAGCATTCTACACAATTTTAGAATCTTCTAGAAGTGTCGACATCATTCTAGAACCTTTCGTCATCTTCAAGATTTCTCTCTAGTGTTCTGGAGACTTTCGTACCCTTCTGCGCCATAAGATGTCATGGCTACTCTTAATTCTTATTCTTGGCATGCTCCTCATATGCATGATCATCTTGAGTATGGAGCCATACTTGTGCTAATTAAGGGCTCCCACACCCAAGTCTTAGACCACTTCGGCGCCTTATCATCTCAACATGTGGCTTATTGTGACATCCACGCAAGAAACCATGGTCACAGTTTCACCTTGAACTAACAACCTGTGACAACACGCTCCAACCTGCGCATGTTCCTGTGAAATTTTTTGAATCTTTATGAAGTGAGCAGGAGTTAGTCAACTTAGAGTTACAAACCAAACAACCAGAAGCAAGTGGAGGCAAACAACTGATCTTTATTGATAGCAACTTCAAATTACAAGGCAAGACATGCTTGGCGAGACATGATTTCGCCAGCACAAACACCAAAGGGAAAAAATACAAAGTTGAAGATAACACGAGACCGTGCGGTCTTCCCTTGCGACCTCAGCAACTCGCCAACCCGCAAACCGCTGCCGACCTCAGAACAACACCAGACCGCTGATCAGTCTGCACCCTTCCTTTCGAACTCCTGATTCTCCCGAACTCCAGCACCACAACTCCAAGCCGCAGACCGCCCGAACACTTTCAGAGGAAGAGGTGATCGCTGCTGCCCGCACTATCCGCAGAAGCTGCACAAGAAGAGTTCAATCAGTAGACCACCCGGTCAGATAAACTCAGACCGCAGGAAAGAAGAAGATTCAGCTTACACTTGGTATGTCTATTTTTATTGCTGCCGATGGGTCCTATTTATAGGTGTGAGACCTGATCCAGTCACCACCCTATAAGATATGTTCACCACCCTCCAGACCGTGCGTCCTGACCGGTCACACCGCGCGATCAGCAGCAGTACTCCTGCTTCATTTTGGTGAACTCGCCAGCTTCAACATCGACCATGAGAGACCGCCACTCTCACAGCAGATCGCGAATCCAAAGAAGATCGCCAGACCGCCCGAAGCAGTTCACCCCCTGTGTTCGCCCGAGACCGCAAACACAGCCAGTTCGTCATCAACCCGCGAACTCCTGTCCGCATGCCGGTCTCCTCCTGAGACCACGAACAGCGTCCAACTCGCATACCAGTCTCCTCCTGAGACCGCGAACTGAGATCGCGCGACTAAGACCCTTAGTCCGCGAATACACCAGAAAGCTCGGTCAGCCACCAGACCGCATTCTGAAGAGAACCTGGATCAAGTTGTGCGGTCACACCAGACCGCCACAGCCTTGAAGAGGACAGCACGCCACACGATCACGCACAGACCGCGCATACCTGAAGACGATCAGCTCGCCACGCGGTCAGAGACAGACCGCGCGGCCTTCACCTTCAGCCGCCTTGAACCTATACCAGCGATCAAGCCAGGAGACCGCAGCTAGGTTTAGACCAGCCAGACCGCAGATGCAGACCGCCAGGTTGTGCGATCGCGTCAGACAGCCCGACCTCCTCCCAGACCGCCCAGGTCCAAAAGCCCTCTAAACTTCCACTTCAACAATTTCAACACTCCCCCTTGAAGTGGGAAGTTGAAACTAGCCCCAGTAAGCTCCTTAGCCGTGTGAACGGCCCCTTTGCCAGCGCCTTTGTGAAGATGTCTGCGACATTGTCCGCACTCCGCACATGCCCGACCGAAAGAGATCCCTCCAGCACCTTCTCCCGTATGAAGTGGTGCTCGATCTCGATATGCTTGGTCCTCGCGTGACAAACTAGATTGGTAACCAGTTTGAAAGCACTCTCGTTGTCACCGCGTAGCAGAGTCGGCTCCCGAACCTCCTTGTGGACGTCTCCCACCAACCTCCTAAGCCAGATGGCTTCCTGAGCTGCCAAGGCCGAAGCCTTGTATTCCGCTTTCGTGGTGGAGACCGACACGGAATCCTGCTTCTTGATGCACCATGATATAGCTGTAGGGCCCGCCATGAAGACGAATCCAGACGTCGACTTCCGATCATCTGAATCTCCCCCGTAATCAGCATCCATGTACCCGTGCACCTCGAAGTCCGCATCCCTCCTGTATAGGAGACCCATGTCCGAGGTCGCCTTGACATACTTCAGAATGTTCTTGGCCGCTAGCAGATGAGGTACCCGTGGCTCCGCCATATATCGACTCACTCTGCCAACTGCATATGCAATATCCGGCCTCGTGATCGTCAGATAGATCAAGCTCCCAACCAGAGCTCGGAACACCAACGGATCTTGCATAATCCTCCCCTCATCCTTCCGAAGCTTCATAGCCTTCTCCAGAGGTGTGGAAGTGCACTTCCCTTCCTTCATGCCGAATCGCTCCACGATCCGCTCCGCATATCCAGCCTGGGTCACCAGCACTCCACCTTCTTTCCTCTGCACATCGAGTCCAAGGAAATGATGAAGCTCACCTAAGTCCTTCATCTCGAACCTGATAGACAGCTCGGCCCGTAGCTGTGCTACTTCCTCCTTCGAGTTCCCCGTCACGATCATATCGTCGACGTATAACAGTACGATGACCTGAAGCTCCCCGCTCTTCTTGACGAACAAGCTTGAATCTGAGTCTGAAGCACTAAACCCACAGAATAGGAGATATTCTGTGATCTTCCCGTACCACGCCCTCGGCGCTTGCTTCAACCCATACAGGGCCTTCTTCAGCTTGCAGACATGCTCCGGAAAATCTTCAGACACAAAACCTGGTGGCTGGACCATGAAGATGTCCTTGTCAATCTCGCCGTACAAGGAAGCGTTCTTGACGTCGAGCTGCCAAATCTCCCATCCACTGAACGCCGCCAAGGCAATGATAAACCGAACTGAAGTCATTTTTGCCATCGGACTGAAAGTCTCCTCGTAGTCTTCACCGTACTGCTGCGAGAACCCCCGAGCTACAAGGCGAGCCTTGTACCGCTTGATGCTGCCGTCAGCTTTCTTCTTGAGCTTGTAGACCCACTTGCATGTCACAGGAGTGGTGCCCTCGGGCTTGGGCACAAGAGACCAGGTCTCATTCTTCTCGAGAGCTGTCATTTCTTCTTACATAGCAATATCCCACTCCTTCACACCTCTGGCCTTCTCAAAGCTCGACGGCTCCCTCTCATCCAAGGGACCAGCGAAGAAACATGAGACGAAGCTCACTGCGTTTCCTCCTGTATAGCGATCAGGGGCGACGATCGCTCGCTTCGAACTCCTCAGCTCCTTCCCCTGAACCGCATTATCTCCAGCTGCTTCTTCCCTAGCTCCTCTTCCAGACGTGCTAGGAGCATCGCTCCCCCTGCTCCCTGAACCAGAAGCCCCCGTCTCGGAACTAGAAGGAGATGGACCACCTGGTGACATAGGTAGCTCCTCCTGAAGATCCTCCACAGCTTTCTCCGGCACCTCCACCCTGCTCTCTGGTAGCTCCACATCAGAAGACCCCTTGTAAGACGTCACTTCATCGAACACGACGTCGCGAGATACCACAAACCTCCGCATCTCTGGGTCCATGCACTTCCATCCTTTCTTCCGCTCATCGTATCCCACGAAGATTAGCTTCCTTGCTTTCGCATCTAGCTTCGTCCGAAGAGCATCTGGAACATGCACGTAGCAGGTGGAACCAAACACCCTAAGGTGTGCCACGCTTGGCTTCTCCTTGAACATCATCTCATGTGGAGTCAACATGTTGATGGGACTCAGAGGCATCTTGTTGATGACGTAGGCAGCACAAGACATTCCCTCCGCCCAGAAGGACTTTGGGATACTCTTGGCATGCAACCAACACTTGCAGGTCTCCGTCAGATGACGGATCTTCCACTCTGCAACTCCGTTCTGCTGTGGAGTATGTGCACAAGTGAGCTCCCTTCGGATGCCTGCCTTCCTGCAAAAAGTAGAGAACTCACTGGCGGTGAACTCCCCTCCATTGTCAGTCCTCAGCTTCTTCACCCGCAGTCTTAGCCGACCCTCCACGAGCTCCTTGAACTCCACAAACTTGGCAAACGCTCCTGCCTTCTCCTTCAGAAAGTAAACCCAGACATATCTGGTGTAATCATCGATCAACACCAGCATATATCTGCTGCCTCCGAGGTTTGGGGTAGCAGTTGGTCCCATCAAGTCACCGTTGATGCACTCCAACGGCACACTGCTCCTCGTCTGCGACTTGTCAAACGGTAGTCGATGAGACTTGCCGAACTGAAATCCCGCGCAAACATGACCTTCTCCGTAGGAAGATAGACTTGGCAGGCCCTTGACCAGACCTCTCACCGCCATAGCTTTCAGCTTGTCCATCCCTACGTGCCCCAACCTCTCATGCCATATAACGGCACCATCATTCGTCTTCATCTTGTCAACGTAGGAACTTGTCGACAAAACGAACAAGTCCTTTGCCCGTCTCCCGACATGGACGACCTCAGCCTTTACGGCCTCAAAGTTGAGTAGAAACTTCACTTCTGTTGGGCCGAACAGAACGTGATACCCAGCGTCTACAGCGTTGGTCACGGAGAAGAGGTTTTTCCTCATACCAGGCACGTGATAGACACTCTTCAAAGTAAGTGGCCCTTTATCACTGCCCAAGGAAACAACCCCCACCTTCTCTACTGGATGCACAGTATTATCAGCAGTAATGATTGCATTGTTACCTGTATAGGGCTGTGCAGAAGAAAGCTTGGTCTCGTCTCCGGTAAGGTGATGACCACACCCCGAGTCCACGATCCAGTCCTCCAGATAGTTGATAGGAGCAGAGGCTCCAACAGAAGCCGAGAAGGCTCCTCCCCAACCTCCTCCAAAGTGCCTGACCTCAGCTTCCTCCTTCTCCGCAGTATGCCCAGCTTGGGTGACCATCTTGCAATCCTTCTTGATGTGGCCATACTTGCCACACTTGAAGCACTTTGGACCTTCCCCCTTCTTCTTCCCGTCAGCCTTGGGAGCATACCCTCTTTCCTGCTGCCCAGAAGTTGAAGGCCCATAGCCTCCTCCAGCGGTCTTCTTCTTCTTATCCCACTTCTTCTTCTTCCCTGAGAAGAGCACTTCGCCATCTCCCCCAGCCATCGACATCCCCGCCATCTGCCTTGCCAAACTTTCTTGCGATGCAAGCAAGTTCTCCAGCTCCAACAGAGACGGCTGATTTGCCCATCCCTGTACCGACGTCACAAAGGAAACATATTCCTTTCGCAAGCCGCGGATGATGTGCCTCTTCAGCTTCGCCTCAGAGATAGGCTCATCAGGATCCAATGCTGAGATTTCAGCGCACAAGTTCTTCATCTTCAGAAAGAAAGTGGAGATAGAAAGATCACCATGAGCCGACCTTGCCAGCTCATTCTACAAAAACTGTAGCCTCGCTACATTCTTCTTCTTAAACAACCCATCCAGGGCTCTCCAGATCTCCGCAGCCGATCCACACCCCAAGATGTGGTCAAACAGATCAGGTGAGATTGCCCTCTTCAGAGTGAACTCTTCCTTCGCATTCGTCCTCCTCCAGGTTCTCACCTCAGCCCCATTATCCCCTTCCGGGACAACTTCCTGCGTCTGATCTCCTCAAACTACCTCCCAGCGGTCCTCACCTAGAAGATAGCTTTGCATACACGACTTCCACTTCTTGAAGTTAGTCGATGTAAGCATCTCAATTCCAAGACCCCTCGCTTCCATTGCTCTACCACTGGTTCCTTCTTCACAAAGGCGATGGCTACTCTAAGTCACTCACTGCTCAACCACTCCAACCTAGCTCTGATACCATGTGAAATTTTTCGAATCTTTATGAAGTGAGCAGGAGTTAGTCAACTTAGAGTTACAAACCAAACAACCAGAAGCAAGTGGAGGCAAACAACTGATCTTTATTGATAGCAACTTCAAATTACAAGGCAAGGCATGCTTGGCGAGACATGATTTCGCCAGCACAAACACCAAAGGGAAAAATACAAAGTTGAAGATAACACGAGACCGCGCGGTCTTCCCTTGCGACCTCAGCAACTCGCCAACCCGCAAACCGCTGCCGACCTCAGAACAACACCAGACCGCTGATCAGTCCGCACCCTTCCTTTCAAACTCCTGATTCTCCCGAATTCCAGCACCACAACTCCAAGCCGCAGACCGCCCGAACACTTTCAGAGGAAGAGGTGATCGCTGCTGCCCGCACTATCCGCAGAAGCTGCACAAGAAGAGTTCAATCAGCAGACCGCCCGGTCAGATAAACTCAGACCGCAATAAAGAAGAAGATTCAGCTTACACTTGGTGTGTCTATTTTTATTGTTGCCGATGGGTCCTATTTATAGGCGTGAGACCTGATCCAGTCACCACCCTATGAGATAAGATCACCACCCTCCAGACCGCGCGACCTGACCGGTCACACCGCACGATCAGCAACAGTACTCCTACTTCATTTTGGTGAACTCGCCAGCTTCAACATCGACCATGAGAGACCGCCACTCTCACAGCAGATCGCGACTCCAAAGAAGATCGCCAGACCGCCCGAAGCAGTTCACCCCCTGTGTTCGCCCGAGACCGCAAACACAGCCAGTTCGCCATCAACCCGCGAACTCCTGTCCGCATGCCGGTCTCCTCCTGAGACCGCGAACAGCGTCCATCTCGCATACCAGTCTCCTCCTGAGACCGCGAACTGAGACCGCGCGACTAAGACCCTTAGTCCGCGAATACACTAGAAAGCCCGGTCAGCCACCAGACCGCATTCTGAAGAGAACCTGGATCAAGCTGTGCGGTCACACCAGACCGCCACAGCCTTGAAGAGGACTGATGATTGGTGTTGGACTTCTTCTTTTTGTTTTATAAATAAAAGATAACCTTTATATTAAGAGTTTAGAATTGGCGGAAATTTTCGAAGAGTCTCGCAAGTACTCCTACTTTGAAAAATTAACCGTTATCCTATCGAAGGATAGAAGTAATGATCTTTTTCTTCTTTCGGAATATTGACAATCACGCCTCGGCTACAACGCCGAATTCTATTGAATTAAAAAGTAGAAAAGGAGAGTTTTGCACTAAATGAGTTAGGAAAGCTGTGTTTGAATTTTTAGTCCAAATTAATCATTTGATAAAGGCAAGTATACCTTATCGCAAGTAATACAGGATATTTTTAGAAAATATCGGGATCGTATATTTCCGTGGGTCGTGTTGATTATGCTACTTCGAGGAACGAACTATTATTTTATCGGAATAATATTTTTAGTTGGTTTAACTAGAGTTCTAAGTGATAAAAAGCGAAAGATGATAATAAGCGATTAACTAGAGTTCTAAGCGATGAGAAAGATAGCGCGCGACGTCGAATTACCTTGAGACGAAAATAGATTTTTTCGTAGAATTAAAAGTGATGACTTTTCAAAATATTAAGATGACTTGGCCGTGGAGGTTCCATAATTATGAACGCTCCTCTCTCGAGGGTACGCCCACCTGAGATTATGAATATTCGACCGAACTCTCGTTCTACAATCGAATGTTCTTAATACTCGCTTTATGTTGTGAACCCCGCTATTGAGTTTTTATTTCCAATTCGGGAGAATTACCTCGTCCTCTCTCGAGGGTAGAGCGCACTTCTCTTTACCCGTGAGTGATCAGCCCGTACGCACGAGCCTCTCGGCTAACTAGGTACGAAAACGGAAATGAAAACCACATATCGATTATGTGGCTCCACTCAACGTGATTCTCGGGTAAACCTTAAACGTTAATTATTTTAGAAAGAGATGTTTTAATTTTATAGAAAAACTATTTTTGTGTCCCAAGGCTCTTCGACATCGTGCACTAAAGGAAATTAGCCACTCATCGGAATGGAGACGGCATTATCGGTTGAAAAATACATGTTTAATAAGTAAAGCGGATATAAGCGAGTAAAAAGAAAATAAAAAGACTTATATAAAAACAGTAATAATATCCGTCCCAACCACCTTAAACAAGCGCTAAAAAGTTCTTAGCCTCTTATTCAAGAAGGGGGTGGTATAGAAATGAAAAGACTTATAAAGGTGCAGAAATAATATCCGTCCCAACCGACTTAAATAAGTGCTAAAGTAAATTAGCCTCTTATTCAAGATGGGGGTGGTATATAGCAGTTATATAAAGACTGAAATAAAACTAAGTTACAAAAAAGGAAAATACTATCTCATACACGCACACACTCTAAAAAAAAACTGAAAAAGAAAGCGTTTAAAATGAAAGCGATAAAATAAGGCGAAATAGAAAACGATAAAACTATTTTATGAAAGCTTGTAAATCTAAGTTATGAAAACAGTAAACCTAGATTATGAAAGCAATAAAACTAACTATAAAAGCAATAAAACTAAATTATGAAAGCAATGAAGCTAAACTCATACACGCACACACGCTAACATTAATAAAAAGAAGATGATCCAAATGAGAAAAATATCATTTTATTTCTGAAATCAGCATTACAACTAGACTAGGAAGACGAAAAAAAACTACAAACGAACTTAAACTGAATTGCATAAGAGAAGCTCACAATCACTCAAAAGAACTCACAATACAATAAGAACCACTCAAAATTTGGATGAAAAATACTTCAGCCGAGTCTCTCTATTTATAGGGAAAATTTGAGTTTTACACGCCCTAGGTCACGGGCGTGACTTGAATGTCACGGCCGTGACTTAGGGCGTGACATTTGCTCGGCTGTATTCGCCGCCTTCTGGAAGGTCTGGCCGTCTAACATGGCTGCACACGGGCGTGACTTGGTATGTCACGGGCGTGACTGGGTGTGTCACGGGCGTGACTATGGGTGGCTGATGTCGGCAGCATGGGCGCGGCTTCGAGACGTGACGCGCTGGCGGCTCACGGGCGTGACTCTGCTGGAACACGGGCGTGACTTGTAGAGTCACGGGCGTGACTTGTAGAGTCACGGGCGTGACTTGAGCGATTTGTCGGGATTTGATCTGAATTGAGCCGTCCCGTTGATATTTGATCTTTAAAATTACACGTCCTTGGTCACGGGCGTGACCTGTGAAAATTTTGCGAAAAAATGCAAAAACAAAAATAAAACTAAGTTAGAAACCAGAAATAATAAAGAAGCAATTTATTCATTAATTTACATAAAAAATTCACAATATTAATTAAAACTATACTAATAATTATACTAAAAATACATATATTTTATTACTTATCAAATACCCCTATACTTAAGCTTTTGCTATTCCAGAGCAAAAGTAAGAGAGATCTATACCGGATTAACATAAGTTCTAATTTTTTGGCTATCGTTTTATTTTAATCATAAGAGACTAAAAAATAAAAATTCGGAGTAATAAGAGTTAAGTCCAAAATTATGCAAATGATTTAAGTAGAAAGAAATGCCATGGCCAAAAGACTTCTTAATTAACCAAATAGCAAACAAAATTGCAATCATTAGTAAACGAGATTAGATCGAAATTATAATAACCTTTGTTTAAAGAAACACGAAGGAAAAATATAAGTTACTAATTATGCTCTCAAATGATTTTTTTGAATTAAAACTAGAAACAATAATTTGGTTAAGGGAAAAGGGGGTAAAAAGCCTTGGCAAATAGAAGAGTACTTGAATTAGGGGTGATGAATTTTATCCTCTCACCCCTCTTATATAGTTTCCTTTGACTCCCATCGTTGGTGTACGAGGGAAAATTGACCTTTTGAATTAACCCAATGCCTGTGTTTACGGAATTTTTAATTCCCATTGACATAGGATCTCTTTTAACAAATATTGGGTGTCTATGTTTACGGAATTTTTGTATTCCCATTGACATAAGATCTTTTTTTTTTGTTTTTTTGCCATGCTAATTTGGTGTATACAAGGGGTTTTCAAGAGAAATTTTGTCATGCTAAATTGGTGTATACAAGGGGTTTTCAAGAGAAATTCTAGAATAATAAAAAAAAGTTTTGAGAGCAACCTTAGTAAGTTGAATATTCCTAGATTCCTGAAGACATAAAGTAGGGATAATTGCAGTCTAAAGTTGTTTTGCCAGCATAATACACATGTCTCTATTTTAGCTAGTAGAAGTAGTGCTTGATAACAAAGCCTCTATTTAAATTAAAAACACAAGATATTCTTTAAAACTTAACCCCGAACGTTTAAATCTATCGATCTTAGATAAACAAATAAATAGTAAAACTATCGATTATGAAAATCCACAAACATATACTCTCGAAACTAAATGCTTTAAGAATAAAAGTAAAGTAGGGTTTATTTTTGGATCTTTTTTTTTTGTTATTTTTTTTCAACTACAAAAAATACATATTTTGTTTTTGAAGTAACGGTCTTCATTCCTTTTTTTTTTTTAAAAGAAGCCTTTCTTTGTTTAAATAAAAACGGTAAAACACCCCCATACTTAAAACCCAACATTGTCCACAATGTTGTAATGCAAGTATGAAGAAGAGAAAATAACATTGCAATATATACAAAAGGAAAGAGGAAGCAAAAAGGCTTTCCTGAATGAAAGCTGGCGGGGTCGTAAGAAACCTTGCAAAAATAGAGAAAAAGCATAATAAAAATATTAGATAAATATGGGGTGCCTCCCACAAGCGCTTTGTTTACCGTCGCGTAGCTTGACGCATTTGGCGTGGTGAGATTATAAATTGGGGAGGGTTAAAGATTTCGTGTGTCCGTCCACCGGATCGCCCGCAAGATATAGTTTTAAACGGTGGTCGTTGACTTTAAAATCGCCTTTTTCGGGGTGAGAGATAAGAACGGTCCCATACGGCCAAACCTCTTTGACTGCAAAGGGGCCGGACCAGCGGGATTTGAGCTTACCCGGAAAAAGACGAAGACGTGAATTATAAAGAAGGACAAGATCGCCCGCGCGCGAAAGTTTTTGGAAATTTAATTTTTCGATCGTGGTAGAACTTAGAACGCTCCTTATAAAATTTATTACTCTTATAAGCGTTCGCACGCCATTCATCGAGTTCATTGAGTTGGAATTTCCTATTCTCGGAGGCTAAGTTCGAATCGAGATTTAAAAATTTTAAGGCCCAAAAAGCGCGGTGTTCTAACTCTACCGGTAAATGGCACGCTTTGCCGTAGACTAATCGATAGGGCGTACAACCGATAGCGGTCTTGTATGCCGTACGATACGCCCACAACGCGTCGTCGAGTTTTGAGGACCAATCCTTCCTATTTAAAGAGACGGTTTTTTCCAGAATGCGTTTTATCTCGCGATTTACTACCTCTACTTGGCCGCTCGTTTGGGGGTGATAGGCGGTGGCGAGCTTATGCGTGACGCCGTACTTAGATAAAATTTTTGAAAACTGGGCATTGCAGAAGTGCGTGCCCCTATCACTTACTATTGCACGGGGCGTGCCAAAGCGAGAAAATAATTTTTTAGAAAATGGACGACGACTCGTGCATCATTGGTGGGCAGAGCTTGCGCTTCCGCCCACCTAGATACGTAGTCGACCGCCACTAAAATATAGCGATTATTAAAAGAAGGAGGTAGGGGGCCTACAAAGTCTATGCCCCACAAATCGAAAATTTCGCATTCTAAATAAAAATTTTGGGGCATCTCGTCACGACGAGAGATGTTACCCGACCGCTGGCAGCTATCGCACATACTCACAAAAGTGTGAGCATCCTTAAAGAGAGTGGGCCAATAAAAGCCTGACTCTAACGCTTTCCGCGCGGTCCGGTTGGCTTGATAATGCCCTCCAGCCGGCCCCTCATGGCAGTGTCGCAATATTTGCGCACCCTCCTCGCTTGAAACACATCTTCGTATCACTTGGTCTGCGCAGACGCGAAAGAGAAAGGGGTCCTCCCAAAAGTAGTTTTTCAAGTCAGAGAAGAATTTCTTCTTCTGCTGAGTCGAAAAATCTTTTGGAAGGACCCACGCGACTAAATAGTTCGCGTAATCTGCGAACCAAGGGGTAGAAGAAGTTTTTGTATTATTTATGATTAAAGGCGCTCCTCAGGAAATCGATCGTCTATTTCTGGTTCGATGAGCGCTTCTGCGACGGGGTGTTCTAAACGTGAGAGATAGTCGGCTGCTAAATTTTCAGCCCCCTTCTTATCCCGGATCTCTAAGTCAAATTCCTATAAAAGGAGGATCCATCGAAGTAAGCGAGGCTTAGCATCAACTTTGGCCAAAAGATATTTTAAGGCGGCGAGCACTTTGGTGATGGTCCAGCGGCCTGGCGCTGCCGGTCATCACCGGGATATAGAAGGAAAGGGGGCGGGGCGGTGGTGCAGGCTGCATGCGCCATGCAGGCTTGCCGCACCGCCGCCCCCCTGCCGGGGCAGCCTCCCCTGCCGCCCATGACCGTGGCGCCGGGGAGGGGGAAATCCTTCGGCAGGGGGTCCGGCGGCCTGGCGCCGCCGGCCACCGCCGGGGGAGGGCTTTTTTATTGGAAATGAAATCAGCCTCAATCAAATAAAAGCCGCCTGCTACATCACTTATCAACTTTGTTATCTGCACTATGCTTTAATTAATCTCCCCCTCTTAATGTATCTCTCACCTATATTAACGGGTGTTAATTACTGCTTCTAGTTTCTTCTATTATGCTTATTTAAGCTCTTGTAATCTTCATTTCAATCTAAGTAAAAAAAACTTTAGAACTTTATTCTTTTTTCTACCGTGCCATCTACCTGCTAAGATTAAGTTAGAGTTAAGTGATACCAACATTTTTCCCGTACAGGAAACGCAGGGAGGGAGGGGGAAGAGTGCGAGTGCCGCCGGAGGCGCGTCCTCCGGCGGCCCTGCCGCCGTCCTTCGTCGGAGCAGAGGTCCCCTAGTGGGGACCTGCTCCCCCAGCGCCATCACCGGCGCTGGGGGTGCAGCTCTCACGGCCAGCACCTCCACCCGCGCCTGGGCAAGGCTCGGGGTGGTGCTAGCGGCGCTCCGGCGACGGGGAAGGGCGGCCGGCTGCCTTAGGGAAGTAGGAAGGAGGGGGAGGTTTCTACCTGTAGGGGAGGGGCTCGGGAGGTAGAGGGGTGGCTCTCCATGGAGAGGAGGTGGTGGCGGCGGTTCGGCTGGGAAGAGCTCCGACAGGGGTGGGGGAAGGCTGACCGGCTGGGGAAGGAAGGTTGTGCATTCAGGAAGGAGGCTGGGCCCCTCCTTTTATAAGGGAAGAGGGAGGCCTCCCCTCTCCCTTCCTTTATCCCACGTGGGTTAAAGGGAGGGATGGGTGGGGGAGATATTTTCTCCCCCCCCCCCTTCCCTTGCCATAACAGGGGGGCTGCCTATTCATGGGCAGCCCCCTCCCTCCTGGGGGAGAGATTCTCCCCCCCCCCCCCCCTTTCCTTTCTTTTCCTAAGGTTTTCATGCTTGGGGGGGGGGATGACCAAGGTCAACTTAGGGCGGGGTCCTCCATGGACCCGAGGGTCCACCAAGATTTACCGGGGCCGATTCCGAGTTTGCACGTTCCGTATTTCGTGCGTTGTGCCGAGGCGGTCTGCATAATCCCAAATGAGCATATTCTCCATATGACCTCGGATTAACGATCAACGAGTTCCATGACGCTAGTGTGGACTATACAAGTCTAACGAAACTGACGGAAGTCGAATTGGGGTACATTTGGTCATTGTATCCCAATGACTTAGTTGCGGCGCGCAATAATACCCAAAACGGTCATTTTCTCCAAACGACCTCGGATCGGAAAGGGACGAGATCCATTACAGTCGTATCGGTTATACGAGTCTAACGGAACTGAAGGAAGTCAAATCGGGGTACATTTGGTCACTGTACCCCAACGACTTAGTTGCGGCGCGCAACAATACCCAAAACGGTCGTTTTCTCCAAACGACCTTGGATCGGAAAGGGACGAGCTCCATTACACTCGTATCGGTTATATGAGTCTAATGGAACTGGCGGAAGTCAAATCGTAGTCCCCTAGTACACCATCCTATATTGGGTCATTCTCTATCGCCCGTGCCTACTTTTATTGGGCTCATTAGGGTCTAGTGACCCAATAAAAGTCGGGATGTTACAATCCAATAAAAATAAAGGGAGTTTCGTCATCGAAAATTGCCTAAAGTAGGGGGGTAAAAGGACATACCTGGGGAAAGAGTGCGGGTATTTTTCCTGAACGAGCGTCTCGGGTTCCCAGGTAAACTCCTCGCGTCCACAGTTTGACCACAAGATCTTGACCATCGTGATGGTTTTGTTCCGCAGTTCCTTGATCTTGGAGTCTACTATCCTTACTGGTTCGAGTTGGACAGATCGGTCAGATTGCATTGTCGCTGGTGGCACGGAAAGATGCTTCTCTGGTTGGCGAAGGACACGTCTTAGCGAGGAGACGCGGAATACGTCGTGAAGATTTCCCAGTTCAACTGGCAGAGCTAGCCTATATGCAACGGGGCCAATCCTCTCTATGACTTGATATGGGCCTAGGTAGCGGGGATCCAACTTTTTCTGCTTCTTTATTCGGGATATCCCATGCATTGGTTTAATCTTCAAGAATACCATGTCTCCTACCTTGAATTCCACCAGTCGATGACGTGCATCGTAGTATTTGGCATGACGGCTCTGTGCATGGGATATCCCGAATAAATAGCATAATCTTTCATTTTGTTCTTTTACACAAATAAGCTTCTTTTTAAATTTCTTGAGTTTTCTTCAAATATCTTGCAATCAATACAAGGTGTAGTAATTTTATTTGAAGAGCATGATATGGAACTTGACATGTCAAAATTTGATTTTACAATAAGTTGTGCTTTTAAATTTTTAGTTTCTAAACGCAATTTTGAATTAATATTTTTCAATTTCTTAATTCTACGTTTATCCATATCTAGCACATGCAATGTAGAAATAGACGTTGAAACAAGAAGAGAGGAATTTGTTTTCTTACAATGCTATCAGATGGGGCAAGGTTTGAACATAAACTTCCTTTGATATCTTCTTTTTGTCGGCATTCCTTTTCCAATGATGATTTGTCATCTTCCCTTCTCATTGATGTGTTGTCTTATTCCATTTCCTTTAATGTGCACTTCATACATAGAGAAAAGGAATCATAAGTATTTTCAAGAAAATTCAAAATCTCTTAAGCAGTAGGTAAAGTATAAATGAGCTTGAAAATATTTTGATCTAGCGCACAAAGTAAACTGGTTATAGATTTTGCATTTAAAATCATTTCATTTATATTTAATAAGCTTGGGGGTTTTTCAATAGTAATATTTCAAACTTTTTCATCTAAAGATTTAAGAAAATTTTCCATTAAAATTTTCCACCATTTATAATTTTCACCCATAAATAAATGTGGTGCTAGATATTTTTCATTTAATATAATTTCATCCCCCTAGTGAAAGTGGGATCATGAAACGTCATTATTCCCGATTGTGAAGCTGTTTTAGAATAACCTGGCTCTAACATATCTTGTTGAATCTTTAAGCTCCCTTAGAGGGGGTGAATAAGGGTTTTATGAAATTTAATATTTAATAGAACTGTGGTTGTTATTAAAAAAAGTTTCGAAATATTTTATAGAAAAATATATTTTAATATCTCAGAAAAGATTATATTGAAGATTATTTTAAAAGAGAGGATATCAATCTTTCTTCACTAACGCCAGCGGTTGAAACTACCACTCAGCGCTAGCAACAGAAATTGAATCCAAGAGTTTCTTTCTTATGAAAACGAGTCTTTTAATATATTTTGAGTTAAAGCTTTTGAAGAATGTTATTCAAAACATTTTAGTGCATGAAAATAAAATCTAGATAATTAGACAAAGAGAAACATGATTTTATTTCTTTAGAGATTGAATACAAAAATGAGGTGAAAAGAAAAAAGCTTTTTGTTTTCCATACCGACCCTTCTCCTAAGGACCGGTTGGCTCTAGCCTATCTCTCCCCAGATGAGGCCTCGAGCCGCCCCCTAGATCTAATCCTAGACTTAGTAGTCACACCCACGCGGCGAATTCTCCCTAGTCCTCGCAAGGCCCTAGTCATCAACATGGGCGAATTTCTCTACCGATAAAAAGGATAAGAGTTACAAGATAAGATAAGAGAAAAACTCCCCTCTAAATAGAACCCTTGATGCATATGTTGTTTCGCTTGCAAAGGTTCGATATTTGTGGCTTGAGAGTCTTCCTCTTCGATGTTCTTTAGATCATTGGATGTCTCCAATTGATTAGAATTTATTGCAACGAGAACACTCCATGTGTATGTTGAGAGAAAGCTTCTTGATCATCATTTTGATAGTTTTCAATCCTTGCGCATGAATTACTTTTGATCTCCTCTAAGAACTCTCTATTTAGATGAGTGGGAAACACCCCTCACTTTTCTCTAGACGGCTAGGGCTTTCAGCCCTCGAAAATTTCGTCAAAAACCATCAAGGGAAACTCTTTTCTTGGGATGTTGCAAATAGAGGTTGATGTGGATGAAGTTACCACCATGCGGTAGCGTTATAGCGGAGCGGTAGCGCGTAGTCTTCAATTTACTTCATTAACTTCTCTTCAATTTCGTGGATTTGGCTTTTATCTTTGGAAATAAATTATTTCCCACGAAAATATGATATATTCCTGCCTACGTAATGATATTGGATGCTCCTTTTGGTTTCTCAATCAAATCATGATTGATTGTGGTTTCCTAAAGCTATCGCTCGACGATAGAGTTAACGCGCTGCGGTTGAACTTGCTATATATGAGTCCCGTCAATATTCCATTCTCAACGATATTTCCAAGTATGCAGAAGTTATCACCAGCGTTAGTGTTAGCGCGCCGCAATAGCAAACAGAGCATCGTAACGATAGAGGATCGTCGTCTTTCTTTTTTGTACTCATGGGGGCTTGAGAGTTGAAGTTCCTGCACACTATAAACACATGACAAGTATGATCAAATATAATGAGATTTGTTTTTCTCAAACCAAGTGATGTGGAAAGTATGTTCCAACGGATTCTATATAGTTTAGAACGTGTATTATTTAGGTATTTTTCTATACGCAAACCGACATATTTTCATATATTCACACTCACTCATAAAAGGGTGGTTACACAGGTGGTTACAGGGGTGGTTACCCGCTCATCGTAGGGTGGAGGTTTCACGGGGATGATCGGATGACGGTGGTCGAGAGCCCGGCCGGCGACGGGGGAACCAGTCGGTGGCGAGGAATCTATCGGCTGCGAAAACCGGCCGGCAAGGGGGGTCGGTCAGGAGGGCGGCCGATCGAGGGTGGCCGACCGCGAGGCCCTTGCAGCCGCGTGTCGTAGGCGTGCGGCAAAGGGCGGCCGGCCGCGCGACCACTCGGCCGCGCGCGGTTGGCGCGCGGTCGAGGGCGCGCGGCCGAGGGAGGCCGACCGAGGGGCCGACCATGCGTCGTGGGGCCTTGCGGCCACGCGTCGTGGACGCACGACCGGCCGGGAGGCAGGCTGCGTGGTCTGGCGACCGCATGACAAAGGCAATCCGGGGGGCCGGCCGGGCAGCCTCGCGACCGCATGCCGTGGGCGCACGACTAAGGCTGACCTCGCGGTCGTGCGCTGTGGGCGCGCTGCTAAGGCAGACCGGGTGGCCGGCCTCGCGGGCGCACGCCGTGGGCGCGCCACCAAGGGCGGATGGACGGGTGGTCGGCTGCGGAGCCTTGCGGGCCCGCGGCCAAGGGCAGCCGGCTGGGTGGCCCACCACGCGGTGATGCGGCCGCACGCTGTGGGCGCGCAACAAAGGGCGGTCGGCCGGGGGCCGGTCGGGGGGCCTTGCGGCCGTGCGACGTGGGCGCACGACCAGGGGTAGCGGCTGTCCGATCTGGCGGCCGCGCGACCAAGGCCGACCGAGTGATCGGCCGCGCGCCGTGGGCGCGCTGCCAAGGCAGGACGGGGGGTCGGCCGCGTGCAGTGGAGCACGGCCAAGGTCGTCCTGGTGGTTGGCCTCGCGACCGCGCGCCATTGGAACGGGCCAAAGGCGGGTGGCCGGGTGGCCTGCCGCGGGGTCTTGCGGTCGTGCGCCGCCGACGCGACGGTGGCCGGTTTGCGGGTCTCGGGCGGTTAGAGCGTCGATTGGAGTGCAGATCGCGTGCGATGATCGCATGTGGTGATCGCGCGCGTGGTTTTTTTTCGCATAACTCCCCACTAAGGTAGTGAGAGCCATGGAATTCCAGTTAATCACAACCCGGAATTCCTAGATAATGAGGGTGACCCCATCAATAACTATTCAAATTTTTTAAAATAATAGATATAAATTTATAGGGAGAGAGCGATGGTGTGTGATTAGCAGGAGAGGGAAAGATTCCCCCAAAATCAATGGAAAAGGATGAGTTTTCACCTTATGCTGAATTCTTAACGGATCCAAACCATTAGGCTTTGTAGGAAAATCAATTCCCTCCAATAAATTACCAAATGAACACTGTGAATGGAATTGAGGAACTCAAAACCAATTCATTCCTAAAAAACCCGCGAAACAAACACAACCTATATGATTTTGCCATAATCGGGTGATTAAAAAATCTAAGCATTTTATGATTAGAAATTAAAAAAAAACTAACTCCTCCTGATTGGAACCAAGAACCTCCAAAAAAATAAAGAACAAGACTCACCAACTAGACCAATATAACTAGTTGCATGCTATTGGAATATTTTAGATATAAAATAAAGTTATTCATATTAATATATAATAATATTATTCATATTAATTAAATTAAAAAACTTATAAACATTTTATTTTAATTTTTCTAATATTAATTTGTATATATATATAAATATATATATATATCTTTAACTACTATATACAAGAAGTTGTCTTTGGTGCAACATTCAAAATTGCCAAATATAGCCTCATTCTTTTACTCCAATCAGGGGCGGACCTATATTAGGGAGAGAGTGGGCGGCCGCCCACTGGAATTTTTTCGCGGATTTAGGTATGTGATTCCGCCTGCGAAAGCGAGCGAAGCGATCACGATATTTTCCTTCTTCTCGCCAGACGCCAGTCGCGGAGGTTCGCTGAGGTTTGAGGTACCCTAACTTTCTCAGTTCCACTTCTCGCCACTTCGCCAGTCGCAGAGCCGCAAATCCGCAGAGCGGCATAGGCAGGTAACCTAATTAGTACATTCCCTTCCCAGTTCCCAGTTCGAGTTTCTTCCCTCTCGTCAGTGGCTTGATGGCTTCCCTCTCGCAGAGTAGCTATTGTTCATCTTCAACATTCAACGATTCAGCAGATCAGCATCAGTTGCAGAAGTTCTAGTTTTTGAAATCGCCCCTCTGAGATTCTTAGGTAATCCCTCTCCGTAAATTTCAGATTTGCAGTGTCCATGAATAAATGGCTATTGTTCTAGTTTTAGAAATCACTTTGGTAGTTTGGTTATGCCTTGATTTGCAGTTTGTCCTACTAATTTCATGAGAATAAATCAAGATCTTGTGGTTTCCTGTTTGACATATCTTGTGGTAATGTGGTGTACATGATAAGCTCCAAAATAATATGCCATGTTAACCTGTTTGACAATTGTCCATTAGGCATGCCTTGTATAGTTGTATGTTTTGATTTATTCTCATGCTTGATGCTTACCTAGTTACCTATATGTTATATCATGTGGTGTATTTGGTTTGTTTTTCAATGATAAATGTTTGTTTGATAAATTTTATTTTAGGTCATTATGGACAAATATTTTAAAAGGAAAACTAGTGAAGAATCTGTTGGTTCTTCTAGTCGGGTTTTATGTCCGCGATTAGAACTCAATTTAGATCATTTTCCTGCGGCCCCGTGATTACGAAAGAGTATTTATGATTATGATCCTAATGATAGAGAGAAGGTTCGAAGATGGTATCTAAAAAAAACATTTCCAACCAAAAAATCATAATTTCCCAATTAGGCTTATTGGAAACTATCCGCGGAGAGTTATTCGTTTTTGGTTTGAGGAATACAGCTACTGGTTGGAGTATAGCACAGTAAATGATGTTGCATTTTGCTTATGTTGTTATCTATTCAAGCTCGAGCATGGTGACCAAGGTGGAGGAGATGCTTTTTTATTAAAGGGTTCACAAATTGGAAGCATAAAGACAGATTTGATGTCCATGTTGGAAACCACAGTAGCATCCATAACAAATGCTTGAAGGCTTGTCTTGCCTTGATGAACCAAAAACAACACATTGAAGTTGTTTTGTGCACTCAATCTGACCAAGCTAAACATGATTATCACATCCGTCTGGAAGCTTCATTGGAGTCCATTAGATTTCCTTTAAAGCAAGGATTAGCGTTTCAGGGTCATGATGAATCTAAAGAATCGGGTAATCGAGGAAATTTCTAGAACTCCTTCAATTTCTTGTTGATCATAATGAAAAAATCAATAAAGTTGTATTAAGGAATGCTCCTGAAAATCTTAAATTAGTAGCACCAAGTATCCAGCAAGATATTGTACAAGCTGCAGCAACAGAGACTACAAATATCATCATTAAAGATATTTTAGATGCTGAGTTGTTCTCTATTTTAGTTGACGAAGCTCATGATTCATCTGTTAAAGAACAAATGGTTATTGCTCTACGCTATGTTGATAAGAAAGAAATGATAATTGAGTGTTTTTTGGGCATTGCCCATGTTAAAAATACGAGCGCTTCATCACTCAAGCTAGCTATTGAGCATTTTTTTTGCTAAAAATGTATTGAGTCTATCAAGCTTACGGGGACAAGGATATGATGGAGCTAGTTATTTACAAGGTGAATTCAATGTTCTAAAATCATTGATTATGACGGAAAATCAATCCGCCTATTATGTCCATTGCTTTCCTCATCAACTTCAGCTGACACTTGTTGCGGTCGCAAAAAACACAAAAAGATTTGTTCTTTTTTTAGCATGGTCACAATTATAACAAATATTATTGGGGCATCTTACAAGCGTAGAGACATTCTCCGAGAAAAGCAATTTATAAAGGTTATTGAAGAAATCTCTAGTGGTGAAGTTGTAACAGGGAGAGGTTTGAATCAAGAGAAAACTTTGAAAAGAGCAGGATACACAAGATAGAACTCGCATTATAGAACTCTTCTGAGTTTAATTTGCTTATTCTCATCAGTTTTTGATGTCCTTGAGGTTATTGAAGAGGATGACACACTTTCAGAGCAAAAATCAGAAGCGAGTGAATTATTGAATGGTATGCAGTGTTTTGAATTTATATTCCAGCTCCATTTAATGAGAACTATCTTAGGGATCACTAATGATTTGTCACAAGCTTTACAAAGGAATGATCAAGACCTTGTAAATGTCATGATTCTTGTCAGAATTTCTAAGCTATGGCTACAAACATTGAGGGACAATGGATGAGAATCTTTACTTCATGAGGTAACTCTCTAGTCTCTTCTGCAATAAAGATAAAGTTGTTGTTCCAAATATGGAAGATAAATTCGTTGCTCGCGGGAGATCAAGACGTAAATCTAAAGATACTTCAAACCTTCATCTTTATCGTATGGAATTATTTTATGCGATCATAGATCTACAACTTGTCGAGCTAAATAATCGATTTGATGAGGTGAATACTGAATTGCTCTTATGCATGGCTTGTTTGGATCCTAGTAATGGATTTTCTGCATTTGATAAGCATAATGTGATTCGATTTGCTGAACATTATCCCATGGACTTTTCTCCAGTTGAATTAATGGAGCTAGATAATCGGCTTGAAATTTATATTTTAGATATTCGCTCAAATGATGACTTTGCATAGGTGGTTGGGCTTGGAGGATTAGCTATGCGACTAGTCGAATTGAAGAAGGATGTTCTTTATCCATTGGTTTATTTGCTTGTGAAGCTCGCACTATTATTACCTGTTGCAACTGCGACTGTAGAGAGAGCTTTTTCAGCAATGAAGATGATCAAATCATCACTACGTAATCAAATGGGGGGGATGAATGGATGAATGCCTGTTTAGTGACATATATTGAAAAGGATGTATTTTATACTATCGACAATGAGCTGATAATGAAATGCTTTCAAAACATGAAAGCACGTAGAGGTGTTTTGTAAGCAAGGTTATTCTGCAAGCTACTCTTCTTTTGTATATGTTGTTTCAGCATTTTATTGCAATTTGAAGATTATGTTTCATAGATTATGTTGTGGTTGCTGATATTTTCTTTTATGCCTTATATGTTCTTTTTGTATTGCAAAATTTTATTTCAAGTTTCATAAGTCTGTCCACATAAGAAAAATTTTCTGCATCCGCCACTGACTCCAATGACTGTCGTATGCAGGCACAACCCGCTCGAATGCGGGCGCAACCTGCTAAGAGTCAGCGAGCACGGATATATATATATATAAAGAAATATCGAATTCATGAATTTTAAAGCCGTTGAAATGATTACGTCCGTTGAATCTGACATGATATTTCATCAGCCGTCGGATCAAACCGCTCCCTCTCTCTCCACTTTTTCATTGGTCTCCTAAACCTACTAGGGAGTGACCTAAAATTATGAAGTTGTAGAATACCCTACAACATGAAATTACGATTTTAACCCTAAATTTATTGAAAAATGAGTGTCATATGATCTGTATTTTAATCTCACAAAATTTGTCAATGGTGAGAATTGAACCCAGGTCTTCACTATGTCAATCAAAGATGACAATCATCACACCATATGATTTTTGTTGAACAAAATTAAATTAAGTTTTATATATACTGATATAAATATAGATCGCTCCCGCAGAAAGTTGCCGCCCCAGCCGAATATCACCCCCCGCCGAATGTCGTCGTCCCTGTCGAATGTCGCCGCCCATGCCAAATGTCGCTGCCCGCACGGGGGGCCTCGTGCCCTGTCACTCGTGTGTGTGTGTGTAGGATCCCCATGGTTAAATCAGTTGGATAATTTTTTCTGCCACAGCGATTTGATATCGGGTTCGATTTTCAAAAGGATTCTGTAAATCGATCAATTATTTCAGATAATATATTCTTACATTTAATTATATATATATATAATTAATTAATTAAATAATTAAGTAGACTTTTCTTAACCCGGGAAGACTATTACTGAGTATATCTTAATCCGGTCGCTTGGGACGGCTAACGGCCGGAGACGGAGGGTCCCGTTACTTCAACGCGGGAGCGCGGAAGGAGGACCGGTTCAGCGATGTCGGTGACGGTCATCTAACGGCGTAGTGGGCCCAAACCGTCGTCGGTCTCATCGCCCATAAATGGAAGACGAAGCGTGAAGAAATGCCCGACCACAGCTCTCGGAGAAGAAACATTAGGATTAGGTCAGGAAGGTGAGGAGGAAGGTGAAGAGGCCGGCGGAAGCGAGGAATCCACTTTTCCACGCGAAGAAGCGGGTCAGTTTCCCAAACTTTTGATACCTCCCCCCCCGCTTCATAAATTCCTCCGTCGGCTTCGATTTCTGTGAGAAATTGTCGGCATGGGGACGGAGATTCTACAGCCGCAGGACTGCATCGCGAGGCATGCGCCGAATGTTTTTCCGCCGAGAAGATTTAACCCTAATTCGTCCCACAAGCTATGTCGGAAGTCGGCATCGCCGGAGGCGAAGCGGCGAAGGGCGGGCTCGCCGAAGCAGGCGAAGCTGCAGCAGAAGCAGTTGGTGATGGGGCAGGTCACGATCTTGAAGCGAGGGGAGCCGATCGACGCGATAGAGGCGAGAATAGAAGATCGTGGTCGAGATTTGGTGCGGGATGGGGTGTTGTTCGGACCCGGGCCGCTGGGACCGGATCCTGCGATGATCTCGAAGCAGATTCGGGTGGGTTTCTGCCGCCTCGAAGCCGGCGGCGTCTATGACGACGGGTACGCCGGATCGGCGTTTTCGATGTCCCCGTCGCCAAGGTCGTTGCCTCTTCCATCCTTCTCGAAGGGTCACTGCGGTGCGGCGGCCTACGAGAAGTCGGCCACTGTGGTACTCCGGCAGCTTCTACGGCTGGAGTAGTGAACATCGATCTAAGAAAAGATGAAGCAAGTGGTGGAGAAGAATTGTTGAACAAGAAGATGAAAGGATGTGTACGGATCGACGGAGGAGGAGGAAGAAGATATAGATGTTGATTGTGAATGAAACCCCTGTTTTTCCTCAGATCAGATGCTCTTGCCGGAGTATATTTTTGATCACGACGGGAGGATTGCTCTGTATTTTGATGAAAACTGTGGGTTGTGAATGAAAAGATTGTCATGTTGTAGAAATTTAGCAGGTCTCTCTGCTCTCTCTCTCTCTCTCTGGTGCTCGATTGCATATCTGGTTGTGGTTTCCCTGTCCAAATTGACAATCTTGTGCTTTTTCTCTATATCCTCCGACCTTGTTTGGCAGTCCGGCGGCTCGCCGGTTGTCGACGGAGACGGAGCACGAAAGCATCCAAACTGGCAGAACTGCTTTTGTCGTTCGGCGCCGAACGCCGGAGGTCAATTTCCAGCGTTCCTTCGTCTCAGACTGGACGCCGGGGCTCTTGTGGTGTTCCTCGTTCCGCCGTCACACTGTTGGTGCTCTTTTGCATTTTGAAAGAAGATCAATAGACCCCCAACTATTGTACTCATGTGATCGCAATTAGGGGTGATCGTGAATTCAATCGAATTGAATAGCTTTTCAATTGAATTCAAATTTGTCATAGAATGCAAAGATTTAGATTTAGATTTGTTCGAATATTTGAGTTCGGATTCGGATTCGTTCCATAAACATTGATTCCAATTTTGATTTGGTTTCGCTAATCTTACAAATAAAGATAATATTATTCAGATTCTTATTTGATTACTGCTATTTGGTTTTCGAACGGCCCTAGTCTCTCAACATATTGTTGTCTTACATATTTTGATAGATATCGAGCGGTGGTAGGTAATATCTTACCGCACAATGCGCACATGACAACCATGTATTCATAATGATATAATAGCTCACTAATGAATGGTCGTTGCGTGCTCTCCCTTCTAGTTCTAGCTCTGCCTTTCTCACATCCGCCGCGTGCTCTCTCAAATCGGCTGCATACTTTGTAAGCGTAGCATGATCTATTTTTTTAAGTTCCGGTCTCGAACATAGATGTGTTGGTCTCGAACATAGATGTGTTGTGTCATATGCAACTTGGACTCTGTTTGGGGGGGGGGGGCTTATTTTCATCGGTCAAGCGGTTACGACCGCATGAACCGGACCTTAATTAAGGTTCGGTTCATGCGGTCGTAACCGCTTGACCGATGAAAATAAGTCCTCCCAAACGAAGCCTTGGTCTCTCATCTTCTTCCCGGTATTTTTACAAGAGATCAAAATTTGATATCTTAGATATTAAAGTGAATGTTATGTGCGAATATGTTTTGGATACGCACAAATAAATTTTATGCAGAGTCTAAAAATATATATGTGCAACCCAACTTGTTACGCGAAAACTAAAATAGAATCATTCAAAATTCTTTAATTTAACAAAATGTTAACTAATACTTTGGATCAAAAGCTTTTAATTTAGTCTTTCACATTCAGTATTACAAAATTTAATATAGAACAAAAGCTTTTAATTCATCGTTGAAATCCTCTTTGAGTCATAATCCTTCGCTTGAATTGTTGCATCTACAAAAAAAATGTCTCAAATTGAAAACATACACGCTTATGTAAATCCAATGTTTATGTGGGAATTCCGGCTGTTTGATCAGTAGGAAGTTATGGAATTGTATATCCAATAGTCGGCTTTTTCGAGGGGAGGAAAGTAGAATATAATATCCAATAGTCGGCTTTTCCGATTGTAGAGCTCGACATACACATCAGAATGATGATCGTTTCTCTCCAACAACGATCCCTAGGATTTCTCCAAGATCGCGAGCCACTGAGGCGCGAGATTTTGGTTTTGTTATACAATTATTTAATATTTTTTAATTTAATAATTTGTGTTGCACATATCTTTATTTGATTTGCAAACAACATTGGAATATTAAAATGATCTCTTAGATATCAACATGATCTCTCAAGGATCTTCCCAAACTCGCGACTTTTTTGTAGTTTCAAATTTTAGTTAGTATAATCTTTTTCTTTTTGCTTTGCTTAATTTGTCGCACCATTTATTTTGAAGTCATTGAAATCGTTTAGGCTCTGTTTGTTTCAGCGTTTTTTCTTCTTTGGTGGTGGGAAAAATATCAACACTGAAAACCTATTTGGTAAACCTCCATTCTTCAACGTAGAGTTATTACAAAGGGTAAAACTAGTTCTTTATAAAGAATATGGATGAAAATTTATAAAATCAACCAAATTATTTTATGATATTTCAATTTTATCCTTTTATAATGATTAAAGGGTAAAATGTAATGCACTATTTTCAACGTAGAGTTATTACAAAGGGTAAAATTGAAATATCATAAAATAAATTGACATATTTGATCGCTTTCCATCTATATTTCTAAAGGACTGTAGAGTCATTATAAAGAATAAAATTGAATATCATAAAATAATCTAGCTGATTTTATCATTTTTCATCCATATTTCTAATGGAAGCGTCATTTTTGTAAACCGGGAAAACTTAGAGGAGAGGTAAATGTAATTTCGAAAGATAGATGGGTGCAACCTGTAATTATGCAAACTCCCAGGGGAGGTCCCAGTAATTAACCCTTTCAAAATATTTTAATCTTATAAACTCTTAGCAAATTCTCAAAAATAATATTTGTCTCATTTATGTCGAGATTAAATTAGGATCTTATTGTCTTGTAATGCATCTTGTTGAAAATTTCACTCTCCGGTCTCTCGCATTAGTAATTCTATACGTCTCATTTTCTACCAATATTTGCAATATAAGTCAAAGAAGGTTGAAGCCTTTTACTTTGTCGACTACACTCCTAACAAATCTTATTTCTTATAATCAATAGAAAGACTCAATGAAACTAGAGTCATTAATTAAAAATAATATTTTACGTCTCCTTATTAGTAAACTAGAAGTCGTGCACGGGGCTTCGCCCGTGCCTAACTGCTCTCGGGCGCACGATCTCCGCTCATTCTGTTGTAAACTTAGTATAATGAATGTTACATCAAAGGATCCTCTTCCTTCGTGTTAGTGGATAGATAATCTATTCATACATTCTCTAGATATTCATGACAATCTTCTTCATCACAATAATCATCATATTTTACATCAAATATTACTCTTCTAATGAACTCAAGTTGTCTCCTTCAACAATAACTTTTCACCTTTTAAATTCCACCACCTAATCATATAGTAATTATTGCATTATTCAATTTACTTTGTACTCTCAAAATATACATCCATAATCATTGCACATTGGGTCTTCTTTTTGGGTGTTTTAGCTCTATTTCAATAGGAGAAAAATCACTTCGAAGATAAACATTAGGAGTGTGCAAAAATAATCAAAGAATCGGGAATCGAAACGGAACCAAACCGAGTGGTTCGAGTTGGTTCTCATGGGTCTCGATTCAATTTTGGGTCCAAAATTTTCAGAACTGAACAGTTGGTTCAGTTCTCGATTCTTATATTCGAGTGCCCAAAATCGACCCAAGAATCGAGTTATGAAATTAAGTATCTGAAATATATGAGTTCACTTATCCTTGTTTCATTCAATATGAGCATTTCGATCCAGTCCAAATTAAGTTAAACCTAAAAGTTTCACTCATCCTACATATTCACAACCTTTTCAATATGAGCGTGATAATATTGCATTCAAAAATTAGTTCACATCATTGTATGGATTTTTGTTTGCTCTTCTAATTAGGATATGTTAGTGCAAATTGATGAAGAAAATGTATGAATTTTCACGATTGTCCAAACATATAATTGTATGTTCATATTATTTACTATTTGCTCAAATGAATACAATAGTTAGGAATGTTCATTAGCACACAAGTTTATATGAAAAATTATGTCGCATGTGGAACTGAGACCAAACTAGAACCAAACCGAGTTTTTCGATTCGGATCTAGTTCTATACCTTCAGTCCATGTGTCGGTTCCAGTTCCGACAAGTCGTAACCGAACCTATGTGGATCGGTTCTTGATTTTGAGTGGAACCGATCCGGACTGACCCGAGTTGCACCCCTAATAAACATATGTTCAGTAAACCTCTATTTTGAAACTCCAGTATTGGTAGGGAAGGCCAAAACTTCATGAATCTCATTCCCAACACTCAAACAAACAGAGCCACCCGTATTGCATTATTGAACTCTCTCATGTAATCTCCTTATATTATTTGCAAGAAACCTGTTCATTCCTCCCTAACAAAAAAAAAGCCTATCAATCCTTTTCGTCCATTAAAATAGTTTTTCGCCATCACAAAGATCATAAAAAGGAACAAAAACAAATGTAACTTCTCTCGTTATATCAGAACCTATACCAATACGTACATTTAAGGCTCCGTTTGACACGGCGGTGGCAGTCATGAACACGGCGCAGTCGTTTTGAACTGTCGTTCGTGAACACCTGACCTCTATATGAACCGTAGTTCCTTAGGTGAGGGAACTTCATCCACTTTTATGTTCAAAACTAGATGGTGACGTTTTTGTCCAAACTCACCGGAGCAAAAATGCAGTGCCAAACGGAGCCAAAGTCACTACCAATAACAAATATAACAATAGAATAAAGCCACAGTAATACCAAAATATTATGAAATATGTGAATCAATAAAGCTCTTGTAGTCTTTATTGAAAACAAATTATGTACACAAATCACCTGCAGCAAACAAGGCTTAGGCTTCGTTTGGCGCGGTGATGACAGTCGTGAACGCACGACATCACCAAAAATAATTCATGCATTTTATGCTCAAAACTAGTTTATTTGCCAAACATACATTCTATGGTAATGACTTTTTTGACCAAACTCACCGGAGCAAATAAGCCGCGCCAAACGAAGCCCAAATGTGACTGAATCTAAAAAAAAAGTGCTGTCAAAATCATGAAGCAGCCAAGCACATGAGAATAACTTAAACTAACTCTTCTACAGTTTTGCCGGAATCTAAAGAATGTGCGGGCACGAAGCTTAACACCTACACTCTCAAACAACCTGATCTTCAGCCAAGCATGATGAATGATGGGCTATAATGGCGGCGTGGTTGTCCTCAACACATGCTTTCTGCAGCGCTCAAAAATGCCGTCATACAGAAGATCAAACTGAACTCCCGCTCTCTCGCGATTCACTATGAAAAAAATGTGATCGGCTTCAATAATCTTGTAATACCTGCGAAAAAATGTTCAAAAAATTGAGTTTTCGTTCATGACGGTCGGATATTTAGTTCCGCATTGAGAATATCATGATGTATTATGTGCTCTATATGCTCTTTAGGTCTTTTCACACAGTAAATGGTTCTAAGGCTTTGTTTGGGATGCCGTTTAGGTGAGGCGTGGTTCCGGGAGGATGCACGTGCGCGACGCACCAAACAGAGGAGCCTGTTGCTGCAAAATGTGTTGGGTAGTTTCGTGTTTTTGCACCGTACATCTCCGCCTGCGGAGGGCATACAGGCATCGTTCCGAACGGCCTGCCCAAACAGACTCTACATAATAACAGAGCAGACTTGACTTGCATCCTTCTTCCTCGGGCCCTATGTTATTTGTGTTTCATTGGCCAAATCCGACTTCTCGAAAGAATTTCAAACACCATATTGAAAAGTCGACAGCCTTAAGATTATTCTTAATATATAGTGTGAATACAAAGCATGGGCATGATGTTGACACTAGATAATATAATCACACGTCGAGAAACTCATATAGGTGTGTGCACTTAATATAGATCAAAGGTCCCCCCGCCCCCCCTACAACCATTTTGTTTTAGCTTGAATGCTTAGGTTCCGACATGTCAGTTTTGAGGAGAAAACGACACATTTTCGCCACATCTGTCAATTTTGGCGTTTTCTATTATGGCGAGCGATATATCGGACGAAACCGATATATCGCCCGCCAATTGCGGCGAGATATCGTTGTATCACGTTTTAATATATTCAATTATTCATTCGTATAACATAATATTTAACTTATTTGTTATTTTGAAAACAATTTTTTCTTTAGCCGCTTCGACTCCGCCTCATTTCACGTTTGCGGACTGCCCTAATCTCTCAGCTGCGATTTGGACTCTCTCCTTCCTTCCCCTCTGGTTCTCTCGCGATTTTCTGCCTCTCTGGGCTCTGGTTCTCTGGTGCTTGGTAGTTCTCGCATTTGGGCTAGTTCTGTGGTGGTTCTCTCGTCTTTGTCGGTTTCTTTGGTTCTACACTTCTACGTTGCCGTCTGCAGTTGCTTCTTCTCGGCACTGGTTCTCAACTACTTTCTTGCTCTCTTATGTGGCTCATCTTCTCGACAGTCAGCATTATGAGTTTTTTTAAAAGTATTTAGCTCATCTTCTCAGGTTTTTGCGGGAAGTATGGAATAATGATAATATGGACAAAGGTTTTTATTTTTTTGACTTTCTAGGGCTACTTCCTATATTTCTCTATTTCTCTCTTCCTCTCTTTCTCTATTTTTGTGGGATGTCGGATGCGAACGAAAGGATTCCTGACTGGCTTTATTTTCCTGCGATTTGTTCCTCTTTTCTCTCTTCCTTTAATTTTGTGGGATGCTACTGAAAAAGTTTGTGTCTGTTTCCTCTCTTCCTCTATTTCTCCATGTGCTTATTGCAGTGTTGCTTCCTCTATTTCTCTATTCCTCTACATATGTGGGATGCGAATAAAAGGATTTATGTGGTTGGTGTCCTCTCTTCCGCTGCTTCCTCTACTTCTGTGCAACCACTTTCTATCATCCTCTTTTCCTCTATTTTTGTGGGATGCACTTGTTTTGTCATTTTTGTTGTCATTAAGATAGCTTTTGATATTTTTCATTCCCCTAATCGTATATATAATATTGTAAAATTGCAACATATGATGTGAAAAAAAAATCATCTATATCTATAGACTTAAGTTTCAATATTAATTTTGCAACAAATGAGGACAATTTTTTGTGATATTTATTGAACCTAGTACCCTATCGTTGTTTACATTGAGCATGTCTAATGACTGATGAATGATTATATTGAGTTGCTCTCGACAAATGACATTTCATCATATATTCTTAATTCTTATAGTCTTATTGAATAATGAGTAATGACAAAAGATGAGATTTTTTGGAATAATGGAACATTGGGATTGATTCAATAATAGAATAATGTTGATTATCTGATGGGTGCTCTATATTTGTTCACTTTTGCACATGATGCATTAAAATATATTTAATATTGCAAAATTAATGTTGAGCCTTGGGTGATTAGATTGTGTTATGGGCGTCACACCCACTATTATGGAGTAGTTTTTATTTCGTCTTGATATGCTATTATTCTGTCTTAAAGTAGTGTCCTTATATGATGTCGTTATTTATGTCATGTCTTTATGTGGCTTCTTGTTTAGTCTCGCATGTCCAAATCTGTCATTTGTTTCCATTAAAATCTGTTGTAAGTCCTATTTAAAGGACACTAAGGGTCGTGTATGATTAAGCAATGAAATAGTCTATTTCCCATCTTTGAAAGAGATTTTGAAAGCTCACTCTCTCTTGAGCACGCCCCGCTTAGGCAGCCGCGGTCAAGGCTCCGTAGTAACTCTGTCACCGTCATCTCCACTTTCGGCCACTCCTCTAGCAACCTCCGAGTAGACCCATAACAACTTGGTATCAGAGCTATTCTTCCTTGGCTCGGCACTATCGTACGCCATCGCCGCTTCATCAAGCCAAGGTTTCCTCCCCCCTTCCGGCCAAGCATCTTCCTTACGGAATCACTCCAACCGTTGTCTTCCTCCAGTTCAGCGACAGAAGCTACAAGCCGACATTCTCTGCCAATAGCACAATTCGAAACCCATGCTGCCTTCCTCCAGTTCCTGCGATATTACAGGGACCAGCACCGCCCGATGTCGCCTTCTTCCTCTTCACTGAAGGAGCCGCATGGTCTACGTCGTCTGCACGAGATCGGCTCTTCTGATCGTCGCACGCAATCGATTGCACGGGCTTCCTCGACGACGGGCTCGTCGCACGTAACGACGCCTCCATCGTCTCGTCCTGACCGCCTCTTCCACCGACGCCTCCTCGATCATTTCCAGCAGTAGCAGGTCACTTTTTGGTGCCCAGGCCTTCCACTCCTTTCTTCCCGCAGCATCTTCTCTGTGTGATCTTCATCGAGCCGCCCTTATCTCCTCGAGCCCTTATCTCATCAAACCTTTTTTTTATTATTCTTATTATATCCCGAGCCCAGCTATTGATTTCTTTCCTTCTTGAGCCCTGTGCAACAACATATACGCCCCTTAATATTCTGCATTCATGAATTTATTTGTAATTGATTAATCATTTCCTTGATTACTTAGTTATTAATAATTCAATTACTCATTAATTCTTAATTGAATTAATTAAGTGATCAATTAATTATGGAGCACATCAAGCTTAGTGCCGCAGAGATAGCCGTCCTTCGTTCGATAGAGGAAATTATGGCCTTCATAGACTCACGTCTTCGGGACGCCAACACACTCCTCCACCAAATTAAAAATCCGACAACCGACTTTCTGCCGCAGTTTGTGCCGTTGTCGCTTCCACCGCCACCACCAGTACCTACAGTCGTCCCTCCACTGCTCTCAACGCCAGCCGTAGCCGCGCCAACGCTCTCCATGGTGGTCCTTTCTCCACCACCACAAGTAGACTTCACCTCGCAGACTTCGCCACCGGCATCGCAGCCTCTTCTGCGGCCACCAACTCTGCAGCTCATCTGGATCCATTTCTTCAACTGCCCGCCCCAAAGTCAGCACCTCCATTTCTAATCGATGCAGCTCTTTCTCGGCCCAAACTATTCAGTCCGCTCATTGACTTCTCTTCTGCCTCCACTACAGCAACACGATACTGGAAGTTGTACTAGCGGGAAATCAAAGAGCCCGATGATCAAGCGATAGAAGTGTCATTCAAGCTTGAGAACAAGATCGATTTGAAGGACGGAGTAGATGTTATGGGCGGTCACGCCCACTATTATGGGGTCGCTTTTATTTCGTCTTGATATGCTTTATTCTGTCTTAAAGTCGCGTCCTTATATGATGTCGTTATTTGTCATGTCTTTATGTGGTGTCCTATTTAATCGCATGTCCAAATCTGTCATTTATTTTCATTAAAGTCTGTTGTAAGGCCTATTTAAAGGACATTAGGGGTCTTGTATGATTAAGCAATGAAATAGTCTATTTCCCGTTTTTGAAAGAGATTTTCGAAGCTCTCTCTCCTCTTTTGAGCATGCCCCGCTTAGGCAGTCACGGTTAAGGCTCTGTAGTATCTCCGCCACCGTCATCTTCACTTCCGGCCACTCCTCTGGCAACCTATGAGTAGGCCCATAACAGACTGATCATTGATGACATATGTGTATATGACATTGTCGATGCCGCGAGATATAAAAATATCACTGATGTTGCATTTTTTATTATTTTATTTGTTCATTTTATTTAAGAAGGGGAGCCTTGGCGCACCAGTTGAGGTGCCGTTGTATGACCTTGAGGTCGCGGGTTCGAGCCCTGGAAGCATCCTCTTGCAAAAAAAGTAGGGCAAGCTTTGCCTACATTTCACCCATGTGGTGCCTACATTTCACCCATGTGGTGGGACCCTTCCCCGGACCCTCACCGTGCGGGGATGCTTTGTGCACTGGGCTTCCCTTTATTTGTTCATTTTATTTAAGTAATTATTTTTCTTTATAGAATGAATTCATCAGAAGGTTCTAGCAAAACACCTAACGCCTCTTCGCTAATAAATAGAGATTCATGTTGGACATTTGGTGAGAAGGTGACTCCAAACGACACCAATCGGATACGGCGCATCTACACAAATGTTATTTAAGTGAGTTGTGTTCAATTGATTCTTTTGTTCATGTTCTTTAATGTAGTTCTGACTCAAATATTCGTTCACTGATTTCAGGAAAACAATATTTTAGTAGTAGATATTTTGGAGCACTCACAGTATTGTAATAAACTGAGGTCCGACTTTATTTTGAATATTTTTATAACATTATCGAAGTTTCATTTAATATGAATTTGCGATGTTATATTACATGATTAAAAATATGTAACATTTCATATTTATTATAAAATATGTTAACTCTTTTTTGTAAAATCATCCATTAAAATGTAGTTGAATTTTCTCATTTGAATTTTAGTTTACACTTAATTCGACAAAATAATTACCATCTAATTAATAAATGAAAAAAGATTATGTTAATATTATATATATATAATTATAATATTACAATCTGACATTTTGAAATGTCCCTGATATATCCCCACAATTCGACATCCGACATATAAAATCCAAACCGACATGAGTCTGACATGTGCAACCTTGGTTCTGGTAATGTATCAAAGGAGGCTATGCCAAACAACTCATTTTAATGTACCCCAATTAAAAAAAAATAAGTTGACGTGCTAGGGAAGATGCCCTACGCGTAAGAATATAATTCCGCGAGCTTTGTGCACTTAATATAGTTCATGTGTTACTCCACATACGACCACTTGGTATTAGGTGCTAATATAGAATCAAAGCAGGTTACCCCCAATGACTCCTTCTACATGCCCAATTTAAAAAAACACGTGTGATACGACAAAGACCAACACGTGTTATACGACAAAGACCAACACGTGATGAAGCATGTTGGTAATATAATCCCACATGGGGGAATTCATGAGCCTTATGCAGTTAATACAGATCTTGATCTCCTCCACGTACAACCAATTGTTTTAAATGGTTGGAAGCTTAGGTTTCTACTATATTCCTAGGTTGAAAATTGTATATTTTTGACATATAAAGATATGAAAAATCAAACTTGTACATAAATTTGTTAAAAAAATAAATTCTTGAGCATTTTGACTGCAAAGAAGTTATAAACAGCATGCCTACTGACCACTGTAGTCGCTTTACCAGCTATAGTCTGGAAACCAAATACCAATATTTGTTGACAGTCAGACAGATGGAAACCAAATACCAATATTTGTTATGACAGTCAGACAGATGGAAACTATTGAAAGCCAGTTCTTAAGATAAATAAATTCAAATTCGGCACAAAAAAATATAAAAGTAAATCCAAGAGAAAAGGGGAAAATCAAAATCAATGTCCATAGAAATGGAACCAAATAAAAAAATCTATGTGAGAGAAATTATTCAGAAAATTTCAAGAAAAACTGTACCAAGTCCATAGGCATTCTCTCAAAAAATTCATTATGATGATAGAGAAATATCACTAACCATATCCCAGGTTGCAAAGGATGACACTGTGAATCATCAACCACCAATCTGCTCGGGTGTTCCACCGGCAATCGAGGGTGTGTCATCGACACGGTGTTGAGTGCTCCATCATTATCTTCCCAATCCTCATCCCTAATTCGAAACAACCATACAAAAAAACAAAACTCAGTTAGCATCCAAAACACATAAAAAAACTCGTTGAAGAATTTCCATCTCAAGCAACTCGTCTTCAAAGTTCATCCCACCTGTAACCTTTATAGGGCGGAGGCACGTCCTTAGGATGCCTCCATTGGCACATCTGGAGGACTCTAACAAAGAGCAGCGGATGGATTCGAAGCAAGCTCGAAGGCACGGTGATTCCCATAATCTTCCTCGTCCTCCTTGTCGCATAACTGAAATAGTACGTGCTCGGAAATGATCGAAGATTCGCGTTCAAAATCATCGATCCCTGGAGCGTGAGATCCGGCAGAATCCAATCTCCTGAAGCGAATGGCCCAGTATTCCCCAAGAGGAGATCAAACAAGCCTAGCAAACCTTTTTTCCTCCATCCCATCTCAAAGTGATCAAACCCAAAATTGTAATAGTTCTTGAGCCAGGTTATGTCGAGCCAATCATAAAAAATGACTCCCAATCTACAAAGCTGAAGTAGAGAAATCGTCTTCATCGATTTCCCGTCTTCGGGCCTGATAAAAAACTCAAACTTTTCTCATCGAAATCGAAAAAAAAATGTTGAATTCTGGAAATTTGCACAGACTGCTAAAATTTACTCACTGCATCCCATCATAATAAATTCTTGTGGTTCCATTAAGGGCTCCAGAAAGGGAGGTGAGACTGAAGACCCAATCCTCAGAAGTGTTCTCAAAGCCTATAAATGCCTAAATAGAATAAAAATGGAATCATTGATTAAACGTTTTTTATTGAGATTGAGAATAGTAAGCCTTTTAATCTCCATTAACATATTAAAATTAATGAAATTAGTGATCAGATGTTTGCCTTGTCAGACAGCATTTGCTGCAAAACCCTAACAACCTGAGCTCCCGCGGAATGGCCGACAAAATGGATTGGGTGATGATCATCCCACTCAGGGTAATTTCCTGCATCCCACCAAAATCAGCATGGAATCGCTTACTGATACATAATCATACAACAAGGAAATCAAAAGGTAAAAAAATCATTTTTTTCATATAAAAGAGGCGAAATTTTTTTATGCAGGTTCTGTTTCCAAATCTCTCTGGACTCAACGGAATCATGACACGTGTCTAACCCTAAAATATGAAATAACAGGCAAACAATGAAATAGCATGGTGATCACATTTTATCATCACGGAGATCATTTTGTTCACCCGGGTTAAAGATGATCCCCATGGAAATCACTTTGGATCTCCCTGATGATCACTCATTAATCACTTTAGAAAACCCCAAATAGCAAACTCACAAATGTTAGTTTTCCCGAGATTAAGTGACCGTAAAATCAAGTCGTCCCGATCAAGCATTTGCATTAGTGCGAGTTTGTTTGAATCTCCCACGAGTGTGACTCAGTTTTACTTTGTGTGAATAGTCGTAACTGGTGAGAGGTGGGCTCGACAAATTTGGACTTTAATCACGCGAACTTGGTCTCACCTTGACACGCATGGAACAGCTGAGTTCATTTTCGTGCACCCAATTAAGTGTTTGAGATGGATTTGACATTAATCGGGCTTGAGGGGTAGATTTGGAATTTCAGGTCTATTAACCCTAGCACCCATATCCTATTAAAGGAGGCTTAAGTAACATGTCACTGTGTGGTTGTGTGCGTGAACAAGTGTGAAAACAAAGCCCATCATTTTCGCTCAGAATTGATTTCGTCATATACGATTTTGGTTTCCATCGCATCCAAGCCACAAGTCTTCATCGCCTCCAAGCCACAAGTCTTCATCGCCTCCAAGCCACAAGTCTTCATCGCCTCCAAGCCACAAGTCTTTTGTTATAGACCTAGCCCGGAGGATGACCGGAGGCGGAAATGACGGTGGCGGAAGATACAGTAGAGCCAAAACCGCGATTGCCTAAGCGGGGCTTGCTCAAGCGAGCATCCAAGATCTCATAAGAGGACTAGGAATTAGATATTCTTCATTGATACCCATACAAGACCCCAAGGGTTCCTTAAATTTTAGTTACAATGGGGTAAGCTTAACTAAAGACATCATAATAAAACCTAATGAACTTAAGACATGAACTCGACATAAGATACATAAAGACGGTTATAACTAAAGATGCATCATCCCTGGGCCCGAAGCCCATAACATTTCTCCCGGCCTTCAAATCGAGCTTGTCCTCTATCTTGAATGAGGTTTGCACTGCTCGATTGGCTGGCTCTCTGATTTCCCGACAAAACAACTCTCAATATCATGTTGGTATAGCGGAGATTACATCGAGGAGCAGGATGTCAACACGCTCCCTTGTGGCAGAAAGGATGGCAGTGAACAGCCGAAGCGAGGGTGGCCAGCGGTTGCGGACAGTCGAAGGCGGTGGTAGCGCGGGCGGCCAAGGAGCTTAGAAGATCAAAGAGAGTAGTGTTGACTTCAGAACGGTCGGGGAAAGAAATGGATTCAGGGGGGCCAATAGTGCGGGTGGCCTGAGAAGAGGCGCGATGTGGTCGGAGGAGTTAACAGAGCAGGGGTCGTAAAAAGATGCGGCGATCGGCGGAGGAAGCAACGGTTCGAGGACCATAGGCCTCGATGGTGGTGCGATATGAACTGTGGAGAGTGGCGAAGCTTCAGCAATTGGCGGTGGGGAAGTCGAAAATTGCGTCGGGAGGTGGCCTGCAGGGTCTAGCAGAGGCAGAGGTTGCAATGGTGTGACCGGCGGCCATGAAGGATTTATCGAAAGTGAACCATTGACGAGTGCATCAAAACATTGCAAAATGGAGGCTATAAATTCCTGCGTCGAATGGATGGTAGCCTCATCTGCGGCACTAAGTTTAACGTCCATCAAATTTATTTAAGTAATTAATTTGATTAAGAATTAATTAACAAATCAAATAAAATTAGGAAGTTGTTGTTGCCCCCAAATACTCCTGAACTATGAATCGGTTGGTTTGGGGCTCGAGGAGGTAAGATAGCGACTCGAGGAGGACGCAGAGCGTGCTGCTCGAGAAAGTTTTCATCGTGACATAGGCGAGAAGCAGCTATGCGGGGATTGGAGCCCGTGGAGGAGGCGATGGATGCAGGATGAAGAAGCGACGCACGATGTCATCGATGAAGCAGAGAAGATGGTGGTTGCTAGCGTGCGGAATGACCGGAGAGCGGCAGTCAGTGCGTCAATCTAGAGAGGCGGGATAGGAGTTCTTGCGGAAGGTGTCGTGTGGGTTGTTGGTGTCGGTCGACAATGGCCACGACTTTCTTGCACTGAACGACGATGGAAGGAAGGGTGGGGCATTGACGTGGGTAAAAAGAGGAGAAGGTGGCATGTCGTAGATGGAGCTGCTGCAGGGGATCTTGCTTCCGTCGACGATGGAGGGGCGTGAGCGACGTGAGACTGTTGGCGTGCGGTGGGGTTGTTGAGGAAGATGAAGTGGGAGTTTGCGGTAGTGGCGAGGAAGAGGAGAATCAAGGCTTTAATACCAAGTTGTTGTGGACCAAGCCAAGAGAATGTCGGAGGATGACTGGAGGCGGAGATGATGGTGACGAAAGATACAGTGGACTCGGAACCGCGGCAACCTAAGCGGGGCTTGCTTAAGAGAGAGAGCTTCCAAAATATCATAAGGGGACTACGAATTAGATATTCTTCTGATACCCATGCAAGGCCCCAAGGGTTCCTTAAATAGAAATTACAATGGCGTAAACGTAAATAAAGACATCATAATAAAACCTAATGAACCTAAGACATGGACTCGGCATAAAATACATAAAGACGGTAATAACTAAAGATGCATCTCTGAACTAGAGTTTTCCTCCACTATAGATTGAAGAAAAAGGCGATGCTTGACTCCTCGGTCTCCACCAGAACTGCAACCATCATCTCCGAGCCGACCGTGTTCTAGTGGTTACATACGTGTTTTTCTCCCTAGTCACAAGTCAACTTTTCTACCGCCGACCTTCATCCCCTCCAAGACTATGATCTTCAGCCTCCTCCATTCCAGATCGACTAATAGGTGTCTCATTCCAGATATCAAGTGGCATTAACAACTGAAACATTTTCTTCTCGTCGACAAAGAACTGCCATAAAAACATTCAACTTTCTGTTGCTTTCAGTTCTAGACATTCCTTCTCATTCCGCTGGTTAAGATAAAGAAGACTCCTTGTGAATGCAACATACATCATCGCATATTTCTGGTTTTATCAGAAAGAACAACAGTGCATTGTGGTAGTGTACTCCTTGAGGCAGGCCAATGTCCTAGATAATCTCTCAATTTTTGCAACGAAAGTCACTAAAGTACCTTTCACTTAGCATGAAATAGTGCTCAAGCGAAAAAATATTCGCCAGTTTCACGACGGATTCGCTTTTCACGCACGGTCATCCAAGGCAGCATATTCTTTAAAAGTTTTAGAAAACAAGGATACAACATGACTAAGAAAACAAATATTTTATTTTATACGAGCATCTTTGCCCGGGCTCGATGCTCTCGGGCGGGCTTCACCTACATCAAGGCGGGCTTCGCCTACAACAAGGAGGGTTTCGCCTACATCAAGGCGGGCTCCGCCCGCATGAAGCCCGTGCTACGCTCGTACTCGCTTTTCTCGAGGGGCTTTGTCCGTGATTGACAGGAATGTCCTGCCGCTCGCACGCCCCGAGCTTATAAGTGATCAAGCGAGCTTATAAGCTCGGGGGGTGCGAGCGGTGAGGCATTCCTATCGATCACGGGCGAAGCCCGTGCACCTGAGAGAAGTGAGTACGAGTGTAGCCCGCCTGGATGCGGGCGAGGCCCGCCTGGATGCAGGCAAGGTCCGCCCGAGAGCATCGAGCACGAGTGAAGCCCGTGCGAAAATGCTCGTTTACATACAAACAGAAAAAAAAAACTTTACCTGCAGGTGAAAGCGACATTTTAGCTTGGTAGAGAGAGAGATAGCATGGCAGGCTTTAGTTTTTTTCCTCTCTCCTCTCTCTCTCTCTTCTTTCTCGCCCGCACATCTAATTCCTCTCCTCTCTCTCTCTCTCTCCCTCTCTCTCTCTTTCTCTCTTTCTCTCTCCCCCTCCGCCCAATGTTGCAGGCCTCCCGTTTAAGTTTTTCCTTTTAAACGTCTGCGGTGGTCTCCCTCTCTCCCAGCCAAAATTATCTAATCGATGCCCGCTGCCCCTGCCCGTGAACGCACAGACTTACTCCGCTACTATAGATATCGGTATTCCCTTATAAAGTAGGATAAATTATATTTTCGTAGGAAAATAATTTTTTTGTAGTTTGATATTTTTAGGGAGAACAAATGAAATAAAAAAATTTGTAGTTTTTTTAGAACACAAACTACACTCCCAAACAAAATCAAGAGAGAAGAACAAGAAAAGCAATGAGAGTAACAAGGGAAACAAATGATTTTGGAGTGTAAGACAAATAAAAATATGAGTGAAAGAGAACAATACTGAAATCTAAGAAAACGAGTGTAAGAAACGGAAGATTCGGCCAAGATCTAGTCTTTGAATCGTAGAGGAAGGTACATCTCTACTGCTCGAGGTGAAAAAATGAGAAAACTAGCAAGAAAACTGGAATGGGGATGAATGGGAACTGTTCACACGACGTGCAATTTTGAAGATTCAAATGCACACCCAAAATGCATGTCGTGCGGGTATGGGCATGCACGTGGTATCGAAGGCATGCCGTAGGAGAAAATAGAGTGTGAGTGAAAATTAGACTCACGACGTGTTGTCGATTCAGACGCCCTACAAGCACGGTGTGTGTGCGAGGCGTGTAAATTACTGTGATGAGCACAGCGACGGACACACACGGTGTGTGTGCGAGGCGTGTAAATGACAGTGATGAGCACACCGACGGAGCGCACGACGAGTGGCTCGAACATGCAACTCATATAATTATGACAAATTTTGTTTACATTTTTATATATTTTCATATTTTATATTATTTTTAAAAGACTTTTTTCCATTATAAAAGAAAAAGTGCAAAACAAAAGAAAAATGAAAAAGAAATGTTAGTAAAAAGAAACACAAAACATACACACAAAAATGTTAGTAAACAAAAATAAAGATACACCTTTGGGTGCCTCTAAAAAAGCGCTTGTTTAATGTCTCAGCTCAAGATCATTGTTCATTGCCATTACGGGCAGTATTCGCCTTACCTTTTTTTGCTAGAGTGGTCTCCGTCTTGCCTAGTAGTGCCCATAGTTGCGCTGCGAAATTACCTTAGCAATCTGACCAATTTGGTTTTCAAGGTTTCGGATGGAACTAGCTTGATTATGCAAATTTGTGTTGGTATCAAGCTTGTACTCTTCAATATTATGAAGCAAGTTGGCGAGAACATCTTCATTAGGTAACTGTGGGATGGTGGCGTTTGAAAAATGTGTGGGGGTGTATGAATTTTGCGGGCGCTCGCCACCTTGATTTCCCCAAGAGAAATTAAGATGATTATGTCGTCCATGGTTGTTTGTGTTGTTATATAGATTGTTAAATGAATTGAAAGGAGGTATAGAAGCATTACCAATATAATCAACATGCTTAGATGCATGTTGTTTTGCGTTGAAGAAAGCTTGCGGTTCCTGATTCATAGGCACCTCCTAAGATGGTGGTGGATTTGGAGAAACACACTCACTCATTCACTTGTTCAATTTATCAACCTGCAAAGCGGTAATATTATCAATTTCGTACACTCCCATCGGCTCGGTAGATTTAAGCCGGGAAGTACTTCATTGACGATCATTCAACGTCATGTCTTCTATAAGCTCATGAGCACCACCAAATGCAACATCAATCATTTGTTTGGTTGCATGATTCAATCCGTTATAAAATGTTTGCATTTGAAGCCAAGAGGGTAAAACATGATGTAGATAATGACGTAAGAGATCCTTAAATCGTCCGCATGTGTCATACAATATCTCCTATTCAAGTTGCATACAAGAAGAAATATCATTGTCCTACTTGGCGATTTTAGCGGGCAAGAAAATATTTCAAGAGAAATTTCTCTGTCATGATAGTCCAACAAGTGATTGATCCTCTTGGTAGAGACTTCAACCATTCTTTGGTCTTGTGGTAGCAAAAAAATGAAAAAAGACAAAACAGAATACATCGTCCATGACCCCCCTTTGATTTTAAAGGTGCTGCATATTTCAAGAAATTGGCAATATGCGAATTTGGGTCCTTGTCTTGCCAACCATCAAATTGCACAAATTGTTATACCATTTGAATGATGTTAGGCTTCAACTCAAAATTATTATTGGTGAGGCAGGCCGAACAATGCTAGATTTGGTGTCCGTGAGATTTAGTCGAGCATAATTGGACATGATCTGTTGGTGAACCTGTGGTCGGTCAGGGTTACCTTCATTTGCGTTAAGATTGTGTAATGGAAATAGGTTAGTCGCCTTATGAGTATGTACCGTTAGTATGTCGGGTCTTTTATTATTATCGTTTTGGGTTTGTCCTTTATTATAATGTCGAGTCATTAAAATGTTGTTATTAGTTAAGGGTTAATGATTGGCATTATGGGTTTTGTAAGCCTATTTAAAAGCATGAGTTGTATGGAATGAAGGCATCCAAAAGTTGTCTATTTCCTTGTCTTGTATGAGATTGTGACATCTCTCTCTCTCTCTCTCTCTCTCTCTCTCTCTCTCTCTCTCTCTCTCTCTTCGAGCACGCTTAGGCAGTTATGGTTCCGACAGCATAGTATCCTCCGACTCCGTCATCCCCGCCTCTGGCTACCCTCCGGCAACTCTATCTATGTTCTACGGTAAGCCCGTAATAACTTGGTATTTATGTTCACCGTCATCCCCTCCTCTGGCTACCCTCCGACAACTCTATCTATGTTCTACGGTGAGCCCATAATAACTTGGTATTTATGTTTACCGTCATCCCCGCCTCTGGCTACCCTCCGAGAGTCACGGTTGTTTTTAAGGCAATTGTTATGAAACAACTAGTTGATGATCCTTATGCTGATTCTAGTGTTACATGGAAATTTATTTCTTCACATTTAAGAATAAATGGAAAGAACATACGTGGAGAGTTAAATGGTCGTATGCCCCACATAAAGAATCTTGGTGGTGAAAAGAGAAACTGCAAGACAAAGTGAGGGCAAACTATAAAGCACTCTTTGTTTGCAGGAATGATGAAAATTAGTAAAGTATAAAATCGTCAAGAATGAAGCTAAAAAAACAGTAAGTAAAACAAGAAATCAAGCCAATAAAGAATTTTACAAGCAACTAAATACCAAAGATGGAGTGTGCTATATATAAAATTGCTCGAGCTAGAGAGAGGAATATAAGAGATTTAAGCCAAATTAAATGCATGAAGGATGAAACAGATACGGTTTTGACGAATGATGTGACTATTAAGAAGCGATATAAAAGATACTTTTATCAACTCTATAATGAAGAAAAAGACAATAAACTGAGTTTGGAAGAGTTCAGTAAATCGGAGAAGTACAAGAACGTAACTTTTTTTCGTAAAATTCAAGCATCAGGTAAATATGCTCTAAAGAAGATGAAAAATGGAAAGACGGTTGGGTCAGATGATATACCCATCGAAGTATCGAAATGTCTAGAGAAGGTATGGACTTTGTGGTTTACATGTTTTTTCCATAAGATATTGAAAATAAAGAGAATGTCAGACCAATGAAGAAAAAGTATCTTGATACCTTTGTATAAAAACAAAGAAAATATACAAAATTATATCAATTACAGAGGAACTAAATTAATGAGTCATACAATGAAATTATGGAAACGAGGAAGAGAGAGAAGAGTAAGAAGAGAGACTAGCATCTCAGAGAATCAATTTGGATTCATGTCTGGGTGGTCGACCATAGAAGCTATGCACCTCTTGAGGAGACTCATTAACAACTATCAGGAAAAAAAATAAGATTTGCATATGCTAATTATCAATCTTGAGAAGGCTTATGATAGAGTTCCAAGAGAGGTCATGTGGAGAGTCGTAGAAAAAAGGTGTAAATGTATCATACATTGATGAAATCAAAGACATGTGTACAAATTCAGTGACGAGAGTGAGTCATCATTAACACATGAATTCTCTATCACGGTTGGCTTACATCAAGGGTCAACTTTAAGCACTTATGTCTTACATGAGCTCACCGGACATATCCAACAAACATTACCTTGGTGTTTATCGTTTGCAGATGATATTGTTTTGGTTGATGAGACGCGGGGAGTGTAAACGTGAAACTTAAATCATGGCGAGACACTTTAAAAGAGAAGGGTTATAATTTGAGCAAGACAGACGAAGTATATGAAGCTTAAATTTAGTAGTGCAAGAAGGACGGATGACTCCGTCATTAAGTTGGGTGACCAAGATATTTCTCGCAGTAAGTGCTTTAAATATCGGGGATTGATAGTTCAAAAAGACGGAGGTGTAGATAAAGATGTGATAAATAGAATCCAAGAATGTTGGTTGAAGTGGAGAGGCGTGTCTGGGATCTTATGTGATCGGAAAGTACCATTAAAACTTAAAGGCAAGTTTTACAGTACTGCAATTAGACTATCTATGCTCTACGGTTCTGAGTGTTAGGCAGTGAATTTTGTATATGAGCAAAAAATGTGAGTTGCAGAGATGAGAATGCTTAGGTGGATTTGTGGACACAAGATATTGGATAAAATTAGGAATGAATGAATCATGGATAAGATGGGAGTGGGCACCAATTGTAGAGAAGATGCAAGAAACTCGATTAAGATGGTTCAGACATGTACAAAGGAGACCATTAGAGGCACATGTTAGGTGTTGTGAGAGATTAGCCACTCGACATGTTAAACGAGGGAGGGGTTGACCAAAAAAACTTGGAATGAAACTATAAGGAAAAATATGATGTACTTAGGCATTAGTGAGAAATTGAGAATATGACTAACGATAGGGAGCAATGACGACAAAGGATCCATATAGCCGACCCCACTATGGTGGGATAAAGGCTTGAGTGTTGTTGTAATTTGTAAGTTTTTATGATCATGGAAAATCCCATGTCCGATAATGATGCGGTTGCCGCAATGATTCAGAGTGAAGTATTCAGTTGGACCATATTGACTACAGTGTAAACTCATGATGTGAGCTTCATTATAATACCCTTAAGATAAGTGAAGTGTTTTGATCTAAGATTGATATTAATTACGATTGATATTAGTCCAAATGAGAGACTATTTGTTTTTCTGCGTTTAAGTGGATCAAATCAATCGAGTCTTCTTGATCAAGCATTTGCATCACTGCGAGTTTCTTTGGATCTCCCATGAGTGTGAATCAGATTTGGTTTGCACGGATAGTTGAAACCCGTGATAGATGGGTGAGACAATTTTGAATTTTAACAACGCGAACTTGGTCTCACATTGATACGTACGGAATAACCGAGTTCATTTTCATACACCCAATTAAGTGTTTGAGATGGATTTGACAATCAGAGTTGAGGGGTAGATTTGGAACTCCACCTTTATTAACCCTAATACTCCTATCCAAAGGAGGCTTAAGCAACCGGACACTGTGTGGTTGTGTGTGAACAAGCGTGAAAAGCAAGCCCACTCGCTTTCGATCAGAAAACCTAACTGCCGCTCGATTTCGCCTTCTGCGATTTTGGTTTCCATCGCTTCCAAGCAGGAAATCTTCAGCCTTTCCTTCGAAAAATTCTTTTGAATACACTCACATTTAGTGATTATTAATTTGTTCATGAAGCTCGTGTTAGCGTAGTGATCTGCAGCTACTTTGAATTTTCACAGGAAAACTCTAAAGCTCAGGTTGTTCGAAATACCGGAATATTATGGAGGATTGATCTCCCGAAACTCTATGAACACTGCTAGCCGCCGGTGGACACGATCACCAGAGTAGAAGTCCTGCTCGACGTCTGCTAGAAATGCTGCTCGCCGTCTGCTAGAAATGCTGCTCGCCGTCTCATCGCCTTATGCTCTCCGTTGTATCATCGCTTAGGGTTAAACATGACTCACGATCATGTTGAGGCCAGACGGAGATTTGCAAACTGAGCCCGTATGCAAAAAATTCTCGTGAAAAAAGGAAGTAAATGCAAAAAGAGGTCTAGTTTCTCACCTTGCTCATAGATCTTGCCAAATCGGCAATGCCCATATATCCTGCTGTGTTCCTCCCCATAATCCACCTGCCCTCCCTTCAAGTAATAGAACAATTCGCGAGCCCTAACACAATTAAACCCCAAAAAAGTAAGTGTCGAATGGGATCTTTTATCTCAAAAGAAGCAGAGATCTGAGAAAAAGTTTTTAGGAATTTTCGATCACAACACCTGTCATGAATGCTAGTCAAAGATCCCAAATCGGGAACCAGAATCCGGTCATCCTTCTTCTCTGCTCCGGCGAAATAGGAGAGACCGCCCAACCTCTGCCACGCAAAATCGGAAGAACAAAAAAAAAACATAAGCCGCTTATATCGAACCATGGGATGCCAACATAATTCAAACAGGCTCATAGTTACGTTACTCCTTTTCCGAAGCCAAAGATCCCGTGAACGAGAACAATCGGCGGAGGCGGCGGCAAGGAAAGCTCCAAACCCGTCATCTTCCCCTTCAGATCTTCCTCTTTCACCGCTTCATTCGGAGAAGACGGCGTCGGAGGCAGACGGAAACCTCCGTAGAAAGATTGCGATAGGTCCGAGGCCACCGCCGAGCTGAAGATGTAGAAACCGAAGAGAAGATGGACTGCCGTGCTTAGGAACAGCTCGGTTAAGGAGAGGAATCCAAACAAGAGTCTCCCCATTCTCCGATAACGACGACAAGTGGCTGAGAACGGGGAAGAAGATGAAGGAGGGGACGAGGAAGAGGGAGGAAGAAGGCAGAATGTGTTTTTCAACCTTCTTCCGCCCCTCCCACGTTTCGATTTTTTCCGCTTTCAGGCGTTGAAATAAGTAGTGAGAAGAGACTCAAGAGAGAGAGAGGACTTTATTATTAATGAGAATTTGGATAATTGAAAAAAAACATTTAAATAATTAATTTCATTTTTCACATTATCCATTTAAAATTTTAAATATCTAATCAAGAGAAACGTGGCTTATAGTTATACATATAATTTTAATCAACGAAAATATATTTTCTGCAAAAAATTGTGAAATATTAATACGAATATTTTAAAGAACAAAATTCAATGCTGGTAAATTAGGTCTACTGACTCTCATCTACCCGGAGTTATTTTCTAGAATAAGGGTTCGTTTGGCGGAGCGGATCCCGCGCGGTCCCGTGAAACATGTTGCCCGGTCGTGAATACGGGGATCCTCCCCGCCTATGATCTTCATAGATTTTTCGTAGAAATTGACCTTGTGCGGATTGGCTCTGCCGAAAATCCGCGGAGCCAAACTCGGCCTAGTGTGTATCTTTGAAGAAAAAGGGGAAAAATTGTATTACTTTGTCCGATGAATAAGATAATTGTTAACCGCACCCCAGTTTTGGCTATCCGCAATCCTTTTATATGAAGTATTGCGAGTTTTTTTTTTGAAATACGCCTTCTAAAAGCATTTTTAGGAAAAGTGTTCAACACGAAAGTTGTAGATATCGTCGAGATCTACAACTTTAGTGTTGAACATTTTTCCTAAAAATGCATGCACAATGTGTATTTCCAAAAATTCGTTATAGTTACGCTCATGTTTCAATTCGGGCGGCAATACGTCTTGTGCGTGCATTTTTAGTGAAAGTGTTCAACATAAAAGTTATAGATCTCGACGATATCTATAACTTTCGTGTTGAACACTTTTCCTAAAAATGCTTGTACAAGGCGTATTTCCAAAAAAACTCCTAATACTTCATATAAAAGGGTTGCGGATAGCCAAAACTGGGGTGCGGTTAACAATTGCCATGAATAATATGATTGGTTTTTGTCAACTTATTTGACTTAAGTTATGTACACCATTTTCTTAGGATAAATTATATAGACCTAGTAGTCATAAAACACTTGCTTGTGGTGGAAATATGTGACTTGTATGCCAATTTTACGCTTCCCGTTCTACGGAATGCCAAAACTGCGAGCAGCAAAATAGTCGAAGTTACAGTGGACAAATCCTCCTCCTTGATGAGGGTTTTTTTGGTGCGGGTAACGCATCATGAGCATGGTGCATTATACCCTCTAAATCACATTTTTTTAATATCTACAAAAATGATTTCTACAAAATAAAATGACAATATTAATTTTAGTATTTGTACAATCAATTTAAGTATATTTTTTTCATATTCTGATTATTTCTGGAAAAAATCCAATCAGAAGATGCTATGACAAAAAAAGTGATTTCCGATCGAATTTTTTCCAAAACTAATCACAATATGAAAAAAAGCGATTGTTATCTGCACTTCACTATTGGCTATCCGCACTCGACATCAGGCTTTTTTTCCTCCCTAAAAACGATAATCGCAAAGCAGTTTTACATTTGTGTTTTCTCCCTTCCGCCCAGAAGAAATCACGATCTGCTTCCGTCGTCCGCCTCTTGCTCGCCGTCAGCTAGGGTCTCGGTTCTTGGTTGCCCCTTGGCTAGGGTTCCGCCGGCTGCTCCCCTCCCGCCTGCTACTCGCCGTCGGCTAGGATTCCGACTGGACAACCCCACTGTAAGTATCTTCGTGCTCCTTCCCATTCTGGTTGAGAAGATGTCTGCTCGTTCCCATCAAGCTGCTCGCCTGGCTAGGGTTCTGACGGGATTGAAATCATCCTCATTCCAGTTTTTTTCCTTAACTGATTATTTACTACAAATAATGCTATGAAAGAGGTATTGTTTCTTGGATTGAGAAGATGTCTAATGCTTCAAAATTTTTGGAAAATGCATGTTTAGCTATAACTGGTTTGATAATCAATTATTTTTTACCTTTCGAATTTTTTTGATGAGTTGAGTTTGATTTGATTATTTTTTTCAAGATTCAAAAATTTTCAATGAAGAAAAAAAAATCAAACGTTGAGGTTGATGTGGGCATGCATTTTGAGACATCAAATGTATTTCGTTCAAAAGAAGAGTTGGTAGATTAGGTTCGTTCTGTTCGAAGAAGTCTTGGTTTTGTTGTTACTATTAAGACTTTGTTTGGCGCGGCGTTTTAGAAGTGGGGGACCGCCACTTCTTTAAAAATCGCGCCAAACTTTTTTTGGGAATCACGGTGGCATCAGCCACCGTGAAAAACATCAGCACACTGCTGTTTTTGAGTCGCGGAAATTTCCGCGACTTCAAAAAAGCAGGGCGCTGCTGCCGCTGCTACCAAAAGGTTGCTACACTTTTAAAAAAATATATACTATAATATAATATATTAAATGTATATTATAATATATTATAATCTAATATATATAAACCTATAATATATAATATATTATAATCTAATATATATAAATATATTACTGTTATATATCCGTAGAGGTCTTGGGGTGCGTCTAGGGAAAACTCCACTATAAGGAGGTGGGGTTAACGGTCAACGCATGATCGCCCGAGTTGAGGAGGCCAGACCCGCCATTTTCACCGCCGACACGCAAGCACGCACGAAGCGCGCGTCGCGCCCCGCCATGACCGAACCCCGCTACTGGGGTGCGGTTAGCCCGCACCCCACTAGTGGGGTGCGAATAGCCGCACGCCCCATAGTGGGGGTGCGACCAAGCCGCACCCCATGTGGGGTGCGGCCAAGCCGCACCCCATGAGGGGTGCGACCAAGAGGAGTCGCCCCCTCCCTCGGGCGCGGCTGCGCAGCGCCCGCCTTTAGGGGCGGTCGAACCGCTCTCCCCCGTAGCAAGGTTGGGGTGAGTCCCCCCTCTTCCGGCTCACCGCCCGCTTTTCGGGCTCCGGACTCCGTTCTTGGCAATTCCCCGTTCGTTACGCGCTCAGAACGCTTCTGAGCGCGCTCAGCTCACTTTTTATCTTTTCTGACTTCTCACATTTTGTCTTCCTAGCATGCTCACTTTTTGACTTTCCAGTTTCTCAGATTTCAGGAACAGCTTGTCGCCTTTTTCGCCTCCAACAAAACTGCCCGAACTGCCCGAGGGGCAAGATGGTCAATTACGAAAAATGGCGATCCGTGTGCTCTGAACCGGAAAATATGATTCGTCCGTCAGGTGGTTACGGTGGTTGCAACGGCAAAATTACCGGGCTACCCTCGGACAAAGCTATAAAGGAGCCTCAGGGCTTCATTTGAAAAGACCTTGCCTTCTGGACCCGGGAGAGCTTCTTGCAGACTTTCGCGGAATTCTCCTTCGGACTCGAAGATTTCCTTCTTCCCGAAAGGCGACTCAGCGCGCTCACTTTTGTTCTCCAGGGCGTTCTCACTTTTGTTCTCCACCTTTCTCAGAAGGAGAAAGGACTTAGTTTTTCTGGAGGTGGTCTGTCACCTTCGGAATTCTCTCTCTTTCTCTCTTTCTCTCTATTATTGTAACGAGCAGCGGCTTGTCGCGCTCGACTTCTAAGTCTCTAATTGTAACCCCCCAGAAGATAGTGGAAGTTTGGTCGGCACAGCTCCGGCCACGTGGTTTTTTACCCTTTCCGGGTTTTCCACGCTAAAAAGTCCCAGTGTAATCAACGAATCTCAAATTGACTGTTTGCGCGCTTGGTTCGCTCCCGAGCTAAGGTGGTTCAAGTAAACCGGTCTACCAAGAGCCCTAAGCGACCCGCAACAGTTTGACGCCGTCTGTGGGAACCGATTCCCAAAACTCTGCAAAGACTCGCTAAAGGAAGCGCTTAGTCACCGATTGCAATGGCAAGAAAAAGTGCTCGCACTACCGAAGGATCAATCCCGGAGGGACGCGTCGACCCAGCTCCCTCTCACTCGCTTATCAACGCGCCTCTCGCAGAAGAGGCGGTGCTTGCGCCTGCGACAGTGCTGGAAGGACGCATTCGGCAAGTGGAAGAGCAACAAGTCGAGATGTTGACTCTCGTAAGAAACCTGGGGGCTCCTCGAGTTACCATTCAGCCTCCAGCATCAAACGTTCCGCCGCCTCCAGCTCCGAATCATGCTCCGGTCGAGGGAGCCGATCGGGAAGATGAAGCCTCAGAAGATTTTTTCCGACGCTGCAAGCTCCGCTCATCCTGCTCCGCCGGTCAGAGGACCGGAGGCTGACCCCCATCACCCCCGCCAAGGAAGAGCTGCTCTCGTCCGAGCAGTGGAAAGAACCACGCGAGAGGAAATACGCGACATGATAGAAGAAGAGTACGCCCAAGCAGGACGATGCGCCACTCTCGCACGTCGTCCCGCACACCATGGCTCCCCGTTGTCGCCTCAAGTCTTGGCATATCCAATTCCGAATGGTTTCAAGCTTCCCAGCAACGAGACATTCGATGGGACGGACGATCCGTTGGAACATGTCAATCACTTCACCACTGTTATGAGGATTTACAGCGCCCCTGATCAACTCCTCTGTCAGGTGTTCCCGGCAACCTTGAAGGGGCAAGCGCGCACTTGGTTCCACTCTCTGCGGAATGGGGCCATCAACAACTTCACCGAAATGGCGCAGCAGTTCGTGGACCAATTCATAGCCAACCGCAGAATTGTCCGAGATCTCTCCCACCTCTCAGGGATCTGCCAAAACGACGGAGATACACTCAAAGATTTTTTCCGACGCTTCACTACGGAGGCTCGACAGATCCCAGGAGTTGACCCTGAGCTCCTGCGGGGAGTTTTCCTTGGAGGACTCCGCCCAAGTGGATTCTACTTAGCTCTCATGAGAGAAACCGTACCAAGTTACCCTGACCTCGTTCACCGAGTTGAAGCTCAAATAGCTGCTGACAAGGCCATCGAAGCACACCGTCGGCAGTTCGAAGGAAGCCAAGGAAGGAAGAGGGGATCAGATCAAGCCCCTCGCGAACGAGAAGAACGACGCGTCGAGGAGCGTCGTGGTGACGAACGTCATCGTGACCCCCGAAGAGACCTGGGACCGCAGCCGCCCAGGACCTACACCCCGTTGAACACTACTAGAACGAATGTACTCTACGCCATTCAAAACAACCCAGAACTCCGCGCACCTCGGGCGTTAGCCCCAAACCCAAGGGGCGATCAGTCCAGGTACTGCGAGTTCCATCGGGGAACCGGGCATACCACTGAAGAGTGTACCAGACTTAAAGACGAAATCGAGCGTCTCGTTCGCCAGGGACTCCTAGGGAGATTCCTACAAGGCCAGGTTCCCAATCAGCCTCAACAGCCTAGGGATGCAAGGGAACAACCTCCCGCTCCCTGGGGCGCGCAAGGAGGAAGGCCAATGGTGGGAGAAATCGAAACGATCGCTGGACCTCCCGTCCTGGCGACGCAAATCCTCTCGATAGCCAAACCCCTGAGAGACCACGAAGACAAGAAGCTCAAACAGGACATTACGATCGCTTTCGGGGAAGAAGACCTGCAAGGATTACGATTACCGCACCAGGATCCCCTCGTAATCAGCGCAGGGATCAGGGACCCTTGCTTTAACGTGAAGAGGATATTGGTCGATAACGGAAGCTCAGTTGATGTTCTGTTCCTTTCTACTTTGCAAAATATGAAGCTCACAAAGGATCAGCTCAGTCCTGCAGCCGGGCCCGTCTACGGCTTCGACAACCGACTTATCCCTGTTCAAGGCATGATCACTCTCCCAGTCACATTGGGCGAGTTTCCGAGATAGTCAACGTACAGCATCCAGTTCATGGTGGTGGAATCCACTTCCGCCTATAATGCCATCTTCGGGAGACCGCTTCAGTCTATCTTTGGAGCAGTCCCATCTATTCCGCATCTGGTTATGAAGTTCCCAACCGCCGTTGGCATAGGGGTCATAAGAGGAAACCAGGAGGCAGCCAGAACCTGCTATCTGAAGCAGGCTCAACCAGCAAAGGCAACCGCTCTCAACATCAATAACTTCGATCTGCGAGACGAAGCTACTCTACAGCGAGGAGCGCCCGTCGAAGGACTAGTAAAAGTACCACTTTCCCAACAAGACCCAACTCGGACTGTTCAGGTCGGGTCGCTCTTGTCACCAGAAGAGCGGGAAGAGTTCACAACCTTCCTGTAGGAGAACGAAGACATTTTCGCTTGGAGCCCAGAAGACATGCCCGGTGTAGATCCCGAAGTTATTTATCACTCTCTAAACATCAACCCCGCCCGCAGGCCTGCAATTCAAAAGAAAAGGAACTTTGCCCCCGAGCGGTTGAAGGCGATCGAAAAGGAAGTAGCTAAACTCCTGGAGGCACGATTCATACGCGAAGCGGAATACCCCACGTGGCTCGCTAACGTGGTCATGGTAAAAAAGGCCTCGGGGAAGTGGAGAATGTGCGTCGACTACAACAACCTGAACCAGGCATGCCCAAAAGATAGCTTCCCCCTCCCGAGGATTGACCAGCTCGTCGACGCAACGACCGGCCACGAGCTACTTAGCTTCATGGATGCTTACTCCGGCTACAACCAGATAAGGATGAATCCCGCGGACGAGGAACATACCGCCTTCCGCACAGACAAAGGAGTCTACTGCTACAAAGTGATGTCGTTCGGCCTTAAGAACGCCGGAGCCACCTATCAGAGACTGATGAACAAGGTTTTCAAGAACCTCATTGGAGAAACGATGGAGGTATACGTGGACGACATGTTAGTCAAAAGCGTCCACCGTTGCGACCACTTGAAAGACTTGGGAAAGTGCTTTCAGCTTCTCCGTCGCTTCCAGATACGGCTCAACCCCAGCAAATGCGCATTTGGTGTGACGGCGGGAAAGTTCTTGGGTTTCATGGTAACCCATCGGGGAATTGAGGCCAACCCCGAGAAGATCAAGGCGTTGGAGGATATGTCGCCACCTCGTTCAATTAAGGAAGTGCAACGTCTGAACGGGAGGATCGCCACGTTATCTCGTTTTTTGTCGCGGACAGGAGACAAGTACCTCCCTTTCTTCAAAATTCTTCGGGGAGCGCGTCACTCTGGGTTCCAGTGGACTGACGAGTGTCAGGCGGCCTTCGAACTTCTCAAGCAGTACCTGGCTTCGCCACCGCTTCTGTCAAAACCCATCCCCGGAGAGACTCTGTTCTTGTACCTAGCAGTCTCACCTACGGCTCTCAGCTCGGTACTCGTGAAAGACGAAGGAGGGGTGCAACGACCAGTCTACTACCTCAGCAAGGTCCTCACCGACACTGAAACCAGATACCCGGCAGCAGACAAGACAGCCTTGACCCTCGTCTTCTCCGCCAGAAAGCTTCGACCCTACTTCCAGGCTCATATAGTGAAAGTGTTGACTCACCTCCCGTTACGAACAATCCTCCAGAAACCAGAAGTCTCAGGAAGACTAGTGAAGTGGGTCGTAGAACTCGGCGAGTTTGACATCCAATTCCTGCCCCGACCAGACATCAAGTCACAAGTACTCGCCGACTTTGTTGTAGAGTACACCATCCCACCAGAAGCAGCTCCCGTCGAAGACACCACTAGCCCCCGTTGGACTCTCTATGTCGACGGTGCCTCAGGAGCTGAAGGGGCCGGAGCGGGACTGCTCCTCATAAGTCCCGATGAGATCACCTTGGATTACGGCCTCCGGTTGAAATTCCCCGCGACAAACAACATTGCAGAGTATGAGGCGCTGATCGCCGGTCTCCGACTCGCCATCGATTGCAAAGCAGAGAACCTAACTATCTATGCAGACTCTCAACTCGTAGTCTCACAAGTCGGAGGAGACTACGAGGCCAAGAGCGAACAGATGGCGAAATACCTCGCATTCGCAAAATTACTCCTCCAGAAGATCCCGTCATATCAAATTCTACACATTCCCCGGGAGCAGAATTCCAGGGCTGATGCTATATCCAAGCTCGCCACTTCACCTTCCAGCTACAAGTCTCGAAGACGCCGAATAGAAGAGATCACGATTCCAAGTATTCAAGGGTCGTGGGAGATCGCAACCATCCACCAGGAAGAGTCATCCTGGATGACCCCCTTACGAGCTTACCTCGAGCAACGACACCTCCCTGAAGACCGCCTAGAGGCACGAAGATTATGGATGCGGGCGACATCATTCACTATCGTGGACGGGGAGATCTACAGGCAGGCGTTCTCAGGACCATATCTAAAAATCCTACCGGCGGGCGAGTCAGACTACGCCCTCAGATAAGTGCACGGGGGAGTCTGCGGAGAGCATCTAGGCAGAAAGGCGTTGGCACAAAAGATACTACGCCAAGGTTTCTATTGGCCAACAATGAAGAGGGACGCAGCCGAGCTGGTCCAAAAGTGCAGGAGCTGTCAGCTGCATGCCAACGTGCCTCATCAGCCCCCGGTCACGCTCTCCACACTCCAAAGTGCGTGGTCGTTCGCGCAATGGGGAATCGACCTCCTCGGCCCCCTACCTCTGGCTTCCAGACAAAGGAAGTTCATCATCCTAGCCATCGATTACTTCACCAAGTGGATAGAAGCGGAACCCCTAGCCAAAATCACAGAAGAGAACGCTAAACAATTTGTCTGGAAAAATATCGTATGCCGCTTCGGTATCCCAGCAATAATCATTGCCGACAACGACACTCAGTTCACCGGGAAGTCCTTCACTAAGATGTGCGAGGACCTGAAGATCAACCTTCGTCATACCATCGTAGCACATCCGCAAACCAACGGACAAGTAGAAGTTACGAACCGCACCATCCTCAAATGGTTGAAGATGCGCCTGGAAGAAGCTGGGGGACAATGGGTTGACGCACTCCCAAACGTACTATGGGCATATCGGACAACAGAGAGGACTCCCACAGGAGAGACGCCATATAACCTCTGTTACGGTACTGAAACTGTCATCCCCATCGACATCGGCATTCCGAGCACTCGAGTGCTAACCTTCGATCCCAGCAAGAATGACAGGCTGCTTCGGGAAAACCTTGACCTAATCCCTGAAGTCCGGGACGCCGCCGCCCAGCGTGCCGCCTCTTACCAAAGGCGCGTAGCCCGGCTCTATGACAGAAGGGTGAAGCCCAGACCAATCAATATAGGAGATCTCGTCCTACGCAGCATCGAGGCGGCTGGAAAGGCCCCCAAGGAGATAAACTCTCACCCACCTGGGAAGGTCCGTACGTTGTCACTGCGGTCGTAAAACCCGGAACATACAGGCTCAGAACAGCAGAAGGAAAGACTCTACCACGCACCTAGAACGCCCAGAACCTGCGCCGCTTCTATCAGTAACATCAAGTCTTCTATCAAGTAGAAAGCCGCGAGCTCAGACTCGTGCAAACTTATCGTATATTATGTATGCAAAGCCGCGAGCTCAGACTCGTGCAAACTTATCTTATATTATGTATGCAAAGCCGCGAGCTCAGACTCGTGCAAACTTATCTTATATTATGTATTGTATGCAAAGCCACGAGCTCAGACTCGTGCAAACTTATCTTGTATTGCAAAAACTATGCGCAAAACGATTTTTACTATAAAAATTATATATGCTTCAACATCTATATTCAATTAAGAAAGATCTTTATTTCGGGGCCCTGCCCCGGGGACTTTGCACCGCCGTCGATTGAAGGTTCGCCCTTCTCCTCCGCCGTAGAGTCCCGGCGTCGTAGGGGTCTGCCCCCCTTACGTTCGCCCCCGGTTTGAATACACCAGCTATTCACCAGCCATCTCAGGATCCTGCCCTGGGGACTTCGCACCGTCGTCGATTGAAGGTTCGCCCTTCTCCTCCGCCGTAGAGTCCCGGCATCGTAGGGGCCTGCCCCCCTTACGTTCGCCCCCGGTTTGAAAACACCAGCTATTCACCGGTCATCTCGGGGCCCTGCCCTGGGGACTTCGCACCGCCGTCGATTGAAGGTTCGCCCTTCTCCTCCGCCGTAGAGTCCCGGCGCCGTAGGGGCCTGCCCCCCTTACGTTCGCCCCCCAGTTTGAATACACCAGCTATTCACCAGCCAAGCCTATATTATGTAAAAGCCGGGAGCTCAGACTCGCGCAAATTAATTTCTTGTTATTATTATGAAAAACTCGCAGGCTCGAACCCGCGCAGACTCCTCCGTTATCTCGTAAGAGGCTATCAAGCAGTTCGGGCATCAACGCTAAACAACAAGCCAGCAACAATCCCAAAGTACGAACATCCTTCGCCGACCATCATGAAGCACCTTTCCTCAATCGACACTCCGACAACAACAGGGGCAGCAGGGCCACGAGAGTGCTATTGCAGCGCAGCGCAGAGCGAGAAATGCCTAAACAGAATAAGAAAGCAAGAGCAACCACACACTCATCCCTCGACAGCGATTCCTACCCGAGGCACCACAAAGAGAGCAATGATCAAAGCTGCCACAGAAAAATCGAAACCTTCGAACTCCTCCGTGGAGAAATTCGGACTCCAAAGGTTTGGGGGGCTTATGTTATATATCCATAGAGGCCTTGGGGTGCGTCTAGGGAAAACTCCACTAAAAGGAGGTGGGGTCAACGGTCAACGCATGATCGCCCGAGTTGAGGAGGCCGGACCCGCCATTTTCACTGCCGACACGCACGAAGCGCACGTCGCGCCCCGCCATGACCGAACCCCGCTACTGGGGTGCGGTTAGCCCGCACCCCACTAGTGGGGTGCTAATAGCCGAACCCCCATAGTGGGGGGTGCGGCCAAACCGCACCCCATGTGGGGTGCGGCCAAGCCGCACCCCCTTGGGGTGCGGCCAAGAGGAGTCGCCCCCTACCTCGGGCGCGGCCGCGCCGCGCCCGCCTTTAGGGGCGGTCGAACTGCTCTCCCCCGTAGCAAGGTTGGGGTGAGTCCCCCCTCTTCCGGCTCGCCGCCCGCTTTTCGAGCTCCGGACTCCGTTCGGGGCAATTCCCCGTTCGTTACGCGCTCAGAACGCTTCTGAGCGCGCTCAGCTCACTTTTTATCTTTTCTGACTTCTCACATTTTGTCTTCCTAGCATGCTCACTTTTTGACTTTCCAGTTTCTCAGATTTCAGGAACAGCTTGTCGCCTTTTTCGCCTCCAACAAAACTGCCCGAACTATCCGAGGGGCAAGATGGTCAATTACGAAAAATGGTGACCCGTGTGCTCTGAACCGGAAAATATGATTCGTCCGCCAGGTGGTTACGGTGGTTACAACGGCAAAATTACCGGGCTACCCCCGGCCAAAGCTATAAAAGGAGTCACAGGGCTTCATTTGAAAAGACCTTGCATGCTTCAACATCTATATTCAATTAAGAAAGATCTTTATTTTGGATAAGCGGACCTTGTCCGCGACAAGTTATTATTTTTCTTATATTTCAGCTGTTGTGAATCAAGGTGTATGCACCTTGTATTCAGCTTGTTCATTTGTAACCTGTCTAGTATAAAGAGTTTACTTCGTTTTGTTCATCGTTGGTTTCTTGTACTTGGTAGCATACGAAAACTTAACATGGTATCAGAGGGAGGTTGGTGAAGCGTAGTGTGCTATCGAGGTTCAAGGTTGACATCCAAGATGGACGGCGGAGGAGGATATGCGAGAGGACTAGGCATTGAGATGCTCACCCAGACCAACTACAAGAAGTGGAAGCCATGCATAGAGAGCTACCTGCTTGGAGAGGACCTATGGGAGGTCGTTGGAGGAGAAGAGCAGGAAGAAGTGTTTCCAATCGATGACAATAGTCTAGCTGTGAGGGCGTGGAGGAAGACCAACGCCAAGGCGGAGTTCACCTTGAAGAGAGCTATCTCTCCTGACTTGTTCAACCACATCATGGGGTGTAAGTCAGCGTTAGAGATCTGGAGTGCCCTTGATGGGCTATTCAACAAGAAGAACGTAGCACGGCTACAGTTCCTGGAGAATGAGTTGGCGCGGTCCACTCAGGGAGAGTTGTCGATATCCACCTTCTTCTTGAAGGTGAAGAACTTATGTGCATAATCTCGTCCTTGGATCTTAACGAGCCGATCTCTGAGGCGAAGCTGAAGAGGCGCATACTCCGAGGTCTGCGGAAGGAGTATGTTCTGTTTATCACGTCCGTGCAAGGATGGGCTACTCAGCCCACCTTACTGGAGCTAGAGAACCTGCTGTCGTCACAGGAGAGTTTGGCGAAGCAGATGACAGGAGTTTCTATCTCAGGGGGAGATAGCGAGGCGTTGTTCTCAGGCAAGAGGAAGCCTTGGGACAAGAAGAAGAAGAACTCCGGAGATGGACCTTCAACGTCCTCTCAGAGAGTTAGGGAGAACTTCCTCCCCCCATATGACCAGAGGGGGAGACCCCTCTGCTTTGCCTGCAAGAAGTACAGGCACATGGCAAAAGAGTGTCGGTCTAATCTCAAGGCCGGTCATGTTGCTGAGAGAGGTGGAGACCATCAGAGAGGTGGAGACCATCGAAGAGGTGGCGGAAGAGGTGGAGGAAGAGGTGGAGGTCACCAGGGCGGTGAAGGCGGAGACAACTGCTTCTTGGCTGAGATGACGACAACGTCGGTCGATGCCTTAACCTCGGTCAGCTTCGAGAACGACTGGATAGTGGACTCCGGTTGCGGGCACCATCTCACTGGAGATGTGTCCAAGTTTGCCTCCTTGAAGGCGTTTGGAGGGACGGATGCCATCATCACGGCGGATGATTTGGTGCATCCAGTGGAGCAAGAAGGGATGGTGTCCCTTGGAAGTGAAGAGAAGCCCGTGACACCGAAGAGTGTGTATCACGTGTCGGGCATGAAGAAGAACCTTTTCTCGGTTGCGAATGCAGTGGATGCAGGATACCACGTGCTGTTTGGACCGAAGGAGGTGAAGTTCCTGAAGAACCTGTCTTCAGTTAATGCTGATGTCACGCTCACCGGGAGAAGGGTGAAGGACTTGTATGTTTTGTCTGCAAGTGCCTATGTGGACAAGCTGAAGACCAACGACAGCGCAACGATCTGGCAAGTTGAAGATGATAGCGACGAAGGGTCTGGTGTCTGGCCTGCCCAATCTCTCTTCTTGCAGCGACGGTCATGTGTGTGAGGGCTGTCAGTTTGGCAAGTCACATCGACTTCCATTTGACAAGTCGGAGACCAGGTGTAAGACACCCCTTGAGTGCGTACACGCTGATGTGATGGGACCGTGCGCCACCCTGACCTATGGAGGAAACAAATATGCGCTGGTCTTGGTGGATGATTACACCCACTACACGTGGGTGTACTTCATGAGGGAGAAGGCGGAGGTGTTTGAGAAGTTCCAGGAGTGGAAGGAACTAGTGGAGGGGAGGCTGAACCTGAGGGTGAAGAAGTTAAGAAGTGACAATGGGGGAGAGTTTACCTCTAACACTTTTAACTCTTTCTGCAGGAAGTTCGGCATCCGGCGAGAGCTCTCCTGCACCCACACCCCTCAGCAGAATGAGGTGGCAGAGAGGAAGATCCGCCATCTAGTGGAGACAACCAGGAGTTGGCTACATGCCAAGGGGATCCCCAAAGCCTTATGGGCGGAGGGAATGACATGTGCCACCCATGTGATCAACCGGCTACCTCTGAGTCCCAACAGGATGGTGTCTCCACACTAGCTCATGTTCGGGGAGAAGCCAGATGTGAGTCACATGAGGGTGTTTGGCTCTACTTAATTCGTGCACGTTCCAGAGGCTGAGAGAACCAAGTTGGAGCCGAAAGCGAGGAAGTGTGTCTTCATCGGCTACGACGAGAGGAAGAAGGGATGGAAGTGCATGAACCCGCAAACCCACAAGTTTATCGTCTCGCGCGACGTTGTGTTTGACGAACTGATCTCGTATCAGGGAGTCTCTTCCGTGGTGCTGCCGGAGAGTGGAGAATCAAGCAGGGAAGGAGAAGAGAGAGTCACTGAGGACTCTATGGTGGAGTTGGAGGTATCTCCAAGTGCCCCATCGCCATCTGGCTCAAGGGGAGCATCTGGCTCAATGAGAGCTTCTGGCTCAGGTGGAGATTCAAGATCTAGAAGCAGGGGGAGCACTGCTTCAAGAGAAGTTGAAGGAGGAGCTGGAGAGGAAGAGTCTACCGGAGCGGTAGAAAGTGGCCAAGCCTTGAGGAGGTCGAAGCGGACCATCGTCCCGCCTGCTCGCTATAAGGAGGGGAACTTCGTGAGTTTGGTTTCTTGCTTCTTCGCAGGACCACTCGACGAGAGGGAATCTGCCCGCTTTGAAGATGTTGTTGGCACCAAGGAGTGGGACGTGGCCATGGATGAGGAGATGGAGGCCCTGAAGAAGAATGAGACATGGGACCTTATTCCCATGGTAGAGGGCATCAAACCTGTCACCTGCAAGTGGGTGTACAAGGTGAAGAAGAGAGCTGATGGAGAAGTGGAGCGGTACAAGGCTAGGCTTGTCGCTCGAGGTTTCTCACAAACCTATGGAGAGGACTATGAGGAGACCTTCAGTCCTGTGGCGAAGATGACGTCGGTGAGGATGGCCATTGCCCTAGCAGCGTGCAGAGGGTGGAAGCTGTGGCAGCTGGACGTGAAGAATGCATTCCTATACAGAGAGATAGATAAGGACATATTCATGGTGCAACCACCTGGATACGTGTCCAAGTCTCAGCCATGTCATGTCTGCAAGCTGAAGAAGGCCCTCTATGGGTTGAAACAGGCGCCGAGAGCCTGGTATGGGAAGATTGCAGAGTATCTGCAGTTCTGTGGTTACGATGCCTCAGACTCAGACTCTAGCATGTTCGTGAAGAAGAGTGGAGATCTTCACGTGCTGGTGCTGCTGTACGTCGACGACATGATCGTGACTGGGAACAACGGTGAAGAGGTCACGACGCTGAGACAACAACTAGCCATCCGGTTTGAGATGAAGGATCTTGGTGAACTGCACCATTTCCTTGGACTTCAAGTGGAGAAGAGAAGTGGCGGGCTGCTCGTGACCCAGAAGGCGTATGCCGAGAAGATCGTCGAGAGATTCGGCATGAAGGAGGGGAAGAGCAGCTCTGTTCCACTGGAGATTGGGCTGAAGCTTCGGAAGGAAGAAGGGAGGATTCTTCCTGATCCGAAGATCTTCCGGGCACTGGTGGGGAGCCTTATCTACCTGACCATCACAAGGCCGGACATCGCCTTTGCTGTCGGCCGAGTGAGTCGGTACATGCAGGAGCCGCGGAAGCCTCATCTGGAGGAAGCCAAGGGGATATTGAAGTATGTGAAGGGGACCCTGGAGATGGGGTTGTTCTATGGAGGGAGGACCGACTTCAAGCTGCATGGCTACACAGATGCAGATTACGTAGGTGACGCTGATAACCGCAAGTCGACATCAGGTTACGTGTTCATGTGTGGAGCCACTGCCATCTCATGGTGTAGCAAGAAGCAGGACTCCATTTCCCTTTCCACCACTGAGGCCGAGTACAAGGCGTCGTCCTTAGCAGCTCAGGAGTGTGTCTGGCTGAGGAGGCTGGTGGAAGATGTGGATGAGAAGGTCAGAGGACCTACTGTGCTGCGTGGCGACAACGAGAGTGCTCTAAAGCTGGCAACCAACCCAGTGTGTCACGCAAGGACAAAGCACATAGAGATCGAGCACCACTTCATCCGAGAGAAGGTGTTGGGTGGCTCGCTTGCGGTGGAGCACGTGCGGAGTGAAGAGAACCTGGCGGACATCTTTACAAAGCCCCTATCTGCGGGGCCGTTCAAGAAGCTTCGCGCTTACCTTGGAGTTGTCCCTGAAGCTCACTTCAAGGGGGAGTGTTGAAGTTTGAAGTGAGATAGTGGAAGAGGCCAAGTTGGCGAGTGGAAGTGCATGAAGGTGGCGAGTGCACTTTGGAGTTTGCGAGTGGAAGAATGAGAAGAGTGTTGTGCTGGCGAGTGCATAAGTGCATGCATGTGAAGTGAACTGCTAGGTGGCTGCCGAGTGAAGAAGGTGTGCGAGTGGAAGAAGTGGGGTGTTGGCGAGTGGGCTTTGTGTGAGTGGACTTGAGCCTTGCCGAGTGAGAGCTAATGCGAATGCGAAGAGAGAGAGAGAGAGAGAGAGAACTTGAAGAGAGAGAAACTTCAAGTGAGTGAGAGTGGGAGTGTGCCTACACCCCAAGAGGTCCAACCCCAATCCGCACCCCAGCGAGAGGTGGAGAGTGCACTGTGAGGTGGAGAGTGCAGAGTTGCGTGTGTTGTGAAGTGGAGAGTGGAGAAGCGGACCTTGTCCGCGACAAGTTATTATTTTTCTTATATTTCAGCTGTTGTGAATCAAGGTGTATGCACCTTGTATTCAGCTTGTTCATTTGTAACCTGTCTAGTATAAAGAGTTTACTTCGTTTTGTTCATCATTGGTTTCTTGTACTTGGTAGCATACGAAAACTTAACAGAGGTCGGGCTTCTCCTTCCAGTAGCAAGGCAAGAGAGAGGGTGAGGGATGGCTCCTCCTCTAGACCAATGGGGGAGAGGGAGAGAAGGGAGATCGCGGGGGGTTTTTGCGGGTTCCGGCCGCTCCACGCGAACGAGAGGGAGAGAGATCGGGAGGGGGAGAACGATCGAGAGAGAGGGAGGGCTCGGCTGCTTCACGCGAACGGGAGGGAGAGGGAAAGATCGGGAGGGAGGGTCTTTAAAGAGGGTTATCAAAACCCTAAGCATCCCGCTATCCGCACACCAATCGCTAGACACACTCCAAAACAAGCTATGTGCACATCAAGCCTTGTTTTATTAAATTTGGGGCGTTACAACAAACATGCGAAATAAAATATGATTATAAAAATCAAATAATATTGTGTGACCTATGCATATAGGATCGTCATGAGCATAATTAATTAACTCCTATGATTTTGTGTAGTCAAAATAATTTCCAATCACTTGTAAAATTTATGCGAATATAATAATATGAAGGTAATGAAATGGTACGCTAATAAAATTAAGTGCAGAAATAAAAGTAAATATGTGCACCATTCTTGGATTCCATCTCATGTCGCATTGTTGCCAGCATCCTAAGGAGAGCGCTAGTATTTCTCCGAATGAAGTTAGTAATATTTAAAGAGAAATTTGGCAAACAAAATTCCTTATACTCGAAACAGGTCTTGTGGGAAAAACACCCTTGTGATTTATCTAACAAATTATCTTAAAGTGATTTCATAATCTAAGATATATTACACATGTTGTATAGAAAGGGTAAATTGGTCATTAGATGTCCTAGGATATCACATTCACTTAAGTGTTACAAGATCATGCCTAAGAGAAGCACAAATTCAGTTAAGTTAAGACTTGCGTCGAATGGAAGTCGACGCAATTTTGACTAGATGTCGACGTAACACTGACTGAAAGTCGAAGTAACTCAATCCGTCTGTCAAAGTATAAGTGAAGTCGACGCAACATCGAAATGATCTCGACGCAGACATATCAAAAGTCGACGCAACTTCGAAATGAATTTGACGCAGAAGACAGAGCTTGTCAAAGCTATATTAGAAGTCGACGCAACTTTGAAATGAACTCGACGCAAAAGGAAGAGTCTGTCGAAGCCATCTTAGAAGTCGACGCAACTTCGACTTCAATTCGACGCAGAAGACGAAGTTCAAATTCAAGTCTTTAACTCGACGGATACATCGATAAGAACTCGACGCAACGTCAACATCTGAGTTCAGCCAGAGCTAAGAAGGAATTCGAAACTACTTCTATAAGAACTTAGAGGTGCGTCGATATGACGAAATATGAAGTCGACGCAGCGTCGAGTACAGTCAGAAATAGAAGTTTTTTTCTCTCTTTTCCTCCTTCCTCCATCCCCTCTTCCCGAACTTCCAGCGACTCCCCCGCCCTCCTGCCTGGGCTTCCCCCTCTTCTTCCTTTCTCTCCCTCTTCTCCTCCATCCCGGGTCCTCCAACGACCCCTCCCGCTTCCTCTTGCCTCTTCATCTCTCGGTCCATCCCCTCCGCCTCAGCTTGCCAGGTGGTGTTGACTGCGGTGACGTAACATTTCCTTGCTATCTTCGGGTCACCCCTCACTCGGACCTGGATTCCTCCTACGTTGAGCTTGAAGCACTTGTGGAAAGTGGAGGGGAAGCATCGGAACGCGTTGATGAGGGGTCGTCCAAAGATGGCGTTGTAGCTGCTCGGAGCGTCCACGACGACGAATCGGCAGTTACGGGACTACCCCCTAGGACAACGTGGAGCCCCACTCCTCCTTCCACTTCCTTTCTCTCCCCGAGAATCCGAACAACGGGCCATCCGAGGCCAGCACTCTCCTCGCCTCCACCTTCATCTCGTCAAATGCCTTCTTGAAGATGACATTGACCGAGCTCCCATTATCCACGGGGATTCGAGAGACGGTGTAGTTCTCGAAGGCTGTCTGGATAACCAGCGCATCGCAGAACGGGTCCTCATGACCCGATATATCCTTCTGGGAGAAGGTGATCTTTTCCGCTGGGGGTGGGGCTCGAGATGTCGAAGCCACGCTCTGACGGTACATGACATGGAGGCTCTCTTTTCAGGTCGCCTCGATCCCCATACCCCTATGGATCACTCTGATCCCCCCTCGGGTCCCCACATCGACCCGGTCTTCGCACCTTTCTTCTTTCTCCTCTCGGGGTAGGACCTCCTCGATCCTCACCGTACGCTGTTCCCGCTGTGCCGGCACTCTGGCCTCCCACATCTCCAGGAACTCAGGGCAGGTAGTCGTCACGTGACCTTCCTCCTGGTGGAAGTCGCAATAGGGCAACGCCACCCCCTCCTTTCGGCCTCCACGCCACGATTCCCTCTTCTCACTCCCGCTCCTGATCCTCTTCCTGCCTTCCTCTTCCTCCTCCCCCGATAGCCATAGCTTGCTGAGGCGGGGGAGGCAACAACCTCGTACCCTGCCTCCACCCAAGTTGATGAGGTCTTCCTTGAACCCCATGGAAGTTTCCTCCTCCATGCTGCCTCCATCCCAACTTCGGGGCCCTCGGCTCTTCCCTTCTACGAACCCCTTGCTGCTTGACCTCCAGCTCACTGAGCTTTGCCAGCCTCTTCGTGAACTCCAGGTTGGCTGCCTCGCTCTCGATCTCCTCCGCCGCCCTCTCCATCAACTCCTCGAAGGACAAGGGGGCCTTCCGCTTCAGACTCATTTTGAAGAATTCCTCCCGCAACCCCACCGTGAAGGAAAGATGGAGGGTGAGTCCTGGCACCTCTTGGATGAGGAGTACCTCCTCCTAGAAACGGTCCACATACTGGGCCAACGACTCTCCGGGCCCCTGCCTGATCTTGAAGAGCGCCTCAGCGTCCTTCTTCCTCTTCTCCTTCAATGTCATAGATCTTGAAGCTGTGGCGCAGGTCCTCAAAAGCATAGATCGATCCCTTCGGGAGCTGGTGAAACCAGTCCCTTGCCTTCTCCTTCAATGTGGTCGCGAAGAGTCGGCAATTGAAGTCGCCCGACAGGGGCCTGAGGGAGACCATATCCTCGAACCACTGCAGGTGTGGGATGGGGGCATCCTTGTCGGTTTAATACATCATGTCCGGCTCCCTGAACCCCTCAGGGAGTGACGCCGAGAGCACCAACTCGCAGAACAGACTTCCTCCACTCGCCGTTCTTGCCTGCTCGACTCTCCCCACGAGCTCCCTGATTGGGCCTGCACTCACCGGAACGGTGCTCGCCGGCACAGAGCTCGTCGGAACAGCACTCGCCGGACTAGGAAACAGTTCTCGCGCCGCGAGGTATCGCCCCGGCGCCTCGCCGACCACTTCATTGCTGGCTCTCTGCCCTGGGGCATTCTCGCCTACCCCCGACGGTTGGACGGCCTGAGGTGCTGGAGTCGCGAACTCGCTTCGAGCCGCTGCGAAGGCGAGGTTGATGGTCTCGAGCACCTCCCTGCGAAGGTCTGCCAACATCTTTGTTGTTACTGGCGGACCAGGTGGTGGCGAACCGCCGAAGCCGCCCTCTCGCTTACCCTCTCCGACCATGTTACCTCCTAGGGAATTTCCTGCACCAGCTGCGTTCCACGCTCACCACACCAAAAAATGTTGAAACCAGCATTTGGCCCAACGAGGAGTTCGGACCCCTGTGAAGGGGGGCAGCTAGCGCTTACTGATCCCACAGAGGAACCTGACCGAGGACTTAGAACGAAAGAAACGACCCTTGGCAACAGTGTGGAGATCCCACCACACACCCGAAAGATCTTTTGAGCGCTTCCCCTCCTAAGCCAAGACTGTAGTCGGGCACCTTGGAGAGCTGAAGGAGCTAACCAAAGAGATTATGAGGAGAAGCAAAGATCTAGAATGCCTCCCCAAGGTGCCCCAAAGGGTCTATTTATAGCCTCTCTAAACTGGTCTGCTAATAGCGTGATTCCGCCTTTTGGTTTTACTAACCGCACCCCAAACTGGTCTGCTACCAGCCAAACTTCGTTGTTTTGAAAGGCTATTGGCAGCCCACCAAGGGTATTTGGGTAAACATGCTCCCGGACCCTTACTGGGCGAATAGCCCGTGAAGGCGACACTCGCCAACCTCCTCGCGAGCCGGCCTCGCGAGATCTCCCTATGCGAGCGACCTGCGAGGGCACCGCTCGCTCGCCTCCCGGCGATATAAATACTAGTCTGGCTCGCTCACGCGAGGCAGCGAGCCACTGCTCTCATCACCATCGCTAAACACACCCCCGAAGCGGCGGGCATACTTTGACCTCGCCCCCGCACTACACCCTTTGCGAGATTAATCTGTCTCGTCTTGCCTTTTCCTCGCGAGTCACTTGTCGTGTGTCGGCGAGCATCTACTCGCTTCACCTACATCTGATTCTCGATTTATTCTTCGGCGAACACGGGGTTGTACAAAAATCATGAAAACATATCATTTATTCAACGTGGATCGAGGACAAAGAACCATCTCAGAGTCGTCCGCGTATCGAAACCATTCATTGAGATTATCCATCCTACTATGGGCGAGGAACAGACATTTCAAAATTAATATCCCCCTCTAAACCATCTCCGGCCTCCTGGACTGTCACGACAAAAATGTTGTCCTCTCAACCACCGCACGCAACATTGTTCAGTATTGAACAACGGAACGAGATCTTGAGCGGAGACACCATGAGTGTGTTCAGCTCAAGGTTTCAGAGAGCTGCTACTGTTTGATGAAGATTTTTGATAGGGAAGAATGAGACATAGCAAATGAAGCATATCATTGATAGCCTCTCTAATTCTCCCCACAAGAATCACCTCTTTGCCCCCAATTCATTATGCAATTCTCTGAATTTATATTTGAAATAATATGAGGGCAAATTAGTAATTTCAGATTTTGTTTTGGTATGCCCCTCCCCTGAAGACTATTAAAATCAAGAGAACAAACCCAGCTTTTCACCCACTGAATAAATTGATTTTTACAGCTATACTGCCCGGTTAATTCAATAGCCGGTCTATTTACTTTTTGTAGAAAAAGCAAAAAAAAAAGCGCAACAATTTGAAACTAAAGTAGCCGTTTGAACTTCGAGCCAGAGGCCCAGAGCCCCTCCGGTCATCAGATCTCACTCCAGTCTCCACAGCCTTTTATGATCCCGCAAAAAACTCTTCTCCATTTTAAACCGCCGTCCCGAGTTCTCCCTCTTAACTCCAAACTAAAAGAGGACAACGCACGATTTCAGAGAGAGAGAGAGAGAGAGAGAGAGAGAGAGAGATGATGGCCGGAGTAGCGGTGGTAACAAGCGGCGGATGCAGAGGGAGCGGGAAGAGAATAAGAAGGGAAGAAGAGAGACAGTGTCAGATCACTCTGACTGCTCTTCTAACGGCCGCTTTCAGGAAAACCTTGGCTCAATGCCACTTGAGAGAAGAGGAGCGCGCCATTGACATCGGCTGGCCTTCTGAAGTCCACCACATCGCCCATGTCACATTCGACCGTTTCCATGGCTTCCTCGGCCTTCCAATCGAGTTCGAACTCCAAATTCCCCACCAATCTCCGAGCGCCAGGCACCGCTCTTCATCTTTCCCATTTCTTTTTTTCCATAATCGTATCCCTGTTCTGATTCCAGCACAATGTACAGCGTGAATGTGTTTGGGATTTCCCCTGAATCAATGCAATGCGGATATGATTCTAAAGGAAACAGCGTGCCGACCGTTCTATTACTGATGCAGGAGAGATTATACTCTCAGGGTGGTTTAAAGGTCAGAATTTGATTGTTCTTCTTCCATTATGGTTAAGTTTTTTAAACAATGGCTAACATGATGGTGGATTTCAGGCAGAAGGAATTTTTAGGATAAACCCAGAAAATGGCAAAGAGAAGGAAGTAAGAGAGCAGCTCAGCAAGGGTATTCTTTCTGATGACATTGATGTCCATTGCCTCGCTAGTCTGATAAAGGTATGCTGGATTATATTTGAGGACATTTTTTTTGTGATTAGAGTAGAAATCTGTGGATTTCAGCATATTTTGTATGATGGTTGTTTACATTGCAGGCGTGGTTCAGAGAACTTCCTGAAGGTGTGATGGATAGTCTCTCCCCCGGGCAAGTTCTACTGTGTGAATCTGAGGAAGATTATGCTGAGCTGGTGAGGCTGCTTCCCCCAATACAATACGCACTGTTCAGCTGGGCGATTGAGCTCATGGTTGATGTGGTTGAAGAAGAAGAGTCCAACAAGATGAACGTGAGAAACATTGTCATGGTTTTTGCGCCAAACATGACCCAAGTAAACTTCTTAAGCTCCTTAGAATCAAAAAGTGCGATTCTTTTGTTATTAAAACTCATTCATCCAACCTTAAACCTTAAAACTATTGGTTATAGGCGGAGGGCGGGGGGCAAGATCTGTACTCAACACACAATGATGTATGAGTTTTTCAATACGAGACCATATTCTAAATATGCGCCATAATGTGTAGAGTCTTTGATCTTTAACGTGTGAATCCTTTGTAATTAAGGCTCTGTTTGTTTGGGCGGTGGCGTTTTGAAGCGTTGGGAATGAGAGTTGTGCAAATGGAGCAGTGGGAATAGAGCTTGAGGGGGCTGCGATGGCATTGAAGGTCAAAAATGGCATTTTGGAGCGTTGGGAATGGAGGTTTATCATACGACTATTTTGAGCGGTGACATTTTTTTCTCACCAGAAATGGAGAAAAAAGCCCAAACAAACAGAGCCTAGATGGCATCGGAGTGTGTTGTTGGGCCCAGCCTGCTCTGATACTGTATTAGAATACTGGTGGAAAGGGCATGTGGGACCGCGTGCACAATATCTTACTCTCTGCACTCAACATCAGAGACTGAAGCCCTAGAAAAAAGGAAGGAGGCGTGAGGCGGCGGCGAAGTCTGAAACCCTAGAAGATGAGAGCACGGGGTCGTGCGGGGTAGGGTAGGCATAGTGGAGCGTTAACATAGGCCTGAAGTACAATTTAATTTTTTCGATTGAACGACTATTATTGACTCTATAGTGCACATGTCACTTCCTTATTAATAGTATCAATTGGTCATATGTAGAAAAACCCAAGATCTGCATTAAATGCATAAGGCTATATTATGAACAATTGTCTCTTAATCACTTAACTTTTGCAGTTGTCAGATCCTTTAACTTCTTTGATGCACGCGGTACAAGTGATGAACTTGCTCAAAACTCTAGTACTTAAAGCATTAAGGGAACGCGAGGAACACGTGACAGAAATATTTTGGCCTTCCACATGCTCGCGGTCATCTCACGGGTATGTTGGTGGTGAGTTATTTGAAGAGGATATGAGTGATGGATTGAGCGATTATGAAGATGAGCGCAGTCCAAGTTATTATGAAGACAAAGATGTGGAAGAGAGCGGTGATTCAAGAAGAGATAGCGCATTTGATTGTCGTAGCATAACTGAAGAACTAGTGAAAGACATTGAAGAATGCTTCCTAAATCAGCTGCAATGGAAGGAAGAGAAAATTGATAGTTCAAGTGATCAAGAGTTGGAAGATCAATTTAGCTTTTCACCGCTTTCTGAAAGGAGTCCAGATTGCTTTGTTAGAAGTGAAGAACTGAGTTTTAGAACGCTTCTGGTTAAAGATGCAGTTAAGTTGATTGAAGGATATGAAGAGATAAATTGTGAAATGAATCATGAAAGCATGGAAAGGAATGAAATGCAATTTGGAACAGTTGTTGTTGGAGATGTTGTGAAGATGATTGAAGAGAGAAAAAAAGCGGAATTTGGAAACAACCCTCTAACTTTGCGTAATTACACGGACCTCCCGGTTATCTTTTAAAATTACAAAAGCTTCGTCTCTAGTTTACATTGTTAGCATATATATGCGCACACAAAGTTAGAGAGGAGGTCCCGGAAAATGACCCGTGAAATATATTCTGGAAAAACTGAAATTCAAGATGCAGATTGCGCTTTTTTCGTTCTAATCTGAAGGTTTTCTATCAACAGATGGTTGAGACTAGAGTTTTGTATTTTTTGTTAACGACATGTTCATCTTCATGGTGAGTTTCCAATACTTTCTTCTCAATGTAACCTGTATCAGAAATTTTACAGTTGTTTACTTGAATCAATCCACAGTTTTGTTGAAATAACAGTCTTTTGTGTCATCATTTGGTTCAGTTCAGCATGTTTTAAGAGGATTTAATCGTTCTCGATCTACTAATTTTCGTGTCTTGTGTTTATATTTGTATGTTATTCTACCATGGAGCTCTCATCATGCTTTTCTGGAAATAAAGCTTTACCAACTCCTTGATCAAAGTCCATGCAAAATTTCACATGATTGAGAAGATGAAGCATCTTGTTGCTGTAAAATAAAACATAAAATCTCATATAATAGATAATTTAATTCAGAAAAATGATAAAAAATGTATTTATTTTGTAAAATGAGGAGCAATACAATGTAATAAGTTTATTACTTCTTGCAAAAGAAGTTTATTACTTCATTCATATCACAATGTGGGACTAAACTGTACAAAATTATCTTAATGGGTCATAGAGGTGGGTCTTATACATTGGGCTTAATAAGATACTCCTATAGATTTACTTATCTCAGTTACCGGAGATTTCATATGAACAGTAGTTTGAAGTTTTGACATATTACCCGGAGATTAGTATCTTGATCAGTGGTAGAACTAGTGTTCAAACTCAGCCCGGGCACCAAGTAAAAAAAAAAAGTTGTATGATTATTGCATTCACATGAGTAAGTAGAGAGAGTAATCATCTCAAAAGAATCAAGTGTACACTCAATTTAAAAAGAAATTCCAATAATATTTGGGTGTCGTTATTAGCAAATCATGTTTGGCTTCTAGCAAACCAAAAAAAATTTGGTTCAGCCCATTTTCTCATTTTTTCTCTCCTGCAAAAATACTACTAGCAAATCAGCGCTCAAAGGTTCGATTTTTGGTTGTCTTGAAGTGTCCCTTGCCTTCTCTGCATCGACTTCTACGAAGATCAAGCGCCATCGGTAGATTCGGCTGAGCGTGTAGTTCTTCGCTAGCGGGAAGTGTTAAGTTTGTCTTCGCGGTGAGAGAATCTCGACCTTGAAGCTTGCCGACTTGGCAATCTTCTTGTACAACAGAGCTCGGAAATTTATCTTCTCGCATAACAGAGTTCGTCTCTTGATCTCGCTCTCTCGCTCCGTCTTTTTTTTGGTGGGGGGTGTTTTACAGCAGAGCTCGGAATTTTTTTATGCAAAGGAAACTAGAAAATGTCTCCATGATATTTCAAATTACAGCTCAAACCATCGAATAGCTTCCGTAATTTAGGTCAATCTTATGGCCTCAATAGCACGTCATCAGCGCTTGAGGGAGAGATGGAGTTTTGTTTGTTTGTTTATGGATTAGCTTAAGTAGCATCTTTAAGAAAGTGCTTGGATGACGCTCAACTCTTTCACGAGCTCGCAGATCTCGCCTCCGACGTTGGAGAAGCTGGCTGAGAGGATTAGATTGACTCAAATGTGCAGCCATCGGAGTAGACGTTGGTCACCACATCAGTTCTTTTTAAATTTTTCTGGTGGTTTGCTAGTAATAACTTGGTTTTTAAATAGTCATTCTCAAATTTTATGTTTTGCTAGTAGTAATGGTATGCTAGCATCCAAAATGAGTTTGCTATTAACAACACCCTAATATTTTTAGCATGACAAATTTAGAAATTGGAAAAAAAAAACAAATGGTCACACCCCTTAATGAAAAATATTGTGTATGTGTATATATGTGCATATATATATAGTAAATATCACAACTTTCAATGCGAGACACAACTTCCATTTCATATTGTAAAATTAATAGTTTTGTCAAATCTCCGTGAAAACATTTGAATAAAGGATCTATCTTGTGTAATTTTTCAATACGGGTCCGACCCCGTTTTCTGATTTGAATTTCGTTGAGCGGTTGAGGAGATATCAACTATTAAATTTTGTAAGTTCGTATAGGCAAAAAAAAAATCTATATTTTTCTTCTCGAAAATTGAACCCGGGCACGTGCCCAACTGTGCCCGTGAACAGTTCCGCCCCTGATCTTGGTAGCCGATAATCTCTTCCTCCCCTCATGTTAATGCTCTGTTTGGAGCAGCAATTGTGTTTGAGCTGTGACGATGTGAAATTCTAGTGGTAAACTCAGGGGCGACGGTTTACCTACGTTTTGAAATTTTGTGACCGTTTTTGGCCCAAATATTACTTTTTTGGGGGTAAGAAGATTGATGGCTGTAAAGCTTGATCGTATTGCATGATTATGGTGACATTTTTTTGGTCTAAAACGTTGTGTGAAAACTCCAGTATTCATAACCACACTTAACTAAACGCTACGTATGTTACTAAACGCTACGTATGTTTCTCATAATTGCATTCTCAATCGCCACCGCTCTCTCAAACAGAGCCTAGAAGAAGAGGTGCGGTGGCAGAGGAGAACCAAGAGAGAGAAGCATGGGGGTAGCATAGAAATAGACAACTCTAAAATTATTGAGATTTAATTATAACTATGATGAAGGTGATTGGCTACTGAACATAGATTTCATTTTGTAAGAGGGGAGTATAATGTTGAGAACACGAACGAGAAAAAAAGGATGCAATCATGCAGCTCGCAAGTAATGCTTGTGTCAATAATTTGAGATTTTTTTAATTTATTTATAGGATTAATTAATTCAATTCTCTTTAAGGGGTCGTTCATCTGGATGGAATTAAAATTAGATATTAGAATTGAGATCTAATTCAAATTATAGTGTTTGCCCTAAAACAGAAAATTTGCATGAGCAAACGTTTTTCGCACAGGCGAGAGTTTTTCGCTAGGGTGCTCATTTTTTTGCTTGAGTGCACTTTTTTATCAGGGAGCGCGCTATTTCACCTGGGCGAAAATTTTCGCCAGGGCGCGCGCAAAGCGCGACCTTGAGAAAAAATGTGTGTCGACCCTAAAATGCACCATGCAACCGGGCGAAAAACGCGTGCCTGGGCAAAAAAATACTCGCTCGGGCGAAAAATGTGCGCTCGAGCGAAAAAAGCATGCACGGGTGAAAAAAACGTGCTCGGGAGAAAAAAATGCACGCCCCGAGCAAAAATGGACGCGCCTAAGCGAAAAAGAGCGCGCCCAGTCGAAAAAAACGCGCGCTCGTGCGAAAAGCGCGTGCTCGGGCGAAAAATGCACGCCTAGACGAAAGAACACGAGCCAGGGCGAAAAAACTCACGCCCGGGCCAAAGCGCCCACCGGGGCGAAAAGCGTGCAAACCCAGGCAAATTTTCGCCAGGCCGAATAAGTGCGCGTTGGGGCAAAATACGCGCTACGGCGAAAAAACGTGCACCCTGGTGAAAAAACACGTGCTCGGGAGAAAATGCTCATCCGGGGAAAAATGTGCCCAGGGCGAAAAATGAGATGATCGAAATTATCCAATACTTATATAGATTGGAAAGAATTGACTTTAGTTCAAAATGAATGTCTTGCATGGAATTCAATAGAATTCTAATTCGAATGTTCTAGCGCGATGAATTTAAATTCCATGATCTCAATTTCGTCCAAACGAACGGACCCTAAAAGCTTCTCCTCAAGAAAGCGAAAAAGTCTCCAAGATATCCTGACAGAGAGTGAAATATACCATACCTCTAATATTACAAAAATTCATAACAATTACGTAAAAATACTAAGAAGAATAGTATCAATGAATAAAAGAGTATGAGTACTAGAGCTGTCACGATTCCGGTTCTAATTAAATCGTGAACCGAACCGTTAATATGTCGGTTCTTCAAATTAGAACCAAAGCATTATTTGGTTTGACTGATTTCGGTTCCAACATAATTTTGGAACCGTCGTGCATACGGTTCCAGCTCAACCAGAATCAAAACCAAATTATTCACTAGCGGTTCGGTCCAATTATATGCGGTTACGATTCGGTCGCATTAAATGCCATTTTACAACATTTAAACTCTCATAACACCGACATTTTTAGGTATAAGCTGTGCTTTGTCCATTGATTGAGAATCTAAATTCTAGTTGACATGTAATAATTCTATGATATTTTACTTAATTGTTTTTAAAATTATAGTTGAAATTATAGCCTCTTCTACAGCATTGATTTTAAAGAAATTGCTGTCAATTATGTAATCATAATAATTTAAGTATCATGAAAAATATTTCATGTTTATTAATTGTGTGTTTAATTTGCTGAACCAAAGATAGATTTGTTGAACCAAAAAAATCAGCTTTTGTAAAATTATTCCGATTATAACTGAAAAAATTACGGCCGTAAAATCAGGCATTACGGCCGTAAAATGTCATTACGGTCTTATTTTTATTTTTCGACTGTAATGTCATTTTATGGGCGTAATGCATGATTTTACAGCCGTAATTTGTTCAGTTATAATCGAAATATGAGGTATATGTTACTTAAAATGAGCGTAAAAATAAAAACATTAATATTTTATGATTATTTTAAAAAAATTGAAATAAAAAATATTAATTTAGTGGATCAAAAAAATCATTGACAAGCATAGAAGAGTGCACGTCGAACGCACCAAATTTGAACTCAATAATCCACAGAGCTCTCCACTCCTGATGATTTTATTGTGTTCTCCATTAATTTTTTATGCACAGACAATTACTAAATAATATCATTAAATATACAATCTCTGACTACTTAATTAATCGTTTCGCGGGTTTTGAGAGGAAGGAATTGGTTTTGGGTATATCAAAACTAATTTTTTTGTTCGTTTGACGTTTTTTAGAAATGAATTGACATTCACAGAAAACCTATGGGTTTTGAAGGAAGGTGTTTGACCAAAACCAATTCTAGTGTTCGTTTGCTTATTTTAAAAGAGAGGATTGGTTTTGGCCCAAAATTCATGGGTTTTGCTTTTAAAAAATCCTTCTATGCCCAAAACTTATCTATTTAGATGGATTTTGGGACAGTTTTGACATTGTTCATCATCATTGTGGCCAGAGTTCATCATCATTTTGGTCGGAGTTCATCATCATTTTGACACTCTTCATCATCATTTTCTCTCAAAACCTTCTCCAAACGAACACAAGAATTTGTTTTTTGCCCATTTTCAAAACCTCCGCGTCATAGATTTTCGGTCAAAACCAATTCCTGTCTCTCAAAATCTACCAAACGAACGGAGCCTAAACAATAAAATAGAAACTTCATTGATCATAGAATATATGAAAAAAATATATAAAAAGTGATAAAATAAGAAATCTTCAAAACTAAATATCACTTCTTCTACGTCACATTTTGAAACTGCTCGAGACTTGTATGTTGCTGTCCCGATTCTTGTTCGATCCGAGTAATAAAATGAAGGAACCGCACTCAGACCATTGTTGTTCATGATTCAAAAATTTAAAACTGAACCCAAATAATTAATGAATGGCTCGGGGCAATTTTTTCTCGACCGTCGGATACGTACTCCATATTCCCCGAATACAGTCTCATATTCACGTAATTCATTACATAATATCAAATTACAGCGATGAGAATCCTTTGCTAAACAATATAATTCATTGCTAATTTAAATTACAAGAGATTTAAGAACAAAATTAATTTGTAGCTAAATCGGGCCTAGCGAAATTTAGCAATGATATTTTTCTTTTCAAATTTATATGGGATTCTTAGCATGTACAAAACGTATTTTCAAAAGTCGCGTAATAACTCATAGAAATTGGTTTGCCAATAGCCATTTCTGGTGTGCCTTTAACAACTCCCAAAAATAATTATAATGTTTTCAAATTTTTTTGTATCAATATTATATATATATATATATATATTTTCCCTGCCAATTTAAATTATTTTTTTTTTATTTTTTTTATTTAGACTTAAAAAGAAAAGACCGAATATTACATAAATGATGAAATTTCTATTTTATATAGTGTATATATATAAATACATTATTGTATCTTTATTAAATAAATTAAATAAATGTGTAGCTCGATTCTTAATATTTTATCCAATTCAATTTATAGAGATTATGTCTATTTAATAATTATTTTGTCATTAAATATTTAATCACACATTTCTCTAAGGTATATTTTTGTTGTTAGATTTATTTATTTCTAGCAACAAAAATTTGAAAGCAAAAAAATTGATACTAATTATCAAGAAAATTTTAACAAATTTTTTTTTCTAATTTAGAAATCAAAATTTTCCATTTTTATTTGATTGGAAATATCAAAATTCACATTCATTGCTAATTACCAAGAAAAATTTTGTTTCTAAATTTTATTACTATTTGGTGATTTTCTTATAGTGTGTTTTCAAATCATACGTCCTGCAGGTTGCCATAGAGTAGAACTCGTAGGTCATCCAATAATTCTCGAGAGACAATTTTGTAAAGGCACATTATTTCTAAGGTACGTAATTTGGGAATGCACATTTATTTTTAAGACACTTAATTCATAACAAGGTGTTATTTCCATCCAAACACATTATTCATTTATAGGCAATACGGGTCATATACCATTTTTAGCTTTATATATATGATCCTGCGTTTTTATCAAACTTTACCAACATAAACCTAGCTGAAGATCAACCGTTAGATTGTGGAGCCTGATTCACTGATTGATTTGGAAGTATTGGACATTCGTCACAATATTCGCTGGTCGAGCTCGGCCTGTTTCGGCCTAGGGTTTTTTCTGTGTAAGAAAAATGAGAGGGAGAAGAGGCGGCTCCATGAGGGTTGTATTGTTTGTATTCTTGACATTCTTCATAGTGGATTTCTTGACGCTGATGGTTTGTGAATTTATTCCAAAATTTGGAGTTTTTTCACATTAAATTTTGATGTTCTCGTCTTTTCAATTCTTGGCGAATCATGTGTTTTTGTTTCCGCTCCACGGGTATTTTCTAACATCAACAACTTAAAACTTAAAAGCCACTATGGCCCAACATATTTTACAAAAGTTATCAACTTATTAAGGAGGATAAAAATCCAACAAAACTTGTACCAATGGCTCAACAATGCAATAATTTAATAGAACATAACCCCAAAAGCAAGATTATAGGAGTAAGGATTCTCAGCCAACACTTACAATTAATAAAACCGCGGCCTATCAATATATCGTTTAGGCTCCATTTGGCACGTCGGTAGCGGTTATGCCGGCCATTCTATGACGGTGACGTCACGTTTGTGCTCCGGTGAGTTTGGACAAAAGCACCACCGCCATATATAGAATGTTTGTTTGGCATGACAATGGTTATGATGGCCACCAAGAAAAGAAAACTAGTTTTGAACGTAAAAAATGGATGAATTTCGTTAGGCGAGGTCGGACGTTCACGAATGATGGTTTATAACCACCGCGTTCACGACCACCACTGCACCACTGCGCAAAACAGAGTATTAATATTTTGACTATGCTTAATTTTTTTGAGTAAATGTACAAACAACATTACATGAGAAATATTAAGCTTTAACAACTATATAGAATATTACATTCAGAAAAATAAAGCATTAATCAACATTCAAAGCAATCAACAAACTACTACATGAGTAGACAGAGGCTCACACCATGATTAGAATCGAACCCGTGACCTCCATGTCATGGGGTCTCAGCTTAGCCAACTGTGTCAATCCTCATTGTCCTTGACTATGATTAATTGAAATTTTAAAACTAAAAAATACTTTGTATATAAAATCAAGGTCTAAGATTGCAAAACTTAGCATTAAGATTGCCGAAAAATCATCAAATGGACCCATGAAAAATAAAAAAAATGTAATTTAAAGATTTGTGGCTTATAATAATGTATCCTTGAGGCTTATGTCAGTTGTTGAGGATCATAAAAACTTATTTATCCACCATTAATGAGAATTCTAAAGCTTTAAATTATACAAATGATAAACAATTGTAACTTGTAAGCAACCATATAATAAAGAATAGGGAATATAAAATAATACACAACAAAATGGAAGGACAAGAAGAAGAAAAAACAACCCAAATAAATTAGAACCTTAAAATACTTACTACCATCTATGTTGCACGGGTACGGGAATGAGATGCGAGATATGATACGATATGAAAACATGAAGCAAAAAAAAAAAAGATTCGGAATACGTTTTCGACAATTTTAATCTATATAAGTACAAGTACAAATTAATATTAAGGTATGTTCACGTTCACATCTTCGTTTTTTTATCATTATATCTCACATATCATATCTATATAATGAGGACAATGTTTAAGCGTCACAAAAACGTATCATATCCTAAACAAGAGTCGTGAATAAAAGTACGTAATCAATTGAAACCTACCACTTATCATTCTATATATTTTTTCACATATCTTTCTTCGTGTCACTTCACACAATTTTGTGCATTTTCGAGCATACTCTGGTGTATCTGGTACTATCTGAAAGTATCTGTAAGCATCCAAAATGTTTTAATCTAAAATGTAAAGAAAAGTTTCCAAGACTTTCGTGGAGGAGTTCCAAAAGTTTTCGAGAGTTTCCTGACTCCGAAATATTTCGAATACTATACGTAAGGCCGCTGTAAGTATTCGTGTTTCATACACCACCATAATCAACTTTACAATAAGTGAAGAGAAGTGATAGTGAAAATAAGAGGTCTTAATTAAATTTATACTTTTTCATGTATAACTTTTTTCTTAGTAAAAATAGGGAACTGAATCAACCAATTAGCAACCTAAAGAAAAAAGCTATGAGAAACCATAATCTGAATAAGAAAAGGGAAGGATAGAAAATTCAACAAAGAACCCATACTTTTGACCTTCTCTCTCTTCTACTAAAATAAATCTTCTCGACAATTTTCCAAAATTAGTTCCAAAGTTAGGTCTTAATTGGAAGTAATGGGAGTAGCTTTCTCTAATTTCCCCAAAAAAAAAACAAAAGGGAAATAAGACTGCAAAAGAAGAAATTAAATCGACAAATCAAGGAAGAAAAAACACTTTAAACATATCAAAATTTTAGAAGTTTAGTTCTCTTGGCAACTTTATGACTCCGTTTGATACGTAGTGACGGTCATGAACGTAATGGTTATGAACCGTCGTTCTTGAACGCACGATCTCACCCAAGGAATTTCATTCACTTTTATGTTCAAAATTAGTTTTTTTTTTTCTCGTGGCAGTCATAATCGTTGTCACGTTAAACAAACATCCTATAACCGTGTCATTTTTGTCCAAACTCACCGGAGCAAAAACACGGTGACGGTGACGGTCATGAACACGGTGGTAAAACCGTCATTCGTGAACGGACACCTAAGGAACTTCATCTACTTTTATGTTCAAGTGGATGAAGTTCCTTAGGTGGGCGTTCATGAATGACGATTTTACCACCGCGTTCATGGCCGCCACCACTGTACCAAACGGAGCCTAAATAGTTCACAAGGGTTTAAGGTTAGGGTTACCAAAGAATCTGAAACTTAAGATAATTAATTTATTCTTTCAAACGGGAACTCCTCCTATCACTTGCAACCATATATCAAAAGTTGGTACGAGTGACGCACCTTAGACCAACGTGCACGACCCCTGATCCCGCCGTCACGTATTTTCGCGCATGATTATCTAAAATACAATCACTTTTTAATACGACTGTACCTACACGAATATTGGTCAGCAATCGACACTGTTGAATCACAGATAATAGGACGACCTGGAAAAAAGGGAAATGAAATTAAGAGGGAGATAACCCTCTCAATGTATCACTTCACAACCCCAGCTCTTGCAATATAGTAATAGAAAATCAATTTTGAAGAATCAAAACCAGGGCAAACATGAATCCAAATATTCCTTATAGTCATTTGATAGGACTCAAATGACTGAGATTAGAAGAAGAAAGCAAATTTAAACACCTCGATTCCTCTCTACCATCTTCGCTGCGGATAAAAACTCCTATACCAACACTCGAAAGTCCCTCTAAAAGAGGAGAAGACGGATTTTCCCCCCAAACCTGGAGAAGCCCCGAACAACCCCAAAATAAGCCCATTTTTTGTAGTCTTCTAAAAGAACCGAGACTACATAGAGAGGAGGAGATTTTTTGGTCAAGCGGGAGGTAGCCATAAGATGGCTCAAACCAAACTGTATGTAGCTAGTAGAGTAGAGCTACAAATAAAGCCTGGGCTCGGTTGCCCTGCCCTGGTCTAAGCATGGTCAGGCACGGGCCAGGCCCATGTCGGACCTAGCTAGAGGGTCATACGTACAAGGCCCCCTTATTAGTTGTAGGCCTGACCTGCAGCTCGGGCCAAGCCCAGGCACCACGCGGTCTAGTGCCCAGATTGGGCAAGGTCCGAACCAGGCCCCATGCATGACCTAATTTTGATTGCCAAATGTTGCAGCCTGCAGTTGCGCGGTGGGCTCATGGCCAGGTGTCTGCGCCCTATTAAATAAAAAATTAATTATTTTTTAATTAGGCTAACAATGTGAGTACATTTTTTAATAAGGCTGATAATGTCAGCCTTATCATAGGCTGACATTGTGAGTCTTTGTATTGCAATATATTATACAAGCAAGTTATATAATATATTATATAAGGCCAAAGGGGTTAAGGGCTAGGCCGTTTGTCTTTATTTCAAATAAATTTTATTATTATTAATATTATTTAATAATTTTTAAGTTATCCAACAACACCAAGCAAGGATTCAGCTGGTCAAGATCCTGTCTGGGCCCGATTAGGGCCCGAACAAAGCCTAATTTTCGGGCCTTGCAAAGCCCCCCTTTGAGGTCCGTATCGACCACACGAGTCCAATATATAGCCTAGAGTTTGTTTACTTAGAGTCGAGTTGTCGTGTAGCTCAACATGAACTGCTTTGGCCAACTTTCATAATTATCATCGGAATGGATGAAATGAACGGTATTGTGTTCGAAGTATTCGTACAAGTTTAATGCAATTGACTGCGGTGTATCCGTACAAGTTTAATGCAATTGACTGTGGTCAATTTTGAGTAAATTTACTCAAAAAGTCATGTCATGACCGTCAATAGCTCTATATGACCCGATTTAGTTGACTTTGCAATTATGCACGAGAATGAGCAACTAATGTCGTTGAGTTTGTACTGACCCTTTAAACACAATGCCACTAACCATGATCAATTTCGAGTTAATCATCTCAGAAGTTCCATTCTTCATCACCGTAGTTCAAATACGACGAACATGTAGAAAATAGGTGAAGTGGTAAAATAAATAACTATACCTTAAGTACTGTGTGATAATGGAAAGAATATCTAGAAGGCTTAAGGGTAAATTTTATAATAAAAATATTAATTAGTAGATGATGTACATGAATCTAAGTATTGGGCTGTCAAAAAGTTGCAAAGATCAATGCACACATATATATATACACACATATATACACACACACATATATATATATATATATATATATATACATATATATATATGTGTATGTATATACATATATATATGTGTATGTATACACACACACATATATATATATACACACACACACACACACACACACACACACACACACACACACACACACACACACACACACACACACACACACACACACACACACACACACACACACACACACACACACACACATATATATGTAAATATGTATATGTATATATATATATGTATATATGTATGTATGTATATATATATGTTGGAAGCCCCTTCCACAAGTTCGGACCCCAAAGATGGGTGCAACTCGCGCTTACTGATCCGTCGGAGCAACTTGAATGAAGACTTAGAACTTAGACCCCTGGCGACAGTGTGGAGGTCCCACCACACACCCGGAAGATCTTAGAGCGCTTCCCCTCCCAAGCCAGAAACTGAAGTCGGGCACCTTGGAGAGCTCTGAGAACACTAACCAAAGATGACCTGAGGAGAGAGAAGCCTAAAAACCACCTCCTCCAAAGGTGCCCTTAGGGTCTTATTTATAGCTTTTCTGAACTGGTCTGCTGATAGCGGGATTCCGCCTTTTGGTTTCACTAAACGCACCCCAATTTGGTCTGTTAACAACCAAACTCCGTTGTTCCGAAGGGCTACTGGCAACCCACCAGGGGCAGAAGGGTAATTTCACCTCCTTACCCCCTGGGCGCGTGGTCTGCGAGAGCGCCACTCGCGAGTCTTCTCACGAGTCTTGCTCTCGAAACTTCCCTAGGCGAGCAGCCCGCAAGGCACTACTCGCCTTCCTTCTGACGTCAACCACCCAGGCTAGGCCACACATTCTCTCCTGCGAGATCGCCCTAGCTCACCTTTCCTGGCTCTAGCGACTCCTTAGTGGGAGATGACCACTTCCTGCCTAATTTACTCATCTCCGGTCCTTACCCTCTCAGGCGAACACGGGGTTGTACACAATCCCCGCTCTTTGCGAGATTACTCTAAGCTCGTAAAGAATCATCCAACCCCGGGTGTTTGCCGGTGACTGCTGATCTGTCGAGAATCTTTCGGTGGGTGCCACCTCACAGCTATAAATACCACCCAAGCCGGGGTGACGCGCACCGTTATTCTCTCTTCCTCATTCCTCGCCTCCTCCTACTGTAGCTGTCGGAAAATGCCTCTTTCATAAGAACTTCGAGCTCGCCTGAAGGCATCCAAGGCGAGCGAGCTTTCTACCATGGCCAACACCGCCTCCTGGATGACCCGCCAGACCGCTCCTCCTTTGCCCAAGATGAAAAAGGTGAAGTCAGCCCGCCTGCCCCCAGAGGAGGACGGGACTGTACTGCTGGACTCTTCTCCTGACACCAGGCCCACTAGGGAGGTAGAAGCTATCCTTCTCGCTTAGCTTCTCATTTGATTTTACTAAACCTTTCCCGACTGCAGGGCCCCCCTCCTATCGATAAGGGTGTGAGCGAGGACTAAACCGGGGCTCGCCTCGATCCTCTGGCGAGGCCTGACCTTGCCAACGGGCAAGCTGCAAGTAAGTTACCCGTTCTTACCTGGCAAGCTTAATTTCCTTACTGATGGCCTCTTCATTCTCCTACTTCTTACAGCCTCCCCCCATGCGACCCCGGGTCGTCAAAACTCGCGACCCCAGTCGCCGATCCCCCCTGACACAACCCTTAACACCCCAGGGTTCCATCTCTTGAGGGGGGAGGGTTCCGGTGGCTCGCGACCGACCACAGCCCTTCCCGCCGATGATGTGGCGCGCCACACTAGTCTAGGGAAGTCCGTCTCACATCCCTTCAACAATCTTTTTCAGGGTCGGCCTAACACTTCTCGCCCGCCCCTAGTAAGGATTCTGCTGCTTCTTATGAGAAAGATCGCTCTCTGCGACAATAAGAAAAGGATTCGCCAACTGATAACGCTATTTAGGTTTGCTCGCAGGTGATTCAGAGACCCTCCCCACCGACTCTGACTTTGGGGAGGAGGAGATGTCGCCCTTCCTTTGTCGGAGCTAATGGATGATTTCCTTAGCAACCCGCGAGACCCCGAGACCATGAAGAGGCGGACTTCAGAACTGTTTCGGAAGCAAGGGCGAATACTGCAGAACCTTCACATCCAGGAGAAGAGGGGTAGAGAGATTGCGGAGGAGCGGCACGACGCTCTATTGGATGAGTGTGCGTGGCTCCGCGCCGAGATGCCGCAAGACCCTAGCGAGGAGGCCACCTTCCCGGGGACGCTCCTCGCGCGAGTGGATGATTACGCTCACTTGATTCAACGCGAGGCTCGCGCCGTCCACGCATATCATTACCCTAGGCTTCCGCCGTGGTCAGGAGTGTGAGGTCGAGGTAGGTGGAAAACGATACAATACTAATCCTCGCTCGCACTCCTCCTCTGCCCGACAAGACCCCCAACAATGCTTTAAAACTTGTTTAATCGTGATGGACAATCTCGCGAACCTTTTTACCTTTTTACTAACTATTTCTTGCCTGCTACCGGGGCTCTCGTGCACTTATTATTTATTATGCGACATAATTGCTCACAATGCTCGCTATCTATCTTTTATTTCCGTTTTCTTTCCTGTTGTTCTCGTATGCAAACCTTGTTTATACTAATCTCGTAAGCTGGTCTCGCTCGCTAATGCATCTGGGCCTACCTTACGTTCTCGCACGCAAACATTATACGGGGTTTTGCCTAACCGCACTCCCCGCCGCTTCGACTTCTTTTCCGCGCTTTTCATTTTCTATAAATAGGTCCCAGCGTTGAAACTCACCCACCGCATTTATCACTTGCTCTTCTTCTTCCTCCACCTGCGAGATCTTGCATTCTCTCCCTCGCTCTTTTTGTTCTTCTTCTCGTAGGTTTCTGCAATGGTGGGAGACGCTAGCAAGGCTGAAGGTCGACTGAAGTGTGACTGGGCCTTTACCGACCATACTTTCTTCAACTGTAACCTAACCGAGGAAGAATACCTCGCCGCCATCGCCGATTTTATCACGCTGGAGTTCGCCGCTCGCTTCCCTAGCGAGGATGATGTAATAAACGTCCCCCTGAAGGATGAGCTCGCCATCCCTACCACCCACTTTGGGGTTGGCCTGCGCCTGCCTCTATGGCCAGAGGTTCGCCAGGTACCTGTTGATCTCACTTACTTTCATCTTGCTGAAATTTAAACTCTCACTTGCTTCTTTATGACCTCGCAATTTTGCTCGCCAGGTGCTAAAACACTTTGGTGTAATATTGGGTCAGCTGACCCCCAATGCTGTGGCCGTCATCGTCGCGTTCGCATGCTATATACGAGAAGAACACATTGAGTTCAGCTTACCAGTCTTCCAGAAGCTGTTCTCCTTCAGGGCCTACAAGGAGGGCACCGCCTACTTCGTGGGCTCGCAGGTCAAGGTCATCGAGACCGTCAATAAGAGCCACTACTGGGCTCAGAAGTTCCTTTTTGTCAAAGGGAACTTCGGCAACGTTCCCTTCTCGCCGATCCAGCAGGGCGAGAGGACCTACCAGCCCCGGCTCTCGGCGGCCATGATGCCGCCCTGTTCCAGTTTTTCAACAAGAAGAACTTCGAGGTGGTCCATCTCCGCCGAAACCTCAACTCCCTGCTCCCGGTGCTCCCCGGGGAGAGTATGTATCGCGCTCGTTCATCTATCTCTTCTTGAGGCTTTCACTGACTATCTCTAACTATTACACCTTTACAGGTGAGCGAGACCTCCCCGTCCATCCTCCTTACGCGAGCAACAGGTCAATTCCAGCGGGCCTTGCTCTCGCGACCATGGGAGTGGATGCCTGCCACGAGATTCCCTGCCCTACTGCTCCGCCAAGCAGGAAGAGGGCTGAGTCCTCTGGCCGCAAGGATCCCTCTTCGCAGCCCTCGCAGAAGAAGAAGAAGAAGAATCCCCTCCCATCTGGTAAGGGAAAGGGGCATGCCAAGGCCTCCTCGAGCGGGATCTCCCCGACTGGCCTTTCCGCGAATAGGGAGGCCAGCGAGCCGGTCGAAGAGGTCGTCAGGACCTCCTCCCTGCCAGTGCCGATCAACCACTAGAACTTTGGTCTCAGCCAAAGGCACAAGGATGAGGCCGGCGAGCACCTATTATTCTGGAGCTCCGAGGTCAACAGGGCCTCAATCACCACCCTTCTTCCCTCTTGGGTGGAGCAGGCGACCGTCAATGGGCAGGCGTTCTCGTTATCCTTCGGGCTTTATGGCCGCGAGGATGCCTCGGTTTTCAAGACTGAGAGCGCGCGGACCCTGTCAATTGAGAGCGCGCGAGCCCAGCTCCATTCCTTGGAGCTCGCCCATATGACCGGTCGGCGATGCCTTCAACTGGAGCGCCATAACGAGGAGCTCGGTCTCGCCTACAAAAACTCCACCGCCGAGATTGCGAGCCTAAAAGAGAGGCTGCTCACCTCCGACGAGCTTCTCTCCGGCCATCAGGATGGAATGGTAAGTCTTCGAGCCCTCGCCTTCTTCCTTTTCTAGCACAACGCTTCCCCTGGCTTAACCCCTTTCTTCTTTACAGGATGCTGAGACTGCTAGGGAGCTTCGCGCTTGCGTCTCCAGCATGGAAAAGGAGGTCACTGGGCTGAAGGCTTATAACCAGGAGTTGGTCCTCGCCGCCCTCCCCCCGTCCCCTCGCCGCTTGAAGGGTGAATAGCGATCCAGGGAGGAGGAATCGCGAGAAGCCTCTGTCACTGCGGCCTGGTACATCTTTCGGGCTCTGCAGGGAGCCGACCTGCTATCTGCCGAGGTGGTAGACCCGACGATTGAGGATGTGGTCCCAAAGTTGTTCGTGCTAGCCCCGCCGTCTGTGGACAGCGAGGACGAGCAGTCCGCCGACGATCACTAAAAATTTAAATTTTATTTTCTTTCTATTTTTTGGCTGGCGAGATCGCCGCGACATCTGTAATTGACTTTAATGAAATAGAAATGAAAATTGTCCAATTGTTCATTGTATTCTCGCTTTCTCTGTGTGTTTTTTCCTGCGTTTATATTACTCTTTACGCCTTTTCTATCGTATTCGACGTGCTCGTGCCCGCCTACCGCGTAGTCTCCCAGCTTCGGCACAGAACTCGTACTCATTACTGCCTTCTCGCCCTTCTAGCCTACCTTAGGGTCGCGGTTTTCAGGATCAGCCCTTCAAGTCTCCATCTCGCGGGGAGTGAGCCTTCCCCTCTTTTGACTTCGGTGAGCGAGATCCCTATATGGCCTCTCGTACTGTTCTCGGGGATTTGAGTGATCCTTTCTACACCCATCTTTTATGCCGACGAGTACTCGGCTTGCCCGTCTAGGGCAGTTACTTTGCTGACTTCCCCTTCTATTTTCTGCGAGGACTCTATTTCGCGGGAGGCCTTCTGCCCTTAGCACGTGGGACGAGGTCCCCCTTCCCTTGCTATGCGAGGTCATCCCTTCTCGCCAAGCGAGATGACCCTTTTCTGGTAACCTTGGCAGCCTCTCTGTGAGATCAACCCGACCCACCGGCTAGTGAGAGCCCGGCGGATGAATCAACCGGGGCATTTCAGCACCAAACTTACTTACTTGCCAGCCTCTCTGTGAGATCAACCTGACCCACCGGCTGGTGAGAGCCCGACAGCGGAATCATCCGGGGCATTCCAGCACCAAACTTACTTACTTACCAGCCTCTCCGTGAGATCAACCTGACCCACCGGCTAGTGAGAGCCCGACAGCAGAATCATCAGGGGCATTTCAGCACCAAACTTACTTACTTGCTAACCTCTCCGTGAGATCAACCTGACCCACCGGCTAGTGAGAGCCCGACAGTGGAATCATCTGGGGTATTCCAGCATCAAACTTACTTACTTGCCAGCCTCTCCATGAGATCAACCTGACCCACCGGCTAGTGAGAACCCGACAGTGGAATCATCCGTGGCATTCCAGCATCAAACTTACTTACTTGTCAGCCTCTCTATAAGATCAACCTGACCCACCGACTAGTGAGAGCCCGGCAGCGGAATCATCCGGGGCATTCCAGCATCAAACATACTTACTTGCCAGCCTATCCGTGAGATCAACCTGACCCAATGGCTAGTGAGAGTCTGACAGCGGAATCATCCGGGGCATTCCAACACCAAAACCATCCTCCAGGTCCCATGTTTAGAAAAAAAAGAGATAGTAGATAAAATCAATCATAATTATGAACCACGAAATCAATCAAACCCCCAAAACTTCAAGGGTAGAAATGTTTTAAATCATCCTCACTCCGAGCTCGTCCGAGAGGTATCCTTTCCATATCTTGGAGGTGGTACCCTCTCGACTTAAATACTTCGCTTACAATGTAAGGTCCCTCCCAATTGGGATCAAGCTTACCTATCGCGGCCCTCTCCCAGCCGCATCGACCTTCTTCAGGACCAAGTACCCTTTCTCGAACTGTTTTACTCTAATATGCTGGTCAAAGTATCTGGCCATCCGCCTCTTGACCTCCTCCTGCCGAATGGTGGCGAGATCCCAGAGTTCCTCCACCAAGTCCAAGGATAACCTTTGCTCCTCTTCATTTTCCTCGCGCCACTCGTCATCACCTTCCTCTGCGGCGACTACCCAGGGAGACTTCAACTCGAATTCTATAGGAAGCACTGCCTCGGACCCATGAGAGAGTTTGAAAGGGGTCTCCCCGGTGGCCGTGTTTGGAGTAGTTCTCAAGGCCCAGAGGATCGAGGGCAACTGCTCTACCCAGTTGCCCCTGAGGTTCTCGACCTTCTTTTTGAGCAAATTCATGATTATTTTGTTTGCTGCCTCCACCTGCCCATTGCTCCTCGGGTGGTGGACCGTCGCAAACCGAAGATCTATGCCGAGCTGGGTGTAGAAGCTGACGAACTCACAACTGGCAAACTGCGGCCCGTTGTCTGTCTCTATGGCCAGTGGGAGTCCGTGCCTGCAAATTATTTCCCCCATACAAAATTTCTCACTACTTGGGATGTTACCTTGGCCAGCGCCTTCACCTCCAGCCACTTGGAGAAGTAGTCGATCATTACCAGCAGGAACCTTCTCTGACCACTTGCATGGGGGAAGGGACCAACCAAATCTAACCCCCATATCGTGAAGGGCCACGGAGCCGTGATGGTCCGGAGCCTCTGAGCTGGGAGAAGCTGGAGTGGAGCATAGAGCTAACACTTGGAGCACTTCTTTGTGAACTCCACCGCATCCTTGTTGAGGGTGGGCCAGAAAAAACCTTGCCTCAACACCCTTCCTTCCAATGTCCTGCTCCCCCGAGTGGATCTACTCCAAGACCCTTGGGATCTCCCCCTCTGCTACACAATGGGCGAGGAGTCCCGAGAGGGTTTTACGATACAGCCCACCTGCATGCATGGAGTAATAGGCGGATTTGTACCTGAGTCGTTGCTTGTCCACCTCCACTTCGGGGAACTACCCCGATTTAGGAAGGTGATGATGGGACTCATCCACGACTCTTGCTGGTTTATCTCCATCAGCTCTCCTTCCTCGATGGATGGTCGGAAGAGTTCTGACACCGTCCCTCCTGCTCGGGGACCAAACTTGGCTAGAAGATCTGTCGGGGTGCTCTCCTCCCTCGGCAAATGCTTGATGGAGAAAGTGTGGAACTGCCCAATGACCCCCTTGACCTTCTCCAGGTAGCGCTGGAGGGTTGGTTGGCTCCTTTGCCTCGAACTCCCCCCTGATCTGGCACGCCGTCACCATGGAGTCTGTTGAGACATCCACATCTTGCACACCCAACTCCCAGGCCAGCCACAAGCCTGCTATCACCGCCTCGTACTCAGCCTGGTTGTTGATGATTGGGAAATGAATGCTGATGGCCTGCTCAATCCTTGTCCGTTGGGGGCTCACCAGGATAACTCCTGCAAAGGAGTGCTTCCCTGATGCCCCATCCACTAACATCTTCCAAGCCACCGAGTGTGGCGCCTCCTGCTCCTCCACCTCGGTCATATAGTCCGTCAAGAAATCTGTCACCGCCTGTGCCTTTATTGACAGCCTGGGTATAAATGAGCTATCAAACTCGCTCAGTTCCACGGACCACTTGGCCAACCTTCCCGAGTGCTCTACCCCTTCCATGATGTTGTGAAGGGGGTGGTCGGTCACCACCTTGATTGAATGTGCTTGAAAATAAGGCCGGAGCTTCTGGGTCGACACCACCAAGACGAAGGTCAACTTTTCTAGGATGGGGTACCAGTGTTCCGCCTTCCTCAACACTCGGCTGATGTAGTAGATTGGAAGTTGCCTTCTGCCTTCTTCCCAGATCAGCACTGAACTTACTGCCTCAGATCCTACCCCCAGGTATAAGGATAGATCCTCCTCCTGCCTTGTCCCCTGGAGCAGAGGAACTTGAGTGAGTTGTCCCTTCAATGCTTGGAAAGCTTCCTCACACTCCGAGGTCCATTCGAATTTTTGATTCCCTCTCAGCACCTTGAAGAAGAGTGCACACTTCTCTCCCGCCCGGGAGAGGAATCTACTGAGCCTGACCAACTTCCCCGTGAGGCACTGAACCTCTTTGGCATTTCTTGGCGATCCAAGTTCCATGATGGCCTTGACTTTATCTGGATTAGGCTCCACCCCGGCTGGGGTGAGCAAGTGACCTAGGAACTTCCCCCGGCTAGCCCCAAAGACACACTTCTGGGGATTGAGTTTCATCTTGTACTTCCGCAAAGTCCCAAAAGTCTCTCCGAGGTCCCGGAGGTGGGATTCGAGGTCTCGGCTTTTGATCATGAGGTTATCTACATAGACCTCCAGGTTCTTTCCTTTCTGTTCTCAGAAGACCCTATCCATCATCCGTTGATACGTTGCCCCTGCATTTTTTAGCCCCAAGGGCATCATTTTATAGCAATAGCACCCATCCCCTGTGATGAAGGAGACATCCTTGATGTCGGTTGGGGGGGGGGGGGGGGGGGGTTGCATGCGGATTTGATGATAACCTGAAAAAGCATCAAAAAAAGACATCACAGAGAAACCGATGGCTGAATCAACCAGCGCGTCGATTCTAGGCAAGGGGTAGCAATCCTTGGGGCATGATTTATTAAGCAAAGAAAAGTCAACACACATTCTCCACTTACCTCCTCCCTTCTTTACCATTACCATTTTAGAGACCCATCCGGGATACTCGATCTTTGATACAAACCCTGCTTGGAGGAGCTTGCCCACCTCCTCTCGGATGGGCCCTTCCATCTTGTCAGCTATGACCCTCTTCTTTTGATGGATGGGCCGAGTGCCGGGATCGAGGTTGAGGCAATGGCAATCCACATCCGCATCAATCCCGGGCATCTCCGCGACACTCCATGCGAAGACGTCCACATTCTCCTGGACGCATGCCAGGATTTGCATCTGCTCCTCCGGGCTGAGCTCTCCGCTGATTTTGATTTTTTCTACCACCCCCGCTCGGGTGGTGACTTCGAGCTCCACAACCTCATCCACGGCCTCCAACCGGGACTGCTCCCCCCAATCACCCTCCTTCTCCTCGTCGCAAGCTAGCGCTTCGACCTCCTCCTTTCTCCCTTCTCGAACCTCCATCAGCTCTTCTGACCCTTCCTCCTAGGGCTCCACTTCCTCTTATCTTTTCTCCTCTCCTCCCTCTTCGAGCCTCGCTGGCTCCCCCATCTCCCGATCCCATTCCGCTTTGGCCTTCCAGGAGATGGTGTTCACGGGAGTCACATAGCACTGTAGGGCCACCTTCGGATCTCCCCTTATCTGGACTTGGACTCCTCCCGTGTTGAACTTAAAGCATTGGTGGAAGGTGGAGGGGACGCAGTGGAATGCACTAATGAGCGGCCATCCAAAGATGGCACTGTAGCTGCTGGGAGCATCCACTATGACGAAACCGCAATTCCTGGACTCCCCCCCAAGACTACATGGAGCCCCACTCCTCCTTCTACCTCCTTCATTTCCCCGGAGAATCCAAACAACAGGCCATACGAGGCCAACACCCTCCGTGCCTCCACATGCATCTCATCAAATGCCTTTTTGAAGATGGAGTTGGCCAAGCTCCCATTATCTACAAGGATCCGGGAGACGGTGAAGTTCTCGATCGCTGTTTGAATGACCAGCGCATCGCAGAACGGGTACTCATGACCCGGCATGTCCTTCTGAGTGAACGAGATCTTCTCCACTGGGGGCGGGGCTAGGGACGTCGAAGCCACACTACGACGGTAGATGGTATGGAGGCTGGCCTTTCAGGTCGCCTCAATCCCTACCCCCCCCCCCCCCAATGGATCACCCCGATCCCTCCTTGGGTCCCCACGTCGAACCGGTCTTCACACCTCTCGTCCTCCTCATCCTGAGGCAGGACCTCCTTAATCCTCACCGCCCGCTGCACCCGCAGTGCCGGTGCCCTGACCCCTCTCACCTCTAGAAACTCTGGGCAGGTGGCCGTTGCGTGCCCTTCCTCCTGATGGAAGTTACAATACGGCAACGCCACCTCCCCTCTCTCGGCCTCTGCCCCCTATTCCTCCTTCTTGCTCCTGCTCCTGCTCCCACTCTTCTTCCTCTTCCTCCTCTTTCTCTCCTGATTGCCCTGGCTTGCTGAGGCGAGGGAGGCATCTGCCTCGGACCCTGCCTCCACCCTAATAGAAGGGGTCTTCCCTGACCTCCTTAGAAGTTACCCCCTCCCGGGGTGTAACCTCTCCCTTGAACATGCTCTCCTCCACCTTGATGCCTCCACCCCACCTCCGGGGCCCTGGGCTCTTCTCTTCTCCGCACCTCCTGCTGCTTGGCTTCTGGCTCACTGAGCTTTGCTAGTCACCTAGTGAGCTCCGGATTAGTCTCCTCTCCCTCAATATCCTTTTCCACCCTCTCCATCAACTCCTCGTAGGAGACGGGGGACTTCCTCTTCAAGCTAATGTAGAAGAAACTCTCCCTCAGCCCTACCGTGAGGGCGAGTTGGAGGGCAAACTTGGGCATCTCCTGGGTAAGCAAAACCTCCTCCTAGAATCGGTCCACGTAGTGGGCCAGCGACTCCCCCGGTTCCTGCTTGACCATGAAAAGCGTCTCGGCGTCCTTCTTCCTCTTCTTCGAAGTCGAGAAGCGCAACAAGAAGCCTCGACGCAAGTCTTCGAATTGGTAGATCGACCCATCAGGGAGTTGATGGAACCATTCCCTAGCCTTCTCCTTTTGAGTGACAGCGAAGAGCCGACACTTGAAATCATCTAACATCGGCCGGATGGAGACTGAGTCCTCGAACGACTGCAAGTGCTGGACAGGGCCATCCTTGCCGCAGTAATAGACCCTGTCCCACTCCCTGAATCCTTCTGGGACTGGTGCGGAAAGTACCAGCTCGCAAAAAGGGCTGCTCCCGCTCGCTGTCCTCTCTTGCTTGACTCACCTTACAAGTTCTCTCGCAGGACCCGAGCTCGCCAGAGACGCGCTCACTGGAGCCATGCCCGCCAGAACTGCGCTCGCCAGAACAGCGCTCGCCGAAACCAGACCTGTCGGGGCGGTGCTCACTGGGCTGGCAAAAAGCTCTTGCCCGATGAGATCTCGCCCTGCCCCTGCCACCTCCTTCCCTGCCCTTCCCCCCGGGCACACTCGCCGACCTCCGGAGGGAGGAGCACCTGAGGTGCTGGGGTCGCAAACTCGCTTCGCACAATGGCTTAGGCGAGAACGATGCTCTCGAGGACCTCCCTCCTGAAGTCCGCAAACATCCCCAGCGTCACCACCGGCTGCGAGCCGCCAAACTCGCCTCCCTGCTCTTCGTCTCCCGCCATGCTGCTTCCTTGAAACTTTCTTGCACTAGCTACTGTCCAAGCTCACTGCACCAAAAATGTTGGAACCAGGATTCGGCCTTAACGAGGAGTTCAGACCCCAAAGATGGGTGCAACTCGCGCTTACTGATCCCTTGGAGCAACTTGACAGAAGACTTAGAACTTAGACCCTTGGCGATAGTGTGGAGGTCCTACCACACACCCGAAAGATCTTAGAGCGCTTCCCCTCCCAAGCCAAAAACTGAAGCCGGGCTCCTTGGAGAGCTCTGAGAACACTAACCAAAGATGACCCGAGGAGAGACAAGCATAAAAACCACCTCCTCCAAAGGTGCCCTTAGGGTCTTATTTATAGCTTTTCTGAACTGGTCTGCTGATAGCGGGATTCCACCTTTTGGTTTCACTAAACGCACCCCAATTTGGTCTGCTAACAACCAAACTCCGCTGTTCCGTAGGGCTACTGGCAGCCACCAGGGGCAGAAGGGTAATTTCACCTCCTTACCCCCTGGGCGAGTGGTCTGCGAGAGCGCCACTCGCGAGTCTTCTTGCGAGTCTTACTCGCGAAACTTCCCTAGGCGAGCAGCCCGCGAAGGCATTACTCGCCTTCCTTCTGACGTCAACCACCCAAGCTAGGTCTCGCATTCTCTCCCGTGAGATCGCCCTGGCTTGCCTTGCCTGGCTCTCGCGACTCCTTAGTGGCGAGATGACCACTTCCTGCCTAATTTACTCATCTCCGTTCCTTACCCCCTCAAGCGAACACAGGGTTGTACTATATATATATATACATACATATATATTTGTTGCAGGTCGCCCGACGCTCTCGTCGTCGGGTCGAATTGAACTGCCTCAGCTCTAGAGTGTGCCGAGCGTGCAAACGTTGAATGCGGAGAAACTGCTATCTTTGTGGACAAAAGAGGCAAAGAAGGTAAAATGCAGCTCGTGCTCAGAAGGAAGTTGACGCTCTTGCGCGAGCGCGGAGAAGTTTCGCGCTCTCTCGTGAATACAGAAGAGTTCTGCATCCTTGTGTGAGTGCGGAGACTTGGCACGTGTAGCGCGCGCGAAAAGGCTTGCCCGAGGTCATGCATCCTAGGAGGTGTCAGTGGTGTGCCTGGGGTGGCGTGACGTGGAAGGGCGCGGGGCGGAGCAGCCAGAGTCGGGGGCTGCCGGGGCCGCACACAAGGGGGCGCGCGCCAAGAGGCGTGCGGGCCGCACAACTTTTTCCACGCAGCCGGGGCCGGCCGCTCAACTGGACAGTCGTCGGCTTGGGCGAGGTGCGGCTGGGGGCATGTGTCCGTGCGTGAGCACCCCATGTGATAGTGGGCGGTTTTTGCGGTCATGGGAGGTTGTCCACTCCTCCATTATGAGCACTTCTAATAATTTAGACTTGCGATATTCGCAGCCCGCCTCCAATTATTAATATTAGGGGTACCCATTAATTGCCGCCCAAATCCTCGGAGTCCACGCCGGTGCCAGAGGGGTGTGAGGATTTGTATCGTGCCTTCCTTGTCCGTTGTGAATCGAGTTGAAGTGGTGGAGGTGCAGGTGTTGAAAATGTTGAAGTGGAAGTTGGTGGAGCTTTTGGATCTTGGCGGTCTGGAGGAGGTCGCGCGGTCTGGTGAGACCACACGACCTAGCGATCTGTTCTGTGGTCTGGCCTGTCGTGCCTAGCCGTAGTCTCCTGGCGTGACCGCTGGTATCTGTCCAAGGAGGCTGAAGGCGAGGCCGCGCGGTCTGTCTGTGATCGCGTGGAGGGCTGACTTCTTCAGGACTGTGTCAGTCTGGCGTGACCGCACAGGTTGGTCCAGCTTTCCAGAATTCTGGTCTGGTGGCTGTCCGGGTATTCTGGTAGTATTCGCTGACTAAGGCTCTTAGTCGAGCTATCTCTGTTCGCGGTCTCAGGAGGAGGCTGGTATGCGAATAGGTCTCTGCTCTCGGTCTCAGGAGGAGGTCGGCATTCGAACAGGTGTTCGCGGTCTTGTGGCGAACAGGCAGGGTTTGCGGTCTCGGGCAAACACTGGTGATGGGCGGCTTCTTGGCGGTCTGGCGATCTCCCTGTGGAGTTGCGATCTGACTGAGGGAGTGGCGATCTCCCATGGTCTGGAGTGAAGCCGGCGAGCTCATCAAATGAAGCAGAAAGAACTGTTGCTGATCGCGCGGGTTGACCGGTCTGGTCGCGCGGTCTGGGGTGTGGTGATCCTATCTCATAGGGTGGTGACTGGATTAGGTCCCACATCTATAAATAGGAATCACTACGACAGCAAACATAGACACACCAAGTGTAAGCTGAGTAGTTTCTTTTCCTGCGGTCTGTGTTTTTCTGACCGGGTGGTCTGCTGATTGAATTTTCTTGTGCAGCTTCTGCGGATAGTGCGGTCTGCAGCGATCACCTCTTCTTCTGAAAGTGTTCGGGCGGTCTGCGGCTTGCAGTGTGTGGTTGCTGAAGTTCGGGAGAATCAGTAGAGTTCGAAAGGAGGGTGCGGTCTGCTCAGCGGTTTGTGGTGGTGTTCGGTGACCGGCAATGTTGTGCGGTCAGGCAGCTTGCAGAGATCGGCAAGGAGACCGCGTGGTCTGGGGCGTCTCAGTTATCTTATTTTCAAGTTGTGTATTTTTTCTTCTGCCATTTTGTGTGCTGGCGAAATCATGTCTCGCCAAGCATGCCTCTCCCTGTAATGAAGATTTTGCTTATCAATAAAGACTATATTTCCTTCATGTGCTTCTGGTTGTTTGGCTTGTGAACTCTAAGTTGTATATTTCCAGCTCACTTCATAAAGATTCGAAAAATTTCACATGGTATCAGAGCCAGGTTGGAGTGGTTAGAGCAGTGAACAACTTAGAGTATCCATCGCCTTTGTGAAGAAGGAACCAGTGGTAGAGCCATGAAAGCGAGGGGTCTTGGAATTGAGATGATCAACTCGACCAACTTTAAGAAGTTGAGGTCTTGTATGCAAAGCTATCTTTTGGGTGAGGACCTCTGGGAGGTGGTTGGAGGAGACAACACGGAGGAAGTGTTTCTAGTTGGAGATAACCAACATGAGGTGAGGAACTGGAGGAGGCTGAATGCCAAAGCAGAGTTCGCCCTGAAGAGGGCAATATCACCCGAACTGTTTGATCACATCTTGGGGTGTGCATCAGCTGCAGAGATCTGGAGAGCCCTGGATGGGTTGTTTAACAAAAAAAATGTGGTAAGACTCCAATTCCTGGAGAATGAGCTGGCCAGATCGGCTCAAGGTGACCTTTCTATCTCAACGTTCTTCTTGAAGATGAAGAACTTGTGCGCCGAGATCTCAGCGCTGGATCCTGACGAGCCAATTTCTGAGGCGAAGCTGAAGAGGCACATCATCCGTGGCTTGCGGAAGGAATATGTTGCCTTTGTGACGTCGGTGCAGGGCTGGGCAAATCAGCCGTCTCTGCTGGAGCTGGAAAATCTGCTTTCTTCGCAGGAGAGTCTGGCAAGGCAGATGGCAGGGGGTGTCAGTTTCTGGGGGAGATGGCAAAGTTCTTCTTCACGGGAAAGAAGAAGAAGAGGGATAAGAAGAAGACCGCTAGAGGAGGCAATGAGCCTTCAACTTCTGGACAGCAGGAGAGTAGCTATGCTCCTAAGGCTGAAGGGAATAAGAAGGGGGAAGGTCCCAAGTGCTTCAGGTGCGGAAAGGTTGGCCACATCAGGAAGGAGTGCCAGGTGAATCTTCAGCCCGGGTATGCTGCTGCAGGAAAGGGGGAAGCTGAAGCCAGGCAGGTTGATGGAGGATGGGGAGGAGCCTTCTCGGCTTCTGTTGGAGCTGAGGCTCCTATCAATTATCAAGAGGACTGGATCGTGGACTCGGGGTGTGGTCATCACCTCACCGGGGACGAGTCGAAGCTTTCTTCAGCGCAGCCTTATTCAGGTAACGATGTAATTATTACTGCTGATAATACTGTGCATGCTGTAGAGAAGGTAGGGGTTGTTTCCTTAGGCAGTGATAGGGGGCCGCTTACGTTGAGAAGTGTCTATCATGTGCCTGGTATGAGGAAAAATCTCTTCTCCGTGACCAATGCCGTAGACGTTGGGTATCACGTTCTGTTTGGCCCAATAGAAGTGAGGTTTCTTCGGAATGTGGAAGCGGTGAAGGCTGAGGTAGTTCATGTGGGGAGAAGAGCTAAAGACTTGTTCGTGCTCTCGACAAGTTCTTATGTTGACAAGATGCAGACGAACGACAGTGCCGTGATATGGCACAAGAGGTTGGGGCACGTAGGGATGGATAAGCTGAAGGCTATGGCGGTGAGAGGTCTGGTCAAGGGCCTGCCTTGTCTATCCTCCTACGGAGACGATCATGTGTACGCGGGATGTCAGTTCGGCAAGTCTCATCGACTACCATTTGACAAGTCGCAGACAAGGAGTAGTGCGCCATTGGAGTGCATCCACGGTGACTTAATGGGACCGAATGCTACTCCAAGCCTCGGAGGCAGCAGATATATGCTGGTGTTGATCGATGATTACACCAGATATGTTTGGGTATATTTCTTGAAGGAGAAGGCGGAGGCGTTTGCCAAATTTGTGGAGTTCAAGGAGCTCGTGGAGGGTCGGCTTGGATTGCGGATTAAGAAGTTGAGGACTGACAATGGAGGGGAGTTCACCTCTGGTGAGTTCTCTACTTTTAGTAGGAAGGGGGGCATCCGGAGGGAGCTTACTTGTGCATATACTCCACAGCAAAACGGAGTTGCAGAGCAGAAGATCCGTCATCTGACGGAGACCTGCAAATGTTGGCTGCATGCCAAGAGTATCCCAAAGTCCTTCTGGGCGGAGGGAATGTCTTGTGCTGCCTACGTCATCAACCGGATGCCTCTGAGTCCCATCAATATGAAGACCCCGCATGAACTAATGTTCAAGGAAAAGCCAAGTGTGGCACACCTTCGGGTGTTTGGATCCACCTGCTATGTGCACGTTCCAGATGCGCTTCGGATGAAGCTAGATGCGAAAGCAAGGAAGCTGGTCTTCGTGGGGTATGATGAGCGGAAGAAGGGCTGGAAGTGCATGGAACCCGAGACGCGGAGATTTGTTGTATCTTGCGACGTCGTGTTCGACGAGGTGACATCTTACAAGGGGGGCTCTGGTGTTGAGCTACCAGAGAGCAGGGGGAGGAGCCGGAGAGGGCTGTGGAAAATCTTTAGGTGGAGCTACCTGTGTCACCAGGTGGTCCATCAATATCTAGTTTTGAGGCGGAGACTTCTGGTTCAGGAAGCAGGGGGAGCGATGCTCCGAGTACGTCTGGGAGAGAAGCTAGGGAAGAAGCAGCTGAAGATACTGCGAGTCAGGGGAAGGCATTGCGAAGATCGAAGCGAACTATCGTTGCCCCTGATCGCTATACAGGAGGAAACATGGTGAGCTTCGTCTCCTGTTTCTTTCTGGTCCCTTGGATGAGAGGGAGCCGTCAAGCTTTGAGAAGGCCAGAGGCGTGAAGGAGTGGGACATTGAGATGCAAGAAGAGATGGCATCTCTCGAGAAGAATGAGACCTGGTCTCTGGTGCCCAGGCCCAAGGGCACCACTCCTGTCACATGCAAATGGGTCTACAAGCTGAAGAAGAAAGCTGATGGCAATATCGAGTGGTACAAGGCTCGCCTTGTTGCTCGGGGGTTCTCGCAGCAATACAGTGAAGACTACGAGGAGACATTCAGCCCGGTGGCAAAAATGACTTCAGTTCGGGTTGTGATTGCCTTGGCGACATGTTGGGGATGGAAGATTTGGCAGCTTGACGTAAAGAATGCATTCTTGTACGGCGAGATTGACAAGGACATCTTCATGGTCCAGCCACCAGGCTTTGTATCTGAAGAATTTCCTGAGCATGTCTGCAAGTTGAAGAAGGCCCTGTATGGGTTGAAGCAAGCACCGAGGGCGTGATATGGAAAGATTGCAGAGTATCTCTTATTCTGCGGGTTTGGTGCTTCAGACTCAGACTCAAGCTTGTTCGTCAAGAAGAGTGGGGAGCTTCAAGTCATCGTGCTGTTATACGTCGACGATATGATCGTGACGGTGAATTCAAAGGAGGAGGTAGCGCAGCTTCGGGCAGAGCTATCTATTAGGTTTGAGATGAAGGATCTGGGTGAGCTTCACCATTTCCTTGGACTCGAGGTGCAGAGGAAGGAGAGTGGAGTGCTGGAGTCCCAGGCTGGATATGCGGAGCGGATCGTTGAGCGGTTCGGCATGAAGGAAGGGAAGTGCATTTCCATACCTCTGGATAAGGCTATGAAGCTTCAGAAGGATGAGGGAAGGATCCTGCAAGATCCGTTGGTGTTCCGAGCTCTGGTCGGGAGCTTGATCTATCTGACGATCACTAGGCTGGATATTGCATATGCAGTTGACAGAGTGAGTCGGTATATGGCGGAACCACGGATGCCTCATCTGCTAGCGACCAAGAACATTCTGAAGTATGTCAAGGCGACCTCGGATATGGGTCTCCTTTACAGGAGGGAGGCGGGCCTTGAGGTGCATGGGTACATGGACGCTGATTACGGGGGAGATTCGGATGATCGGAAGTCGACGTATGGATACGTCTTCATGGCGGGCCCCACGGCTATATCATGGTGCAGCAAGAAGCAGGATTACGTGTCGGTCTCAACCACGGAAGCAGAATACAAGGCTTCAGCCTTGGCAGCTCAGGAAGCCATCTGGCTTAGGAGGTTGGTTGGAGACGTCCATAAGGAGGTTCGGGAGCCGACTCTGCTCCGCGGTGACAATGAGAGTGCTCTCAAACTGGTAACCAATCCAGTTTGTCACGCAAGGACCAAGCATATCGAGATCGAGCATCATTTCATTCGTGAGAAGGTGCTGGAGGGGTCTCTTTCGGTCGAGCATGTTCGGAGTCAGGACAATATTACTGACATCTTTACAAAGGCGCTGGCAAAGGGGCCGTTCACACGGCTAAGGAGCTTACTGGGGCTGTTTTCAACTTCCCACTTCAAGGGGGAGTGTTGAAAATGTTGAAGTGGAAGTTGGTGGAGCTTTTGGACCTGGGCAGTCTGGAGGAGGTCGCGCGGTCTAGTGAGACCACACGACCTAGCGATCTGTTCTGCGGTCTGGCCCGTCGTGCCTAGCCGTAGTCTCTGGCATGACCACTGGTATTTGTCCAAGGCGGCTGAAGGCGAGGCCGCGCGGTCTGTCTGTGATCGCGTGGAGGGCTGACTTCTTCAGGACTGTGCCGGTCTGGCGTGACCGCACAGGTTGGTCCAGCTTTCTAGAATAATAGTCTGGTGGCTGTCCGGGTATTATGGTAGTATTCGCTGACTAAGGCTCTTAGTCGAGCGATCTCTATTTGCGGTCTCAGGAGGAGGCTGGTATGCGAACAGGTCTCTGTTCTCGGTCTCAGGAGGAGGTCGGCATTCGAACAGGTGTTCGCGGTCTTGTGGCGAACAGGCATGGTTTGCGGTCTCAGGCAAACACTGGTGATGGGCGACTTCTTGGAGGTCTGGCGATCTCCCTGTGGAGTCGCGATCTGACTGAGGGAGTGGCAATCTCCCACGGTCTGGAGTGAAGCCGACGAGCTCATCAAATGAAGCAGAAAGAACTGTTGCTGATCGCGCGGGTTGACCGGTCTGGTCGCGCGGTCTGGGGGGTGGTGATCCTATCTCATAGGGCGGTGACTGGATCAGGTCCCACATCTATAAATAGGAGTCACTACGGCAGCAAACATAGACACACCAAGTGTAAGCTGAGTAGTTTCTTTTCCTGCGGTCTGTGTTTTTCTGACCGGGCGGTCTGCTGATTGAATTTTCTTATGCAGCTTCTGCGGATAGTGCGGTCTGCAGCGATCACCTCTTCTTCTGAATGTGTTCGGGCGGTCTGCGGCTTGCAGTGTGTGGTTGCTGAAGTTCGGGAGAATCAGTAGAGTTCGAAAGGAGGGTGCGGCCTGCTCAGCGGTTTGTGGTGGTGTTCGGTGACCGGCAGTGTTGTGCGGTCAGGCAGCTAGCAGAGATCGGCAAGGAGACCGCGCGGTCTGGGGCGATCTCAGTTATCTTATTTTCAAGTTGTGTATTTTTTCTTCTGCCGTTTTGTGTGCTGGCGAAATCATATCTTGCCAAGCATACCTCTCCCTGTAATGAAGATTTTGCTTATCAATAAAGACTATATTTCCTTCATGCGCTTCTGATTGTTTGGCTTGTGAACTCTAAGTTGTATATTTCCTGCTCACTTCATAAACATTCGAAAAATTTCACAGCAGGGTGCGGCGTTACTGGCCTCGATGTCGGAGACCTTTTAGAGGATGATGACTCTAACATGGATGTCATAAGTTGAGTTATTCATACTTATATGTGTACTTTGCTTGTACTTTTTACTGTTCTGCTTTTCTAGCTTGTATCTTCCTTTCGCTGAGCGTTATGTGGTACTTGGGTGCGTATGTAGCGGACCCTTATATTCATTGCATTTTCTTTGGTGGACTCCTTCGTTCCTGTGCATTGTTTGTGATGGCTTGATGTTGTTCGTTTATCTGGATGTGTCAGCTCCGCTTAAAAGGAGGGTAGCTTCTTTTGATGCTGGTTACGTCGGCTCTTGCAGATGTGAGGGCTCTTCCTCTAATGCATTATGAGTGCGGTTTTGTTTTACCTAAAATGTTAGTAATAATGGGGTGAAGGTTTGATGTGCTAGTGAAGAGCTTTCTCGTTCGAACCAATAGTGCGACCTTATCCACAGATCAGACTTGCTATGACAGTGAAGAGCGAATGCGTTCGTACCGATAATGGAAATCTGGGGTGCAAACCCTGTATGATAGTGAAGAGCAAATGCGTTCAAACCGATGGTGACAGCGAGGGGGGATTGCTCGGGCGGTTCCGTGACCTACTATGGCGGTGAAGAGCGGATGCGTTTGAACCGATAGTGCGCAGTTGGGGGGACGGACCCCGAATTTTGGTGAAGAGCGAATGCATTCGAATCGATGACGAACGTGAGGGGGGCTTTTCCGGGTAGTGTCGTTAACTAATATGGTGGTGAAGCGCGGATGAGTTCAAACCGATAGTGCGCGGTCAGGGGGGCGGACTCCAAATTGAGGCAAAGATCAAATGCGTTTGAACCAATGGGGACATCGAGGGAGGCTTGTTCAGATGGTGCGTGACCTACAATGTCGGTGAAGAGCGAATGTGTTCGAGCTAATAGTGTGTAGTCAGGTGCACGGACCCCGAATTGTGGTGATGAGTGAATGCGTGCGAACCGATAGCGACCGCGATGGGTGCTTGCCGGGCGATGTCGTGACCTGCTATGCCGGTGAAGAGAGAATGCGTTCGAACCGATAGTGTGTGGCCAGGGAGACTAACCCCAAATTGTGGTGAAGAGTGAATGCGTTTGAACCGATGGCGACAACGAGGGGGGCTTGCCCAGGCGGTGATGTGACCTACTATGACGGTGAAAAGCGGATAGGTTTGAATCGATATCGTGCGGTCATTGATTCAAATTTAGAAGTAGTGAAAAATTGTTGCACGTTATATAGCTCGCGACATATTATATTAATAAAACATAATAAGTTACTGATAGAAGCAACACAGGTTCGGCGCATTCCAGGTTTGGGGAAGTGTTTTCCCTTTTGCTGACCTGAGCTTGAATGTTCCTGGTTTCATGGTCGCGGTAATGACATAAGGTTCTTCCCATGGTGGAGAGAGATTTTCTTTTTGGAAGCCTTTCCTGGCCGCCTAAACGCTTCAGAGGACGAGGTCTCCGACGTTGATTGGTTTGGGTTTTACCTTTCCGTCGTAGAGCCGTGCCACACGGCTTTGTTAGACAGTGATGTGTTATGCGTCTCTATCTCTGACCTCTGAGACTAGGTCGAGGTTTTCCCGGAGCATGTTGCCATTCCTCTTAGGGTCAAAAGTGAGTACTCAGGAACTTGACACGCCGATATTGACAGGGATGACAACTTTGGTACCATAACAGAGGTTAAATGACATTTCTCCGGTTGGGGTTCTTTTCGATGTGTTGTACGCATATAGTATATTTGGGAGCTCATCTGCCCATTGCTCACTACCTCTTGTAAGCTTGTCTTCAGCCCCTTGAGAATGGTGGGGTTGGTCACCTCTACCTGACCATTCATTTGCGGGTGCAACACTGCCGTGTGGTGAAGATTGATCTTCAGGTCTTCACACATCTTAGTGAATGCTTTTTCTGTTAATTGGGTGTCTTTGTTAGTAACGATCAACGATGGGATGCCAAAGCGGCAGACGATGTTCTTCCAGACAAACCACTTTACATTTTCTTCGGTGATCTTGGTGAGGGGTTCGGCCTCGACCCACTTGGTGAAGTAGTTGACAGCCACAATGATGAACTTCCTTTTTCTGGTGTCCAGGGGGAAGGGACCGAGAAGGTTGATTCCCCACTGGGCAAACTTCCGGGCATCTTAAAGTGTTGTGAGAGCGATAAGAGGTTGGTGAGGAATGTTGGCGTGAAGCTGACAACTCTTATACCTTTTGACGACCTCGGTTGCATCCTTATTCATCATATGCTAGAAGAATCCTTGACGCAAGATCCTTAGATCTAGGTCCTTGCCCCCCAAGTGTCCTCCACATATCCCTTCATAAACCTCTCTCATAGTGAATTCTGCTTCAGCTGATGATAGACACTTTAGGCAGGGTTCAGAGAAGGCGCGTTTGTAGAGTTACCCGTCGATGATGATAAATGAAGTAGCTCATATTCGCAATTGTCGAGCTTCCAGACGATCCTCGGTCAAGCCCCTATGCTCGAGGTAGGCTCGCATGGGAGTCATCCAGCAAGGCCCTTCTTTACTGATTATAGCGACTTCATATGGTCGTTTGATGTTGGGGACTATGATTTTCTCGACTCGACACCGCCTGCACTGATAGCTGGAGGGAGAGGTAGGAAGCTTTGAGAGTGCATCGACTCTGGATTTTTGCTCCTTGGGGATGTGCAAGATTTGATGCGAGGGGATCTTCTGAAGGAGAGATGTCACGAACAATAGGTACTGAGCAAGTTGGTCTTCCTTTGCCTCATATACACCCTCGACTTGTGAAACAACTTGTTGAGAGTCGGTGTCGATGGTCAGGTTCTCCACCTTGCAGTCGACAATGAGACGGAGGCCGACGATTAGAGCCTCGTACTTGGCCACGTTATTAGTTGTGGGGAACTTTAGCCCGAGCCTGTATTCTAAGACAACCTTATCCGGGCTTATGAGTAGCATACCTGCTCCCGCCCCATTGACTCCCGAGACATCATAGACATAGAGAGTTGTTATTTTACTTTGGGTCACCTAGATCACACCTAAGGGGGGTGAATAATGTGATGAGTGCATTTTGATCTTTTTTAAAGTTTCAACAAGATGATAAAAAATGTAAGCATAGAAAGCACACAATGATTTATAGAGGTTCCTCAAGAATGCCTTGGGTAATCCTCTCCCCACACCACCTATCTAGCAATGTGCTAGACTAGATAAACTCCTCCAAATCATAGTCTTCTTCTCCAAGACTTACACTCAGGCCACCAAGGCCCTACCTCAATCTCTGCAATAAGAGATCCACACTCAGATCTTTTCCAAGATCCTACACTAAGATTCCCAAGGAAATCCTACATCAAACTCAGATTATCACAAGAATCCTACCACTCAGATCTAAAGGATCCTACAGCTCATGCTCCAAGAGCACTACAACTCAGGCTTACACCAAAGCCCTACAACTCAGATCTCAAAAGATCCTACAACAACAGTTTATAGTTTCATTGTTTGCGATACAACTTAAACTTAAAAGATGAATAAGTGAATAAACTTGAGTCTTCAGTAGAAGCACAACAGAGAGGTTTCTTCCTTGATCAGATCTCCGAAATAATCTTCTTGAAGAATACGATCTTGATCAAACAAACTTTCGTACAGAATAGGAACTTCTTACTCAGATAGATAATCTTCAGGGAGAATTTGAATTGTTGAGTAATACTTGAGCAATATGATGAATTATATCTTGATTGTACAGTCTCTGATGTTCTTGCAAGAATATTAGGGAACGAACAGTAGCAACACCTTAGAGTTCTTCCTTTAGAAATTTTGTTTCTCCCTCCAATAGATTTGCATTCTCGTTTAGGTCGCAGATGATTCACAAAAGCTTAAGATAGAATGTAAGAATGAATGAATGAATTGTGAGCCCTCAAGGTCTTTTTATAGAAACATCTGCCAACGGCTAAGAATCAAGAAAGATTTATTTACTTAAGACCTTCCAGAAGAAATCCTATAATTGGCACATCAAATGGTGGATTTCAAATCAAAAATTAAGCTAAGGCATAATTCCCGGCTTTCTTCCCACGCCTTGCATATATAGAAATCTTCTGGACGATATACTCTTCTAGACGATACATGACTTCTGGACGATACAGACCTTCTGGACGATATAAGACTTCTAGACAATACAACCGGACAATACAAGCCTTCTGGACGATACATGCCTTCTAGACGATACATGCCTTCTGAATGATACAGCTCTTCTAGACGACATTCGACTTAGCCAATATTAAGAGATAAATCATATCTGGTTGATGTGGTAATGATCTAGCCGACATAGAATTTGGTCGTCGAGATCGTCTAGCAGATACAACAGTGGTCTATATGATATATAAAATCCTTGTTGTCTAGATCATCTAGCCGATATTTGCCTTAGCCAATTTTAGGCTTAATCCAACCTATTGGCTATCTTTGCAGCTTCATTTCCAGACCGTTTACAAATGACTTTTCCTTTTTAGTGACAAGTCTAATATAGTGTTAGGGCATAAGTCAACATGTGTTTTGCACCATGAGGGATTGCATAGGTAAAATACTGTTTGAGTGACCATAAGTCTAACCCTACATTAGTCATGCACTTATATTATACATATCACATCAAACTAGAATAGAGTATCAAATACATGATGTGTTTACTGTTATCCCGAGAGCTTCTTCAAATCAGGAATCTTGTGATCAATATTCCTAACAAGAGTCCAACGGGGTGTGGCAGCGTCGATGGAGGCTGCTTCTGGAGGTATGGTATTCTCCACGACGAAGTCGGCGAGAACCCAAGACTTGATGGCGGACCTGAGGAGGAACTGGATGTCAAATTCACCAAGTTCTACAACCCACTTTATTAGTCTCCGCGAAGCTTTTGGTTTCTGAAGTATGGCTCAAAGTTACAGTTGTGTCAACACTTTCACATTGTGAGCTTGGAAGTACGCCTAGAGCTTCCTTGGCGAAAAGACAATTATTAGTGCCATTTTGTCCGTCGTTGGGTATCTGGTTTCTATGTCAGAGAGGATTTGGCTGAGGTAGTAGACAGGTCATTGGACCCCTCCTTCATCTTTGACAAGCACCGAGTTGAGTGCTAACCGAGCTGAATGCTAACAGAGCTGAGCGCTACTAGAGATATCGCTAAGTATAAATAGAGAACTTCTCTGGGGAAGGGCTTCGAGAGTTGCGAAGGCGAGGCCAAAAGTATTGCTTAAGAAGTTCGAAGGTGGTATGACACTCATCAGTACATGGGAAGATGGAGTTGTGAGCCCCCCGAATGATCTTGAAGAAGGAGAGATACTTGTCTCTCATTCGCGCCAGGAAGCGAGAGAGTGTGATGATCCATCCATTTAGGCGTTGAACTTCCTTGATGGATCAAGGTGGCAATATTTCACATAGTGCCGTGATCTTTTCAGGGTTTGCCTTGATTCCCCGATGGGACACCGTGAAATGAAAGAACTTTCCTACCATCATACCAAATGCGCATTTGCTAGAATTGAGCGGGATCTAGAAGCGATGAAGGAGTCGAAATCACTTCTCGTGGTCTTTCAGATGGTTGCTGCGGTGAGCGCTCTTTACTAGCATATCATCCACGTATACCTCAATTGTTTGCCCAATGAGGTCTTTGAATGCTTTATACATCAACCTTTGGTAGGCCGCTCCATCATTTTTGAGGTCGAGGAGCATCACTTTATAACATTATACTCTTATGTCGGTCAAAAAGGAGGTATGCTCCTCATCTGTCGGGTTCATCCTAATTTGATTGTACCCTGATTACGCGTCCATGAAGCTAAGGTGTTCATGTCTTGCGATGGAGTCAATGAGTTGATCGATCCTCAGGAGGGGGAAGCTATCTTTCAGGCATGACTAGTTGAGATTTATGTAATCGACGCAAATCCTCCACTTCCTGGAGGCATTTTCACCATGACCACGTTGGTGAGCCACGTGAGATATATCACTAATGAATTGCGCCTCTAAGAGTTTCATCACCTCTTCCTCGATTGCTTGGAGTCGCTCTGGGGCGAAGTTTCGCTTTTTCTGTATTACCGGCCTGCAAGCGGGATTAACGTTTAAGGAGTGCATGATCACATATGGATCTACCCCTGCCATGTCTTCTGGGCCCCAAGCGAATATGTCCTTGTTTGCGCAGAGAAAGCGTTTTAGCACTTCATGTCCTTCCTGGGACAAGAACAATCTGATTTTCATGATTCAGGTCGGATCTCGTGACACTTCTAGGAGACATTCAACTGGGGCCCCAGGTTGTAGAGTAGCTTCATCTCGTAGATCAAAGTCATTGATGTTAAGTGCGGTCGCTTGGACTGGGCGGGCTTGTTCCATATAACAAGTCTTTATCGCCTCTTGGTTTCCACGCACCATGCCAATTCCCCTGGCAGTCGGGAACTTCATGTCTAGGTGTTGGATAGACGAGACAGCTTTGAAGATAGACTGAAGGGGCTGTCCGAAGATTGTGTTGTAGGCAAAGCTTGATTCCACTATGATGAACTGGACATTGTGAGTTGCTTGTCTTGGAAACTCGCCCAGCGTAACCGGAAGGGTGAGCATCCTCTAGAACAAGATTGGTTAATTATCAAAACCGTAGATGGGCCCACTTGCCAGGCTGAGTTGGTCTCGGGAGAGCTTCATTCTCTGGAGGGAGAACATGAATAAGACGACGACGAAGCTTCCGTTGTCAACTAATATTCTCTTGATGTTGAAACAAGGATCCCCGATCCCTGCGCTGATCACGAGCGGGACATGATGTGGTAACTGAAACCCCTCCAAATATCTGTTCCCAAAGTAGATGGTGGTATCATGTCAGGGCTTCTTATCTTCATGACACCACTCAGGCTAGTGATAGAGAGAACTTGGGTGGTGAGAACTAGATAGAGGGCGATGGTCTCGACGCGACTACCAAGGGTTGTCCCCTTAGTCGTTCAATCATCCTTTTTTCATTACATTCAGTCACGAGTACTATTGCATATACTATCTTGAGCATATTCTAAGAGCTTGAGGGAGCTTGACTGTCAGTCCTGAGTACTCCCATAAGGTGAGTACTGTCTTGAGAGTCTTCTGAGAGCTTTAGGGAACACCTTTCCACAGACGACACCAAACTGTTGCGAGCTGCTCAACACTCTCGTAGTCCGGTCAAATTAACCATCTCATCTCTAGAGTGAGCCAAGCGTGCAAACAGTAAAAGTAGAGAACTGACAGCTGATAGGAAGACTTTTCAGCATAGAAATCCCGGAAAGGGTGAAAAATCACATGGTCGGGTCGATGCCAGCCAAACTATACTATATCTTGGTGTGTTACAAGGAAAAGTAAATAACTCGAGGACGACAGACCACCTCTCTTTACAGTTGTAGAAGAGTGCGCGAGGGTGAGATGCCATCTCTCACAAATCTAAGTATTTGGTGGAGGAAGAAGTGAGACGCTCGAGTCGCCTCTAGCGGAAAGTGAGATCTTCAAGTTGTCTTCGAAGGAGATCTTCGAAGGGGAAGGAGATCTTTGAGGGAGTCTTCGACCACCAAAAGAGAACTCTAAAGGATTATTTGAAGTAGCTCTATCTAGTGTTGAAGGCAAGATATCTTCAAATGAAGACTTTGGGCTCTGTTTATATCCTTGGACAGGGGTAGTCCGGTAATTTTACTGTTGTAATCATCGTAACCACTTGACGGGCAAATCACGTTCATCAATCTGGAGCACACAAATCACCTTTTTTTTCCAGATATGATTGTTTTGCCCACCAGGGCATTTAGGGCAGCAGTGAAGGCGACAACGTTGAACACAGAGAAACCTGCAATCCTTGTGCACAAGAGAGGCAAAGAAGGTGAAATGCAGCGTGTGCTCAGAAGGAAGTTGACACTCTTGTGCGAGCGTGGAGAAGTTCTGCGCTTTCTCATGAATGCGGAAGAGTTTTGTGTCCTCGTGTGAGCATGGAGACTTAGTGTGTGTAGCACGCGCAAAAAAGCTTATCTATGGTCATGTGACCTAGGAGGTATCGGTGGTGCGCCCGGGGAGATACGATGAGTGTTAGGGTTTTGGCTCTGCTCAAATTATTCTACTAAGTACCGTCAAGTTTGGACTTACCTTATACTATCTCCAGCGTAGAGTCTTGCCCTAGGACGACATGGAACCTGAAAGTGCACAGTGTGCCTCTGAGTATTCTCTAGAGTGGGGTGAATAAAGTTTTTAAAACTTTTATCCTAATATGGACACACAATAAAAAACTACTAAATACTATGCAATCATCAACACCAATACAGAATAAAGTAATCACAGAAAAAACAGAAAATGGTAAACTGGGACAACACAGAAAAGAAACACAGAAGACACATAATTTTTATAGTGGTTCCTCAAAATGTGGTAGTCCACTCATCTGCCACCTTGGTAGGATTGCACTATAAGTACCTAAGTCTTTCGATAAGGGGACTCTCAGACAAGCACTGAGTCTTTTGATAAGGAGATTCTTAGAACCACTCACTGAGTCTTTTGATAAGAAGACTCTTAGAACCACTGAGTCTTTTGCTAAGGAGACTCTTAGGACCACTGAGTCTTTTGCTAAGGAGACTTTTATAACCAACTGAATCCTTTGGAGAGGGATTCTTAGGACTCTTTTACAGTTACCGAATAAGAACAGAAAAGTAAAGAAGAAGAAGAAGACTGGGATTCTGCTGTGTGAATCCTATAACAGCTATCACATTGGTTGCTGTGTTTTGGTGTTCTTCAGGATCTGTATATGATGAACTCTTGCTTATGATAAAGAAGAATGCAAGGGTTAAATGCTTGTGATCCTTTTAATCTCTATACTCTTGTTGGCTTGTTGTTGTGAGATGTAGAAGAAGTGGCAGCAGCCTTGTATTTCTATACAGAGAAGTTCTTCTTTTTCTTGTCTGGGAGAACTTAAGGAAGAAGACGAAGACAGAAAGGAATTACTAAAATGTAGTCTCTGTGTCTCCTCCTCAGCATGTTTATTCTCTGACCATTAGTGTTTTAATTTCTTTCTTCTTCTGGTCTGACCTTGGAAGGAATGTACGTCCATTGGACAAAAAATGTTTCCTTCTATTTCTGTCCTCGACCCGTCAAGTCTGATTTGAATAACTTCCAAGAATGTCTTTGTTGTTTCTCTGAAATACTTCATTCCATTCTTGACAATAAACGAGCCATTAGATAACAGATTTCAGCTTTGTAGATCTTCTGGAAAAGCATCAGAATGGACAATAGAAAACATACTATTTCTGTCTGTATTCGAAGTTGCATCGAATTCATTATCCTTCATATCAACGCACCTATGAGTTCTTATAGAAGCATCTTTGAAATCCTTCTTAGCTCTGACTGAACTCAGATGTCGACGTTGCGTCGAGTACTTATCGATGTATCCATCGAGTTGAAGATTTGGACTTGAACTTCATCTCTTGCATCGAATTGAAATCGAAGTTGTGTCAACTTGTAAGATGGCTTCGAGAGGCTCTTCCTTCTACGTTAAATTCATTTCGACGTTCCGTCGACTTCACTTGATACTTCAACAAACAGTCAGAGTTACTTCGACTTTCAGTCAGAGTTGCGTCGACTTCTAGTTGAAGTTGCATCGACTTCTATTCGACGCAAGTTTTAACTCAATTGAATTTGTGCTCATTTTGACCTGGTCTTGACACTCTAATATGAGTGTGATATCGTAGTACATATAATGACCAAATTACCCTTTCTATACAATGTGGGTAAAACATCATAACTGATAAAATAACTTTTATATAATTTGTTTAGATAAATCACAAGGGGTTTTTCCCAGCAATCTCCCCCTATTTATCTTAACAAATTTCACAAAATATAGTAAGTGATTTCAAACATGTAGTGAATAAAAACAAAGTACATACAAATGTATCATACATATAAACTATCATCATGGCACAGAAGCATATATCAACATGATAGGCTTCCAATTGATCAAATTGTCCTCCATAAATATATAACTCCAAATATGTTTACTGAGAAGTTATTATAGAGATTGTTCACCTGTATTGTTCTACTCATTTGAAAGAGTTTTCCTCTTCCTTAAGAAAAATTATTGTGTTACATTTCTTGGCGCAAACACCAGTGGCTCTTCTTCTTCTTCAGCAGTCTTGTTAGTTTCTTGATAAATGTGATCTTCTTTGGGAGGCTCCTCCTGAGATTGTGCATCCTTTTCAACAGTCAGAATAGCCTCCTTAGCAATATTTGATACCTCTTCCAAGAGCTGATCATCTGTCAATGGCTCATCCTCCAAGAGAGCATCTCCCCCGGAGTTTGTAAAAAGCTCCCCCTGAGTTAGTTCAAGATTTTCCTGAGGATATGCAAGAGGCTCCCCCTGGATATGTGCATCTGGATGTGAAATATCTGGAATTGCTGTTTGAAATATAGTAAGTTTATTAGGATCAGAAACATCAGTGTACTTGTCCTTCTCCTGATCACCCTCTTTTTCTTCACCAATCACTTCCTCCTCATGAAATTTCTCCCCCTTCTAAACCTTACTGACCAAGGAGGTTAAGAATTATTTAGTCACCATGGAGGAGTACATAAATGTTTTGAGAGCCAGGAGAGACTCTTTTGATTCTTGTAATTCACTCTCCATTTGTGAATACTTTCTGTTGAACTTCCTGGCTTTAGTCAGCAATAGATCAGCAAATGTGTCAGTAGACAGCCTACTGCTTTTGAGATTATTTGCTCAACATCAAAAGGAGGTGTAGGATGGGAGATAGAAGCAAGAGGTGTGTCAAGTGGAGGTGTGGATAGGATAACTGGAGAAATTAGTGTAAAATCCTTATTGAAGTCTGGGAGATTTTGGTGGATAGGGGATTGTGACTGATTATCTTCTGCAATGATGAGATATTGTTGTAGGGGATCATAATGGATGTCTGGAAGATTTTCAACAGAAATGGTGATGGTTGGTTGTAGTTGTGGTGGTTGGAGAGAGATCTGTGGTGTAGATTCTGGAGCTGGGGTAGATGGAATAGACTGGAGGTTTTCAACAGTGACATCATCTGGACTTGTTTAACTTCTGAATTATTCCTTGGGAGATCTTGTAGAATTGACTCGTGATCCTATGGAACTGGAGGAGGAGGGGGAGAGGGAGGTGCTTGACAAGGCTTTAGAATCTGCCTGGTCCACTTGGAGAAGATTCTAATGTTCATTCTCTTTCTATGAGGAATAAACACTCCTTTTGACATGCACACCATTGGATAATGGTGGAATAGTACCTAGCTAATGCTTCTCATATAGGCATTCTCCTTATGAGAGTACTTATGACCAATTAACTTTATAAGACATCTCCCCCAATTTATTTTCTTGTTATGAACTAGGACACCCATGATCTGCAACTGCTGCTTGGGGATATTATGTGCTGATATCTTACACAGAAACACCTTTCCCACTATGTCTGCCAAGAACCTGTATTTTTCAGATACATCATTCTTTTTCAGGTTGATGGCCTTTTCCTTTTTGAACTGCATTAACTGCAATGCCTTTCTTGTATCTTCTCCTGTTAGTTCATCAGAATCACTATCAACTGGTAGATCATAAGTTTGAGTCAACATCTCATTTGTAATGTTAATGTCATTTTCAGATATTCCTCCATTGATGGAGCCATCATATCCTATGTGGATGTTCTCCTTCAGCTCTGTCAACTCAACATCAAAGATCTTGCACCTTGTTGAGATCTTGCACCTTGTTATCATATGTTGCATTGAATGATTCCACACCCACATTGAAACTAGAATTCACCTTAGGTGGAGCCATCTGATCTGTAGTACCTACAAACACAAGAGAAAGAGAGAAAGAGAGAGAAGAACACAAGAGAGCTGGAGAGAAAGAGAACACGAGAGCAAGAAGGAGAGAATTCGAAAGCGTAATAAATTCGACGCCTATGTTTCTTAAAAGAAGACGATTCGTCGCAACTTAGGGTTGTATTCGAAGCACCGTCGACAAAGATTAATAGTTAACGCGCCAAAATGTGTCGAAGCAGCTTCTAGAAGTTAAATTGCGCGCACTTGTCATGTCGGCGTTGCGTCGATTAGAACTCAATGCACCTTCGAATTTGTAGAGCAACTATTTAATCGATGTATACGTCGATATGAAATCGATGCCGCGTCGAATGCTATTCAAATTATCTGATTCAGATGGCTCTCAATGCTAGCGTTGAGTAGAACTAGACGTTACGTTGAATTCTATTCGACGCAACTCTGAATTTACAGTTCTATTTTCTTAGAAAATTCTTGTTGTTTTTCCCAGCAATGATTTTTTATTAAAAATAGTATTTATAATATTATTGTTATGAACTATAAAATCAACAAAGGATTTTAGAGTAGAGATCACTCCCTTTGAATATATGTAGTTCATTATTGATCATTTAGTTCTTTCTTTTCCCTTCACTCTCTCTAAGGGGAAGAACTTTACATCTTCCGACACAAGTAACTCAAACATTAGAAGGTACCCAAGTTACCTTGGTCCCTTTGCTTTTACCATTATAAGGAGATATAAATGAATAGAATGGTCTTTCATGGTATCCTTTTGGATGGCAGACGATTGGTTTACAAACATAGGTTTATTATCTTGGTACTAAAAATGTACATAGAATGAATTTACATATAATAGATATGCAGAATGTCTAATGATTCTACTTTTGATTTTACCTTTTTGATTTAGATTTATAGGTTTGTCTGGATTATTTTTCTTAACAGTTTTCTTTTTTCTATTAGAATTTGTTATATGAAATGTAGTGACTTTATCAGGATTATTATTATTCTGTTCTTTAAAGGCTACACTGCTCTCATTTATTTGATTGTCACTAGGTCTAACAAATCTAACTGGATTTTTCCAGGCAGGTCTACTCAGGACTTCTGTGCTAGTGGATGGATCTGCTCCTAGACCTAGGTGCTTAAATCTCATGGAGAGATTTTGTGTAATATCTTTGAGCTATGACTCCTCCCATTGAGTAAGTCCTCAAAGTCTTTTGCCTTTGTAAGCTCTTCTTTTAGTTTTGAGTTTTCACTGGTTAGATTAGTGATTACTGTTTCCTTTTTACAAATTTGATTTATCATAATTTATAGAATACAAATCACCTTTCTTAAGATCTTCTAACTCTTCCCGAACTATTTCTATTTCTTTTTGAACTTTTAGGTAATCATTACAAAATTCTTTATTTTTTTTTTGAAATCTTCTGAATTAAATTCAAAGTCATCAAAGAGACTTACCTAATCCTCTTCATCATCAGTGGAGACTCCCAAGGCCATCAAGCAGGCAGCTTCAACAACATTTTCTTCATCACTCTCTGATGAAGAGGAGCTTGAATCAGAATCTGTATCACTCCATATTTCAGCAATGAAACCCTTTCCCTTCTTCTTGTCCTTTTTCTTGAAGGACTTCTTCCTGTGCTCCTTTTTATTATTGCTCCTGTCCCATTGCTCTTCTGGACACTCAGTAGCTATGTTTCTAGGCTTTCTGTATGAAAAGTAGGTCAATTCCTGCTTTGGAGTCTTATCAAACCTGGGTTTTGAGCTCCACTCTTTTCTTCTTGAGTCTTCTGTCTTGACCCACTTTCCGAATCTTCTTGCTAAGAGACCGAACATCTCATCATCAGGAGTTGAAGTCTCTCCTTAAGCAGCCTTCAAGGCAAGACTCCTTTGGATAGGAGTTGAGACTATCTCCTTAGCCTCTGTCTCAGCCCTGCTCTTCAGTAGCAGCTCATATGATTTGAGCTTTCCTAGCAAAGCATCAGTAAAAAACTTTTTGTGGCATCTGAACTCTCTGATGGCTCAGATCCTTGAGTCCCATGTGCTTGGAAAGCACATGAGGAGCTTGTCATTTATTTCAGTTAAGGATATCTCTTTGTCCAAACTTTCAGCTCATTTACTATAGTGTTGAATCTCTCATGCATTTTAGCAACACTTTCCTCAGCTTTCTTTTGAAAGTTCTCATATTAGGATATGAGAAGCAATTTTATGTCCTTCCTTTCATCAGAACTTCCTTCTACTAGTCTAGAGAGATATTTCCAGATCTCTTTTGCTGATTGCCAGTCAGGAACTTTCTGGAAGATGTCATCTGACATGATGGAGACCAGAATGTTCGTAGCTTTGATATCACATGCCTTCTGATTCTATTCAGCATCTGTCCACTCAGCCCTTGGCACAACTTCCTATGTTGTAGACCCACTGACATCCTTTTTGTATGGTGCTGGGGGACCTGAAATAATGACATCAAAGATGTCTTCATCAATGGAGTTCATATAGAGCTTTATTCTGGCATTCCAGAGTGTAAACTTATTTAAGTTACATACTGGTGGTATTGTTGATGCATAGTCCATAGAACTCATTTTTCTTAAAATAAATTTTGAATACAGAAAAATATGAGCGGAGATCTTTTGATCAAGGTGTTAGCTTGTTTATGATCAACCTCCCTCTAATACCAATTGAAAGTGCACAGTGTACCTTTGAGTATTCTCTAGAGGGGGTGAATAGAGTTTTTAAAACTTTTATCCTAATATACACACACAATAAAAAACTACTAAGTACTATACAATCATCAACACCAGTACTAAATAAAGTAATCACAGAAAAACATAAAACAGTAAATTGAGACAGCAGAGAAAAGCAACACAGAAGACACATAATTTTTATAGTGGTTCCCCAAAATGTGGGTAGTCCACTCTTCTACCACCTTGGTAGGATTGAACTATAAGTGCCTGAGTTTTTTGATAAGGAGACTCTCAGAACCAGCACTGAGACTCTCAGAACCAGCACTGAGACTTTTGATAAGGAGACTCTCAGAACCACTCACTGAGTCTTTTGATAAGGAGACTCTTAGAACCATTAAGTCTTTTGTTAAGGAGACTCTTAGAACCACCGAGTCTTTTGCTAGCGAGACTCTTAGAACTAACTGAATCCTTTGGAGAGGGATTCTTATGGCTCTTTTATAGTTACAGAATAAGAATAAAAAAGTAAGGAAGAAGAAGAAGACTGGGATTCTGATGTGTGAATCCTATAGCAGTTATCACACTAGATGTTGTGTTTTGGTGTTCTTCAGGATCTGTATATGATGAACTCTTGCTTATGATAGAGAAAAATGCAAGGTTAAATGCTTGTGATCCTGTTAATCTTTGTACTCTTATTGGCTTGCTGCTGTGAGATGTAGAAGAAGTGGCAGCAACCTTGTATTTATGTACAGAGAAGTTCTTCTTTTTCTTGTCTGAGAGAACTTGAGGAAGAAGATGAAGACAAAAGGGAATTACTAAAATTGATGTCTCTGTGTCTCCTCCTCAGCATGCTTATTCTCTGACCATTAGTGTTTTAATTTCTTTCTTCTTCTGGTCTGACCTTAGAAGGAATGCCCATTGGACAATAAATGTTTCCTTCTATTTCTGTTCTCGACCCGTCAAGTCTGATTTGAATAACTTCCAAGAATGTCTTTGATGTTTCTCTGGAATACTCCATTCCATTCTTGGCAATAAATGAGTTGTTAGAGACCAGATTTTAGCTTTGTAGATCTTCTGGAAAAGCATCAGAAAGGACAGTAGAAAATACACTATTTTTGTCTATATTCGATGTTACATCGAATTCATTATCCTTCATATCGACGCACCTCTGAGTTATTATAGAAGCAGCTTCAAAATCCTTCTTAGCTCTGACTGAACTCAGATGTTGACGTTGCGTTGAGTAATTATCGACGTATCCGTCGAGTTGAAGACTTGAACTTGAACTTCATCTTCTACGCCGAATTGAAATCGAAGTTGCGTCGACTTCTAGGATAGCTTCGACAGGCTCTTCCTTCTACGTCGAGTTCATTTCGACGTTGCGTCGACTTCACTTGATACTTCGACAAGCAGTCTGAGTTACTTCGACTTTCAGTCAGAGTTACGTCGACTTCTAGTCGATGTTGCATTAACTTCTATTCAATGGAAGTTTTAACACAACTGAATTTGTGCTCATTTTGACCTGGTCTTGACACTCTAATATGAGTGTGATATCCTAGTATATCTAATGACCAAATTACCCTTTCTATACAATGTGAGTAAAACATCATAACTGATGAAACCACTTTTATATAATTTGTTTAGATAAATCACAAGGGGTTTTTCCCAACAAAACCCATTGTGCAATGTTCATCCAAACGTGAATCATTCACAACTGTATCTCACGTATGTTAAACAAATTAGATTTAAGGAAAAATGTATACAATTATAAGAAAGCATAAATCTCAGCAGCATCACACAGCAGTTTGAAGTACGATCCGAGCACAGGTACATCACACTTAGTGGCTAATGATAAAAAAGAGCTAAATAGTCCAAACCAACAAGTGTAGCAAGAGCTAAACAATGCTCTAATCAAAGATAAAAAAACAAATAATTCTCAAGATGTCATCATCATCCTCAAATGTACAACAGGTCATCCAGCTCCTCCATCTCCAGCATCTCCTGTAATTTTCAAACAGAGAATTTTATTTAGAATGAATTCAGGCATGTGAACATTTACATGTATCTAGTTCTACTGTAAAAAACATAGTACTTTATAATTAGCTGGGAGGACACATACTCTGAGTATTATAGGTTCTACTGTTGGATCGGTAGGCGCGCTTAGAGGGGGGGGGGGGGTGAATAAGGGTTTTAAAAACTTTTGATATATTTTGAATATTTTAGAAAAAGCTTTGATTATTAAACTAGAGAAGATCAAGACAAATCAAGTGAAGTAAAAGTAAAGACATGATTTTATTAACTTGAGAAGCATGATTACAAAACTTCATCTCTTATCGAAGCTAGAAATCAAAGCTAATAGAAAAACTCTTTTTGTTTTCTATACCGACTCGTATCCCCACGAACCGGTTGGCTTTAGCCGATCCTTCCCCGGATACGGCCTCAAGCCGCTCTAGCCAACCCTTCCCCGGATATGGCCTCGAGCACCCCCTATACCTACACCTGAGACCTAGTCGCCAACACGAGGCGAATTCACTAACCGTTTACAAGAAAAGATGTGAAATAAAAAGACAATATTGTAAAACTCCCTCTATGTGGATCTCTTGGAGAAGTAGACGAAGACGCAGAGTATGATCGTAGTCGATGCGGTCTTTCGTCACGATGATGATGCGTGTTGAAATCTTCTCCACGGATCTCCTTTAGTTTGTTTGGATTTGTGGGAGTATCTCTCTGAAACTTCCTCTCTATGCTGTGGCACGAAGCTCTAGAATTCTGGATCTCTAGAGGTTGAGGAAGTCGGAGCCAAGATGTCCTTTTTATAGACTTAGCGCTAGCGCCTGCGCTATCGCTACCGCCGACGCTATCCCGGTTTAGGAAATATTCTCCGCGTGAGAATCCTTCATTTTAAGTAAGCCGGCCGCCTTCCTCTATTGCTTTGCGCTATCGCCGGTGCTATCAGCTACCGCCGGCGCTATCCCAAATTAGGACATGTTTTGCGCGGCAGAATCTTCAATCCAAGGAAACAATTCCTCCTTGCCAACTATGTGCGTCGCTACCCGCCTGCGCTATCGGCTACCGCCAGGCGTTATCTCCTTCCATATATGCTCCCGGAATTGCGCTATCATTGCTAGTGCCAGGCGCTAAGTGCTACCGCCGGCGCTAGTGGGAGTACCGTCTTCTGTTTTCATTCGTCGGAATTCGTCGGGAGTTCTCAAGAACATTCGCCGAATTGACTTAGCCGCACAATTTCCTTCACAAGTCTGCCTTTTTGACTTCTGTCTACGTTCGTTGATATTTGTCGGGAGTTCACGAGAACATTCGACGAATAGACTTAGCCGCTAGCAGTTCGTCGAACGACAGCTAGCACCTGCGCTAGTGCTACCGCCAGCGCTAATGGAAAATTTGGATTTGATGGCTCAACTTTGGGGGCAACCTTCTTATGTAATCCTTGAGTCATGTGGACTTTGTTATCCTGCACACTTAAACACACAAGATCAAATACACATAGGATTTATTATTCTCAAACCTAGGAGATGCGGAAGACCATGTTCCAACAAACTCCCCCTTTTGATAATAACAAATCCATTAATGATAAATCAGAGCATTAATAAATAAGCATGATGAAACTATATTTGTGTGTGTGTGTGAGTGATGACTTAGGATAATTATTGATTTTAGCATTTTGAATTGCTCCCCCTAAATACATGCTCCCCCTAAGTGAATGCTCTCCTAATATGTAAGCTATCATCTTAATTAAGCATTATAGTTTGATAGTAGATTAATATTTATCATATTAGTTCTCCCCCTTTTGTTATCAGCAAAAGCGGGTAAGGAGACACCACTTAAAAATTGATGATAAGATAAAAGCATGATCGAGCTTATAGAGAAGGAAATGATAAGGAGTTTTAGAATACTTTTCATTTAAATAGATCAGAGTTTGAGTATTATGACATTTTCATAAATCAGAGTTTGTAGTATAACCAGAATGTAATGATTTCCAAGTAACTAAACTACCCAGACAATATGTCTACACCCTAGCCCCGTACTAAGTGACGGATGGGCATGAGGAGCTGCATACATGCCGTAGGTTGGGGTGTTAGTCCCATATGCAAACACTAGACACAACTTAACCTAGCACTCTTTCCCCCCAGTGCCTCGCAAGGCCCCACTGGAACCCTCCCCGGTTAAGGACAAGACATGACTAGAGATAAAGGTTATCTAATGTCTACAACCCTACGCCCCCGCTATGGTGAGAAATGAAGTCATGGATAATAATTATTGGAAACATATAAGCGTTTTAAATCTAATGACATAGCCTATGGATTTATATTTTTATTCGAATTTATGAAGCCACTCACATAGCTATTTTGAAATCCTTTAATGAATCAGAGTTTTTAGCGTAATAATATTTTCATAGAAATAAATCAGAGTTTTATAAAAAAATCCATGTTAAAAGCAACCAATATAAAGTTTACCAAACAAGTCTACCACTTGTTGCAAGAAAGGAATTTGAAGATTCAAGTGATGATGCACCCAAAATGAAAGACTTTAAATAAGCATGAAAGCGCAAGGTAAAACAATTATATGGTTATGATGCGGAAGATTTATAGAAATACAAGAAACATCTTATTGTAATCAATGATGATCCATAAAAAAATAGATGAGTTAAATTTCAAAAAGAAGATGTTTTTGTAGATCATTTTTCAATTAAAATCTTTAAGTTGGTCAATAAAGTAACCAAGCATGAAATAATGTTATAAAAAGATTACTACAATGTTATTTTAATTCATAATTTCAAAAACATACCAAACATTGCAGAAAACATGCTAGGTTATCTAGTGCATTTCATAAGTAAAGAGTAGTAAAGAATTAGCATTAGGATCCAATACTCATGAGAAGAAGTGTTATGGAAGATAATGATGTGCACATAAGTGTATTTTTGAGTAGAGTAAATACATGTTTTAATCAAAAGTCCAAGTAATATGTAAAGTAAGAGCACAATAAAACATAAATAATTTTACTTCCACAAACTTCAATGCACAAAAAAAATGTACAACTACCAAGGTGCTTTGCACACACAATGCTCATTAAGACTTATCAGGGTGCAAAGTAGTGCTTGGGGGATCACATAATTTTATTCTTCAAGATTAATTTTTATTGTGATCCGATGTACTTAAGAATAAGTGGTTTTTATTTTGAAAGAAAGTTATGGTTTGCACAAGATACTTTACTATTATTTCCAAGGTGCTCAACCTCACAACGCTTATTAAGACTTATCAGGAGGTTCAAGTAGTGCTTGGTGGAGTTATCTTTGTCACTTTATTTTATGATTTTTGTTTTGTACAAAGTTCTCCGAATACACTTGTTTTGCAAACCAATAGAATTTATGAAACCATAACCACATTTCTTAACTTTTAAAAGTGCAAATAAAGGAGTGTAGGTAAGATACTTGTGCAATTTTAATTCATTGTACTATTACAAAACATACACAAGCATTCTTAGATTAAACACAAATGTAGACAATGCCGAAATAAGTGAGTGAATAAAGATCATTATCAAACATAAAAAATTTACTCATACTTAGAGGCATGCTAGGCTTAGTTCTACACCACTTTCAATATAATTGATGCACATATTAATAGATATATCAAAGCATGATGAAAGCAATGTTCAAAGTAGTTTGAAAAGATAAATTGCAACATTATAGAAGTTCAAAATGATGTGTTAAATCATGCTTGATTTTCTCAATGATGTCCATATAGTATTTTTGATAATTTAAAGTTTGAACTTATAAGATTGATCTTGGACTTCCCTAGGACTACCTTGTGAGAGGTTCGCCCGGTACTAGGTGATGTGATGGGATGATAGCACAAATCACCCTTTCGCAAGATACATGTAAAATAGAAAAGTTAAGTTCAAAATAATAATTTTTGATATTTTTTTTGTTTTATATTTTTGTATTTGATTTTTGCTTTTAGAAGTAGAGTTTAAACAAAAAACCAAAAAAGGGCAAAACATATTTTTTTTGTAATTTGGCTTTTGTATTTTTTTATTTAATTTTTCAAAAATGTAATAAATGCAAAAGTGCAGAAATGAATAGTACACATAGATTAATATATTTTTAGGGATTTTTCAAAATTTTAAAATTACAGAAAAACACATAGGTGCACTAGCGTCGGCGTTAGCGCTAGCGCGGGAAATAGTACCCGATTTTTGATGATTTTGAAAATTTTAATTGCTGATCTTGATTAAGTGTCATAATAGTAGTTTCATGCTGAAATATCAAATTTTTAGGAAATGTCTAGATAGTGCAAATTTCATGAAACATTAACGATTTTGTATATGACTTTACCAACTAAACTTTGCATGAGATGACATGAATGAGCAAATCAAATATGCATGATTTTAGTGATTAACCATAATGTTCATGCATAAGAATATCTTGGATAAGCCCTGGTTGAGAATACCCAGCCTGTATATCTTGGTAAACATATAAAGCCTAACATAGACGCGAATATTCTTTAGGTGGCAATGTTAGAATGATAAGTTTGAGATTAATGTTATACCAAGGTTTGATAGTGTTTCAACTTATAGACCTAGAATGTAGTGACGATTCTATTTGATTTGATATCAAGATGATTCAAAGGTCTAAACTAGAAATAAATCACAATATACACCAACCATTATAATATCAATTGTCATCAATTAATATATCAATTATAATTCACATAATTGTGATATGAATAATTGTTTTTTAGATGACCTTTGATATGACTTATGATATATGATTTTAGCAAAGAACATCAATAGATCATGGTGGTGCATGTGAATTCAATATTCATTATGTCGGTAAATTCTTTCAATACATTTTAGTGATTTTCTTTTAGTTAAGAATTTTGAATATATATATATATATGTGATTTTTGATAGGTGATAGTGATGGTTTAGATCATGTTTGACATCAAGGAGTGAACACAATATAATTTTTTGTTGTGAACAAAGACAACCATATTGAAAGTTGAGCTTTTATTTAGATCTTGAATTTTCTTTTAGATCAAGTTATTTCACTAAACCACTTATTGGTGAAGGCTAAGAATCTTAATAGCCTAATAACCGGATTTAATTTGAAATATCTTATAGCAAATTTAGAGTTTGATTCATATGGATAATATAAGATATTTAGAAGCAATGGATATAAGAATAAAAGATAGGTCATCAAAATAAAATATGATTTTGAATTTTGATCAATTTGATTTTATAAACATATTAAGCTTTTAAGAGATAGGATCATATTTTCAATACTATATAGGATGACCATGACATGATAGTTCAAAAGAAAAACAACAAGAAAAATAAAAAGAACATTAAAGCACATCATGAAGTAGAAATTTGTATATCTTATTTTGAAATGTTTCTACTTCATGCATTTGATGATACCTAACGAATAAGAGTTTTAGGTATCCAAAGGAGACCATGTGGGATGGTTCCTTTGGGTACCCAAATATAGCGAGATGGATTTTGGGGAGACAAGGATGGATGGACCCTTTCTTTTGACATTAGTGCGTCATTCTTAAGTATGGGTCTCCATTCATACCTTGGACAAATACTATTTTTATTTTTAAAATTTCCATAGTCCTTTTCTTGTATGTTTGGATAAAAATGACTTTTGAATTTATCATTTAAAGGAAATTTGTTGGCGTTTAATTTTAAGTTGGGAGAAGATTGATATTGTAAATGATGATGATAGTGTTTTGGAATTTCATTTACAATCTTTTGGTGTTTTTTTTATTTCCATAGTTTAGCTTATTCATGTTTTGAGAAATCATATTCAACTTGTTTTTGAATTTTGCTTTATATTGAGAATGTATGTTTTGAGAATTTTTCTTTATGATTTCCTTAAGCAAGTTGATTTTAGCTTTTAATTCATTATTCTTAATTTTAAAATTATGTCTAGCTTTATTATAAGCGATTGTGCTATTTTTAAGAGTGGAAACAATTGAATCTATATGATCTTGATAGTTATTTCTATATTCATCAAATGTTTCATCCATCTCTTTGATTTCAATTTTATAACTTTTGCATGTAGTACAATCACCTTTTAAAGATGAATTTTCTAATGATAATTTTTCATTATGTTCTTTTATACAAATAATTTCTTTTTCAAGTTCCTTAAGTTTTCCTTAAAATTATCACAATCAAAACAAGGTTTTGTGTTTTCAAGTAAAGGACAAGATGGTGAAACCACATCACAATTTGATTCTAAATTAACATTAGCTTTTAATCTCTTATTTTCTAAACGTAAATTTTTATTAGTAATTTTCAATTTCTTGATCTTACGTTTAGCAGTTTTTAGTATATTGAAACTAGAAATGGAAGTTATCACATAAGAAGAAGATTTTGACTTTCTTACAGCGCTTTTGGTAGAGGCAAAATGTGTGCATGAAGTTTCTTCGTTATCTTTTGGGCATTCCTCCATCATAGATGAATTTTCATCTTCTTTTTCTTTTGATGTATTGCTCTCTTTTTCCAAGTTAGTTTCCATGATTTCCATGGCTTTGCTACGAGAGAGATCTTCTTGAATAGTAGTGGATGCTTGTATGTTCTTCTCCTCCTGTGTTTGATCTATACCTGCGAGAGGAAAATCATACATTTCTTCAAGAAATTGCCAAACTTTGTATGCACTAGAAAAACAATATATTAATTTGAAAATTTCATTTGATAGAGCACAAAATAAATAATGTTTGGCTTTTGCATTTAGTTGACGTTCTTTTTTATTTAATTCATCCGCAGGTCTTACAATGGCTAAATTCCATACTTCGATATCTAAAGTCTTAATAAAATTTTCAATTAAAATTTTCCATCCTTTATAATTTCTCCCTTCGAATAACGACGGTTTAGGAGATTTTTCTTCTTCATAAAAATTTACCCCACTAGTAGAAGTGAGATCATGAGACGCCATTATTCCCGGTTGTTAAGCCGATTTAGAATAACCTCGCTCTGATACCACTTGTTGGATCGGTAGGCGCCCTTAGAGGGGGGAGGGGGGTGAATAAGGGTTTTAAAAACTTTTGATATATTTTGAATATTTTAGAAAAAGCTTTGATTATTAAACTAGAGAAGATCAAGACAAATCAAGTGAAGTAAAAGTAAAGACATGATTTTATTAACTTGAGAAGCATGATTACAAAACTTGATCTCTTATCGAAGCTAGAAATCAAAGCTAATAGAAAGACTCTTTTTGTTTTCTATACCGACTCGTATCCCCACGAACCGGTTGGCTTTAGCCGATCCTTCCCCGGATACGGCCTCAAGCCGCTCTAGCCAACCCTTCCCCGGATATGGCCTCGAGCACCCCCTAGACCTACACCCGAGACCTAGTCCCCAACACGAGGCGAATTTCAGCCCTAAGTCCTACCCAGACCTAGTCGCCAACACGAGGCGAATTCACTAACCGTTTACAAGAAAAGATGTGAATAAAAAGACAATAATGTAAAACTCCCTCTATGTGGATCTCTTGGAGAAGTAGACGAAGACGCAGAGTATGATCGTAGTCGATGCGGTCTTTCATCACGATGATGACGCGTGTTGAAATCTTCTCCACGGATCTCCTTTAGTTTGTTTGGATTTGTGGGAGTATCTCTCTGAAACTTCCTCTCTATGCTGTGGCACGAAGCTCTAGAATTCTGGATCTCTAGAGGCTGAGGAAGTCGGAGCCAAGATGTCATTTTTATAGACTTAGCGCTAGCGCCTGCGCTATCGCTACCGCCGACGCTATCCCGGTTTAGGAAATATTCTCCGCGTGAGAATCCTTCATTTTAAGTAAGCCGACCGCCTTCCTCTATTGCTTTGTGCTATCGCCGGTGCTATCAGCTACCGCCGGCGCTATCCCAAATTAGGACATGTTTTGCGCGGCAGAATCTTCAATCCGAGGAAACAATTCCTCCTTGCCAACTGTGTGCGTCGCTACCCGCCTGCGCTATCGGCTACCACCAGGCATTATCTCCTTCAATATATGCTCTCGGAATTGCACTATCATTGCTAGCGCCAGGCGCTAAGTGCTACCGCTGGCGCTAGTGGGAGTACAGTCTTCTGTTTTCATTCGTCGGAATTCGTCGGGAGTTCTTGAGAACATTCGCCGAATTGACTTAGCCGCACAATTTCCTTCACAAGTCTGCCTTTTTGACTTCTGTCTGCGTTCGTCGATATTCATCAGGAGTTCACGAGAACATTCGATGAATAGACTTAGCCGCTAGCAGTTCGTCGAACGACACCTAGCGCCTGCGCTAGTGCTATCGCCAGCGCTAGTGGAAAATTTGGATTTGATGGCTCAACTTTGGGGGCAACCTTCTTATGTAATCCTTGAGTCATGTGGACTTTGTTATCCTGCACACTTAAACACACAAGATCAAATACACATAGGATTTGTTATTCTCAAACCTAGGAGATGCAGAAGACCATGTTCCAACATCTACCTCAGAATCCATTATGCGTGTCCAACAAAATGATCTTATGGACTTCTGGACACCACAACTATATTTGTGTTCCAATATGGAATGTCATGGTTACTGTTCTTCTAAGGTTAAATGGAAATCATCAAGTTTGGAAGGAAAATAATTAACAGAAGAAAAGTCAAACTGAGTCAGATTGTGTTATCAGATTTGGAACAACACGCTCTTCTAAGGTAAGAAACACAAATCCAGGTAAAGTTATTAACATCAGATTTGGAATGAAACAACTTACCTGATTCATGCTCAGCAACCAAGAGCATCAATGGAGCATAACATGCTCGCTTTGACAAAGGAAATCAGAAAAAATCAAAACATTAACTTGGACTAGACTGATCTAAATCATCTTTAGTCTCATTTCCCTCACTGTTTTGATTAGTCGATCTTTGGGCATTCCTTTCGTCAATGGATAAGCTAGGTTATCCTTCGATCGCACATCGATCAAAGTGATAATTCCTTGTTCTTTGAGATAATTCAGCAAAGCATGTCTCAGTCGCACATGTCTCCTCTTAATATTATAGAGAGCATTCTTAATAACTTGAACTGTTTCTTGATTATCACAATACAAGCTCCAAGAATTGTGAAAGTAGAGGTTAGATCTTAAGTTACTCTAGAGGGGGGGGGGGGGGGGGGGGGGGGGGGGGGTGAATAGAGTATTAAAACTTTTTATTAGTTTTTAAAACGGAATTAAATTACTGATGTATATATATGTGTAATGAAAAGTGTGATATATAATTTGAATAAAGAAAAGCACACAACACTGAAACAATACAGAAAATCACAAGCACAGAATGTAACATCCCGACTTTTATTGGGCCACTAGACCCTAGTGAGCCCAATAAAAGTAGGCGCGAGCAGTAGGAAACTACCATTTTAAGTAATGTTGCGTGCCACAACTAAATCATTGGGGTACGGTGACCAAACAAACCCCGATTGAACTTCCGTCAGTCCCGTTAGACTTGTATGGACGATACGAGCGCAACGGAATTCGTTGCACTTCGATCCGAGGTCGTTTGGAGAAAACAACCATTTCGGGTGTCGTAGCGCGCCACTACCTCATTATTATGAATAGTGACCATACGAACCCCGATTGGACTTCCGTCAGTTCCGTTAGACTCGTATGGACAATACGAGCGCAACGGAATTCATTGCACTTCGATCCGAGGTCGTTTGGAGAAAATGACCATTTCGGGTGTCGTAGCGTGCCACTACCTCATTATTATGAATGGTGACCGTACGAGCCCAGAATTAACTTCTGTCAGTTCTGGTAAACTCGTACGAACAATACGAGCGCAACAGAATTCGTTGGGCCTCGATTCAAGGTCGTATGGAGAGTATGTCATTTTAGTACTATGCAGATCGCCTCAGTGCAACGCACGAGATATAAAGCACACGAACCCGGCATCGGCCCCGGCAACTCTTATTGGACCCTGGGGGCCAAGGAGGACCCCGCCCTAAGTTGACTTGGTCAACCCCCCCCCCCCCCCCCCCCCCCCAAAAAAAAAAAATCGAATTTGCTAAAGAAAAAAGGGGAGGGGGGGAGAGAGAAAGCCCCCCCAAGGGAGGGGGCTGCCCATGAATGGGCAGCCCTATTTGGGCAAAGGGGCAAGAGAGAGAGAAGAGAGGGGAGGGGGAGAAAATATCTCCCCCTCCCTTATCCCCACGTGGGGGAAAAGGAGGAGAGGGAAAGGGGGGGGGAGAGCTTCCCCCCTTCCTATAAAAGGAAGGGGCAGCCCCTCTCAAACCCCTACCCCACTCACTCTCCCTCTCAGCCTCTCCCTGCCGACTAACCCAGCCACCCTCTCGCCGGAGCCAACCCAGCCGAGCCACCTCCTCCTCCTTCCTCATGGCCGGCCACCGCCCCTCCACCTCTCGAGCCCCACCTCACCTCCAGGTAGAATCGCCCCCTCCTCCTTATCTCCTGGAGGCAAGCCGCCCCCTTCCCGTCGCCGGAGCGCAACCAGCGCCACCCCGAGCTTGCTCGGGTGGCGGCGCTGGCCATGGATGCCAACCCCCCCCCCCCAGCGCCGGTGGTGGCATTGGGGGAGCAGGTCCCCACTCGGGGACCTCGGCGCCGACGAAGGGGAGGCGGTCGGGCCGCCGGAGGACGCAGCCCCGGCGGCGCCCGAGTCCTCCTCCCCCTCCTCTTTTTCCTGTAAGGAGAACCCCGCCAACCCCGGCGGCGGCCGGCGGCTCCAGGCCGCCGGACCCCCGTCGGAAGTCTGCCCCCTCCCCGGCGCCCCGACCTGGGGTGGCAGGGAGGGCTCTCCCCGAGGAGGCGGCGGCGCGGCCAGCTTACATGGCCCATGCAAGCTGTGCCGCGCCTCCCCGCCGCCTCCTGCCCTAATTTCCGGTGGGTTCCGGTGGCGCCAAGCCGCCGGACCACCACCGGAGTGGTCGCTGACCCCCGACGCACCGTCCGGGGGCGGTACCGGCCTCTCTCCCCTCGGGGGCGGCGGCGTGGCGGCATGCATGGTGCATGCAGGCCTCCGCCTCCCGCCCCCTTTTCGCTCTAATTCCGGCGGTGGCCGGCGTCGCCAGGCCGCCGGACCACCACCGGAATGGTCGCCGACCCACGACGCACCGACCGGGGGCGGTGCCAGCCCCAGCCGGCCGCTTCCCGGCGGCGGCAGCGGCCGCCTCCCGAGAATAATCGGGAGCCGCACGATTTTCCCCCAGGAAAATCGTGCGGCCCCTGTTTTCTTAACTCCCGCCATTCCCCCCCCCCCCCCCCCCCCCCCCCCCCCCCCCCCGCCTCAGCATATGTGCCCCCCCGCAGCGGATCCACCGCGGATCCGCTGCGGGGGCCGCGGGAAGGCGCAGGGTGCAAGACCCCTGCGCCCCCTCCCTTTCCCTAATCGCACCCAAACCCCCCTTCCTTTTTCCTAACCGCACCCCAATCTCCCTTTCCCCTTCCCCATTTTTTGAGAAAAAATGGGGCAGATTGGGAAGAAGTTTTCTAAATGAAAAATGTGCCCCACCCTAAGGGGCACCTGCTGAAATTTTTTGGGATTTTTAGGAGGAATTTTACTATTTTTAAAACCCTTTATAGGGTTTATTTTAAGAAAATAAACGTCCAAATAAGTTTGCAAAAATCACCAAAAATTAGGGGCTCTAATTAAAGGTGTTTTACAACTACTATTAAAATTGGGAGATGTGGTTTCTTATTTTGGTCCTCCAAAAACTTTTACAAGCGAAAATAAACGCCCCAAAAGAGCGAAATTCATCAAAATGAATCGGCGTCCCCTCGACGCATAATTTTTAAATGCCTATTAAAAATTATGCATATCTATCCAAGGAATCGACTATGCTCGGAATATCGACGCGAAAATCGGAACGAAATCGCGGCGCGGCGCCGAAATTTAACCCCGCCGCGACAATAATAAAAGAACGGAGTCGACGATTGAAGCTTCCTCTTATGGAGTGATTGGACTACTGACCCTTTCTTTTATGCTTTTACTGCCTTCCGTACTTTCCGTTAAATCCAGTCTCGCACTGGTCCCCCCGCAATTACGTTCTGTACTTTCCTTTAAATCCAGTCTCGCACTAGTCCCCCGCATTTACGTTCTGTACTTTCCTTTAAATCCAGTCTCGCACTGGTCCCCCGCATTTATGTTCTGTACTTTCCTTTAAATCCAGTCTCGCACTGGTCCCCCGCATTTACGTTCTATACTTTCCTTTAAATCCAGTCTCGCACTGGTCCCCCACTCTTACTTTCTGTACTTTCATTTAAATCCAGTCTCGCACTGGTCCTGTCATTATGGTCTCTGCTTTCGGCCTACTTTTCTGCTTATTATCATGGCCTCTGCTTTCGGCCTACTTTTCTGCTTAATATGGCCTTTGCTTTTGGCCTACTTTTCTGCTTAATATGGCCTTTGCTTTCGGCCTACTTTTCTGCTTAACATGGCCTTTGCTTTCGGCCTAATTTCCTTCTTGATATTATGGCCTCTGCTTTCGGCCTATTTTGCTGCTATACTTATTCGTACTGGGGTACTAATTGCAGCCCTGCACAGGCAATCGGTGCTTATCGTCCCTTCTGCGAGGCCTTAGTTGGGGAAAAACTCGGAGTTGAGTTCCTCCTCCCAGGTTAGCCCCAAGCAAGGAGCCCTCATACCGCTAATCCTCCCGGTCAGAGGTCGTGTGACCGGTCGAGTAGAATTGCCACGTAACTTATGTGCTTGTCTTTATATAAAGCGGGTGAAGATTGTTTGGGAGTGGCGGGTTGGTCACGCTCGCAGACCGTTCGTACCGGTGCGGGTGGGTTGACGACTCATGGCGACAGGGAGATGTGCACAACGAGTTATCACCCTCCGAGCCTGCAGTTTTACCTCCTCTGTTCGGCCTAAAAATCGGCTCGTCGGATGTCGCTCACATCCAGTTGGTACACCAAGTTGTACAGGTGGGCCTGAATGATACGGTACGACTACATTCAGAAGTGGCAAGACTGGCCACTGTCACCGACGGCCACATCGGTGAGGCCCGCGGGGTTAGCTCCCCTGCTTGAAATAAAGCGGTCTAAACTGTGTCGACACAGGGCCTTTTGTGTGCGTATAGGTTTGAATACCTGGGTGTGCGTGTCTGCGCGTTATAGTGTTGTGTACTTACTATACGGCGCGCTTTCGAGCTTTAGGGAGGGAAGCCCTATATATATACGGAGATATATATGTTTACCTGCTACTAACCCTCTACCTTTCTTCGGCTATTTCATTTCTGTCCTTTAGCCGCCCCCTAGATATGGATCCGAGGAGGGGATGTATTTTCTACTTAGCTCTGTGACTAATGGTTATTTCTTATAACCTATCACAGGAGATGGGACAGCAAGGAGCCCCCACACTGCAGGATGAGTTACGAGCCTTGGAGATGGCCCGTTCAATTACCCCAGCCTCGCCCCCTATATTCAGAGACGTGAGTTCGAGAGTATAAGGACTAGCCTAGAGCTCCCTTTTGTTTTAGACTATGTAGCCCTCGAGGCAATGTTTTGTAAAACGATTGGCCCCGGCCATATTTAAATATGTAATATAATTCGCATGCTTAGCTTTTCCTATTTCGATTGCTTCCGCTGTGCGTTCTGATGTGTTGTGATGATTCTTGTGCCTGACAAAGAGACCGCTCAGCGCTTGAGAGGGTGGGACGTTGCCACCCGGAAAGCGCTGGGTTGTCCTCTTTGGACAGTAAGATCCCCCCTCCCTGAACCCGGTTCAGTCTGGGGAGGGGGGGGGGGGGGGGGGGTCTTACAAATGGATCAGAGCCACCACGATCCGACCACATGGGGCAGTCTTTCGATCCTCCCTTCCCTCAGTTCCGTTTCTTGGTTCGGGACGAACCACACAGCGGAAGCCTGGTGGACCCTTTAGGTTTAAGGTTAAGGATTCGAGACTGCACGGTAGTACACCCACACGCTTTCCGCTTCCTTTTCTTTCAGTCCTGCAAAATTCCCTTATTTTTGCAAGTTCTGATACCCGTTTGTTACTTCTCCAGATACCGGAGTCGAGTAACTGAAGGTCCTCCTCTCAGGACCAGTACCACCCTACCACTCCACCACTAGCCCCGGCCGCTCCAGCCACAGTTCCGTTCGGAGAGACAGAGCTCGGACAGACCCTGGTAGCCCTGTTATCCGCCTTCCAGACAGCCACCTTACAGCCACCACAGCAGGCCACCGTACCCACCGATCTGCTGACGACATTCCGGGGGCTAAGGCCCCCCACCTTCCGAGGTACCGAGTCAGCCATCCAGGCCGAGGAGTGGGTGGAGAGGGTAGAGGAGCTTCTAGTAGGGATGATGTGCCCCGCAGTAGCCGCAGTGTCCCAGGTGGTGACCATGCTGGAGGGCTATGCCCGGGACTGGTGGAGGGCCGCTAACCGCTCTACCTTCAGAGGACGACCACTCAGCACGATCTTCTGGGGGGAGTTCTTAGAGGCCTTCTTAGAGCATTTCATTTCGGATGCAGACCGGATGGCACTCCAGGAGCGGTTCCTGCAAATCAGGCATGCAGATAGGACGGTTCCAGACTACCAGAGAGAGTTTATCCACCTGGCCCGCTTCGCCGGGACCTTAGCAGGTACGGATAAGGACAGGGCGGCCAGATTTTACCGGGGATTACGAGACGACCTCCGTCAGGCCCTGATCATGATTTCCCAGGCATCCTTCCACACGATCGCCTCACATGCCACCGCTCTAGAGATGGACCAGCGGATGGTAGCCCAGCAGCGGAGGGGACACATAGGTGTTCCCCGGACTCAGGGCTGAGAGAGAGAGGAGTAGGTCCTCGCAGGCAGGGCTGAGACGGGAGACAGCGTCAGCGTCACCAGCCATATAGGCAGGCACCCCAGCCCCGACCAGCACCCCAGCCCCCGACCAGCACCCCCAGCCCCAGCACCTCAGGTCGTCCCAGCTGCACGACGAGATGTTCCCTTCGCAGGGAACTGCTACCTATGCCAGCAGCCTGGGCATATACGAGCCTTCTGCCCACAGGCTACCGGGAGACCCGGTTTAGGAGCAGTACAGAGACCGGCGGAGAGAGGACGAGGTGGACGCAGAGGACGTCCCGCAGGCAGGAGGGAGCCGGCTAGGCAGGGCAGAGCAGCACCGCCCGAGGCATACGCGTTGGATCTTCAGCACGGTCCTGCTCCTAACGTAGTGATAGGTATCTACTTCCGGTAGTACGATATCCTAGGAGATGTTATAGCTTTATATATTAGGACTTTTGTATATGTCATCCCTACTCCTGTATATTTGTGAAAAGCTTATGATCATGATATATATATGGTATCAGGTTTACTTTTGGTAGAAGGCCATCCCGCTAAAACACTGTTCGATACCGGCGCCACACATTCTTTCGTTGCACAAAACTTCATCGCTGACAAGGAGAACACGGTGCGATCATCCGGGATGTCAATCCGTACGACTCCCGGATGGATCAGATATGACTTCCACCGAAAAGTGTTCCTTCCAGGCAATGCTAGGAGGCATAGAATTCAAAGTCAACGCAACCGTTTTGGCAATAAGCGGATTCGACATCATTCTGGGGATGGATTGGTTGGCCGAGCACAGCGCCCAAATCAATTATTCAACTCGAGAAATCCGCCTCCAGAATCCGAATGGGCAATTTATCACGCTAGCAGGTATACCCTCTGTCACCCGCATTATCTTAACATCTGCACAAACCGTCAAGGCAGTTCGACGGAAGGACGAGGTGTACCTAATCTACTTTGAGATGGAAGACACGACACAAGTACTCGCTAAAGTGCCTGTAATCAGGGACTTCCCATATATCTTCCCAGAGTCCCTTCCCGGGTTGCCCCCGCAACGGGAAGTGGACTTCCGAATCGAACTTACTCAAGGAGCCCGACCAGTATCCCGAGCACCGTACCGGATGGCCCCGAGGGAACTGGCCGAGCTCAAGATTCAACTACAAGAGTTAGTCGACGTAGGATTCGTACGTCTTAGTACTTCGCCCTGGGGAGCCCTAATACTGTTTGTTAAAAAGAAGGATGGATCTCTGCGTCTCTGCATTGACTACAGAGAATTGAATAAACTCACTGTCCGGAATACCTATCCCCTACCCCGGATAGATGAATTGTTCGATCAGCTGCAAGGCGCGTCCGTCTTTTCCAAGATGGATTTAAGATCCGGCTACTATCAACTCAGAGTGTGAGAAGAGGACATTCCCAAGACCGCCTTCAACTCCCGCTACGGACTGTAGGAGTTCATGGTAATGCCATTTGGGTTAACCAATGCCCCGTCCGCCTTCATGGCTTTAATGAATACTGTATTTAAACCCTTCCTGGATCATTTCGTAATAGTCTTCATAGATGATATCCTCATCTACTCGAAGAACAAAACCGATCACTCCAGGCATCTCCAAATGGTTCTGCTTAAGCTAAGAGAACACTCGCTGTTCGCCAAGTTTAGCAAATGCGAGTTCTGGATGGAAGAAGTCGGTTTTCTGGGACACACAGTTAACAAGAACGGGGTAGCAGTGGATCAAGCCAAAGTACAAGTGGTACGAGATTGGCCGCCACTTAAGAAAGTGGCAGACATCCGAAGTTTCCTTGGCCTCGCCGGCTACTACCGTAAGTTCGTCGAAGGATTCTCCAAGATTGCGTTACCGCTTACCTCCCTCACCAAAAAGGATGTGACATTCCATTGGTCTCCCGAGTGCGAAGCAGCGTTCATCGAACTGAAGAACCGGCTGATATCGGCCCCGATCCTAACTCTCCCCTCAGGAACCGAGGGCTTCCAGATCTATGCTGATGCCTCTCTGAAAGCATTGGGAGCCGTGCTTATGCAACATGGCAAGGTAGTTGCTTACGCCTCACGTCAGCTCAAGCCGCACGAACTAAACTACGCCACCCATGATCTAGAACTGGGGGCGGTAGTTTTCGCATTAAAGGTTTGGAGACACTACCTCTACGGGGTACGATGCGAGATTTTCTCCGATCATAAGAGCCTCAAGTATGTCTTCACCCAGAAGGAGCTGAACCTCCGACAATGCCGGTGGTTAGAATTTCTCTGCGATTACGACTTCGCCCTTCAGTACCACCCCGACAAGGCTAATAAGGTTGCAGACGCCCTGAGTCGGCAGCCTCCAAGGACCAGGAGTTGGTTAGAAATGGTACCAGAGGAATTAGTCGAATCTTTGGCAGAACTGGAAATTATCATCATCACCCGTAGGAATCCGATGGAATACCGGGCCCAGCTCTACTAGATGGAGATTCAGTGCGACATCAGGGACAGGATAAGAGAAGCCCAGAAGATCGACGTGGAAGCAGCCCCGATTATTCAGGCCTTGCAATATAGTGCACAGGAGGACTATAATTTGTATGACGACATCCTGCAGTTCAGACACCGCATATTTATCCCCGCAGCAGAGGGAATTCGGGAAGAGATCCTTCGCGAAGCACACCAGACAAGGTACTCAATACACCAAGGGGTAGTGAAGATGTATACAGACCTACGAAGGACTTTATACTGGCCAGGAATGAAGAGGGACGTCACCAACTATGTTGCGCACTGCCAGACCTGTCAACTGGTCAAGGCAGAGTGTCGAAGCCCAGAGGGCCTACTACAACCCCTGCCCATACTAGAATGGAAGTTCGAGGATATTTCCATGGACTTTATCCATGGCTTACCCCGATCTCGTGCAGGTAACGACTCCATATGGGTCGTAGTAGACCGCCTTACCAAGGTAGCCCGATTCATCCCGAACCGGCAAGGCGACAGTGTCGACATATTAGCCCGACTATTTATTGAGCAGGTAGTCCGATTTCATGGAATACCCAAATCAATCGTCTCGGACCGCGACGGGCGCTTCACATCGAAGGAGTGGAGAAGAGTGCAAGCTTATCTAGGAACCAGATTGGCATTTAGCACCGCCTTCCACCCCCAGACCGATGGGCAGACGGAAAGAACGAACCGGACGATGGAAGATCTTCTCCGATTATGCATAATGGAACACAACGAGCCATGGGAGCAGTTACTACCTCTGGTGGAATTTTCATATAACAACAGCTTCCAGGCAAGCATCAAGATGACACCTTACGAAGCCCTCTACGGAAGACGCTGTCGGACCCCACTATCTTGGGCACAGGATGAGGACCCCGAAGCCTTAGGGGTCACCTACATAGACGATACCACTGCCGCAATAAGGTTAATCCGGGAACGTATGCTAGAAGCGCAGAGCCGGCATGCCAAATATTATGATGCGCGTCATCGGATGGTGGAATTCAACGTGGGAGATATGGTTTTCTTGAAAATTAAGCCGATGCATGGGATATCGCGAATAAAGAAGCAGAAAAAAGCTGGACCCCCGCTATTTAGGCCCATATCAAGTCCTCGAAAGAGTTGGCCCGATGGCTTATAGGTTAGCTCTGCCAGCCGAGCTGGGAAACCTCCACGACGTGTTTTACGTCTCCTCTCTGAGACGCGTACTCCGCCAACCCGAGCAACATCTCCCCGTGTCACCGACATCAGTACAATCCGACCGATCCGTCCAACTCGAACCAGTGAAGATAGTGGACTCCAAGATCAAAGAACTGCGAAACAAAACCATCACGATGGTCAAGATCTTGTGGTCAAACTGTGGACGCGAAGAGTTTACTTGGGAACCAGAGACGCTCGTTCGAGAAAAATACCCGACACTCTTTCCCCCGGGTATATCCTTTAAACCCCTACTTTAGCCAATTTTCGGGGACGAAAATCTCTTTATTTTTATTGGATTGTAACATCCCTACTTTTATTGGGCCACTAGACCCTAGTGAGCCCAATAAAAGTAGGCCCGAGCAGTAGAAAACTACCATTTTAAGTAATGTTGCGTGCCGCAACTAAATCATTGGGGTACAGTGACCAAACAAACCCCGATTGAACTTCCGTCAGTCCCGTTAGACTCGTATGGACAATACGAGCGCAACGGAATTCTTTGCACTTCGATCCGAGGTCGTTTGGAGAAAACGACCATTTCGGGTGTCGTAGCGCGCCACTACCTCATTATTATGAATAGTGACCATACGAACCCCGATTGGACTTCCGTCAGTTCTGTTAGACTCGTATGGACAATACGAGCGCAACGGAATTCGTTGCACTTTGATCCGAGGTCGTTTGGAGAAAACGACCATTTTGGGTGTCGTAGCGCGCCACTACCTCATTATTATGAATGGTGACCGTACGAGCCCCAAATTAACTTCTGTCAGTTCTGGTAAACTTGTACGAACAATACGAGCGCAACAGAATTCGTTGGGCCTCGATTCAAGGTCTTATGGAGAGTATGCCATTTTAGTACTATGCAGATCGCCTCAGTGCAACGCACGAGATATAAAGCACACGAACCCGACATCAGCCCCGGCAACTCTTATTGGACCCCATGGGCCAAGGAGGACCCCGCCCTAAGTTGACTTGGTCAACCCCCCCCCCCCCCCCCCCCCCAAAAAAAAAAAAAATTGAATTTGCTAAAGAAAAAAGGGGGGAGAGAGAAAGCCCCCCCAAGGGAGGGGACTGCCCATGAATGGGCAGCCCTATTTGGGCAAAGGGGGCAAGAGAGAGAGAGAGAAGAGAGGGGAGGGGGAGAAAATATCTCCCCCTCCCTTATCCCCACGTGGGGGAAAAGGAGGAGAGGGAAGGGGGGGAGGAGAGCTTCCCCCCTTCCTATAAAAGGAAGGGGCAGCCCCTCTCAAACCCCTACCCCACTCACTCTCCCTCTCAGCCTCTCCCTGCCGACTAACCCAGCCACCCTCTCGCCGGAGCCAACCCAGCCGAGCCACCTCCTCCTCCTTCCTCATGGCCGACCACCGCCCCTCCACCTCTCGAGCCCCACCTCACCTCCAGGTAGAATCGCCCCCCTCCTCCTTCTTATCTCCTGGAGGAAAGCCGCCCCCTTCCCGTCGCCGGAGCGCAACCAGCGCCACCCCGAGCTTGCTCAGGTGGCGGCGCTGGCCGTGGAAGCCAACCCCCCCCCCCCCCCCCCCCCCCCCCCCCCCAGCACCGGTGGTGGCACTGGGGGAGCAGGTCCCCACTCGGGGACCTCGGCGCCGACGAAGGGGAGGCGGCCGGTCCGCCGGAGGACGCAGCCCCGGCGGCGCCCGAGTCCTCCTCCCCCTCCTCTTTTTCCTGTAAGGAGAACCCCGCCAACCCCGGCGGCGGCCGGCGGCTCCAGGCCGCCGGACCCCCGCCAGAAGTCTGCCCCCTCCCCGGCGCCCCAACCTGGGGTGGCAGGGAGGGCTCTCCCCGAGGAGGCGGCGGTGCGGCCAGCTTGCATGGCCCATGCAAGCTGTGTCGCGCCTCCCCGCCGCCTCCTGCCCTAATTTCCGGTGGGGTCCGGCGGCGCCAAGCCACCGGACCACCACCGGAGTGTTCGCCGACCCCCGGCGCATCGTCCGGGGGCAGCACCGGCCCCTCTCCCCTCGGGGGCGGCAGCGCGGCGGCATGCATGGTGCATGCAGGCCTCCGCCTCCCGCCTCCCGCCCCCTTTTCGCTCTAATTCCGGCGATGGCCGGCGGCGCCAGGACGCCGAACACCACCGGAATGGTCGCCAACCCCCGGCGCACCGACCGGGGGCGGTGCCAGCCCCAGCCGGCCGCTGCCCGGCGGCGGCAGCGGCCGCTTCCCGATAATAATCGGGAGCCGCACGATTTTCCCCCAGGAAAATCGTGCGGCCCCTGTTTTCTTAACTCCCGCCATTCCCCCCCCCCCCCCCCCCCCCCCCCCCCCCCCCCCCCCCCCCCCCCCCCCCCCCCGCAGCGGATCCGCTGCCGGGGCCGCGGGAAGGCGCAGGGTGCAAGACCCCTGCGCCCCCTCCCTTTCCCTAATCGCACCCCAACCCCCCTTCCTTTTTCCTAACCGCACCCCAATCTCCCTTTCCCCTTCCCCATTTTTTTGAGAAAAAATGGGGAAGATTGGGAAGAAGTTTTCTTAAATGAAAAATGTGCCCTAACCTAAGGGGCACCTGCTGAAATTTTTTGGGATTTTTAGGAGGAATTTTACTATTTTTAAAACCCTTTATAGTGTTTATTTTGAGAAAATAAACGTCCAAATAAGTTCGCAAAAATCACCAAAAATTAGGGGCTCTAATTAAAGGTGTTTTACAACTACTATTAAAATTGAGAGGTGTGGTTTCTTATTTTGGTCCTCCAAAAGCTTTTACAAGCGAAAATAAACGCCCAAAAAGAGTGAATTCATTAAAATGAATCGGCGTCCCCTCGACGCATATTTTTTAAATGCATATTAAAAATTATGCGTATCTATCCAAGGAATCGACTAAGCTCGGAATATCGACGCGAAAATCGGAATGAAATCTCGGCGCGGCGCCGAAATTTAACCCCGCCGTGACAATAATAAAAGAACGGAGTCGACGATTGAAGCCTCCTCTTATGGAGTGATTGGACTACTGACCCTTTCTTTTATGCTTTTACTGCCTTCCGTACTTTCCGTTAAATCCAGTCTCGCACTGGTCCCCCCGCATTTATGTTCTGTACTTTCCTTTAAATCCAGTCTCGCACTGGTCCCCCGCATTTACGTTCTGTACTTTCCTTTAAATCCAGTCTCGCACTGGTCCCCCACATTTACGTTCTGTACTTTCTTTTAAATCCAGTCTCACACTGGTCCCCCGCATTTACGTTCTGTACTTTCCTTTAAATCCAGGCTCGCACTGGTCCCCCACTCTTACTTTCTGTACTTTCATTTAAAGCCAGTCTCGCACTGGTTCTGTCATTATGGCCTCTGCTTTCGGCCTACTTTTCTGCTTATTACCATGGCCTCTGCTTTCGGCCTACTTTTCTGCTTAATATGGCCTTTGCTTTCGGCCTACTTTTCTACTTAATATGGCCTTAGCTTTCGGCCTACTTTTCTGCTTAACATGGCCTTTGCCTTTGGCATAATTTCCTTCTTGATATTATGGCCTCTGCTTTCGGCCTATTTTGCTGCTATACTTATTCGTATTGGGGTACTAACTGCAGCCCTGCACAGGCAATCAGTGCTTATCCTCCCCCCTGCGAGGCCTTAGTTGGGGAAAAACTCAGAGTTGAGTTCCTCCTCCTAGGTTAGCCCCAAGTAAGGAGCCCTCATACCGCTAATCCTCCCGGTCAGAGGTCGTGTGACCGGTCGAGTAGAATTGCCATGTAACTTATGTGCTTGTCTTTATATAAAGCGGGTGAAGATTGTTTGGGAGTGGCGGGTTGGTCATGCTCGCAGACCGTTCGTACCGGTGCGGGTGGGTTGACGACTCATGGCGACAGGGAGATGTGCACAACGGGTTATCACCCTCCGAGCCTGCAGTTTTACCTCCTCTAGTCGGCCTACAAATCAGCTCGTCGGATGGCGCTCACATCCAATTGGTACACCAAGTTGTACAGGAGGGCCTGAATGATACGGTACGACTACATTCAGAAGTGGCAAGACTGGCCACTGTCACCGACGGCCACATCGGTGAGGCCCGCGGGGTTAGCTCCCCTGCTTGAAATAAAGCGGTCTAAACTGTGTCGACACAGGGCCTTTTGTGTGCGTACAGTTTGAATACCTGGGTGTGCGTGTCTGCGCGTTATAGTGTTGTGTACTTACTATATGGCGCGCTTTCGAGCTTTAGGGAGGGAAGCCCTATATATATATACGGAGATATATATGTTTACCTGCTACTAACCCTCTACCTTGCTTCGGCTATTTCATTTCTGTCCTTTAGCCGCCCCCTGGATATGGATCCGGGGAGGGGATGTATTTTCTACTTAGCTCTGTGACTAACGGTTATTTCTTATAACCAATCACAGGAGATGGGACAGCAAGGATTCCCCGCACTGCAGGATGAGTTACGAGCCTTGGAGATGGCCCGTTCAATTACCCCAGCCTCGCCCCCTATCTTCAGAGACGTGAGTTCGAGAGTATAAGGACTAGCCTAGAGCTCCCTTTTGTTTTAGACTATGTAGCCCTCAAGGCAATGTTTTGTAAAACGATAGGCCCCAGCCATATTTAAATATGTAATATAATCCGTATGCTTAGCTTTTCCTATAGCGATTGCTTCCGCTGTGCATTCTGATGTGTTGTGATGATTCTTGTGCCTGACAAAGAGACCGCTCAGCGCTTGAGAGGGTGAGACGTCGCCACCCGGAAAGCACTGGGTTGTCCTCTTTGGGCAGTAAGATCCCCCCTCCCTGAACCCGGTTCAGTCTGGGGAGGGGGGGGGGGGGTCTTACACAGAAGACACAAGGAATTTATAGTAGTTCCCTAATGAATCTGGGTACGTCTACTCTTCTACCACAGCTGGTAGGATATCCACTAGGAGTTTTTGATAAGGTGTCCACACACCACAGAGCTTTTGATAAGGTGCTCAAGACCAGGGGTTTTTGTTGGAACAACCCTATTACTGATTTGGGCTAGGATCACTATATGTTGATTAGGATCTGTATTGACCCCATTGTATAGTCTTAGGGTCAAGTTTTAGGCTGATTAGATTAGTCAGAACTTAGGAAAATTCAAGCTCAACCAACGGCGAGTGGTGTTCGACGAATGACCAGATTCGTTCGACAAATTATTTCTAGCAGACTGAAGAAATATAGACAGTTCCAGCACTCGACATTTTCTGAGCAGCGCTCGACAAATGGCTAGCAGCGCTCGATGAATTCTAGCCAGCGCTTGACAAATGGACAGCGACGCTCGACGAATTCTAGCCAGCGCTCGACAATTTCCTTTCTGAAGCTCATATTAATATTCTCAATTGGATATCAATTCTCTGAACACAAATCTGCAGTATAACGAATATATTTATTTCTTCTTGGACGTATTCAGTCAGCCATGTAAGGATATCTTTCTTATTTATTATATCTTTATATTCTCTCTACTCCAAGAAAAAGAATAGCCGTTGACATTTAATGCCAAGTCATCTTTCTCGACAAAAGGAATTGAAAGGACCCGCCAAAGTCGTTTTTGGGTGGCTACCTAGTTCCAAGAAGGATTTAAGTCAGAAAAATATATTCCTTAAACATATAGAAGATTTGAATTTGAATATAGACAAGTTATCAGAGAAGAAAACAAGCAGAAAGAAAAACAGAGACACAGTCGATTTTTTTTTAACAGAGAACAGAGAAAAACTTGACCATCTCTCAGTCTCTCTGTTATCACAGAACAAGGAGAACAGAAGAAGGATTAGAGAAAGAAGAAGAAGAGAACATACTATTTCTTTCCAGTTTTCCTCTTCATCAAAGCAGCATTCTCATCATTCTGAGAACAAGATTCAATCTCTCAGATCTGCTGCAAGATAAAGTCTTTCAAAGAGCAACAACACTCTGAGGATTAATTTCTTCCAGATAATCTGCTACAAAGACTTCTGTTTGAGAAAGCTCTGTCCACAAAGCTGTCATCAACTCTCATCAGACAGGGGGAGCTTTCTGCTTCAACATCATTTGTCTTCTCTCAGATCATTGACAGAGAAGAACATTCTAAACCTTTTATATCATCTTGTACAGGGTTAATACTCCCTTCAAAAGTTTACCCAGTGGTGGCAAGACACCTTATCAAAAAATCCTTGTGTGGTTTTTAAGCACCTTATCAAAAGCTTATTGGTGTGTGGACACCTTATCAAAAATCCCTTGGTGCCTAGGCACCTTATCAACCCTCCTAGTGGATTCTTACCAAGGGTGGTAGAAGAGTAGACGTACCCAGATTTATTGGGGAAGTACTATAGTTCCTTGTGTCTTGTGTGCTTGCTTATTTCTGTGTGCTTGTGCTGTGTGCTTTTTTACTAATTCTGTCTTTATTTTTAACTCTCTCTGATTACACATATACTTAAACAGTATTTTAAATTTCGCTATAAAATTAATCAAAAAGTTTTAATACTCTATTCACCCCCCTAGAGTAATTTAAGATCTGCCTCCACTTTCAATTAGTATCAGAGGGGTGTTGATTCTTTACAGGCTAACACCTGAATCACAAAGATCAACCAGATCTTAATTTTTTTATTTAGTTTCCTTCTCTCTATTTTTATCTTATTTAAAACTCATGGCACAAAACAAGGAATATTCCAGCACAAGACCTCCTATGTGCAATCGCAATAAGTTTGCACTATGGAAAGCAAGGATTAGGCTCTATATGAACTCCATTGATGAAGAGATTTTTAATGTTATTCTAACAGGGCCTCCAGCACCTACAGCATCAGCTAGTACTGCAGCAACAACAGACAATACTGTTGTTCCACCTCCTGAGTGGACTGAAGCTCAGAAGAAGCAAAGAAATGCAGATGCAAAGGCCATGAACATTCTGGCCCTAACTATGTCAGATGACATATTCCAGAAGGTTGTTGAGTGCACCTCAACAAAAGAAATTTGGGAATCTCTCAACAACATGGTGGCAGGCTCAGCAGATGAAAGAAAAGATATAAGATCTCACCTGATCTCTCAATATGAGAACTTCAAGAAGGGAGAATCAGAAAATGTTGCTAATATGTACAATAGGCTCAGCCTCATAATAAATGAGCTGAAGTCTCTAGACAAAATGATCTCACTCACAGAGATTAATGACAAAATTCTTATGTGCTCCCCCAGCATATGGGACTCCAAAATCTGGCCAATCAAGGAAGCCAGAAGTCTCAATGAGATCACCACTGAAGCTTTGTTGGGCAAGCTCAAGTCTTATGAGTAGCTTATCAAAATTAGGGAAGCTGAAGAATCTACTTCATCTCCAACACCCAAGAAGGAAAGAAGCATAGCCTTCAAGGCTGCAGAAGATAAAGGAAAAGCTCCTGACAATGAGGAGTTTATGAATCTGTTTGCCAAAAGATTCTACAAGATGGCTAAGAAAGACATCAAGAAAAAGCTATCCAGGAGCCATGACAAGCCAAGGTATGACAAAAATCACTCTAGTGAAATTATATGTTTTGGTTGCAGGAAACCAGGACACATTGCTTCTGAATGTTCAGAAATTCAACACAAGAAGGACAAGAAGGAAAGAAGAAAAGAAAAGGAAGAAAAGAAGGGCTCCAGCAAATCTTCCTCCCACTCTCACAAAAAGAAGGGAAGAGGATTTGTAGCAACATCCTGGAGTGAAACAGAATCTGAATCAAAATCTTCATCTTGTTCTTCTGATGAAGAAGAAACAAAAGAAAACAGCCAATGCCTAATTGTTATTTATGACTCAGACAGTAAGTCACAATCAGCATCATCATCCAGCTCCAGTGATGATGAAGAAGAAAAAAGTTTTTGCATGATGGCAATCAATGCCTCAACCAACAATTCTGATGAAGAGAAATCAGAATCAGAAACAGAAGATGATATTGATCAGGTATTATCTAGCTTTGATTTTACTTCTATTGAATTCAAAGATGATTTCAAAATTCTTTGCCAAGACTTAATAAAATCTGAGAAAGAAGTAATCTCTCTCAGAAATAAGTTAGTTGAAATGAACAATATAAGTGAAGAGAATGCAAATCTTAAGAAAGATTTGGCTGCCTCCAGAGAACACACTACTCTTCTTTGAAGAATCCCTCAATGGGAGAAGTATCAAACTGATGGACATCACAAGCACTATCAATGCTAGACTTAACAATAGCAAACTGGGCTTGGGTGCTTCATCAAGTGATCCATCTCTGATTAAGAGAAACATCCTCTCCACACCCATAAAATTCATTTCTGCTAAAAGCAAAGAGGCTGCAGAAAGAAATAAAGACATTTCAAGCAAGTCTGTTAAGGATAAGAGAATTCAGAAGAATTCGTCGAACGAAGCTCGACAAAAAGATTCAAATCTGTCGAACGGGGCTCGATGAAAACTGAGAACAGATTTTCAGTATAGTTATAATATGAACGACGGTCGACGAATTTATTCAAATTCTTCGAACAAGCACTATACAGAAAACCCTAAGAATTCTAATCCTAAATATACTAAAAATCCTTTTACTGAGTGGACTATACCTCCAAGGAGATATCATCCACAAGGCTATAAGGATCAGCCTGAAATGTCATTTATCTCTGAATTTTGTGGTAACATAAGAGGACCCAAGGTAGTCTGGGTCAGAAACAACTAGTTTATGTTTATGTGGCTGCAGGTACACAGCTATCCAAGATTAAATCAAAAATGGTATTTGGACAGTGGCTGCTCAAAGCATATGACAGGGAATAAGGCCAACCTGAACAACTACAAGGCAAAGCTTGGACCCAAGGTGATCTTTGGATACTCCAACTGTGGACAAACCAAAGGCTATGGTTAAATTAAAGTTGGAACAATGACATTCAAGGAAGTAACCTATGTCAAGGGTCTGAAGCACAACCTCATCAGCATAAGTCAGTTATGTGATGAAGGTTATCAGGTAACATTTAATAAATCAGAATGCATTATTAAATCCTCTGATAATGTTATTGTTCTATCAGGTATTAGACAAGGAAATGTATATTTAGTAAATTTCAACTCATCCAAATCAGAAATTTGTTTATTTAATGAGCTAAGCAAATCTAGTGAATTATGGCATAAAAGATTAGGACATGTAAACCTTAGGACCATTACTAAACTAGCTAAGGATAATCTTGTTAGAGGCTTACCATCAGGATCATACAAGAAAGAAGGTCTTTGTAGGGCATGTCAATTAGGTGAGCAAACCAAAAATAGCTTTAAATCATTATCTAAAAGTGATTCACCTAGAATCTTATACTTGCTACAGATGGACCTTTTTGGACCTATAGCAATAAAGAGCTTAGGGGGGAAGTTTTATACTCTAGTTATTGTAGATGACTTCTCTAAATTCACTTGGGTGTTCTTCTTGAGAGAAAAGTCAGATAACTTTAAAGTTCTTACAGACTTTCTTAAGAGCATACAAATTGAGTACTCTACTGTAGTTGCATTGATCAGAAGTGATCATGGAACTGAGTTTGAGTCTCTTCTCACGCAAGAATTCTGTGAGATGGAAGGTATCAGGCATTGCTTCTCAGCTCCTAGAACTCCTCAACAAAATGGGGTAGTTGAAAGGAAAAATAGAACTCTAATTGAATCAGCAAGAACATTGCTTGCAGATGCTAACTTGCCCCTATATTTTTGGGCAGAGACTGTCAGCGCATCAAATTATGTTTTGAATAGAAGTTTGATACACAAACTTAAGGGTAAAACTCCCTATGAATTGCTTAAAGGGAAGAAACCTAAAGTTGATTATTTTAGAACTTTTGGATGTAGATGTTTTGTTCATAACAATGATAAGAAGTACCTTAAAAAATTTGAACCAAAATCTGAAGAAGGAATCTTCTTAGGATATTCAATAGTTAGCAAAGCATATAGGGTATTTAACAAATCCTCTCTTAAAATAGAAGAGTCTATGCATGCTTCCTTTGATGAAACTAACATGTTTTACAAGGAGAAGAACTCTTCTACCAAGAACACTTTGCAGGTACTAGCTCTATGTGAAGAGCTTAAAGGGTTAAATTTATAGACAGGAGATTCATTGCATCCATCACCTCAAACTCTTGAAGACAGTGAAGAAGAAGATCATCCAGATCTTGTTGATAACCTAAATCAAGTAACAGCAGAACATCCTCTACAGGATGTAACAACTGAACAAATTCCCAATGTGGATACTGCTGCTGAATCAACTCCAACTGTTGACCACATCACAGTTAGAGATCATCCAATTTCACAAGTGATTGGTGATATCACAGCAGGTGTTCAAACAAGGCATCAACTACACCAAAATCAGATGCATACTTGTTTCCTATCACAAGTTGAACCTCAAACCATAAAAGATGCAGAACAAGATCCAAATTGGATTCTTGCAATGCAAGAGGAACTCAACCAGTTTGAAAGAAATAAGGTTTGGGATTTGGTTCCAAGACCAAAAGGCCATCCAGTTATTGGCACCAATTGGGTCTTCAGGAACAAGCTTGATGATCAAGGCAATATTGTGAGAAACAAAGCAAGATTGGTAGCTCAAGGATATTCACAGGAAGAAGGCATAGATTATGATCAGACATTTGCCCCTGTTGCAAGGCTTGAAGCTATAAGGATTTTCTTGGCCTTTGCTGCATTCAAAAAGTTCAAGGTATATCAAATGGATGTGAAGAGTACTTTTCTCAATGGAGACATCAAAGAAGAAGTCTATGTGGAACAACCACCAGGTTTCATCTCTCCAACTCATTCCTCCTATGTATTTAAGCTTAATAAAGCTCTGTATGGTCTCAAACAAGCTCCCGGAGCATGGTAGAGACTTTAGCTAATTTTCTCTTGGAAAACAATTTATGTAGAGGCATAGTAGACAAAACATTATTTTACAAAGTACATAAAAATCAAACTCTACTAGTTCAAATATATGTAGATGACATTATCTTTGGATCTACTGATTCAAATTTGTGCAAAAGATTTTCCAATCTAATGCAATAAAGATTTGAAATGAGTAGTATGGGTGAATTATCATACTTCCTTGGTCTTCAAGTGAAGCAAACCTCATCAGGAATCTTCATCTCTCAGTCTAAGTATGCTAAGGAATTAGTGAAAAGATTTGGAATGTCTGATTCTTCTACTATGAAAACACCTATGTCCTCTAATGCTGTTATTAATACTGATGAATCAGGGAAACCTGTTGATCAGAAAATGTATAGGGCAATTGTTGGCTCTCTACTCTATTTAACAGCTAGTAGGCCAAATATAATGTTTGATACATGTATTTGTGCTAGGTTTCAAGTTAACCCTAATAATCCCATCTTACTTTTCTAAAAAGAATTTTAAGATATATAAAGGGTTGCCCTAATCTAGGACTTTGGTATCCAACATCATCTGAATTTGAATTAACTGGATTCTCAGATTCAGATTATGCTGGATGCAGGGTAGACAGGAAAAGCACATCGGGAACTTGTCAGTTTCTTGGTGATAGGCTTGTGTCTTGGTTTTGTAAGAAACAAACATCTGTGTCTACATCAACAACTGAAGCTGAATACATAGCTGCTGGCAGTTGCTGCTCACAAATATTGTGGATACAAAATCACCTCCTAGACTATGGTGTCAACTTAAATAGTTCAGTTATATTTTGTGACAACACTAGTGCAATATCTATAGCACAAAATCCAGTTCTCCACACTAGGAATAAACACATAGAAATTAGGCTCCACTTCCTTAGGGATAATGTGGATAAAAACAAAATTTGCCTACAATTCATTTCTACTGATTTGCAAAGAGCTGATATTTTCACCAAGCCCTTGGATGAAAAGAAGCACATCTTCCTTATAAATCAACTAGGAATGATAGATGGAGACTCAATCTGCTAAAAATTAAATATTTCTATTTATCCCACAAATTCGTCGAACGGAGAACGACGAATTTGAATCATTTGTCGAACGATGGTCGATAAAACCCCTCAACCATAGAATCAGTTAAGGCAATCTCATTTGTCGAACGATGGTCGACGAAAAAGATGTTCTCGTCGAACGCATTCAGACAAAGAAATAAAGCCTTTTCGACTTCTAATTTTATTAGGTTTTGACGAACATCGGTTTACGAATGCGCCCTCATTCTTCGACCCTTCTATATAAGCTTTATTTTATCTTATTCTAAGCTTGCGCCGACAGAAATCGTCTTTCCCTCCAGTTCCCCTCTGCACTTGATCTTCAATTTTCTTTGCAGGAACAATGGCAATTCCTCAGGCCTCTCTGCACGTAATGAAGTTTGACGCAGGTTTCGATATTGACATGGACTCGTTTGCACAGTCTGACCAAATCTTCAAAGATAGTCTTCAAATGCTGGAAGATCAACATCTAAGGAAGTTTCTAAGCACCGGGAAAAAGATAGCTGTTGCGTAGATTAAAGAATGGGTTTACACTGCAAAACCAGTCGATGAAAGCTTGTCTGGAACAATCTCAGGTCATCAAGTATCTCTCTCTCCCACCATTCTTTCTGAAATTTTTGGTTTTGAGAATGGTGAAGATGACTTAGACATAAGCTCAAATGAATTTGATGAAGCTTTAGTCAAAATGGGTCATTTGACTGGAAACCCTAACCACCTTCTGAAAAAGAACTTGTCTCAGGACTACAAGTTCTTAGCAGACATTGTTGAAAAAGTCTTGCTGGGCAAGACATCTGGGCATGACTATATCAATAGGCACCAATTTCTGTTGATGGTGGCCTTAATGGAGAAGAAGAAAATCAACTGGGGATCAATTCTTTTTGAATTGATTAAAAAGAAAAATTCTAAAGATAATGTAAGTTTTGGAAGAGTTATAGGGATTTTCCTGCAGGAAAGGCATCCAGACCTTTTGGTGTCACCAAAGGTGACCATAAATGCTAGCAAGAGGCTGACCTCAACACTCTTTGCTAAGTGGGATAGGGTAATTCCCAAGAAGAATACAGGAGCTGATGCCTCTAGGAAAAGGAAAACTTCTGAGGACACAAGGACTAACAAAGTCACTCCCTCTACCCTTCCAGAAGCTCCTTCCTCAGTTCCTTCTCCTTCTCATATCTCATTTCCACCTGCTCAATAGTCTCCTGCACATTCTCATTCTTCACCACCTCCTTCAACTGACATATCACCTATCAATGATATTCCACCTCTATCTCCAGAACCACTACCTACCACACCTCCATCTCCAATACATAATGAATATCAATCACCCACTCATTCCTCTAGTCCAATCCATCCAGACATTCCCACACATACTACCAACATCAGCAATATCTCTCCAATTCCTCCAATCTCATCTCCATCCACTTCACAACCATCCTCTACTCATCCACCAGATTATCAACCCCTCAACCTCTCCTCCATTGCTGATCAAGTTTTTGGTCATATCCTTCCTAAAATAAGCCAACTCCTGGATGCAAAATTTGCTCCAGTTCTTCATGCAATTTCTGCTCTATCTGCTAAGATAGCTTCTCTTCCTTCCTCTACTGCTATCCCTTCTTCTAGGGGCCTAGATTCAGGCTGTCCTGAAGCTAGGCAGGGGGAGATGTCCTATGAAGAAGCTCCAGAAACAGAAGCTACTCCAGAAGTTACAGTTTTTGATACAGATATGGTTGATTCACAAGTTATAGAAGAAATAAATAGTATATGCATTCATCCATCTTGTGACCTATATAGTTTATTATCAAAATTTGATGTCACATATACTTCAAGGGTATCACCAAAAGTGTACATAGAGGATTTATCAAAGGCTCTAATATGCCTTCCTCAGAAGACTCATTCTGATATCATACAAAATTACATCATTCAAATGAAGGATCCTTCTGCAGGATGTGAAGATGATCTTGCAGAATTCCTTGATGATACAGAAGATCACCCTACTCCACCAGATACAACAGTCTCACAAATTGTCTCCTCACCTCCAATTCCTGTATGGAATGAAGAACCAATGCCAAGCTTTGATGAAATTTGGAAAGAGGCAGATGCAGAATTTGACAAAGCTGAAGAAGAAAGATTAAAAGCTCGTGAAGCAATCAAAAGAATTGATGATTTATATGATAAGCAAATTTCTTCTTCTAACTCTGAAGATGGTGATGGTGATAACAGTGATTCTGATGATACATCATCAAGGAAAAGAAAGAAAAGAACAGCTAAGTCAAAGGCTGCTCCCAATCCTCCAAATCCAAAGAATGACATTCCTCTTTATATTTTGTATAATGTTCCTCTTGATGAGAACACTCCTCACTGGATGAAGCTCTCCAGAAATGAGAATAACAGGAGGAAGAAATTCAAGAAGACTGTCTACATCCCTAACAAACCTGTCAAACACAATCATCCTCCTCCTCCTCCAACAGCTGGTGCAGCAGAGTCAACAAGTGTATCATCCTCTTCTCAGAGGCAAAGCCCTCAACAATCAGGGAGACCTGGTAGTTCTAGTGGTTTTCAAACCTCTAGATCAGCCAGTGCTCCTCCTTCTAATAAATCAGCACTCGCCTTACAAGGAAGTCAAGCCATTACTTCATCTCAAATACCTTCAGAATACAAACTTCACATTTCTGATGGATCTCTTCACAGAGACAAAGCACCTCAAAAGGTCACTCAAGATAAAAATGATTCAGAAGATATTTATTATTCTCCAGATCCAGAAGAAGAGAAAATCTGTCAGATGGCAAGACTGAAAGAAACAATTGCAGCTACACAGATTAATAAGGCAAAAGCAGAAGGCAGAGATTTTTCAAATATCTCAACTATGTCAGAATACAGAAGGAAAGAACATGAAAAGTAAAAACCAAATAAAGCATTCAATGCTGGGGAATATATTGATATGCACCCAGAAGCATTTATTCCTCATGTCAAAGAACAGAAAATCATTGGAGCTCAAGATCTGTTTATCAGCAAAAAGAAATCAGAAGATCCTAACAGGAAGATCATATTCAAGCCATCTTCTCAGGACAAAAAGTCTTAAATCGTTGCTTGATTATGACTGTAAAGTTTCTAAACTCAGAGCATCATACTTTTATCTTATCTGATGATCTATTTAAATCTGTCAGATATATTTCATTTTATCTTGATCTGTTGATTATACTCTCTGTTGTATTTATTCAATCATTTGTCAAATAGTATCCTAACCCAAATAGGGGGAGATTGTTGGAACAACCCTATTACTGATTTGGGCTAGGATCACTATATGTTGATTAGGATCTGTATTGACCCCATTGTATAGTCTTAGGGTCAAGTTTTAGGCTGATTAGATTAGTCAGAACTTAGGAAAATTCAAGCTCAACCAATGGCGAGTGGTGTTCGACGAATGACCAGATTCGTTCGACAAATTATTTCTAGCAGACTGAAAAAATATAGACAGTTCCAGCACTCGACATTTTCTGAGCAGCGCTCGACAAATGGCTAGCAGCGCTCGATGAATTCTAGCCAGCGCTTGACAAATGGCCAGCGGCGCTCGACAAATTCTAGCCAGCGCTCTACAATTTTCTTTCTGAAGCTCAGATTAATATTCTCAGTTGGATATCAATTCTCTGAACACAAATCTGCAGTATAACGAATATATTTATTTCTTCTTGGACGTATTCAGTCAGCCATGTAAGGATATCTTTCTTATTTATTATATCCCTATATTCTCTCTATTCCAAGAAAAAGAATAGCCGTTGACCTTTAATGCCAAGGCATCTTTCTCGACAAAAGGAATTGAAAGGACCTGCCAAAGTCGTTTTTGGGTGGCTACCTAGTTCCAAGAAGGATTTAAGTCAGAAAAATATATTCCTTAAACATATAGAAGATTTGAATTTGAATATAGACAAATTATCAGAGAAGAAAACAAGCAGAAAGAAAAACAGAGACACAGTCGATTTTTTTTAACAGAGAACAGAGAAAAACTTGACCATCTCTCAGTCTCTCTGTTATCACAGAACAAGGAGAACAGAAGAAGGATTAGAGAAAGAAGAAGAAGAGAACATACTATTTCTTTCCAGTTTTCCTCTTCATCAAAGCATCATTCTCATCATTCTGAGAACAAGATTCAATCTCTCAGATCTGCTGCAAGATAAAGTCTTTCAAAGAGAAACAACAATCTGAGGATTAATTTCTTCCAGATAATCTGCTACAAAGACTTCTGTTTGAGAAAGCTCTGTCCACAAAGCTGTCATCAACTCTCATCAGACAGGGGGAGCTTTCTGCTTCAACATCATTTGTCTTCTCTCAGATCATTGACAAAGAAGAACATTCTAAACCTTTTATCTCATCTTGTACAGGGTTAATACTCCCTTCAAAAGTTTACCCAGTGGTGGCAAGACACCTTATCAAAAAATCCTTGTGTGGTTTTTAAGCACCTTATCAAAAGCTTATTGGTGTGTGGACACCTTATCAAAAAACCCTTGGTGCCTGGGCACATTATCAATCCTCCTAGTGGATTCCTACCAAGGGTGGTAGAAGAGTAAACGTACCCAGATTTATTGGGGAACTACTATAGCTCCTTGTGTCTTGTGTGCTTGCTTATTTCTGTGTGCTTGTGCTGTGTGCTTTCTTACTAATTCTGTCTTTATTTTTAACTCTCTCTGATTACACATATACTTAAACAGTATTTTAAATTCTGCTATAAAATTAATCAAAAAGTCTTAATACTCTATTCACCCCCCTCCCCTCTAGAGTAATTTAAGATCTGACCTCCACTTTCAGTTTTTTTGATAAGGTTTCCACACACCAATAAGCTTTTGATAAGGTGCTTAAAAACCACACAAAGATTTTTTGATAAGGTGTCTTGCCACCACTGTGTAAACTTTTGGAGGGAGAATTAACCATGTACAAGATAAGGTAAGAAGGTTTAGAGTATTCTTCTCTGTCAATGTTTCTGAGTGAAGACAAAGGATGTTGAGGATGAAAGCTCCCCCTCTGTTTGAAGTTGTTGACAGCTTGAGGATGAAGCTTTCTCTAAAACAGAAGCCTTCTGTAGCAGATTAATCTGGAAGAGGTGAATCTTCAGATTGTTGTTGCTCTTTTGAAGACTTGAACTTTCAGCAGATCTGAGAGAGTGAATGTTGTACTCAGAGAGATGAAGATGCTGCCTTTGGGAAGAAGAAGACTGAGAGTAATGTTATTTGTATGTATTTTTCTTCTTCTTCTTCTAACCCTTCTATGTTCTTGTTGATCTCCAAGAACTGTATTTCTCGGAGACTTAGAAAAATAACTGTGAATGATCTATATCAGAAAAAGGAGTACAACTGTTTTTGTATATGCTTCCTTCTCTGATAGGTTTTCTGATTTGAATTTTCAAATCATCTGCAATTTAAGGAATATATTATTCTGGCTTAAATCCTTCTTGGAACTGTAACAGCCATCAAAACGATTTTGGCAGGTCCTTTTTGATTCCTTTGACGTGAAAGATGTCGTAGCATTAAATGTCAACGGCTATTCTTGTCTTGGAAAGAATAAGAGAATATAATAAATGAATAACATATCCTTACTAAACTGACTGAATACGTCCAAAAGTGCTTAAATAGATCCGTTGAGGTTGTCGTTTAGTGCTCAGAGAGTTGATAAAATAACTGATATAAGTAATCTGGACTTGTATTTGTCGAACTGAGCTTTAATACGGAATTTGTCGAGCTCTGGCTGGAATTTGTCGAACGCTGCTAGCCATTTGTCGAACGCTGCTCAGGAAATGTCGAGCGCTGGAACTGGATATACTTCTTCAGTTTGCTGAGAGGAATTTGTCGAACGAAGCTAGACATTCGTCGACCGCCACTCGCCATTTGTCGAATGCTGGGAACTTAAATTATTCCTTAAGTTCTAGCTAATCAATCAGCCTAAAGACTTGACCCTTAAGCTATACAATGGGGTCAACTTGGTCCTAAGTTAAAACATAGTGATCCTAGCCCAAAACAGTAATAGGGTTGTTCCAACAATCTCCCCCTATTTGGGTTAGGATACTATTTGACAATTAATCAAGTAAATACAATAGAAAACATAAACAACAGAGCATAAAATATATGTATCTGACAGAATGAAAAATTCATTTCAGCAGATTGAATAAGACTAGTGCTCTGAGTTCATTACAATCAAAAATGTTAAATCAATAACAAAAATAACTAAGTTTGAACCTCTTTTACTTCTTTGCTGATGGAGGTTTGAAGATGATTATCCTGTTTGGATCTTCAGACTTCTTTTTGCTTAAATAGAGATCTTGAGCTCCCAGTATAGTTTGAGATTTGACATGAGGGACAAAAGCTTCTGGGTGCTTTTCAAGATATTCTTCAGCATTGAATAACTCTTTGGAGTTGTATTTGTCAAGTTCTTTCCTTCTATAATCAGACATGGTAGAAATGTTTGTAAAATCTTTACCTTCTGATTTTGCTTTGTTAATCTTGGCATAAGCAATTGATTCTTTGAGTCTTGCCATCTGAAATAATCTTTCCTCTTCAGGATTTGGAAGATAAGGAACATATTCTGAATTATCAACTTGATCTTGAAGATCACTTTGAGGATTTATGATCTTGTGGAAAGATCCATCAGAAATATGAAGTTTGTATTCTGAGGATATTTGAGGTGAAATAATGACTTGACTTTTTTGAGAAGCAACTGCTGGTTTCTTAGAAGGAGGATTGTTGGCTGATCCTGATGCTTGAGATCCACTGGAAATACCAGAAATCCTTGAATATTGAGAGTTGGGCTTCTGGGAGAAGGATGATGGTGTTGCTGAGCCTGCTGCTGGAGGAGGAGGAGGATGGTTGTATTTGACAGGTTTGTCAGAATAGTACCCAGTTTTCCTCATCTTCTTCCTTCTTTTATTCTCATTCCTTGAGAATTTCATCCAATGAGGTGTACCTTTGTCAAGAGTAATATTATGAAGAACATAATATGGAATATCATTCTCAGGATTTGGAGGCTTGGGAATAGTCTTTGACTTAGCCTTTCTTTTCTTTCTTTTCCTTGATAATGTGTCATCAGAATCACTCTCATTTTCTTCTTCATCAGAATCAGAAGAGGGAATTGGATTATCATATAAATCATTGATCATTTTAAGAGCTTTGATTCTTTGCTCTTCAGCTTCATAAGCTTCATCTTCTGCTCTCCAGATTTCATCAAAGTCTGGAATAGGTGATTCATCAAAGATAAAATGTGGAACAACAAAGCCTTTGAAATTTTCTTCTGGAATAATAACTGATACTTCTGCTGGATCTTGAACTTGAACTGTCTTAGGAGCTGGCTCTGTAGTCTGAACTTTAAAACTTTTGATAATCTTTTTCAACAGAACTTTGTCAATTGGAGCAGTATAAGGAACAATTGCTCTAGAATAATTATGATGTTTTGGCAGAATAGAGTAAATAGGATTGAACTTAGACAATAAGGAAATAATATCTAGGGAGGAATGAATATAGATATTATTTAACTTTTCTATGATTGGTACTTCTGGAGTTTCTTCACACATATCTACATCAGAGGTTTGAAGAATTTCTTCAGCATCCTCATCAACAAAAACTGTATCTGAAACAAAAACTGTATCCTCTGAAATTATGCCTTCTAGAACTTCTTCATAAGGCATCTCCCCCTACCTAGCTTCAGGGAGACCTGAATCTAGGCCCCTAGAAGAAGGGACAGAGATGGAAGAGGGAATTGAAGATATAGTAGAAGAGAGTTCAGAGATTGCTTGAAGAATTGGAGCAATTTTTGCATCCAATGAGGAGTCAAGAGTAGAAAGAATGTTATAGACTGGAGCAAGTTTTGCATCCAGGATTTGATCAATTGTTGGAAGAATATGGTCAAGAATTTGATCTGCAACAGATTGAAAATGTAAAAATAACATTTCAGGTTGTTGAGATGAAGAAGGTTGAGAAGTGGATGGAAGGGGGGTTGGTACAAAAATGTTTGCAACATTTGCATGTTGTTGAGGGATGTCAGAATGAATGGGGCAAGAGTGATGGATAGGTGAATGATAGTCATCATGCATTGGAGATGGAGGTGGAGAAGTATGGGTGGTTAGAAGGGTAGAAGAGGATGGAATGTCATCAATGAGTGTGGGTGAATTTGGAGGTGGAGATTGTGCAGGGGAAAAATTTGGAGGTGGAGATGGGATATGAGGAGAAGAAACAATAGGAGGAGGGGAAGAGGCTTCTAGAAGGGGTGAGGGAGTGACTGGGTCAGTCCTTTTGCCTTCAGAAGTTTTCTTCTTTGTAACTGCTCCTGTGTTCTTCTTAGTAAACACCATGTCCCACTTAGCAAAGAGAGCTGAAGTCAGCTTCTTGCTGGCATTAATTGTCACCTTGGGAGAGACCATAAGGTCTTGGTGTCTTTCCTGCAAAACAATTCCTAAGATCCTTCCAAAGCAGACATTGTCCTTTGAAATCTTCTTCTTAATTAATCCAAAGAAGATTGATCCCCAGTTCACTTTCTTCTTTTCCATTATGGCCACCATCAACATAAATTGGTGCCTATTAATATAATCATGTCCTGTTGTTTTCCCTAACAACACTTTGCCAACTATATCAGAAAGAAACTTATATTCTACAGATAAGTTCTTTTTGAGCAGGTGATTATGGTTTCCAGTAGAATGACCCATTTTGATCAGTGCTTCACCAGTTTCAACAGAGCTGAGCTCTATATCATCATCACCATTAACAAAATCAAAAACCTTAGTTAGGATAGTATGGGTAAGAGAGACCTGGTGTCCTGAAATAGTTCCTGTCAGACTTTCATCTTCCTGCTTAGCTGTAAAACACCATTCCTTGATTTCTGCTGTGTGCAGCTTAATCCTCATGCTCATTAACTTTCTCAACTGCTGCTCTTCAAACAGTTAAAGAATATCCTTGAAGATTTGGTCAGATTGAGTAAAAGTTTCCATGTCGATGTCGAACCCGGCATCGAACTTCATCGAATATAGTGCGGCTTGAGAAATCGCCAATTGTACCTGCAAGAGAGAAAGATCAAGTGCAGAGAGGAACTGAAGGGAAACGATTTCTGTAGGCGCAAGCTATTACGAAATAGAAAAAGATATTATATAGATTGGAGAAGGGGGCGTATTTGAGGAGCGGGGTTCGGCAAAAACCTAATAAAAACAGAAGTCGAAAAGACTTTAAGCCTTTGTCAGACAGCGTTCGACAAAAGTATCCTTTTTGTCGACCATCATTCGACAAATGAAATTGTATTTATCGATTCTGAGGTTAACAGGTTTTGTCGACTACCGTTCGACAAATGGTTCAAATTCGTCTTCCTCCGTTCGACAAATTTAGAGGATAAATAAAAATATTAATTTTTAACATATTGAATCTCCATCTATCATTCCTAGTTGATTTATGATGAAGATGTGCTTCTTTTCATCCAAGGGCTTGGTGAAAATGTCAGCTCTTTGTAAATCAGTGGAAATGAATTGTAGGCAAATTTTATTTTTATCCACATTATCCCTAAGGAAGTGGTGCCTAATTTCTATGTGTTTAGTCCTACTATGGAGAACTGGATTTTGTGCTATAGATATTGCACTTGTATTGTCACAAAATATAGTTGATTTATTTAAGTTGATACCATAGTCTAGAAGTTGATTTTGTATCCACAACATCTGTGAGCAGCAACTGCCAGCAGCCATGTATTCAGCTTCAGCTGTTGATGTAGATACATATGTCTGCTTTTTACAAAACCAAGACACAAGCCTATCACCAAGAAACTGACAAGTTTCTGATGTGCTTTTCCTGTCTACTCTGCATCCAGCATAATCTGAATCTGAGAATCCAGTTAATTCAAATTCAGATGTTGTTGGATACCAGAGTCCTAGATTAGGGCAACCCTTTATATATCTCAAAATCCTTTTTAATAAAATTAAGTGAGATTCTTTGGGATTAACTTGAAATCTAGCACAAATACAGGTAGCAAATATTATGTCAGGTCTACTAGCTGTTAAATAAAGTAGTGAGCCAACAATTGCTCTGTATACTTTTGAATCAACAGGTTTCCCTGATTCATCATTAACAATAACAACATTTGAGGGCATGGGTGTTTTCATGGTGGAAGAATCAGACATACCAAATCTTTTCACTAATTCCTTAGCATACTTAGATTGGGATATGAAGATTCCATTTGAAGTTTGCTTCACTTGAAGACCAAGAAAGTATGATAACTCACCCATACTACTCATTTCAAATCTTGATTGCATTAGATTGGAAAATCTTTTGCACAAGTTTGAATCAGTAGATCCAAAGATAATGTCATCTACATATATTTGAACTAGTAAAGTTTTATTCTTATGTACTTTGTAAAATAAGGTTTTCTCTACTATGTCTCTACAGAAATTGTTTTCCAAAAGAAAAATAGCTAAAGTTTCATACCATGCTCTAGGAGCTTGTTTGAGACCATAGAGAGCTTTCTTAAGTTTAAATACAAATGAGGGTTGAGTTGGAGAGATAAAACTTGGTGGTTGTTCCACATAAACTTCTTCTTTGATTTCTCCATTTAGCACTCTTTACATCCATTTGATAGACTTTGAATCTTTTGTATGCAGCAAATGCAAGAAATATCCTGATTGCTTCTAACCTTGCAACTGGTGCAAATGTCTGATCATAGTCTATCCCTTCTTCCTGTGAGTATCCTTGAGCTACTAGCCTAGCTTTGTTTCTCACAATATTTCCCTCTGTATCAAGCTTGTTCCTGTAGACCCATTTGGTTCCAATTACTGGATAATTTTTGTTTCTTGGAACCAAATCCCAAACCTTGTTCCTTTCAAATTGGTTGAGCTCCTCTTGCATTGCAAGTATCCAATTTGGATCTTGTTCTGCATCTTTTATGGTTTGAGGTTCAACTTGTGATAGGAAACAAGTATGCATCTGATTTTGATGTAGTTGATGCCTTGTTTGAACACCTGCTGAAATATCTCCAATTACTTATAAAATTGGATGATCTCTAATTGTGATGGGATCAACAATAAGAGTTGGTTCAGCGATTGTATCCTCTTGGGGAATTTGTTCAGCTGTTATATCTTGTGAAGAATGATCTGCTGTTGTCTGTTCTGAACTTTCAGCAAAAATTGGGAAATTTTCTTCTTCACTCTCTTCATCATTCTGCTGTTCAAGATTCAGAGTTCCTTCTTTATGTAGAGCTAATTGATCTAGCTGCTCACATAATATAGGTACCTGCAGATTTTCTATGGTACAAGGAATCTTCTCCTTGTAAAACATGTTAGTTTCATCAAAAGAGACATGCATAGATTCTTCTATTTTAAGAGTAGATTTATTATAGATCCTATATGCTTTACTGATTTGAGAATATCCTAAGAAAATTCCTTCATCTGATTTTGGTTCAAATTTCCTAAGGTATTTCTTATCATTATTGTGAATATAACATTTACAACCAAATGTTCTAAAATAGTTAACTTTAGGTTTCTTCCCTTTAAGTAATTCATAAGGAGTATTTCCCTTAAGTTTGTGTATCAAACTTCTATTCAGAACATAATTTGCTGTGCTAATAGCCTCTGCCCAAAAGGATAGGTACAGATTAGCATCTGCAAGCAAAGTTCTTGCTGATTCAATTAGAGTTCTATTTTTCCTTTCAACTACCCCATTTTGTTGAGGAGTTCTAGGAGCTGAGAAACAATGCCTGATACCTTCCATCTCACAGAATTCTTGCATAAGAAGAGACTCAAACTCAGTACCATGATCACTTCTGATCAATGCAACTACAGTAGAGTACTCAATCTTTATGCTCTTAAGAAAGTCTGTAAGAACTTTAAAGTTATCTGACTTTTCTCTCAAAAAGAACACCCAAGTGAATCTAGAGAAGTCATCTACAATAACTAGAGTGTAAGACTTCCCTCCTAAACTCTTTGTTGCGATAGGCCCAAAAAGGTCCATATGTAGCAAATATAAGATTCTAGGTGAATCACTTTTAGATAATGATTTAAAACTGTTTTTAGTTTGCTTACCTAGTTGACATGCCCTACAAAGACCTTCTTTCTTGTATGATCCTGAGGGTAATCCTCTAACAAGATTGTCCTTAGATAGTTTAGCAATGGTCCTAAGGTTTACATGTCCTAGTCACTTATGCCAAAGTTCACTAGATTTGCTTCCATCACTAAATAAACAAACTTCTGAAGTAGATGAATTGAAATTCACTAAGTATATGTTACCTTGCCTAATACCTGATAGAACAGTAATATTATCAGTAGATTTAATAAGGCAATTCAATTTATTAAAGGTTACCTGATACCCTTCATCACATAATTGACTTATGCTGATGAGGTTGTGCTTCAGTCCCTTGACATAAGCTACCTCTTTGAAGGTGACTTCTCCAACCTTGACTTTTCCATAGCCTTTGGTCTGTCCACAGTTGGAGTCTCCAAATACAACCTTTGGTCCAAGTTTTGCCTTGTAGTTGTTCAGGTTGGCCTTGTTTCCTGTCATATGCTTTGAGCAGCCACTATCCAAATACCATTTTTCATTTATTTTTGGATAGCTGTGTACCTGTAATGACAGGAAAAAAAACTAGTTGTTTTTGACCCAGACTACCTTGGGTCCATTTGTTTGTCCACAATATTCAGATATAAAGGATATTTCAGGCTGATACTTATAGCTTTGTGGATGATATTTCCTTGGAGGTATTACCCACTCAGTAAAAGGATTTTTAGTATATTTAGAATTGGAATTCTTAGAACTTTTTGTATAATGTTTGTTCGACAAATTTGGGTAAATTCGTCGACCGCCGTTCGACGAATGTTCATGTTTTTGTCGAGCGCCGTCCATATTATAACTATACTGAAAGTCTGTTCTCAATTTTCGTCGATCCTCGTTCGACAAATTTGAATCTTTTTGTCGAGCTTCGTTCGACGAGTTCTTCTGAATTCTCTTATTCTTAATATTCTTACTTGAAGTATCTTTATTGGCTTCAGTAGCCTCTTTTCCTTTAGCAGAGATGAATTTTATGGGTGTGGAGAGGATGTTTTTCTTAATTAGAGGTGGCTCACTTGATGAAGAACCCAAGCCCAGTTTACTATTGAGTCTAGCATTGACAGTGCTTGTGATGTTCATCAGTTTGATACTTCTCCCATTTAGGGATTCTTTAAATCTCTTGGCCTCAGATAATTTATTCTCAATGAGAATAGTATGTTCTCTGGAGGCTGCCAACTCTTTCTTAAGAGTAGCATTCTCTTCACTTAAGTTATTCATTTCAGCTAGCTTAAATCTGAGTGAGACTATTTCCTTCTCAGATTTAATTAAGTCTAGGCAAAGGACTTTGAATTCATCCTTGAATTCAATAGAGGTAAAGTCAAAGTTAGCTATTACCTGATCAGCATCATCTTCTGCTTCTGATTCTGATTTTTCTTCATCAGAATTGTTGGCTGAGGCATTGATTGTCATCATGCAGAAATTTTTCTCTTCTTCATCATCATTGGAGCTGAATGAAGAAGCATATCCTGACTCATTGTCTGAGTCATAAATGGACATTAAGCATTGGTCATTTTCTTTTGTCTCTTCATTAGAAGAGCAGGATGAAGATTCTGATTCAGATTCTATTTCACTCCAGGATTTTGCTACAAATCCTCTCCCTTTCTTTTTGTGATTGTGGGAGGAAGATTTGCTGGAGTTTCTCTTTTCTTCCTTTTCATTTCTCTTTTCCTTCTTGTCCTTCTTGTTTTGAATTTCTGGACACTCAGGTGCAATGTGTCCTGGTTTCCTGCAACTAAAACATATAATTTCATTAGCATGACTTTTGTCATACCTTGGTTTGTCATAGTTTCTGGATGACTTTTTCCTGAAGTCTTTCTTAGCCATCTTGTAAAATCTTTTGGCTATTAGACTCATAAACTCCTCATTGTCAGGAGTTTTTCCTTCTTCTACATCAGCTGCCTTGAAAGCTATGCTCTTTTCTTTCTTTGTTGCTAGAGATGTAGTGGATGATTCTGCTTCCCTGGACTTGATGAGCTGCTCATAAGATTTGAGCTTGCCCAACAGTGCTTCTGTGGTAATCTCATTGAGACTCCTGGCATCCTTGATTGGCCAGATTCTTGAGTCCCATGTGCCGGGGAAGCACATTAAGATCTTGTCATTTATTTCAGTGATAGAAATCACTTTGTCCAAGGTCTTCAGCTCATTTATTATGAGACTGAGTCTGTTGTACATGTCAGCCACTGTCTCTGTGTCTCCCTTTTTGAAGTTTTCATACAGAGAGATCCAGTGTGATCTTCTGTCTTTTCTCTCATCTGCAGAACCTGCAACCATGTTGTTCAGAGAAATCCAAATTTCTCTAGCTGATGTACATTCAACCACTTTTTGAAATATATCATCAGACATGGTTTGAGCCAATATGTTCATGGCTTTAGCATCTGCATTTCTTTGCTTCTTTTGAGTTTCTGTCCACTCAGGAGGTGGGACAACATGATTGTCTCATGTAGCTTCAGTGCTAGTTGATGTTGTAGGTGCTGGAGGCCCTGCCAGAATAACATTAAAAATCTCTTCATCAATGAAGTTCATATAGAGCCTAATCCTTGCTTTCCAAAGTGCAAACTTGCTAAGGTTACACATTGGAGGTCTTGTGCTTGAGTATTCCTTGTTTTGTGCCATGAGTTTTTATTAAGCAGAAATGAAATAAAAACTCTACAAAAATTTAAGATCTAGTTGATCTTTGTGATTCAGGTGTTAGCCTGTAAAGAATCAACCTACCTCTGATACCAATTAAAAGTGGAGGTTAGATCTTAAGTTACTCTAGAGGGGGGGGGGGGGGGGGTGAATAGAGTATTAAAACTTTTTATTAGTTTTTAAAACGGAATTAAATTACTGATGTATATATATATGTGTGTAATGCAAAGTGTGATATATAATTTGAATAAAGAAAAGCACACAACACTGAAACAATACAGAAAATTACAAGCACAGAAGACACAAGGAATTTATAGTAGTTCCCCAATGAATCTGGGTACGTCTACTCTTCTACCACAGCTGGTAGGATATCCACTAGGAGTTTTTGATAAGGTGTCCACACACCACAGAGCTTTTGATAAGGTGCTCAAGACCAGGGTTTTTTTTGATAAGGTGTCCACACACCAATAAGCTTTTGATAAGGTGCTTAAAACCACACAAGGATTTTTTGATAAGGTGTCTTGCCACCACTGTGTAAACTTTTGGAGGGAGAATTAACCTTGTACAAGATAAGGTAAGAAGGTTTAGAGTATTCTTCTCTGTCAATGTTTCTGAGAGAAGACAAAGGATGTTGAGGATGAAAGCTCCCCCTGTCTGTTTGAAGTTGTTGACAGCTTGAGGATGAAGCTTTCTCTAAAACAGAAGCATTCTGTAGCAGATTAATCTGGAAGAGGTGAATCTTCAGATTGTTGTTGCTCTTTTGAAGACTTGAACTTTCAGCAGATCTGAGAGAGTGAATGTTGTACTCAGAGAGATGAAGATGCTGCCTTTGGGAAGAAGAAGACTGAGAGTAATGTTATCTGTATGTATTTTTTTCTTCTTCTTCTTCTTCTTCTAACCCTTCTATGTTCTTGTTGATCTCCAAGAACTGTATTTCTCGGAGACTTAGAAAAATAACTGTGAATGATCTATATCAGAAAAAGGAGTACAACTGTTTTTGTATATGCTTCCTTCTCTGATAGGTTTTCTGATTTGAATTTTCAAATCATCTGCAATTTAAGGAATATATTATTCTGGCTTAAATCCTTCTTGGAACTGTAACAGCCATCAAAACGATTTTGGCAGGTCCTTTTTGATTCCTTTGTCGTGAAAGATGTCGTAGCATTAAATGTCAACGGCTATTCTTATCTTGGAAAGAATAAAAGAATATAATAAATGAATAACATATCCGTACTAAACTGACTGAATACGTCCAAAAGTGCTTAAATAGATCCGTTGAGGTTGTCGTTCTGTGCTCAGAGAGTTTATATAAGTAATATGGACTTGTATTTGTCGAACTGATATAAGTAATCTGGACTTGTATTTGTCGAACTGAGCTTTAATATAGAATTTGTCGAGCTCTGACTGGAATTCGTCGAACGCTGCTAGCCATTTGTTGAACGCTGCTCGGGAAATGTCGAGCACTGGAACTGGCTATACTTCTTCAATTTGCTGAGAAGAATTTGTCGAACGAAGCTAGACATTCATCGACCGCCACTCGCCATTTGTCGAATGCTGGGAACTTAAATTATTCCTTAAGTTCTAGCTAATCAATCAGCCTAAAGACTTGACCCTTAAGCTATACAATGGGGTCAACTTGGTCCTAAGTTAAAACATAGTGATCCTAGCCCAAAACAGTAATAGGGTTGTTCCAACAAATTGACTTGTAACCTAGACAAGGGAATATCTAAAATTAAATTCTCGATCCAGTTTGCCTCTTCACCAGCCAAAGCTAAGACAAACAATTCTGCTTCCATAGATGACAAAGTTATATAAGTTTGTCTTTTGGATTTCCAAGTAATAGCAGCTCCACCCAAAGTGAATATATATCCACTAGTATACTTACTGTTACTAACTTCTAAACACCACAAGCCATCAGAGTATCCATCCACAGTAGGAGGTTGACCATTGTAGCACATAGTATGATATTTAGTACCTCTCAGGTATCTCATCAGCCTATTTATGGCATCCCAATGCTCTTTGTATGGATTACTGGTAAAGCGGCTCAACATGCCAATAGAAAAGTCAATATCTAGTCTTGTACAACTTGTGACATACATGAGACTACCAATTATCCTTGAGTATTTCACTTGATCAATGACGACCCTTACATTAGGACTCAACTTGACATTATGATCAAAATGTATCGCCACTGGCCTACAATCATTGTATCCCCAAGTAGAAAGAAGTTGCTCAATATAATGAGCTTACTAAGAGTAATTTGACCCTTGTACATTCTGATATTCATACCTAACAGGGTATCAATAGGACCAAGGTCCTTCATGTCAAATTCTTTTGCGAGAGTGGATTTAATATCCCTCACTACAACAAGATCCGACCCCATAATCAACATGTCATCCACATATAGACATATGATGTCTATTTTATTTGACATTGAGAGATAATAAAGGTATTTATTAGAGAGACTAGACTGAAATCCAAAGCTCTTTACCACTTGGTCAAATTTCATGTGCCATATCTTAGGCGCTTGTTAAAGATCATAGATTGATTTGTCTAATTTGCACACTTTTTCTTTTAGATCCTTGTGTACATAACCTTCAGGTTGTACCATATATAAATCTCTTCATCAAGCTCTTCATTTAAGAAGGTTGTCTTTAAATCCATCTGATCAACTATAAAGTTCTTGATAGATGCTAGAGAGAGAATAATTCTTATAGTCGATTGGTAACACACAGGTGAATAAACAAAAAAATAGTCTATTCCCCCTGTTTACCCAGAAATCGGCGATCCTCTCCGAGGAGGCCTTTTTCGCGACGTTTTTATACATGACGTGCCCAGAATGGTAAGAAGGGACGACCTCCTCCTTCAGACCGCCCAAGGCGTGTGGCCTCCTTCAGGCCGCCCAGCAGGTGGCGGCCTCCTCCGTCAGGCCGCCCAGCAGGGGCGGCCTCCGCCGTCAGGCCGCACAGCAGGGGCGGCCTCCGCCGTCAGGCCGCCAAGCTGGACGACCTCTTTCTTCAGACCGCGCAGGTAGGGATCCAGTCACCGGCTCACCGGAGGTGACGACATCGACCCAGAGCCTATAAATAGGACCCTCGACCATGAACAAGGGACATGCAAGTTGGGGGCAAAACTAGCGGCTAGAAACAGCCAGACCGCACCTAGCTGCGGCCTGTCCGAGCTACCTCAACAAAGCAGCCCGGGCGACCTCAGCAAACAGGCCGGGCGGCCTCAGCAAAAGCAGCCCGGGCGACCTCAACAAACAGGCCGGGCGGCCTCAGCAAAACAGCCTGGGCGACTTGTTTTTCTTATCTGTCATCCTCTTTTACTCATTTCATTTCCATGTACTAAAAGTGGCAAGTTGTAAGACAGATTATTGAATAAAGGGAAAGCCCGTCGCAGGAGTGGCTTTTGCCGCGACGGGCGAAGTCTGGCCTCGCCGCAAGCTAGCGGCCCTCTCTTCTTCTCCCCTCTTCACCCGCGACTCAAGTAACCAGCTGCTCGCGGCCTCCTTTTCCCCCTCATTCCCTCGAGTAGATCGTGGAGGTGCAATTTTGGATTCAACAGAAACACGCGACCTTCAGATTGCGAGTGGTTGATGAACAACAGTTGCGATGAAGATGCGAGATTTGGCCTAAAATGCCTTCAATTTTAAAACGACCATAACTTTTGATCCGGGTGTCGGAATTCAGAAATTCAAAGCCCGACGCGACCGTCTTGAGCCAAACTATCCAAAAATTGAACTGGATTCCCCGTTCAGGCACTTTTTTGCCCTCGGATTTCAGAAATTCGGCTCCGTTTGAAAGTTATTTCAGTTTTTCTCTTTCAACATTTCCTGTTTTCATGGATCATCCGTCAGAAGACCTCGAGCATCCTTCCAATCATCTTGAAGTTCCTGTTCAAAGTGGCGACATAAACCCCCTATTAGCAGAGATCGCCCACCTCAAAAGACAAGTGGATTCTCAACTTAATACTATAGCGGCTACTTATGACAAGCCTTCTAGCAGTCATCTAGAACATTTGTTACAACCTGAAGCAGCAGGACTCTCTATTCCTCATTATGAGTCTCATAAGGTTAGTATGGGTGATCCACCTTACCTTGTTGATAGACTAACAATTCCTGCAGGAGAAGAACAAGAACCTTCCCCATTATCATACAAAATTCGTTGGGAAGTAGTCCCAAATGACTTCAAAGAGCCTCGTCTGCCAGTCTATTCTGGAATGAGTGATCCGGTTTTTCATCTGCAAGCCTTTGAGGCAGCTACCTCACTAAGAGCTCTATCAGATGGTATCAAGTGTAAACTTCTCATCATGACCTTTGACGGTCAAGTTTTGGATTGGTTCTACCATTTACCATCTCAATCGATCACTTGCTTCGGAGATCTTCGAAGAGAATTTTATTTGAGGTTCAGCACTTTAAGGAAACGTAAGAGAGGTCTTCCAGCTCTTTTTCAGATCAAGCAAATGGATAACGAATCCACGGCTCACTTCATCGATCGCTTTCAAAAAGAAATCCTTGATGTTGTTAATGCTGATCAAAGTCTCTATAAACATGCCTTAATTAATGGTCTCCAGGAAGGTCCTTTTAAGTTTGAAGTCACCATGAAAGAGCCAGAATCTTATGCTCATCTTATTGAAATAGCAAATCAGTTCATTAAGGCCGAGGATGCGAACCCCGTTTATTTTGCTTCTTTAATTCAGAGGCCTCAACAACAACAGAAGGATTATTCTTCTCATGGTCATCTTCCTATCAATCGCCGTGGCTATTTGTTAGAATATGACAAAGGTCCCAACTTATCATCTCAACGTGAAATATGCTATGATTATGAGCATCTATCTGCTTCTCCAAGTTTCCTGCAGCTAAATCAATCAGAGTTATGTCTTGTCAACCCTCATATCCCAACTCAGACTTATAGTTACAGGTCATGCAATTCTCCTCGCCCGCATAAGCAAGATAAGCTCCGAGGAAGGTATACAGGTTTAACTATCTCAATGAAAGAAGCTCTTCAGATTATCCAGCAAGAACCTGGTTTTACAAAGCCTTCTCTCATGCGACCTGATCATAGGAATTGTCACAAAGACTTGTTTTGTCAATACCACATGTGTGTGGGTCATGATACAGAAAAGTGTCGCGCTCTACATAAGCTTGTAGAGAAGTTGTCGAAAGAAGGCAAACTGCGGGAATATGTTGCTTAAGAATATTATTGTAAAATCTTTTCTAGCAATATCGGTTATTCACTCGAAGTGATGCTGGATCTACTTTCATTGGCAGAAAGGTTTGTCTTAAAGCTCGTCTTAAAACTCTTTCAGTTATGTTTGCATTAGCTCTTTCCTTCAAATGCATACATGGTTGAAAATGGCTTGTGAATGTTGTGGCAATCAAACCCATCTTTCGATGGTCGCCAAAATCTCTAAAGGCAATCAAACCCATCTTTCGATGGTCGCCAAAATCTCTAAAGGCAATCAAACCCATCTTTCGATGGTCGCCAAAATCTCTAAAGGCAATCAAACCCATCTTTCGATGGTCGCCAAAATCTCTAAAGGCAATCAAACCCATCTTTCGATGGTCGCCAAAATCTCTAAAGGCAATCAAAACCCATCTTTCGATGGTCTCCAAAATCTCTAAAGGCAATCAAACCCATCTTTCGATGGTCGCCAAAATCTCTAAAGGCAATCAAACCCATCTTCCGATGGTCGCCCAAATCCTTAAAAGCAATTGAACCCATCTTTTGATGGTCGCCTCTTTATAGTTTCATCTTTATATATCCACATTATAGTGGTTGCTCCAATTGAGCATTACTGCTTCCTTTGCATATGATACAGGTGCTATGCTAGCTTTTTGCTTACAAATGAGGTGAATATCACCATATTGTATCTCGACATCCAAAAAATTCTTTTCTATAGATGTTTATATGAGAAGATGAACAGGTGGTTGCGAGTTTTCCTCAGGTACTCGCATTATGAAATTTCTTTTACCTGCTTTAAGTTCTCTTTTACAGAAATTAGCAGGTGTTCGCGAAGTATCTTCAGGTACTTGCGTTATGTTATATTTTATACCTGCTTTTGAGTTCTCTTTTGCAGAGATAGCAGGTATTAGCGAGTTCTTTTCAGGTACTCGCATATTAGATTGTTTTATACCTGCTTTATGTTCTGTTTTGCAGATATTAGCAGGTATTCGCGAGTTCTCTTCAGGTACTCGCGTATTAGATTGTTCTATACCTGCTTTATGCTCTGTTTTGCAGATATTAGCAGGTATTCGCGAGTTCTCTTCAGGTACTCGCGTATTAGATTATTTCATACCTGCTTTATGTTCTGTTTTGCAGAGATTAGCAGGTATTCGCGAGTTCTCTTCAGGTACTCGCGTATTAGATTGTTCTATACCTGCTTTATGCTCTGTTTTGCAGATATTAGCAGGTATTCGCGAGTTCTCTTCAGGTACTCGCGTATTAGATTATTTCATACCTGCTTTATGTTCTGTTTTGCAGAGATTAGCAGGTATTCGCGAGTTCTCTTCAGGTACTCGCGTATTAGATTGTTCTATACCTGCTTTATGCTCTGTTTTGCAGATATTAGCACGTATTTGCGAGAACTCTTCAGGTACTCGCATATTAGATTGTTTTATACCTGCTTTATGTTCTGTTTTGCAGAGATTAGCAGGTATTCGCGAGTTCTCTTCAGGTACTCGCATATTAGATTGTTTTATACCTGCTTTATGTTCTGTTTTGCAGATATTAGCAGGTATTTGCGAGAACTCTTCAGGTTCTCGATATTAGATTGTTTTATACCTGCTTTATGTTCTGTTTTGCAGAGATTAGCAGGTATTCGCGAGTTCTCTTCAGGTACTCGCATATTAGATTGTTTTATACCTGCTTTATGTTCTGTTTTGCAGATATTAGCAGGTATTCGCGAGTTCTCTTCAGGTACTCGCGTATTAGATTGTTCTATACCTGCTTTATGCTCTGTTTTGCAGATATTAGCAGGTATTCGCGAGTTCTCTTCAGGTACTCGCGTATTAGATTATTTCATACCTGCTTTATGTTCTGTTTTGCAGAGATTAGCAGGTATTCGCGAGTTTTCTTCAGGTACTCGTGTATTAGATTGTTCTATACCTGCTTTATGCTCTGTTTTGCAGATATTAGCAGGTATTCGCGAGTTCTCTTCAGGTACTCGCGTATTAGATTATTTCATACCTGCTTTATGTTCTGTTTTGCAGAGATTAGCAGGTATTCGCGAGTTCTCTTCGGGTACTCGCGTATTAGATTGTTCTATACCTGCTTTATGCTCTGTTTTGCAGATATTAGCACGTATTTGCGAGAACTCTTCAGGTACTCGCATATTAGATTGTTTTATACCTGCTTTATGTTCTGTTTTGCAGAGATTAGCAGGTATTCGCGAGTTCTCTTCAGGTACTCGCATATTAGATTGTTTTATACCTGCTTTATGTTCTGTTTTGCAGATATTAGCAGGTATTCGCGAGTTCTCTTCAGGTACTCGCGTATTAGATTGTTCTATACCTGCTTTATGCTCTGTTTTGCAGATATTAGCAGGTATTCGCGAGTTCTCTTCAGGTACTCGCATATTAGATTATTTCATACCTGCTTTATGTTCTGTTTTGCAGAGATTAGCAGGTATTCGCGAGTTCTCTTCAGGTACTCGCGTATTAGATTGTTCTATACCTGCTTTATGCTCTGTTTTGCAGATATTAGCAGGTATTCGCGAGTTCTCTTCAGGTACTCGCGTATTAGATTATTTCATACCTGCTTTATGTTCTGTTTTGCAGAGATTAGCAGGTATTCGCGAGTTCTCTTCAGGTACTCGCATATTAGATTGTTCTATACCTGCTTTATGCTCTGTTTTGTAGATATTAGCACGTATTCGCGAGTTCTCTTCAGGTACTCGCATATTAGATTATTTTATACCTGCTTTATGTTCTGTTTGCAGAGATTAGCAGGTATTCGCGAGTCCTCTTCAGGTACTCGCGTATTAGATTGTTTTATACCTGATTTATGCTCTGTTTTGCAGATATTAGCAGGTATTCGCGAGTTCTCTTCAGGTACTCGCGCTATGTTTTATACCTGTTTTGAATTCTCTTTTGCAGAGAATTGCAGGTGTTCGCGAGTTCTCTTCAGGTACTCGCGTTATGTTTTTTACCTGCTTTGAATTCACTTTTACAGAAATTTGCAGGTGTTCGCGTCTCTTCAGGTACTCGCGTTATGTTTTATACCTGCTTTGAATTCACTTTTACAGAAATTTGCAGGTGTTCGCGAGTTCTCTTCAGGTACTCGCGCTATGTTTTATACCTGCCTTGAATTCTCTTTTACAGAAATTTGCAGGTGTTCGCGAGTTCTCTTCAGGTACTCGCGCTATGTTTTATACCTGCCTTGAATTCTCTTTTACAGAAATTTGCAGGTGTTCGCGAGTTCTCTTCAGGTACTCGCGCTATGTTTTATACCTGCCTTGAATTCTCTTTTGCAGAGAATTGCAGGTGTTCGCGAGTTCTCTTCAGAGATTAGCAGGTGATCGCGAGTTCTCTCCAGGTACTCGCGTGTTCCTATCTCTTTCTGCATGCTCTAACTTTTGCCTTGCAGAAATTAGCATATATTGGCAAAGCATGATCAGGTACTTGCAAGACTCTTCTCCTTTTTATAAGTGCCTTAACTCTTCTCCCTCGCAGAAGAAAGACAATTTGTGAAATACGGATCGCGATTTTCGTGGGTAAGTTCTACTTTTTCGAAGTTCTTTATGGAACTTGAAAAAGTGCGGGGATTATGTTTACCCAGAAATCGGCGATCCTCTCCGAGGAGGCCTTTTTCGCGACGTTTTTATACATGACGCGCCCAGAATGGTAAGAAGGGACGACCTCCTCCTTCAGACCGCCCAAGGCGTGTGGCCTCCTTCAGGCCGCCCAGCAGGTGGCGGCCTCCTCCGTCAGGCCGCCCAGCAGGGGCGGCCTCCGCCGTCAGGCCGCATAGCAGGGGCGGCCTCCGCCGTCAGGCCGCCAAGCTGGACGGCCTCTTTCTTCAGACCGCGCAGGTAGGGATCCAGTCACCGGCTCACCGGAGGTGACGACATCGACCCAGAGCCTATAAATAGGACCCTCGACCATGAACAAGGGACATGCAAGTTGGGGGCAAAACTAGCGGCTAGAAACAGCCAGACCGCACCTAGCTGCGGCTTGTCCGAGCTACCTCAACAAAGCAGCCCGGGCGACCTCAGCAAACAGGCCGGGCGGCCTCAGCAAAAGCAGCCCGGGCGACCTCAACAAACAGGCCGGGCGGCCTCAGCAAAACAGCCTGGGCGACTTGTTTTTCTTATCTGTCATCCTCTTTTACTCATTTCATTTCCATGTACTAAAAGTGGCAAGTTGTAAGACAGATTATTGAATAAAGGGAAAGCCCGTCGCAGGAGTGGCTTTTGCCGCGACGGGCGAAGTCTGGCCTCGCCGCAAGCTAGCGGCCCTCTCTTCTTCTCCCCTCTTCACCCGCGACTCAAGTAACCAGCTGCTCGCGGCCTCCTTTTCCCCCTCATTCCCTCGAGTAGATCGTGGAGGTGCAATTTTGGATTCAACACCCCCTACTGTTTACAATTTTTATCTACTATGCGTGCTTTCTATCTCGATATAGACCAATCACTATGTAATTTCTTCTTCAACACTCACTTGCATCCTAGGAATTTAGCTCATTTTGGTAGGTCAACTAGATGTCAAGTGTTGTTTTGTAGCAGCAAGTCCATCTCATCATCAATGACTTCTGCCCACATCAACGAATCTCTATATCTCATTATTTCCTGATAGGAGAATTGATCATACTCTAAGTGATAGATGACAAAATTTTCACCAAAGTTCTTAGGGATTCTATCTCTTGTAAATGCTTTAACTAGAATTGGTTCAACCTCTAAAGGTTAGGAGCAGTGCCCGAGGGGCTAACTTTATGTTCTATAGAAGATTCAAAAATCATATCAGTAGACCCGGATACAGTTAAGCCTTGATCTTTGACAAACTTATTTTCAAAGAATATGACATCTCTAGACAATATCATTGAATTAGTGGACAGATCTAGAAACCTATCAGCTACATTATCTTCTGCACTACCTAGATAAACATAAGTTGTTGTTCTAGAACCTTAGGTCTCCTATGTTCATGTATTCTAACATATGCAATACATCATCAAGTCTTTGGATTATCAAATCTGCAAGGATAACTATGTCACAGATCATAAGGAGTAGAAGTGAGCTTAGAATGAGATAATCTATTCAGAATGTGATTTGCAGTTATCACTGCTTCTCCCAAAAAAGAATTAGGCATGTCGGTTGTGAGTAGGATAGAATTGAACATTTATATTAAAATTCTATTCTTCCGCTCAGCAACACCATTGGGCTGGGGTGAGTAAGGAGATGTGGTCTTAAGGATTATACCCTTAGAGGCACAAAATTCCTTAAACTGGTTGCAGTGTATTTTCCTCCTCGATTACTTCTAAATCTCTTGATCTTAAGTTTAATTGGTTTTCGACACGAGATTTGAAGATCTTAAAGGTCTCAAAAGCTTCATATTTTGATTTCAGAAGATACACATGACAATATTTAGAATAATTGTCTATGAATGTAATAAGATACTTCCTTCCCACTGTAGTGATGTTGAACCCAGAAATCACGGTTCAACCTCTGAGCCCAGAAACCACGGATCGAGAGGAGTTCGGACTGGTGTAACTTGCTTTTACTTGTTCCGAGTTCAATCACTAGGTCAGCCACTCAGATCAAAGAACCTCACTCACAAAGGGTGGAAAACTAGAAATAAACCTGCGAGCCGCAGTGAGGAGAACCCGCCACTAACCCGGAAGATCTTAGAGACCTTCCCCTCCCAAGCCAAATGCTGAGCTGGGCACCTTGGAGAATGCTAGAGTGTCCATATCTACCCACCTGAAAACCACGGTGAGCAGCAAGAGAGAACTCTCTAACCGACCAAAGCAAATCAGAGGAGAGAGAAACAAGTGAGAGATCCACTCCAAGGTGCCCTTGGGGTCTATTTGTAGTTTTCTCAAAACGGTATATGGATCGCTAAATCCGGCTTCTTGTTTTTACTAAAAGCAACCCAAATTGGTTTGCTAACAGTAAAATCCCGTTGTTTAAAATGGCTAACTGCAGGCCAAAATGGGATCACATGGGAAAAATAGACCACCAACCAAACAGGCGAGTCCAGGATACTCTAAGTCGACTCGACTGAATGGCGGGTGCCTGATAGAGCTGGGAATCGCCACTCGCACCGAGATGGGGGCGAGTACATACTAGAGGTGAGTGCGAGTTGAAGCCCGACACTCGCCCGACTGAATCTTCAAAGCCCAATATTGCTCGAGATCACCTGATGGCTTTGTTGAAGCCAAGCGGTCTCGAAGGATTGAAGACGCGTGATCTGAAGCCAGCGGTCTCTGCGGTCTCCAATAATCAGACCGCGGTTTCCCCTCCGATGTACCAGATTGCGCCGGATAAAGATAAGTTGAAGCTGCGCGGTCTCGAGTCAGCGGTCTGTGCGGTCTCTCAGAATCAGACCGCTGCTCCTCCTCAGATATGCGAGATTGTGCAAGATAAAGGTCGGCGATCTCCAGCCCTATCAGACAACTGTTTGATAACCACGGTCTGTGCGGTCTCTCAGCATCAGACCGCCAGTTCTCCTCAAGAATGCGAGATCGCATCTTATGAAGGTCAGCATTATTCCGTCTCTCCAAGCGGTCTAAAGCCAGCGGTCTCAGCGGTCTCCATGTACCAGACTGCCGGTTTATCTCGGATAAACCAGATCGCCTCTTACGAAGAGAAGCGGTCTGGCCCTCCCGGTCTCTCCATTATGGGGGAGTGTTCGCCACAACGATCTAACCGTCCGACGGTCTCCTCTGTCACACGACCTTTCTCCTGTCGTGCGACCGCCAGATCTCACTCCAGATCGCAGAGATCATTGCGGTCTCAATATTCCTGATCGCCCAGACCGTCCAGCTCTCTTGAGTATTGTGTATTTGTATTTAGTCCCACATCGTATATTTGTATTTTACTGTTTCCCTCTTAGTCTATATAAAAGAGGCAATACTCTTGTAATACTTAATTTTTTTTGGAAATAAAAAATTCATGTTATTTTCAAATTCTCACATGGTATCAGAGCTATCGATCTCTTCGACCGGTCTCTTTTTCTTCTGACCGCACAATCTGTGCGATCTTCTCTCTTCCTCCTCCAGTTCGCGCGATCTCCCTTATATCCGCGAGACCGCGCGATCTCTCTCATGGGTACCCCTTCTGTGAATGCTACCCCCCCCCCCCCCGCCCACTCTTGTGGCTATTTCTACCTCTTCCTTGGGCAACCTTGGCACCACATCCAAGCTCACTGGAGCTAATTATCCTGATTGGAGTGTCTCCTTCACCTTTCTCTTACGCTCTCAACGCAAATGCCACCATCTCACCGATGATCCTCCTCCCACAGGATCTGCTACCTTTGATGATTGGGATGCTAGCGATGCTCTTGTCTGCACCTGGCTTGCTAACAGTCTCTCTGATGAGTGTCTTCCTATCATTCGTCATGATGAGATAGTCAAGGCAGCATGGAAGCATCTTGCGGCCCTTTACTCCAAAGGCGCCAAAACCTCCCGCATTTACACCTTGTATGCTGATCTCTTTGCCCGCCCAACCATGGATCCCACCACAGCATATCAAGCAGTTCAGGCCCTTAGGGCTAAACTCCTTCAGCATCGCCCCTTCTCTGCTGATCTTGCTGAACAGCATAAACACTTCCAAGAGCTCCTGGTTGTGTGTTACCTTCTCCGTCTTCCGGAGTCTTATGATATGATACGACAACAAATCCTTGGAGAAGCTGAATCTCTAACTCTTGATGCCACCACTGCTCGGGTCTCTGTTGTTACCTCCCTTCTCCAACGACCCTTGTTGTCTTCCCCTCCCCCTCCAGAGAGCTTTGCTCACCGGGCTGAACGTGGTCACCCTGGTGGCCGTGGTGGATCCCTTAGTGGTCGTGGACCTCCGCGACACATCTGTTCTCATTGTGGTCGGAAGGGTCACCCAATTGATCGTTGCTATCTCAAGCATCCTCACCTTCGCCCTCTGGATGTTGCTTCTCAACCGGATATTAGATCACCGTCTGCTTCTGTTGCTACCTCCTCAGGTAGCGTGCACGTGGTTACTGAAGGTAAATGGCTTATTGATTCTGGCGCAACAAATCATATGACAGGGAACCCTCAACTTTTCTCCCAATTACTAGAGCACAAGAATTTACCTCCGGTTCTCACCGCTGATGGTTCTCCCTCACATGTGTGTGGGACTGGAATAGTTCAAGTCACTCCGACTATCTCTCTTCAGAACACTCTTTATGTGCCTACTTTTCCATGTAACTTACTATCAGTCAAGGCTCTCTCTCAACAATTACAATGCTCTATTATGTTTACTCTGACTAACTGTTATTTTCAGGATCTTCATACGAAGGAGACAGTTGCTACTGGGACTAAAAGTGGAGGCCTCTACTTCCTTGACGTTCTTGCTGCTCACTCTGCCTCTACCGTCTCGGATTCTCTCCATCAATGGCACCTCCGTCTTGGTCACCCTCCTCCTCGGCTGCTGTATCAACTTCTACCTCACCTCACCAGAGATACCTCTCCTCTCAATTGTGAAGCTTGTCAACTAGGAAAGCACCATCGGGCTTCCTATCCTGCCAAACATGGACGTAGCTCGACTCGTCCCTTTGATCTCCTCCACTCGGACATCTGGGGTCCTTCTCCTACCAAGACTGTAGGTGGGAGTAGTTTGTATTTTGTTACTTTTATTGATGACTTCTCTCGATGTACTTGGGTGTATCTGTTAAAAGAACGCTCAGAACTTTTTTCTGTTTTCAAAACTTTCTATAATGAAATTTCCACTCAGTTTGGAGTGTCTATCAAGGCTATTCGCACTGATAATGCTAAAGAGTATGTTTCTCATCAATTTTCAGAGTTTTGCATGAATCATGGTCTTATACATCAGACTAGTTGTCCTTATACTTCTCAACAAAATGGGATAGCGGAACGTAAGAATCGTTACCTCCTCGACATGGCTCGCACCTTACTCTTCCAGATGAATATGCCCAAAACCTATTGGGGTCATGCCATCCTCATCTCCTGCTATCTCATTAACCGCATTCCCTCCACCCTTCTTCAAGGCTTCACCCCCTTCTCTCTTCTATATCCCACCTCACAACCCTTCTCATTACCTCTCAAGGTGTTCGGTTGTACTGCGTTTGTCCACACTCCTTCCCCAGGTCGGGACAAACTCTCTCCTCGGGCAGTTAAATGCATCTTTGTTGGTTATTCTCCAACTCAGAAAGGGTACCGGTGCTATGACCCCCTTCTTCGCAAACAATATGTTTCCGCTGATGTCACCTTATTTGAAAATGTTCCATACTTTTCTACCTCTTCCACCTCGCTGCCTCCTACGCCTAGTCCGACAACACCGCTGATTTACTCTCCACCACCACCTACTCTCCCAACTCCACCACCTCTTCCTTTCCCTCCACCACCTCCAGCATCTCCTTCCACCTGTCCTCCTACTTCGGGGCCTTCTCTCCCAACTCTTGGGCCAGCACTATCTTCTTCCGATGATGACTCTCCTGCAGATACAGTCACCACTGAAGACCTTCCTATTGCTCTTCGAAAGGGAGTTCGCTCATGTACGCAACATTCTATTCACGATGTTGTAACTTATGCTCAACTTACCCCCTCTGCTAGGGCATTTGCTATTGCTATTACAGATACAGCCACCCCAACCAGTTATCAGGAGGCTCTTGCCATCCCACAGTGGAAGGCTGTCATGGATGATGAAATCTCCACCCTTTAGGACCGTGGCACTTGGACTCTTGTTCCTCCACCTATTGGGATAGATGTTGTTTGGTGTAGATGGGTCTTTGTGATAAAATATCGTGCTGATGGCTCCGTTGACCGCTACAAAGCTCGCTTGGTTGCCAAATGTTTTACTCAGACATATGGAGTAGACTTCTTTGACACTTTCTCACCTGTCGCTCGTCTTACAACCATCAGGGTCCTCTTCTCCGTGGCCGTCGACAAAGGTTGGCAACTCTCTCAATTGGATGTCAAGAATGCTTTTCTCTATGGTGACCTTCAAGAGGTTGTTTTCATGGAGCAACCTCCAGGGTATGTTACTCCGGGGGAGACTCGTATATGTAAGCTCAATAAGGCCATCTATGGTCTTAAGCAAAGTCCTCGCGCCTGGTTCGAAAAATTTAACGAAGTTATCAAGATCATTGGATTTGTCCGTAGTTCTGCGGATCACTCTCTCTTCATTCGCAAGACATCTCATGGAATGGTTGTTCTGGCTGTATACGTTGATGACATCCTTCTCACAGGTGATGACGTTGAAGGTGTCTCCCTTACAAAGAAACATCTTCTCCAACACTTTGTGACCAAAGATATGGGGACTCCCAAGTACTTTCTGGGCATTGAAATCTCAAGGAAGCATAGCTCCATTGTTCTCTCACAACGTAAGTATGCTATTGACCTTCTAAAGGAAACAGGTCTTCTGGGTTCTAAACCTGCTAAATATCCAATGGCAATTGGAGACGACAAACTCTGGACTGACAACTCTCCTCCTCTACTTGATAGCACTAGATATCGTCGTCTTGTAGGCAAGCTCATCTACCTAACTGTAACAAGACCTGATATCTACTATGCTGTTGGGAAGGTCAGCCAATTCATGCAAGCTCCGAAGGAATGTCATCTTCAAGCTGCTTTAAAAATATTAGAATACGTTAAGGGATCTCCAGGGAAGGGACTTCTGTTCCAAAGGAACAACCATCTCAAGATAGAAGCTTACTCAGATGCTAGCTACGTTGATGATAAAGGAGACAGGAAATCCACATCTGGGTTCTGTACCTTCGTGGGAGGAAATCTGGTGAGCTGGAAGAGCAAGAAACAAGCAGTAGTTTCCAGATCAAGTGCTGAGGCCGAGTACAGGAGCATGGACCAAACTACATGTGAGTTGAAGTGGTTACGAACTCTCCTTCTTGACTTAGGAGAAGTTTACAATCATCCATTACCAATGTTCTGTGACAACAAAGCTGCAATCTATATATCTCAGAACCCAGTCTTTCATGAGAGAACCAAGCACATTGAAGTGGACTGTCATTTCATCAGGGAAGAAATCTTGAAGAAACAAATCTGCACTCCCTTTGTAACTTCAGATAAAGAGCTGGCTGATATCTTTACCAAACCTATATCTTCATCCTTCTCCGATGCGTGTAACAAGCTAGGCATGATTGATATATATGCTCCAGCTTGCGGGGGAGTGTTGAAGCCAAGCGGTCTCGAAGGATTGAAGCCGCGCGATCTGAAGCCAGCAGTCTATGCGGTCTCCAATAATCATACCGCGGTTTCCCCTCTGATGTACTAGATCGCGCCGGATAAAGATAAGTTGAAGCTGCGCGGTCTCTCAGAATCAGACCGTTGCTCCTCCTTAGATATGCGAGATTGTGCAAGATAAAGGTCGGCGATCTCCAGCCCTATCAGACAACTGTTTGATAACTGCGGTCTGTGCGGTATCCCAGCATCAGACCGCGAGTTCTCCTCAAGAATGCGAGATCGCATCTTATGAAGGTCAGCATCATTCCGTCTCTCCAAGCGGTCTAGAGCCAGCGGTCTCCATGTACCAGACTGCCGGTTTATCTCGGATAAACCAGATCGCCTCTTATGAAGAGAAGCGGTCTAGCCCTCCCGGTCTCTCCATTATGGGGGAGTGTTCGGCACAACGATCTAACCGTCCGACGGTCTCCTCTGTCACACGACCTTTCTCCTGTCGTGCGACCGCCAGATCTCACTCCAGATTGCAGAGGTCATTGCGGTCTCAATATTCCTAATCGCCCAGACTGCCCAGCTCTCTTGAGTATTGTGTATTTGTATTTAGTCCCACATCGTATATTTGTATTTTACTGTTTCCCTCTTAGTCTATATAAAGGAGGCAATACTCTTGTAATACTTAGTTTTTTTTTAAATAAAAAATTCATGTTATTTTCAAATTCTCACAGGCTTGATGAATGCACTCGATAAACACGGGGTTAGACACAATCCCCTCTCTTTGCGAGTTTGCCTCAAAATCGGAAAGATAGTTCATCCATGAATGTTTAGAGAGTGCCTCAATTTTGATGAGAATCTTTTAGTGGGTCCCACAGGAGGCTATATATACTAGGAGGGACCCCCCTCCCCCGAACCCACTTCTCTCTTATTTCGTTGTACTTTGACTGATCAATATGTCGCTCTCCCAAGAACTCTAAGCTCATCTCGCCGCTACTTAAAAGAAGAGTGAAGCGACTTCCACCAGTCTACAGGGGCTCATCACCGAACACTCCTCGCGAGCTACGCCGAAGCAAGTGGATAAGTGCGTCGCCAAGATGGCGAGGCGAGAGTCCATGGGGGAGGGAACAACTCTGACCAGGCTTCCCTCACAATTCGTATTCAGCTTAGGCCTTGGGATCTTGGAACAAGTGCAAACCTTTTCCTTAATTCACTCGCTTATAACAACTTTCGCGAGGTCACGTTGATCTTGAGTCATAGGTTTCACAGGTCAATACCACCACGGAAGGTGATGCAAGTGATTAGTAGATTTTGTGAGCAGGAGGAAGCGAACAATCAGGTCAATCCCGATACCAATCGCGTCCCTGGTAAGCGAATCATCACCCCTAATTGTGTTAGGCTCGCGCCTCATGTGTATAACAGTACTTTGCAGTGCCCAAATTCATCGACCTCTCAGCGAACTCTCCGCGGCCGAAGTCGCCCACTCGGGATCTGACCCAGGAGTTCACCAAAACGACCCTTGCCCATGCGATCACTGTTGTTGGCACTATCACTCCCCTTGAAGTGCGACATCCAGGCAAGTCTCCCCTGTGACAGGGTTCGAGGAAATCCCTGGTGCTCCCCACTTGATGCCCCTTCGGCGGGAGGCCCAGCTTTCTTACCCGTCAGGACCGCGAGCCCGCCCCGCACCACGAGGGAAAACTATCGAGGACTCATTCGGTAAGAAACTTCACTCGCGCCTTCCTGCTTTTTGATTCAGAACTACCCACCCCCTTTTGCCTTTCCTCAGATGATACTCAAAGGACTGAGGAGTCCGATGAGCGAGTGCTCTACTCAGCACCACTTTCTTCATACATGATTGATGAGTATTTAGGTGACCCTTCCAACGCTGCCGAGATGAAGGCCGGCTGGCGGGCATCCTGCGAAAGCATGGATATATGCTCCGCGAGCTCCAGGAGGAGAAGGCTTTGACAGACAATGACCCCTTCCCTCACATCCTCACCCTAGAACGGAGAATGGAGGCCCTTGAGGGGTACTATACTCTACTCGCGGAAGAAGTGCAGTGACTCGCGGGAGGTGCTTTGGCATCGCTGGAGAACCACTTCAAGCGGATTGGCGAGTGCATGCTCGCCCTCCAATGAGAGACTGATGCCGCTCGCGCGCGAGTATACCTTCGCTAGGCGATGCCCGAGGATGCGGGTGAGTGGTCGGGGTCCCCGAAGGTGAAACCAGTCACGCCTTCAACCCGCTCGCCTTCAAGTTCTCCCTTTTTATTTTTATTTTTATTTTTATTTTTAAGACTGTTGTTTCCTTCTGCAGGAACATTATTTCTTGTTATGTCTAATCCTGTCTCGTGGGGATCTGCGCTTTTCTCTTTATTTGGTGTGGGTCGCATGTTGTGTTATTATTATTATTTTCTATCGTTATCCGGTGGCAGGGTTTGTAGTATAAGAGTGATCATGCTTGCTTGTCGAGATAGAGCTAAGTGGCTCTTGCGTGTGGGTAGGGGCGAGTGGGTATATGGTGAGCAGGTCGTGTCGTTAGTCATGAAACCCTTCTGACCCCACTTTTTCTATAAATACCCCCCCCCCTCCATTTCCATACTCACCTACCGCATTAACTACCCCCATGCTTTTATTTTTTCTTCGACTCGCTTGTTCCACTCGCCAGCCTCTCTAAAAATAGCCAAGACTTCTGATCCAACCGATGGGCGAGGAAACTGCATGGCAAATTTTGTCGACCACCTCTTCTCTGAGAGGAAAGTGTCGGAGGAGGGCCGCCTCACGTTCGAGGTCACCTACCTGCCAGAAGAGTATTCGGTTCACTGCTCGAGGGAGAAAGAGGCCATTAACTCTTTCCGCGAGGATGAGCTCATGTTCCCCCTCTCTCATTTTGAGGTTGGACTTTGCCTCCACCTGTGGCCTGAGATGAAGCAGTTCCTCAAGTATTTCGGGACAGTGCTAGCATAGGTCGACACAAATACGATTGCCATGCTCATGGCATTTGCCTACTACATGCGCGAGTAGAGGATAGAGTTCAACCTCACAGCCTTCCACAAGATGTTCATCTACAGGGCGACCTTGGATGGAGTCACCTTTCTCACCGGCTCGCGGATCAAGGTCTGCGAGACCCTCAACAAGGTACACCATTGGAATGATCGGTTCCTCTTTAACAAGGGGAACTTCGGCAACATTCCCTGCGCGCCTATCCAGCAAAGCGCGTCGATGTATCTCACTCCTCGCTTAGATGGAGAGACGGCGGAGCTCTGTAAGTTCTTCCTCGAGAAGAGTTTTGAGGTCGCCTATCTGTGGCGGTGTCTCAACTCTCTCACCTTGGTGCCACAGAGTGAAGGTATGCTTCTACTCGCATATTTCAGATCGCCTTTCCTTTGCTCGCCTATCTTATTTAGCATGCTTCTGCGTTGCAGGGGAATGCCTGATTTCTGTGAACCCACCTCATGCAGGTGACGCAAAGCTCACCTCTCTGATTGATGTGGCGAGATCTTCTGCAAAGGCCTGCGTCGGTGACCTGGTCAAGCCCATGTCCAGCGGCAGCAAAGGGAAAAGGGCGGTGGTGGATCTCGACCCCTCATCCCCTTCTGGCTCACGGAAGAAATTGAAGAAGACCGTCGCTTCAAAAAAGAAGACCACCACGGTGAGCCGCCTGGATCCTGTTGCCCATGCCGATGCAAGAACAAGTGGTGGAGACCTGCAAGATGTGCACACCCAATTCGTCCTTGGGGAGAAGCCCCGGGACAACGCGGGCAAGCCCCTGATCGCTTGGGGGGGGGGGGGGGCAGTGAAGATCTCCATTTCCTCTTGCCTCCCCTCCTGGATTGAGCAAGGCCAGTCTAGTGAGCGCGCCTATGCTCTCGCCTACTGGCTGTATGGGAGAGAGGAGGTTGTTGCCTACGAGAGATCTTCCTTGCGGGAGCTCGCATACAAGAGCTCGTGGGCCCAGATGCGCGCCACAGAGCTCTCGCATATGGCATCCTGTCATGACCTCTCTTTTATGAAGAGGTTCTACAAAGCCGAAGCCGCCCGAGAGCTTGTTGAGTTGGGGGCTGAGGATCTCGAAATACGGCTCAGAATCGCTGAGAGGCTCCTTGAACAGACCCTAAAGAAGGATGTAGGTCACGCATAAGAAGTTACTTCTTCCTTCTCTTTTCTTTTCTTGTTTCCTCATGCGACTCTGATATAGGATGTCGAATCCACGACCCAGTTGATGGTTCAAAATGATGAGTTGGAGGTTAAAGTGGAGGCCATGAAGGCGCAGCTCTCTCGGGACACTACAGAGACACTGGAGGCAGAGCGCGGTGGATCGTCCTCTAAGTGCGAGGAGGTGCTGCAATTGACCCCCAACAAGAATGAGGAAATTCAGAGGCTCGTGGTGATCAAGGCCACCAAGACCACACTTGACATGCTGTGAGACGTCAACGCATTTGGGATAGGGTGGGAGAACATCACCAAAAAGGAGTTGATCCTCGTGCTCTTCCTCCTCGGCCCTCTGGCAGGCTCATCCTCCAACTCACACCCCTACTCGTCGTCTGACAAAAGTGATGGCGAATGAAGACCAGCTTCTGGAGAATTCCTTATCTTCTTTTTTTGTTACATGTAAAGGGGAGAGCCCCCCAACTTTTTGTGATGTATGTAAGGGGCGAGACCCCAATTTTTTGGTTAAATATGAATGAACATTTTGTGAATCCTTGATTCTCCTTTAGTTCTTTTTTCTTTTTCTTTTTGTACTCATGAAGATTCGCCTTAACTTTTTGGACTCGCCGAGTGCCTACCTTAGGAACCAGTGTTGAATTCCCCTTACGAATCTTGCGAGATCAAGAGACTTGCGAGATATAGAGATATGCGAGACCTAGAGATTTGCGAGACCTAGGTTTTGCGGTCCTTGTGTGCTCGTACCCCTTCGGAAAAAAACCAGGGTCAATTCTCTGCCCGAGATTCCAAGAGAGCGTCGAACCCCTGCCTGGTTGTGAGCTGTGCGACTCATGCGTTCATTGTCATCCATGAGAGAGCGAGTGTGAGAAGTGGATGGCGAAGGTGAGACCACCTCGGCTCACCCCCTTCACTTGTCTAGGTTGAATCCCTCTCTCATCCCATGTCTCATCTCACCTAGGTGATCAACCTGCCCTGCCGGTATGTGAGAGCTTGACCAACAGAATCATTTCAAGGGACCTTCTATCATAGCTTCATAACCCGCCACCTGAGTGGTCAACCTAGCTCGTCGGCTTGTGAGAGCCCGGTCAGCGGAAACAACTCAGGGGTCTCTTAACATATTCTCTCAACCTGTCACCTGAGTGGTCAACCTTGTTGGAACATGGTCTTCCGCATCTCCTGGGTTTGAGAATAACAAATCCTATGTGTATTTGATCATGTGTGTTTAAGTGTGCAGGAAACAATGTCAGATGACTTAAGGATAACATAAGAATGTTGCGCCCAAGTTTGAAGCCAAAACTCCAACATGGCCACTAGCGCCGGCGGTAGCGGATAGCATCGGCAGTAGCTTGATGCACAAGAGGAATGACGGAGCTTGTCTTGAAATGAAAGATTCTCGCACGCAGAATAATGCCTAAACCAAGATAGCGCCGACGGTAGGGATAACGCAGGCGATAGCTCGATGCATAAGGGGAATGTCGGCTAGCTTGCCTTGAAATAAAAGATTCGCACACGCAGAATATTGCCTAATCCGAGATAGCGCCGGTGGTAGGGATAGCGCAGGCGGTAGCTCCAACTCTATAAAAAGGACCCCTTGGCTCCGTCTTCATAATCCTCTCACACCCCAAAATTCCAGAGCTTCGTGCCACAACATATAGAGGAAGTTTCAGAGGGATACTCCCACAAATTCATGAAGGCTTAAGGAGATCATTGGAGAAGATTTCAACACACTTCATCATCGTGACGAAAGACCGCATCGACTATGATCACACTTTGTGGGTCTTCGTCTACTTCTTCAAGAGATCTACATAAGGAGTTTTTACATTGTTGTTATTTTATTTCTTTACTCTTTTGTACTCGTGTAGTGAATTCGCCTCGTGTTGGCTAGGTCTGGATAGGACTTAGGGCAAAAATTCACCTCGTGTTGGCGACTAGGTCTAGGGTGTAGATTTAGGGAGTACTCATGACCGTATCCAGGGGAGGATTGGCTAGAGCGGCTTGAGGCCAGATCCATAGGATTATAGGCTAAAGCCACCGGTTCGTGGGGATACGAGTCGGGATAGAAAACCCAAGAGTCTTACTAGTCGCCTCCAGATTTTTCGCGTTATAGAAATCTATTTTTGTAATCATTTTTATTAATAGTAATCATGTCTCTCTTTGCGTAATAAAATTGATTTGTTCTTCATTTCTCTAAATTGTTTACTATCCTCTCTTTCATTATAAAATAATTTAGATCTTTATTCAAAATCACTATTTTGTTCTACTTAGTTTTCAAGTCTCTACAAAATATATTAAATGTTTTTAAAACCCTTATTCACCCCCTCCCCCACCCCTCTAAGGGCGCCTACAGATCCAACAAGTGGTATCAGAATGAGGTTATTCCAAATCGGCACAACAACCGGGAATAATGGCGTCTCATGATCTCTCTTCTACTAGTGGAGAAAAATTTTATGATGAAGAAAAATCTCTTGCACCACCTTATTTGTAGGGAGAAATTATAGTGGGTGGAAAATTTTTATGGAAAAGTTTATTAAAACTTTAGATATCGAAGCATTGAATATAGCAATAGTAAGACCAGTGAATGAATCAAATAAAAAAGAATGCCACCTAAATGCAAAGGCTTTGAATAGTATTTTTTGTGTTTTATCTCAAGATATTTTCAAAATGATATATTATTTTTCTAGTGCATACAAAGTTTGGAAATTTCTTGAAGAAATGTATGGTTTTCCTCTCACAGGTATAGAACTAACCCAAGAATTGGAGTGCATACAAACTTGCACAGAAGAAAGCTCCTCTCATGATGTATCAATGGAGTGCACATCAAGAGAAAAAAAAAGATGAAAATTCGTCTATGAAGGAGGAATGCCTAGAAGATGACAAAGGAACTTCATGTTCACATCTTGCCTCTTCCGATAGCACTATAAGAAAGTCTAATTCTTCTTCTTGTGTGACAACTTCTATCTCTACTTTCCATATACTAGAAATCGTTAAACGTAAAATCAAGAAAGTGAAAATTGTTAATTAAAAATTACGTTTAGAAAATAAAAGGTTAAGAGCTAATGTTAATTTAGAATCTAATTGTGATGTGACTTCTCCATCTTGCTCTTTAATTGAAATCTCAAAGCCTTGTTTTGATTGTAATGATATTAAAGAAAAATTCTAGGATTTTGAAAAAGAACTTTTAATTACAAAAGAGCATAACGAAAAATTGGTAAATGAAAATAATATTTTTTTCTAATAAACTAGAATCATTAAAACTATTTGTGCAAAAAATTTCAAGTAATAAAAAATCTTTTATTTCTGGTTTATCATCAGACATGTGTAAAACTTCTAATAATATTTTAAAATATATTGAACATGCACCTAGTAGAATGTTTAATCATACAAGCATAATGAATTCTAACACTCTTTATGTATCTCCTAAATTAAATTCAAAGAAGCAAAATTTCCTAGGAAAAATAGTTTCAAAAGTCATTATTATTTTAAGCCTAAGTTTAATGAATATGGAAATTTGATGCATAATTATAACACTAAACCTAAGTATGAGTGGAGACCCAAAATTAAAGATGAAACATTAACTCCACTTGAAAGGGTTCCTTCTTTCTCATCTCACCAAAAATCATCTCACTGTATTTGGGTACCCAAAGGAACCGTTACACTTGGTTCCCCTTGGATACCTAAATCTCTTATTCATTAGGTATCATCAAATGCATGAAGTAGAATCTTTTCAAAATGAAATATACAAATTTCTACTTCATGATATGCTTTAATGTCTTTTTGTTTTTCTTTTTGGTTTTCTTATTTTTTAAGCTATCATGTCATGGTCATCTTATATATTATTGGAAATATGATTTTATCTCTTAAAGCTTAATGAGTTTATAAATCAAATTGATCAAAATTCAAAGTCATATTTTATTTTGGTGACCTATCGATCTATCTTAAATTAATTGCCTATAAATATCTCATATTATCTATATAAATCTAATTCTAAATTTGTTATGAGATATTTATCTAGATTAATGAAATCATGAACTTCAATTTTTCTCTTTCGAAAATTTTGAGTCTATAAATTTTAAATATTAAGTATGGGTAGCAACCAATAACACTTAAATATCTTAAGAAAGGGAGGTTTGGGATGTCACCCCATCGTACCTCCTAGTACCAATGTGAGCCCTTCACCGGGTAGACCTCGGGAAGTCTAAGATCCACTCTAAATTGCTCAGTCCAACTAAAGTCTAGCAAAGAACAAATTAATTATAGACTCTTGCGTACTTTTGCAATGGCCGAAAAAGAAAACTATCATTATCTTGTGCTTTCAGAAAATTATATATATTCAAAATTTGTAATTAAAAAGAAAATCACAAAAGACATATTGAAAAAATTAATTGTTAGAACTCAACAGAATGAATATTGAAGTCACACACGCCACCATGATCTTGTGATATCCTATGCTAAAATTCCCTATAATCATATATCATAATTCATGATCTATCAAGAATTATCTTAAATCAACTACTTTTATCATACTTAAGAATTATGATTTATATGTTGGCTATTGGTATTATAACTTCATACCATGGTATGTGTATTATGTGTGAAATGTGGTTCATTATTTTGGCATGTATCTTACTATATCTAGACCTTAGAATCACCTTGATATCAATAGCATCAAATCAAATCATCACTTAATTCTAGGTCTACAAATTGAATCTCTATCAATTTAACAACATGCATTATTCATATGGCATAATATTAACTCATCATATTAACATTGTCACCTATGAATATTATTAGTTATCATGCTAATTTCTTGCATTGTCAGTTATCATATGATGGCAAAGATATAAAAATAAAAATTTGGAATATAGAAGAAGGGATAACTATGAGGTTTTATATTATCATTCTAAAATTCAAATAAACTCATAGTTTATAAATCATTTTTAAACCTAATCGCTTTGTATGTCCATGATCATATACCAATATTGTATGTCTCACAATAGCGGGGGCGTAGGGTTGCATGCATTAGAAGACCTAACCTCTAAGTCATGTTTTATCCTTACCTGGGGAGGGTTCCAGTGGGGCCTTGCGAGGCACTGGGGGAAAGAGTGCTACGTTGAGCGTTATCTAGTGTAAACATATGAGAGTAACACCCTAACCTATGGCATCTGTGCAGCTCCTCATGCACATCCGTCACTTAGTACGGGCAAGAGTGTAGACATATAGTCTGAGTATTTTTATCTAGGGCATACCTATTTTATTCTTTGCATAAACATCATTTCATACTATAGTCATTTAAATCATGCTTATTTGGTTTATTCGAACATGATATCTTGTGTTTACATTTCCTATCATTTTCAGTTTACATTATTTTGTTAAACACAAGCATTAGAAAAATCAAATTGAAGATATAAGAAAATATATCTCATGCAATGTTTATTTAGTCAAGCCATATAAGAAATCGCTAACTTTTCATGCATTTCTCAGTATCTAAGACATCTCCAAAAATTCTGAAATTTCTGCAAGAAACTTCTCTTTGGACACTTAATCAAGATCAAAAGACAAAAATTTCAAAATCTCAAAATTTTGCTCACTAGCTGTCGCGCAAGCGCTAGCGTAGGCGCTTGCTCGACTCTCCAATTTTCTGAGTTTTTAAAATTTTAAAAATTCTCTGAAAATATGTTCTTTTATATGTATTACCTATTTTTATCCTTATGCCACTGTGTGATTTAAAAAAAAATCAAAATATAAAATTTTAAAATACAAAAATATGTTTTGCTTATTTTTATTTGTTTCTGCAAGGCTTTATTAAAATAACAAGATTTCTATACTACTTTGGCAAAAAAGACAAAACATGTTCTTTTAGATTTGGCTAAAAATGTTTAATTTAAAATCTCAAGTTTTCTAAACATTGTTTTGGATTGTCATGCTTAGATTTTAATCTTGTTATGTGCAATGAAAAAGTCTATGGTGAATTATGTATGCTTGTTTTTGTATGCATCTAAGTATGAGTAATGTGTTATGTTAGATAATGATCTCTTTACACTCACACTTTTGGTAGACTATATGTGCCTACAGTTCTTAACCCTACATGATTATGTAGTGTAGTAGCTTACAATATTATGATGTCTATCTCTATTACCTACACATTATTCAAAATTTCCACTACAACAAATTACACTTTTAGTAAGGACTAAAAACGTTACAAAAGGTAACTAATATCGTTACGCAAAGTTTTTGTAACGAAATTTACTTATGTGACGACCGTTACCTAAGGCTCGACGCTAGAAGTTCTTGTAACGAAATTTTGTTTGTCGTTACAAATTATTTATTTGTGACAAACATTACTTCCTCACAATAAGATGAGTTGTAGTAAGGAATATTTCGTTACAAATGTTTGGCTTTTTCCCCACTAAAGAAATTATATTTATATATCAAATATATGAATATTTCGTTACAAATGTTTGATTTCGTTACAATTGTTATAACATAACAATAATTATTTCGTTACAATTGTTATATACCTTCCTTACCCAAAAAATTCATTTATATTATTAAATTGTCAATTCCTAATTTAGATGGGTAGGCATGATTTTATTATAAATATGAAATATTATTTAAAGTATAATATAGTTTTATATTATGTAATAATATTTTATATTCATTAATAATTTGTAATTAAAATATTTAATAATAGAAATCATTATAGGTTTTAAAAACTAATATACTTTTCATATTTAAAATTTCAATAAAGTACGGGAAGGAAAAAATATGCCAAATTAATAAAAAGGAAACACATTACAAATATTAAATTTGAAATACTTGCAGTAGCTATATAGATAGAGTACAAGTTAAGTGTCATTTCATCTATAACAAAACAATATTACATAACAACAATAAGTTCAAGATGTTTTACAAAACACATCAAATTCTACGCTTTCTGACTAATGCATCTTCTTCCATCACTTTTCGCTCCAAGCTCCAAGTCCCTAGAAATAAAAGAGAGCAATTATTAAAGGAGGCAACAACACTTTAAAGGGGCAAAAAGATAATATAAAGAGGATTCATGAGTGTGATGTGATCTAGTACATTAGCAGTTTTAATAAGAAATTGAAGAACACCGCTCACTATAGTATAATACATTAGCATTTTATGATCTAGCACAACACACTCACTACATTACAACACACTCACTACACAACACAACTCACTGCACAACACAGCTCAACACTCACTACACAACACTACTCACTGCACAACACAGCCCACCACTCAGTCACTGCACACCACACTCTCTGCCCAACACAGTCACTGCACAACATAACACTCATTGCACTGCAAATCGTTACACAATCACTGCACACTTAGTACTCATTGCACAACATAACACTGCACAACACATCGTACTACTCACTACACAACACAGCGAACTACTCACTCACAGCACAGCACACTCACTACAAAACACTACACATTGGCAGCTGCAGCAATGCAGCAAATTGGCAGCTGCAGTTTGATGCAGCAAACTGCTTGCTGCCAGTTTGCTACAGTTGCGGCAAACTGCAGCTACAAGGGACACACTACACTACTCACTCCCAGCACAATACACTCCGCATAAAACACTCACCGCATAAAAAATAACATGCACTTCACAACACTGCACTCAACGCAGCTGCACACACATCCCTCACAGTTGCATACACAACACAACTACACACAGAACACTCAGCACAACTGCAGTATACTACTGAAATTCTAGATTCTACATAAGTTCAACCAAATCAGAGAACTGAATAACTCCTCTTAATGCATTACAGACTGAAATCCTAAGTGATGTTCCACATTCCCATTTTTTGCATGTTCTAGTGCAATCCTAAGCAAACCCGCAGCAAACCTGCTGCTGTAGTTTGTTGCAGCTGCAGCAAACCCGCTGGTGCAATTTGCTGCAGCTACAGCATACCCGCTGCTGCAGTTTGCTGCAGCTGAAGAATACCCGCAGCTGTAGTTTGCTGCAGCTGCAACAAACCCGCAGCAAACCTGCTGCTGTAGTTTGTTGCAGCTGCAGCAAACCCGCTGCTGCAGTTTGCTGCAGCTGAAGCATACCGCAGCTGCAGTTTGCTGCAGCTACAGCAAACCTGCTGCTGTAGTTTGTTGCAGCTGCAGCAAACCCGCTGCTGCAGTTTGCTGCAGCTGAAGCATACCCGCTGCTGCAGTTTGTTGCAGCTGAGGCATACCCGTAGCTGCAGTTTGCTGCAGCTGCAGCAAACCCACAGCAAACCTGCTGCTGTAGTTTGTTGCAGCTGCAGCAAACCCGCTGCTGTAGTTTGCTGCAGCTGAAGCATACCCGCAGCTGCAGTTTGCTGCAGCTGCAGCAAACCCGCAGCAGCAATTTTATTTATAAAAAAGACATGGATTGGAATTATAAGGAAAGACATGATGTACTTAGGCATTAGTACTATAAGAAACCATCAAACGTAAACCAATGACTAAACCAAAATGAATTCAAATGCACCAAAAATAATAATAATAGAAGAAGAGATGAGGAGGCAAAGGAAGAAAGAGCTCACAGAGGTGGGTTTTTCAACCAAATAGCACCAAAAAGTCATCAAAGTTGGCCATATTTTTCCAAAACAGCAGTCAACATCTCCTTCAACTCATTCTGTCCTTCTTTTAAATCCGCTATTTCCGTATTGTGAGTTTGAATCAACGCTTCCTGCCTTTCAATAAGCTTTGTCTGGGATGCAATATGAGAGGTGGCATTGCGCAAATCTTCTTCTGCCGAATTTAACTTCTCTTTCAATTGAGTGGACTCGTTAATTATTTTCTTCCTTTGTTTGGTAGGAACGACCCCATAGCCTAATCCTTTGTCTTAACCAGACTTAGTTCCAAGTGCTTTTTGTATAATTTCTCTCTCGGACATTAAGCTTTAACCGTCAGATTCAAGTGTTGATGCTCTCAGCCTTTCCATTTCAAGCTGTAAAATAATGTTACAATAGAAACATAAGTTATATATCACTGACAAACATCAATTCTCTCTACTAATTTAAATTCTGACTTACATATGCTGCTTTAGCTTTCTCACTAACAAACACACCATTCTTCTTATGAGTGTTAGCAAAGTTCTCAACAGGACTTTGATTAACCTACATATGAACATAATATTAGAGAATATGAGGTAATAATCAAAATTCACTAATAATATCATTACATTACCATTTCCAATAGTCATGAATGATAGGATTTGGAACCTGACGTATGAGTAAACGGCATTTGTGACCTATTATCAGCGTTTGTTTTGGACCTTTTCTGTTATTATTCAAATTCACATATGAGTGCATGTACTGAAGCTTTTACTAATCATATATATATATTAAACAGGGTTTTGTTAATTACTAAAATTCACCTTAAAACTCTCACTGTCGATGTAATCGCACAAGACACACCACTTCTCGAGTGAGATCCAATCAAACGGGCTACAAACTCTTGGATTCTTTCCCAATGTAACATATTGTTTATAAATTGCAGATAATCTCCCTCTCCAATGCGTATAACTACGCTGAAACATCTCATCCATATAGCCTTTTACTAATTGATCTGTAGACCATCCCTTTATATCAAACCATTGCTACAAAGGAACAACATATATATTTAGTTATTCCAACCAAATTGAAAAAAAATGTCATATACAAATTTACTTACATCTAATCCAGCATATACAGGAAGTATATGTTCATTTTCAATTTCGCTCCAGGGGGCCAAGAAATCCAATCCTGGACTATGTCCAATAACAACGCCTATCCCATTTGCTTGGGTGTTTTCCAAATTTATCAAAATTATGTTCGAGTGTGCTCAAATTTGAAAGTAATTGTGCTCCACTCCACTCCAAGGGTTTTGAATGCATTTCTGACTTTCCATCGAACAATTTACTCTTTCGATATGGATGATCGTTATGTAGATAACGACGATGTCCCATATAGCATATCTTACTTCGAATCCTTTTAGAATCTGTACCATATAAACAAGATGGGCATGCCCCATATCCCTTTGTGGTCCACCCAAATAAGTTACTAAGAGCTGGAAAGTCATTAATTGTCCACATAATTGCAGCATGCATTTTAAATGTTTGTTTAGCATATGTGTCGTATGTCTCAACGCCATTCCATAAATCTTTCAATTCTTCTATCAATGGTCTAAGATAAACATCAATATCTTTTCCAGGTGCACGTGGGCCAGGAATTAGCAATGACATCATAAAAAACTCATCTTTCATCACTTTGTATAATGGCATATTATAAGGAATTAGCACAACCGGCCACATACTATAAGAAGTACTCATATTTCCAAATGGATTAAACCCATCAGTCGCCAATCCAAGTCTAACATTACGTGGATCTGCGGAAAAACTAGGATAGTTTGCATCAAAATTCTTCCATGCAGGTGAATCCACTGGATGACTTAAAGTACCTTCTATCTCTATATGCTTCTCAGTATGCCACCTCATGTAAGATGCAGTTTTAGAAGACATATAAATTCTTTGTAGTATTGGTTTTAAGGGAAAATGCCACAAAACCTTTTGAGGAATCAATTTTCCTTTTCCATCGGTGTATTTCCAACGTGGTTCTTCACACACAGGACACGCATCTTTCTTCTCATGCTCCTTCCAAAATAGTGCACAATCATATTTACATACATCAATCTTCTTGTACCCCAAACCTAAACCAGAAAGAAGTTTCCTAGTCCAATAAAGAGACGTTGGAATAAGATTACCTTCTGGCATCACATCTTTTAGTAATTCAAGAAGCATGTTTACCGATTTATCTGACATCTTGTTCATTACTTTGATATGAAGCAATTTAATAATGAATGATAACAAAGAATATTTTTTGCAACCTGGGTATAGTCCACGTCTGGCGTTACATAATAGACTTGAAAAAGAACCACTATTTTCTTCTGTAGAATTCTCAGGAAGTTCTACATCTCCAATCTCTTGTATCATATCTACTAAATCATCAATGGCTTCAATATCATCATTTTCCTCGAAATTATTTCTAGGATTTTGAGAAGATTCACTACTGGCATCACATCTTTTAGTCATTTTAGTTTCTCCATGATGTATCCAATCTTTATAGTACTTATAAAACCCTTTCACATGAAAGTCTGCTTTAACTTCAATAAAACTCTTTGGTTTATTGTTTCGACATACATTGCATGGGCAAAGAATTTTATCTCCATAATAAATAGCATTTTCCCGTGCAAACTCGAGAAATAAGTCACGCCTTCTGTATAAGTGGAACTAAACCTATCTTGTTCATAAATCCAATCTTTATCCATAACATGAAGCCGCCTAGAGGAGAAAAATATTTAAAATAGATCCATAACTTAAATTCAATCCACAAAAATCTAAAAAATATTTAAAATAGAAGTGATTCGAAATTATACCACTATATGGTGCAAGGGAAGAGTTGAAAATCCAAACTTGAGGCTTTCCCAAACAATGCCGGCAGAATGTGTGTTGTGATGGAAGAAGAAGATTAGAGATTAATTAGGTTATAAATTCATGAAAATGAAAAACATGGGGTAAGCAATAACTAGAGCTTTCACAACCGAGAAGTAGCCCAAGCCATCCGGTAATAGCTAGCTATCTGAAGAACTTGAAAGAGTGTTTGGGCTAACAATATAAATGAAACAAGAGCACCTTTATATATTGTTATAATATACTTCCAATAATCTCATACTGATATGTTGTAATTCAAAAACTTATTCACTAATGCATTCTAGATAAGTATTAATTAATAAAAAATATAGTTGATCTTGGGTAGCCAATGTATTTCCTGGAGAGTGATACAATACTCTGAACTTTAAGAAACAAAAGAAAAAGTGAATAAAAATTAAAAAAATCAAGCAAAGAGTGAATCTTGAATGATATGTAAATAATAGAAATGGAAAGTGAATCTTGAATGATAAGTATTATTACCATCTGATGTTTAGATGAGAATAACTGATGAGAAATTGCATAGATGATTACAGATGATGGTAACTTATGAGTAAAATATTATAACTGTGAAAAAAGCCTAGGTAAAAAATGAGAATTACCTTGTTCAGTCAGAGATTGTACAAAATAATTTTATAAATGGTTCTTGATATTTTTTGATTGAGTTGTTTTATGTAAGGGGAAGATGCACCTCTGGCTTGGACGATTTAAGTCTACTATATACCCGTTTACACTCTGGTGCATGCTTCATGTCAAGTATAACTACATAAAAGTAAAAAAAAAACATTGTCTTTTTTTACCCATAAAGCTTCAGCAACTAATAAGAAAAGCTCTCTTCCACTTTCAACTATAAAAAAAGATGTAGAACTGAGAAACGCAATCCATTAATCCAATTGTAAGCAAAGCAAAAAAGTGACAACACCTTCTCAACAGATATACCCAATTCCTTCAAAAAAAATTTAATTTGAACAACTACAAATGAGCTATGTTTCATACTACATATTTAAGCAATGCCGACAGTCTACGAAATCCTAGCCGAGGAGCTCACGAGCCTTTCCAGCTCATGAGCCTTTCGTAGACTTACTGGTCCATCTCAAAACGGAAACCCTAGCCTCTACAAGGCATCTCTAATTAGCTGCTCAATTAGGGTACAGAAAAAGGGGGAAGAAGGAGGAGACTCACGGTGGAGGAAAGTAACCGAGGAGCTCACGAGCCTTTCCAGCCCCAACGATGAGAGAACCCTAGCGTAGATCAGCGGTTGAGCAGAATGGAAGCCCACCTCTCCATCCTGAAAAACGAGATGCCGGAGAATGAAATACGAGACGCCGGAGGGGTTATCGACGAGGAGTGGCGCCGATTCACCGGTGGATTTGAAGAAGCTGCCAGTCACGACTGAGGGTTTTGAGAATGGCGGATGGGGTCGATCAAGAGGCCGGGATCTTAGTATTGTTTTAGTAATTAATGTATTAATTAATTATTTTATTGGAGAGAAATTTCCCTCCAAATATTTCATGCATGCATGTATGATCTAATGAAATTTCCCTCCAATATTTCACATGATATAATTTGAAGTTAGAAAATGAAACAATTTTTTTAATATCTGAGCGCGAGCTCGACTCGTAATCGAGCTCGAGCTCATCGAACTCGAGCTGGACTCGTAATCGAGCTCGAGCTCAATGAACTCAATCTCGACTCATAATCGAGCTTTTTTCAAGGTGTGTCTGTGTGTTTGTGTCTGTGTGTTTGTGTGTATGTGTCTGTCTGTATCTGTGTCTATGTCTGTCTGTCTGTGTGTGTGTCGGTGTCTGTGTGCCTGTGTATGTGTTTGCATGCACGTGTGTCTGTGTTTGTGTCTTTGTTTGTGTGTCTATGTCTGTCTGTGTCATCTATTTATGTCAGTGTGTGTGTGTGTGTGTGTCTGTATCTGTATTTGTACGTGTACGTGTATCTGTGTTTATGTGTGTAGTGTATCGGTGTTTATGCATATCTATATCTATCTGTATGCATATGTCTGTGTCGTTTGTGTCGTATATGTGTCTATGTGTGTTTGTGAATGTCTGTTTGTGTCTGTGTGTTTGTGTCTGTGTGTTTGTGGTTTTATTTGTGTGTCTGTGTCTGTATGTATCTGTGTCTGTGTCTATGTCTGTGTGTGTGTGTGTCGGTGTCTGTGTGCCCGTGTATGTGTTTGCATGCATGTGTGTCTGTGTTTGTGTCTTTGTTTGTGTATCTATGTCTGTCTGTGTCATCAATCTATGTCGGTGTGTGTGTGTGTCGGTGTCTGTGTCTGTGTCTGTGTTTGACTGTGTCGTCTGTGCCACTATGATGTTACCCCCGCCTCAATATATAGTACTACTGTCCCAATGTGACGACGCCCCTGCAGCTTGCAAACCCCGCGCACGCGAAAATACTCATGCCGCAATAGTACCACTTATCGATAAGATATGTATTTATGACTTTCTTTATATCAATTTTCATTAAACCACGTGTATTTGCGTGCGAGCGGGGCCCGTGCGCGTAGTTATTTTTAATCTAAAATTATGTTAATAAATTATTGTCAGATTTGCATTCATTTTTAAATTTAATGTTTTTTTGTTTTTGAATTTTTTTTCAAAATTTTATGGAGGGAAATTTTTTTTCGTATATATATTTCATTCATGTAAGAGAGAGGGGGAGAGAGAGGAAGAAAAACTTTTATAAAAACATTTTCAAAGTTTTATAAAAAACTTTATATATCTTTAACTGCAATATATAAAGAAACTTTAAAAGATTTTTTTTGTTAAAATATAAATGTTTTAGAAAAAAATAATTATAAAATTTTGATGTATTATTTTTTACGATCATTTTGAGTACTCATATATGTATATGTTGCGGGCGAAGCCCATCGTCGTCGGCCGAATACTGTAGTATATGGGCGCACCCCGCTCGAATGCGGGCTCAGCCCGCTCAGAGCGAGCGAGCACGGGCAAAGCTGCGCCCGTGCGGAGCTGCTCGTAAAGTTTTATATAAAAACTTTATATGAATTTTTTATAAAAATGTTTAATTAACTTTTATATAAAATTTTATACACGTTAGTTTATATATAATTAAAATTATAATTACAATTCTCTTTTTGACTATTTTTGCACCTAAGATGAGTCACTCAATCTATTTACAAGTAAGAACATTAATCAAACAGCAACATTATATTTAGAGCAATGTTAAATGCATGCCGGTTTTGGCTATATGCAGGCCGCGGATATATGCAGGCCAAAAAATTATTCATGCAGGCCAAATTTCATATTTACATACTATATTCAAAAATTAAATTAATATTTTCCTAAATAAATCACCAAACAAAATAGCATTCATAAAATAAGTAAGTAAAATATCATGCGTGCGAGGAGAGAGAGATCGCCGCCATCGCCGCCATCGCCGACGTCGCCTCCATCGCCGACGTCGCCGCCATCGCCGACGTCGCCGACGACGCCGCCATCGCCGACGTCGCCGACGACGCCGCCATCGCCGTCCTCGCCGACGACGTCGCGATCGCCGCCATTGCCACCGACATCGCGATCGTCGCCATCGCCGCCATCGCCGACGACGTCGCGGACGCCGCCATCGCCGACGACGTCGCGGACGCCGCCATCGCCGACGACATCGCAGACGCCGCCATCGCCGACGACGTCGGCATCGCCGCCATCGCCGACATCGCCGCCATCGCTGACGAAGTCGCGATCGTCGCCATCGCCGCCGTCGCCATCGCTTTAGGCCAGTTGTAATATAAAAACACATCTGACTCGGACAAACGAGTAAACTCTTTGGGGACACGGTTGCATAGAAGGAAAAAATACATAAGATTAAACTACTCGAATCATTTTTCCTGAAGTTTTAAAAGGAAAAATGATATTTTTTTTAAACTGTGGCCTGCATATAGCTAAAACTGGCCTGCGTTTAACATCGCTCTTTTTAAAAAATTGTGGCCTGCATATAGCCAAAATTGGCCTGCGTTTAACATCGCTCTATATTTATTACAAGACATCTATATATATATATATTGTCTAAATCCTTCAGCGAAGGGAGAGAATTTTCTGTACGTGTAACATTTCTAAAGGATGGTACGGGACAGTATTTTTAGTTGAAATTGCGACTGTAACTATATTCATAGTTATATTTACAGTCGTAAAAACATATGTATTTTAAAACTGTAACTGTATTAAAAAAATCACTTTTTAACACGTGTATTTTCAGACCGTAACATATACATATGAGATCTTAAAATGATCATAAAAATAATTAAATTAATATTTTGTAATTTATTTTTTTTAAAACACTGTATTTTGGCCTACAAAGGACGGTGCTACAAAAGCTCATAATTAATTGCAAAATGATTAGACGACTCTTGGACATATATACTCATGTTGTTATATCATTTCATGTCGCTCCTTTTTAAAAACATTTATTATTTTTAATTTTCTACGTACTTTGGGGAATTCATCTGATTAAACTCCATGATAATGTTGAGCTAATTAAATATCCAGAATTAAATGCTCTTAAACTTGTTCCAAATCAGGCTGTATTATTATTATTATATGTTGTATAATATATATTATCAATATAATTAAGATGATAATGACTCAATTGTTAATGCATTAAACCTTCGTCTAATCTTAGGCCGCACTTTTAATACTTTAAACCGGCTAATTCGTCAGATCACACAGTAACATACACTTCCTCACTATAAAACGTAGAATATTCATAGGAAATTAAGATTTATGATTAAAAAATCACGTCGAAAATAAGATATGTTGCGGCCAACTCGAGGCTCCTGCAAATCGGTGATAATAAATAAATAAAATTATTTTTTAGTAATAATATATTTCTACTTATACAAAAATTTAAAAGATACATTAAATATTTTTCATGTTACGATATTTAATTAATAGTCATCTCTCGTGCGCCCGTAGGACAAATGCATGCTTGGGTACGTACGTACTTACACCCAGTTGAAAATGCGTGCGCGTGAAAAAATGCATAACTAGCTAGGCTAAAATGTGCCCGGGTGAGAAAAAGCATCATGACAAAAATAGCGCGCCCGAAAAATGTGTTTTTGAAGAAAACACTGATGAGCGAATTATAACTTGTACGCAAACAAAATTGTGCTCCTGAGCCAAAAAGTGTGCGCAGTCAAAAAAACACATGCCAACAGACAAAGAACGAACGCACAAGTGAAAAACACATGCACGGGCGAAAAAATACGCTCTAGGGCCTAAAATGCGCGCTCATGTTTTAAAATTTAATTAATATATTTATTGTAACAAAACTTTGGTTACCAAAAAATACTAATTGTAAGAAAATTCTAATGGTTACAAATACTTTCATGGTGTTGTCACAATTGCTACTTATTGTAAGGATATTTTACTATTTGTAACGTAAAACTAGTCTTGTTAGAAATACCTGCTCTTATTGTAACAAACATTTAGTTATTGTAACGAATCATAAAATACTTGTTACAAAAATTTAAGCTTTTGTAACGATAACGAAATTTCGTTACTAAATATAGCTATTAGTAACAAATTTTTTCTTCGTTACAATTTAGTCCTTACTAAAAGTGTAATTTGTTGTAGTGTTCGTTACACATATATAAGTGAAATTTCAAAATTATAAGTGTTTGCAAAAATTAGTGAATTCGGAGAACTTTGATTTGCTCAAAAAATAAAAAATAAAATGACAAAGATAACTCCACCAAGTACTACTTGAATTTCCTGATAAGTCTTCATAAGCATTGTGAAAGAGAGTTTAGTTCTTATTATAAGTTTAAAGCTCTTGCTTAAGTTTTAGTTTCAAAATAATGGTATATAAATATATAAGTGTTTGCTGAGTAATAAACACAAACAGCTAGAGTGCATAAATAAACACAGCACAGGAAGTAAAATAAAGCATAAACAAGAAGCATTCCAGGTGACACAAAGAAATATAGTAGTTCCCCAAATCTGGGTAGTCTACTCTTCTACCACCCTTGGTAGGAATCCACTAGGAGAGTTGATCAGGTGCCCTTACACCAATGGAGGTTTGATCAGGTGCCCAATTCACCACAGTCAGGTTTTTGCTAAGGTGACCTGTCACCGAGAATTCACTTTTGAAGGGAGTAATAACCCTGTACAAGAGAGGAGAAAGGGAAAGGGAAAAATATAATGTTCTTCTCTGTATGGGAAGACTCTTGAAGATCCTGATATGGTGTTGAAAGGATCTGATTATGATGTTGAAGAAGACTCCCCCTGCCTGATAGAGCTTGGTGACAGTTCTGGAGGCTCCTCTTGATTGAACAAGCACCTCTTCTTATGCAGTGATGATCCTGAGCAAATGATTGTGATTGTTGTCTCAGGATGTGTATGATCTGCAAGAAGATGTTAGGCAAAAAGAGAGGTTTCTTGTAGTGTTATATCTCTGTTGTATATGCCTGTCTATTTCCTATCTATGTCATATTTTCTGCTCTATATATAATCTGGAGAAGGTATTTGAATTCTTGCCCGGGAAAAAGGAAAGACATAAAGTCTCTTTGGTAGGTTCCTTGGGAGGATAAGTTTTCCGTCTCTTACTCTTCTGAAAATAGCTGTAATCTTTATTGCCTGCAACGGCTATATCAGAAAAGCATGAATATATTAATGTTAGTCCAGCTGTATAATAATAATAATAAAAGTATTGCTGATAACATATTTGTCGAGCTCTTCTGGATTCGTCGAGCGCCGTTTAGAGAATGCTTAGCCGCTGAGATCTATTCTGACTGGAATTTGTCGACCGCTGTTTTGATAGAGATTTGTCGAGCGCTGGCAACAAAACTGTCGAACGCTGGCTGGCTTTCGTCGAGCACCGATCGACATTTGTCGATCGCAGAGAATATATATAAATTTTAATTCCTTCTCTTTATTTCTCTCAGCCAAATATATATATAAATTTCTTAGTATGTTTTATATATATTATTTTTATCAGCTTTCTTATCTTAATGAGATTTGGTCTGAGTAATTAAATGGTCTATGACCAAAAGGATGGATCCTAACTCAAATCAAAAACTAAGGTTCCAACACATTGTGAGGTTGAGCACCTTGGAAAGAATTTTAAAGTGTCTTGTGCAAACTACTTTGATACACTTCTATTTTGTACACCGGATCACAAAAAGCTCTTATTGAAAATAAAATATGTGATCTCCCATGCACTACTTCACTCCCTGATAAGTTTTAATGAGCATTGTGTGAGTGAAGCACCTTGGTAGTTGTACTTTTTATTGTGCTTTGTATCAAATCTAGAATTAATGTATAGAAGTAGTTAAAAAGATTACATGCTTAATAATGTTTTAACTTCACTATATAAGTCATGTGATTTGGATTATATCATTTGTATACTTTTATCAAAACACTTTTTATACGCATCATTATTTCTCATAAAGCTTCTACTCATGAGAATTGGACTCTAATGTTTCTTTACATAAATTCTCTAGAAAGCTTTAGTAAAAGTACTAGATTGTAATGCATGATCTCTACAATGTTTTCATAACTTGAAATGCAAATTAATAACATTGTAGTTACTATCTTCTAGAATATGTGCAATCTTGCTTGTCTTAGTAGTTACTATCTTCTGATTTATCTTGTTTCAAATCATTCAATAATTATGCTATAACTCTTAAAATTTTGAACTCCAAAACACCTTCTTTTGTTTGGACTTAAACTCGTATTTACTCTTATGAATTTCATGCTCACAAAAAGATGTTTTTTCTATAGTCTTCCGCAATATTGCCATATATTTTTACCTTGTATTTTCATGCTTATTAAAAGTCTTATTTTTTGGTGTGTATCATCACTTGAATTTCAAAACTCTTTTTCTTCAACAAGTGGTAGACTTGTTTAGTAAATTTATATTGATTGTTCCAACAAGCATATTATTTTTATGCTAAAAACACTAATCCATTTCTATGAAAAAAAATTATGCTAAAATCTCCTTATCTTTACATTTCTTATAAAAGCTCGATCATGCCTTAACTTTTTATCAAAAAGCAACTTTCTATTTCTCTTGCTTGATTAACCCACTTTTGCTAATAACTAAAGGGGGAGAACTAACATGATAAATAATAACAACTATCAAATGGGGGAGAGATTAAGTCTTAAGAAGATAGCCTACTTATAAGGGAAGCATTCACATAGGGGGAACATGCATTTAGGGGGAGCACTTCTAAATACCAAAAACGCAAATTATCCTAAGTCATCTCTCACACACATAAATATGATTCGTCATGCTTTATGTATTATTGCTCTGATTTATCATTAATGGATTTGTTATTCTCAAAAGGGGGAGTTTGTTGGAACATGGTCTTCCGCATCTCCTAGGTTTGAGAATAAGAAATCCTATGTGTATTTGATCATGTGTGTTTAAGTGTGCATGAAACAATGTTATATGACTTAAGGATAACATAAGAAGGTTGCGCCCAAGTTTGAAGCCAAAATTCCAACAAGGCCACTAGCGCCGGCGGTAGCGGATAGCGTCAGCGATAGCCTGATGCACAAGAGGAATGACGGAGCTTGCCTTGAAATGAAAGATTCTCGCACGCAGAATAATGCCTAAACCGAGATAGCGTCGGTGGTAAGGATAGCGCAGGCGGCAGCTCGATGCACAAGAGGAATGTTGGACAGCTTGCCTTGAAATGAAAGATTCTCACACGCAGAATATTGCCAATTCCGAGATAGCGCCGGTGGTAGGGATAACACATGTGATAGCTCCAACTCTATAAAAGGGACCCCTTGGCCCCGTCTTCATTATCTTCTCACAACCCAAAATTCCAGAGCTTCGTGCCACAACATATAGAGGAAGTTTCAGAGGGATACTCGCACAAATTCATGAAGGCTTAAGGAGATCATTGGAGAAGATTTCAACACGCTTCATCATCGCGACGAAAGAACGCATCGACTACGATCATACTCTGCGGGTCTTTGTCTACTTCTTCAAGAGATCCACATAGGGAGTTTTTATATTATTGTTGTTTCATTTCTTTACTCTTTTGTACTCGTGCAGTGAATTCTCCTTATGTTAACAACTAGGTTTGGGTAGGACTTAGGGCAGAATTTGCCTCGTGTTGGCGACTAGGTCTAGGGTGTAGATCTAGGGAGTGCTCGGGGTCGTATCCAGGGGAGGATTGGATAGAGCGGCTTGAGGCTAGATCCATGGGAGGATATGCTAAAGCCACCGGTTCGTGGGGATACGAGTCGGGATAGAAAACCGAAGAGTCTTACTAGTCGCCTCCAGATTTCTAGCGTTATAGAAATCTATTTTGTAATCATTTTTATTAATAGTAATCATGTCTATCTTTGTGTAATAAAATTGATTTGTTCTTCCTTTCTCTAAATTGTTTATTATCCTCTCTTTCATTATAAAACAATTTAGATCTTTATTCAAAATCACTATTTTGATCTACTTAATTTTCAAGTCTCTACAAAATATATTAAAAAAAATTAAAACCCTTATTCACCCCCCCCTCTAAGGGCGCCTATAGATCCAACAAACCTGCCCCGTCTGCTTATGAGAGCCCGATCAACGAAACCAACTCAGGGGTCTTTCAACATATTATCTCAACCTGCCTCCTGAGTAGTCAACCTACCCCGCCGGCTTGTGAGAGCCTAGTCAGTGGAACCAACTCAGAGGTCTTTCAATATATAATCTCAACCTGCCACCTAAGTGGTCAACCTGGCCCGTCGGTTGGTGAGAGCCCGGTTAGTGAAACTGTAACATCCCCAGTCCTTCTAGACCCCTAGTTGGTATTAGTGCATGGGGGGCGTGCAGAGAGGCCACTAGGGCCCTTGGCCCAAGTGGAGTGTGCTAAGTGCACACCAAGGGCACAAAATCAACATGGTCCAATGTCACTCCCTTAGGCCAATCAATCCTCAATTCACCAAATTGACCTCCCCATACCACCATAACCACTAAGGAAGACCACTACCATGGAAATTGCACTTGGGTGGGACCCAATTGCATGAAATTAACCAAAGTCAACATATAGGAGTTAAATCCTAATTTGAGTAGTTTAGGTCATACCTAGCCCAAGTGGACTTGAGTCCAAATCAAGCCTTGGGACCCCACATCAATTGATGACCAGGATGACCATGGCAGCTATAAGACCCCCTTTTTTTTTTGCAAAAACCACCGGGTCTTAGGCCCAGAACCGCCGTTTTGTGGTGACACCTTCGCTCGGGAAGGTCGTCACTACAAAACGCCGATCCTGCCGGCCAAATCGATCACAAGAAAAGTAAGCTAACATGAATAAAGCAAGCAAAACATGTCCACATCACATATATAAATAAATCATCAAAAGATGTCCACAACCATAACTGAAAGAACGGAAAATAAGATAACTAGGGCCTTGCCCAATACATCAAAGCCTCACTACATGGATCACTCGCGGAAGTAAAATAACTAAATCAACACTCACGGATCCTGTCATCTGAGCTCCTGAGCTAGACTGCCCCGCCTCCATTTGCACCGGCCTCTGGTGCTGCTCCGTCGCCGCGGTCTCCTAAAATGATAAGGTCCACCGACCGTCAGTCATAAAGACTCAGCCAATTCCCCACCCCTCCCCCCAGGGCTCCTAGGCACCGGATGGAAAGGAGGAAGCGGAGGACAAACAAGGGGTAGAAACAAATGCAGGTGACAAGGTGATATCTACTCTACACAGGTGATATATATATATATAAATGAAACAAAATAGAAACAGCAGGGTAAAGTAAAGGGAAAACAGTAAAGTGCAAAAGTAGAGGCAAGTAAGTGTTATAAAATAAACCATTGATTTATAGGAATGCCCATACAAACCTATAGACCAAGGGGTCGTTTAGCAAGGCCTATCGTATAAAAAGTCCCATACCAATTTATACGATAGGTGTCAGGGGTTGAATGCAATGATTATGCTATGTCATGCAAGTATGTTATTATGCGGTGATCAAACAAGTGCAACTCACCCACTACGACTCTATGCGCATAGACCTTTAGTTCCCTCTTTTTGGAGCGAGCTAGACTCCTCAGGATACTCCCGTAGTGGCAAACGGAAGCGGTGGGTTGGGCCTCGCCCACCTCTAGGTTGGTATATGCACTACCCGACCTAGACCTATCGTACGCCTCCACAAAACCCGCAGAGCGTCTGCGTACTCTTACTGACTGGACCGCCAGACTTTTATGGCTAAGTGTAAATACCACACTTGCCGAGCCCAAGTGTTAACGTCGGTGCAACGACTGCCAACACGAAGGACCCACCACCTTATGCACATGCAAATTATCTTCCAACAATACCGAGCTACAAGCTCCCCGGGCTAACCCGCCCGTCACCAATAAATATCTCAGAAACAAAAGATCACCGGACTAAACCGGCTAGACTTCCATAAGCACACTCTCAGAGTGACTTTCCTGCCTTAGAAACTCAGGTGCTAAAAGATGCTAACAAGAAAAGACGATCTTTCGTCAATTCCCGGACGACCTAGCCGAGGGTGGCACCCCACCACCCTAAGACTTACCAAACCCCAACTTCTCTAGAGACCCATACATAATACAAGGCTACCACCCATCCTTCATCACTTCAGACCCTAGACAACCAGATTGACCTCTAACCCCAAAGTTGTCAAATTGCTAAACGCAGACCACCCTTAACGTTTTGATGCTCATGAAGAGAGGTACACTAAATATCCAACTTCTTGACCCAAGGGATTTACTGGGGACCCATACTACCTACCTCAGATCAAATCTAGGGTTTCATAATTTCCCATTAATAATTGTATTTTAAATAATTTTCCAAATGGCCATATTACTAAGTTTTGAACTACAAGTATATTTTTCTGACCTCCAATGCCCACTCCAATTTATTCATAAATCAAGGGTACCTAATAAACAGTAGATATAAAGTTTTAGGGAAAACCAGCAAGATTTATTATTTTTAGAAATTCCAAAACACAATTATTTCCAATAATTTCCAAAGGAGGTACCCTCATATGAACTCCAATCCTTGTGCAAATTAACACAGTGGTGCTTATTAATAAAATATTTAATCCTACAAAGTTTGACCATGCTATTCAGAGGTTATGTTTGTAATTCCATCCAAGGATATATTTGCAATTTCTTTCAAAATGAACTAGAGGTACCAAAAATATTGATCTATAAATTATGAGAAAATTACAGAGGTTATATATTGTTATGAAAAGACATCCAGCAAAGTTACATGCAATTACAGTAATTTATCATCACAAACTTAACCAACCCAAAAATTGCCAACAATGAGGAATATTACAATTTGGACCTCCAAGGGTTAACTCATGATCTAACCAATTCTTCCAGAGATATATGACATAAAAACCATGATTATGACAGAAGATGGTAAATTGATAAATACTATTTCTCCCTAAAACCTCAAACCCTAAATAATTACAAATCTACCCTAGGGTTTATTACTTATGATTGGCAACTCCAAATCCCTCCAAACTCCTACAGTAGCATTCTCTGGTCACTAAGGCCATCTACCCAAACTTTCAAGTCAAGCCACTGAGGTTTGACCCCTCTTCCTTTATTAACCTCTAATTGCACCCCATTAGGGTTTAGCCTAGGGTTAGGGTCTAACCTTCTCCAACAGCTCTAGTAGGAACTCCAGAGATTCATAACCTCAAAAACAAGTGGGTGACAGAAGATGGTGATTCCCTAAGTGCTATTTCTTCCTAGATCTCCAAATTCCAATTATTTACAAATCTACCCAAGGATTTATTACCTAGGTTAGACAACTCCAAACCTCTTCAAATTCACAAGGGAGTCTTCTCTGGTCACTATGACCTACCCACCAAAACTTTAGGTCAAACCACTAGGGTTTGACCCTACTCCCTTCATTGACCTCTATTTGCACCCCATTGGGGTTTATCCTAGGGTTAGGGTCTAGGCATCTCCAAATCCACTCAAAGCTACTCCTTGAGGTGTCTCATACCTCCCAAGGCAGTGACCAAGGTCACCCCATCAATCAGTGGGAGGAAACCCCTCCACACCCCAAAGTTCTCTTATGTTTACTTTTGCCCTAAACATCACCTCTAAGCCAACTATTCTCAAGGGAACTCCCTACCTTGCCCATACCCATACCACTCACTAAACTGACCATAGGTCAGTGGAAGACCACCTAAGATCCTACCAATAATTGGTGAGGGGTGGAATTCCAATGGGTACCTATTTGGGGTGCAAATAGCAATTTAGCCCCTTTTTGATTTACTAGGGCAAAACTACTCCAATGGCCACCAAACTTGGACCATAGGTTGGCATGGGGGAGGGTGAGGTGCACCCCAAATATGGAGCCAAAAGACCTTGTGGAAGAGTGGGGCACTCACCCAAAGTTTTGCCCAAACCTAGGGAGCCTAAGGCTATTTTGGTGGAATACCCTACCAAAACAACTCCATAAATCATGATATTTTAACCAGGGCCTATACATACCCCTTAGGACCACCCATCCAAGTTTGGAAGGGTTTTGAGGTGTTTAGGACACCTAATTAGGTTAAACTAGGATTATTGGTCTTTCCCAAAAATTAAGAAGAAAACTTCTCCAATCCTTGTGATCTTTGGACATGACCTAAGTATGCACAAGACTAGACTACACCCCAAAAATCAAGTCATTTGGAGTTCTATAATGGGGTGGGCATCAAAAATGAGTTCTGATTAGCCCTAAAGACAGCTTCCACTAGAATGAGTGCTGAGCCCTAACCAGGACTCCAAATTGAGTGATTTCAATTTTGTATGAAACTAGACCCAAAGGGCTACAATTTATATATAGACCACTTTTTATGATTCGGCCTCTAAGTATTTTTCCCAGATTTAAATAGGAGCTGCAGTTTAATCATAAGAATAAGTAAAATCCTTAAGGGAGCGCACGAATCCTAAAGCGGATCGGAAGGCGCCTGGTCATCGTCCCCAGGAAATCAACGGCAGAGATTCACCACGCCTGGGCCGCCTTAGTGAGTGATTTCCCGGCCACCTGAGCGCCGCCCCGGCCGACCAACGCCACCACCACCTCCGTTGAGGTGGGGGCCGGCGATGAGCGGTGTTTGATCGGCCGGAGGTGGCCGGAATCATGATCTGTAGGAGGATACCCAACCCGATCAACGGGAGGATTGGCCGACTCGATTCACGGCCGATTGACCACGATTCGAGCCGCCGTCGATTTGGATCTAACCCTTAGAGTTCGGGGAGGAGAACGGGACCTGTTGAAGGGCTTGCCGTCGAGTCAACCTTGAGTACACCATGGGAGCTGCCGCCGGTTGTGAAGCCATGCCGATTCCCTCCTACAGTGCACGAAATCTCCAGGTAAGATAGGGGTTTCTCTCCTCTCAGGTCTCTGAAGGTGAAGGGGGGTTCAATTGGGGGTGGTGATGGCTTTAAGCTCCATGGCCATTAATGGCTTCTTCGGTTTCTTCCATGGCCGGCCCCTCTCCATCTCCCCTGCCTTAATTCCCTTGTGTAACTGATGGAAACTCCTCCCAGCTGGCTGAGGAGTTGAATGGAGGCATCAATTGGGGGAGCCAAGAGGTAAAACCTCTTAATGGCCATGAATGGCCTCTTCTCTCTCCTCCAAAAATGGTGAAACCCCCATTTTCTCTCTCCTAACCACCATGGTCGGTTTCTACCCTCTCTCCTGAGCTTAATGAGGGCCCACATGGGCTGGTTGACCACCCAATTGAGTTAGCCCAAAGAGATTGGGTTAGGTTTGAGCATTTTGACCTAAATTGGGCAATTTTGACTTTTGGCCAAATTGGTCAATTTGGGGAACCCTATGATGGGGCTTTTGGGTTCAATAGGTTCTAAATTAGGTTTAGGAACTAATGGTGGAGTCAATTTGGTCAATTGGTTCTTGGTTGACCCAATCTAAGGTGATTTGACCAAAATAGGCTAATTTGACTTTGGTCAAATTGAGCCCTAGGGTTGACTTGGTCATGGGGCTTTTTGGTCCACTAGCTCCCCTATGACATGATAGCCCTAGGGGTGAGGTCAATTTAATGTGGTGAAGGTCAATTGGGGTACTTTGAGAAGAAAGGTCATTTTGACCTAAAAAGGGCATTTTGGTCAATTTGCACCCCTGGGGGTCCCATGATGGGGCTTTTTGGTCCATTAGGTCTATAATGGTATTATAAACCTAGGAGTGTGATCAATTTGACATGGTGGGGGTTGATTGGCTCTAAATGGGCTACTTTGACCAATTTGAGGGTGTATGTTGACTTTGGTCAAATTGGTCTCTTAGGTTGACTTCAATGGGCCCTTGGTGCCCTAAGGGGACCCCTAACGGGTTAGGGACACTAAGGTGGGGTCCAAGGGTTAAGTTGAAGCACTAGATTCCAATCCCAAGCTTAGAAGATGGGAATTGCTATTTGCAGACCAAGGTGGCTCCTTCCTCCTTTCCTAAGTTCTCAAGGTCAAAAGGCTCTTCCTATGGTTTTGTCATGGCTTAGTCATGACAAAACCAACTTAGGGGTCTAGCAATTTGGGGGATGTTACAAATCCCAATACATAAAAATAAAAATTTCGTCCCCGAAATTCAGACAAGCCTATGGGGGTTTCTACTAGAGGAAAAACTGTAACATCCCAGAAAAGTAAGTTGTACCTGTCGTAAAAAGCTGCGGATATTTTTGCTGCATCAAGTCCAGTGGCTCCCAAGTATGTTCTTCCTGTCCATGATTCCTCCACAGGACCTTGACCAGTGGGACCTTCTTGCGCCGCAAGACTCGTAGCTCTGTGTCGTCTATCCGAACCGGCTCCAAGTGAATCGATCGATCTGTAGCTACTGGCCCCTCAGAAGTAGACACCTGCTGCTCAGGCCGAAGTAAAGCCTTCCTAAGTGAAGAGACGTGGAATACGTCATGCAGTCCCTCCAAATCCGGCGGTAGCTCCAGTCTGTAAGCCAAGGGGCCGATCCGCTCCAGGATCCTATAGGGTCCCATAAACCTTGGACTGAGCTTCTTCCGGCCGCGAACCCTCGAGACTCCATGCATCGGACGTATCTTCAAGAAAACCCGGTCTCCCACCTGGAACTCTACCATACGATGACGCGCATCGTAATACTTGGCCTGCCTTCTCTGGGCCTCCAGCATCCTATCTCGAATCAACCTCACCTGGGCCTCCGTGTCCTCCACGAACTCTGAGCCAAGAGCCTTGGGGTCCTCATCCTGAATCCAAGATAACGGTGTCCTGCACCTCCGTCCATATAATGCCTCGTAAGGTGCTCTGCCTATGCTAGCCTGGTGACTGTTGTTATAAGAGAACTCGACCAACGGCAACAGTCTCTCCCAAGGCTCCCCACGGTCTAGAATGCAAAGACGCAAAAGATCCTCCAAGGTCCGATTGGTGCGCTCCGTTTGCCCGTCTGTCTGGGGGTGAAAAGCTGTACTGAAGGTCAACCGGGTGCCTAGATAGGCCTGCACCGCTCTCCACTCCCTTGACGTAAAACGTCCATCTCGGTCGGAAACTATCGTCCTTGGCACACCATGATAACGGACAAACTGCTCCACAAACTTTCGAACCAAGACTCTGACTGAATCATCCTTCCTGATCGGAATGAATCTAGCCACCTTCGTCAGCCTGTCGACGATCACCCAAATCGAGTCATTCCCCGTACGGGATTGGGGGAGACCATGAATAAAATCCATCGCTATATCGTCGAACTTCCACTCCGGCACTGGGAGTGGCTGCAATAATCCTGCGGGGTTCCGACACTCCGCCTTCACAAGCTGGCAGGTCTCGCAGTGGGTCACAAAATAAATGATATCTCTCTTCATACCCGGCCAGTACATGGTCCTCTTCAGATCTGCCGTCATCTTGGTAATACCCGGGTGCACTGAATACTTACTGCAGTGAGCCTCTGCCATAATATCTTCCCGGATCTGATCTCCCGCCGGCACATACACCCGACCTCTAAAACTCAACAGGTCGTCCTTCATCGAATAATCCCCAGCTGGACCTGCCTCCAAGGCTCTGAAAATCGGCTCCAGCTTGGCATCCTGTCTCTGCCATTCCCTGATGCGGTCTCGAATGTCATAAGTGGCACCAATCGCCGCTAGGTACTCCTTGTACAGCTCCGGATCATCTTCCGATACCAGGGAGATCTGCATATCTTCGAACATTTGCACCAACTCCATGGCCATCAGCTTAGGCTCTGCTCCTGATGTGGTAGCTCTCCTACTCAGAGCGTCTGCTACTACATTTGCCTTCCCTGGATGGTAATGCATCGTATACTGGTAATCTGATAAGAACTCCACCCATCGCCTTTGTCGGATATTCAACTCCTTCTGCGTATCTACATACTCAGATTTTTGTGATCTGAGAATATGTCGCAGTGGACACCATAGAGGTAGTGTCGCCAGATCTTAAGAGCGAATACGACTGCTCCCATCTCCAAATCATGCACTGGGTAGTTCCGCTCGTGGTCCTTCAACTGGCGGGAGGCATAAGCTATCACATGCCTGTTCTGCATCAGAACGGCACCCATCCCCTGATAAGATGCATCCGTATACACTTGAAATCCTTCCTTCCCCGACGGAAGGGCAAGGATGGGAGCTGAAGTGAGCCGACCCTTCAGCTCCTAGAAAGCTGTCTCGCACTGCGGCGTCCAAGAAAATACAGCATCCTTTCTTGTCAGAGCGGTAAGCGGGAGGGCTATCTGAGAGAATCCCTGAACGAACTTCCGGTAGTAGCCGGCAAGTCCCAAGAAACTTCTTACGTAGGTGGCCGTCTTCAGCGGCGGCCAGTCCCGTACTGCCTGAACCTTTGCTGGATCTACTGCCAAGCCTGCTCCACTGATGATGTGGCCCAGGAAGGCCACCTCCTTCAACCAGAACTGGCATTTACTGAACTTAGCATATAACCGATGCTCCCGCAGCTTCCCCAAGGTTAGTGCCAAATGCTGCGCATGCTCCTCCTCCGTCCTCGAGTAGATGAGGATGTCGTCGATGAACACTATGACAAAGATGTCGAGGTAAGGCTCAAACACCCGATTCATCAAGCTCATAAATGCCGAAGGTGCATTTGTGAGCCCGAATGGCATCACCGTGAACTCGTACAATCCATACCGGCTGCTGAAAGCCGTCTTCGGGATGTCCTCCTCTTGGATCCTTAGCTGATAATATCCCGATCTCAAATCCAGCTTCGAGAAGCAGTGGGCTCCCTCTAGCTGGTCAAAGAGCTCGTCTATCCTTGGCAGAGGGTACGTGTTCCGCACCGTCAGCCTATTCAGAGCTCTGTAATCGATGCACAGTCGGAGCGTCCCATCCTTCTTCTTCACAAATAACACCGGAGCTCCCCAAGGTGAGGAACTCGGCCTAACGAACCCGGCTTCCACCAGCTCCTGCAGCTGGCTCCGAAACTCTACCAACTCCTTCGGGGCCATCCGATAAGGAGCTTTGGACACCGGCTTGGCCCCTGGCACCAGCTGAATCTGAAAATCCTTCTCGCGGTGCGGTGGTAGCCCAGGAAGCTTCTCCGGAAAGACATCCGCAAAATCTCGAACTACCGGGATACTAGGCACTGAGTCCTTGACTTCAGTCGCCTCGAAGAGCACCTGGTAAACCTCGTCTCCCTGCAGGTGGGCCTTGACGGCCTGAATGGACGATAAAAAGAGACGAGAGGTAAGTTGAGTACCTTCGAATGCCACAACCCCGTCTTTATGTTCTAGCACGATCCGCCTTGCCGGGCAGTCAATCCTTGCCCGGTTCTCATACAACCAACTCATGCCCAGGATTAGGTCGTAATCCCTCATCTTCAGAACAGTTGCCGGGACTTCGAACAGTCTTCCCCCAATCTCCAGACTTATTAGGCATGCTAAATTTGTTAAGACCTCTGATCCGTCCGAAAATCTCACTCTCCTATAGTCGCTTTTGAGGTGCTTGACTTGGTCTAGGTCTTCGATAAACTTGGCCGAGACGAACGAGTGCGAGGCACCCGTATCGAACAAGGCAAAAGCAGGTTTGCCGAAAATGGAAACTAAACCTGAAGGGTTTGACGATTGGTTCAAAGCTAAGGTAAAGCTGAAACTTTCAAAACATTAACTATTTAAAATAAAAGCGACCAGTACCTGCGATGACCCTCGCCGGGTCCCGGGGCCTGGCCAAGTCTAAGGCATAAGCCTGCTCTCTGTAGTGCCTCCGATCGTCACCCTGAAATCCACGGCCTCGACCACGTCCTCGGCCCCCGGGATGCTGACCCCGAGGTGCTGCCTGAGGTGCTGGAAGAGCATTCCTCTGGGGGCAGTTCCTCTTGATGTGGCCGACCTGATGGCAGTGGTAGCATTCCGGAGGTTGCCCACCTCCTCCAATCCTTGGCATTTCCCTCATCTGCAGAGGCTGAGGAGTCAAAACTACCGGCTCCCTTTGTTCCTGCCTCTCCCCCTGACGGGGTCGGACCTCCGTCCTTCCTTCTCCAGCATCTCGGCCTCTCGGCTGATCTCTTCTGCCACTTCTCCCCTGATCCTCCATGGGTCTCTTCCTTCCACGAACAACTTGCTGGTCTCCCTCCAGCTTCTTTGCCATTTCCAAAATCTTTGTCATGCTGCCATCGGAGACGAACAGAAGGGCCTGTCTCAACTCATCACGGAGGCCCTTATAGAACCTGTTAGCATATCCTGCATCATCCAGCTGGTAGGATACCGCAAACCGGGACAGGTGAGTGAACTCCTGATGGTACTCCAGCACTGATCTACTCCCCTGCCGCAACTGCAGAAATCTATCTTCCAAGTCATCTCTTGCCGACTGCGGCACAAAATGCTCCAACAACGCCGCTTTGAAATCATCCCAAGCAACATCTGCTGCCTCTAATCCCGGGTACGATGTAGCCAGGAACCTTTTCCACCACCTCTTAGCATGGGATTCCAGGCATGAAACCACCAGTGGCACCTCCATGTCTGCCGGGCACTGGATTCCTGTCAGCATCTCTTGCATAATGTCCACCCACTCTTCAGTTCTTACAGCCATCTCCGTCCCAATATAAGCTGGCGGGGAGAGCCCCCGGAAGATGCTCAGCCAGTTGGCCCCAGGGTTTTGCTGAGGAGCCGGTGCCTGCTGTGCTCTGAATGTCTCTAAAATGGCAGTCAGAGTCTGCCCCAATTCCGTTTGCTGGAACGGGGTAGGAGCCGGTGGTGGTGGAACGACGTTCGGAGTCGGCGGGACTCCATGCTGCGGTGAAGGTTCCGTTGCCGGCTACACAAGAAAGATTGCACTTATAAGGGACTTAGCTAAAGGGAAGAAACATTTCAGTTATAAGTGGACTTTTACATGTGATTTCCCTTACGGGCACACCATTGCTTCCGCTGCTAGTTTGTCCGCAAACTAAGCTCGCGCGGGGTGGCCCAGGGTTTGTGGACTTCTTTTCCTTGGATCGATGTTTCCTCTGATACCACTTGTAAGACCCCCCTTTTTTTTTGCAAAAACCACCGGGTCTTAGGCCCAGAACCGCCGTTTTGTGGTGACACCTTCGCTCGGGAAGGTCGTCACTACAAAACGCCGATCCTGCCGGCCAAATCGATCACAAGAAAAGTAAGCTAACATGAATAAAGCAAGCAAAACATGTCCACATCACATATATAAATAAATCATCAAAAGATGTCCACAACCATAACTGAAAGAACGGAAAATAAGATAACTAGGGCCTTGCCCAATACATCAAAGCCTCACTACATGGATCACTCGCGGAAGTAAAATAACTAAATCAACACTCACGGATCCTGTCATCTGAGCTCCTGAGCTAGACTGCCCCGCCTCCATTTGCACCGGCCTCTGGTGCTGCTCCGTCGCCGCGGTCTCCTAAAATGATAAGGTCCACCGACCGCCAGTCATAAAGACTCAGCCAATTCCCCACCCCTCCCCCCAGGGCTCCTAGGCACCGGATGGAAAGGAGGAAGCGGAGGACAAACAAGGGGTAGAAACAAATGCAGGTGACAAGGTGATATCTACTCTACACAGGTGATATATATATATAAATGAAACAAAATAGAAACAGCAGGGTAAAGTAAAGGGAAAACAGTAAAGTGCAAAAGTAGAGGCAAGTAAGTGTTATAAAATAAACAATTGATTTATAGGAATGCCCATACAAACCTATAGACCAAGGGGTCGTTTAGCAAGGCCTATCGTATAAAAAGTCCCATACCAATTTATACGATAGGTGTCAGGGGTTGAATGCAATGATTATGCTATGTCATGCAAGTATGTTATTATGCGGTGATCAAACAAGTGCAACTCACCCACTACGACTCTATGCGCATAGACCTTTAGTTCCCTCTTTTTGGAGCGAGCTAGACTCCTCAGGATACTCCCGTAGTGGCAAACGGAAGCGGTGGGTTGGGCCTCGCCCACCTCTAGGTTGGTATATGCACTACCCGACCTAGACCTATCGTACGCCTCCACAAAACCCGCAGAGCGTCTGCGTACTCTTACTGACTGGACCGCCAGACTTTTATGGCTAAGTGTAAATACCACACTTGCCGAGCCCAAGTGTTAACGTCGGTGCAACGACTGCCAACACGAAGGACCCACCACCTTATGCACATGCAAATTATCTTCCAACAATACCGAGCTACAAGCTCCCCGGGCTAACCCGCCCGTCACCAATAAATATCTCAGAAACAAAAGATCACCGGACTAAACCGGCTAGACTTCCATAAGCACACTCTCAGAGTGACTTTCCTGCCTTAGAAACTCAGGTGCTAAAAGATGCTAACAAGAAAAGACGATCTTTCGTCAATTCCCGGACGACCTAGCCGAGGGTGGCACCCCACCACCCTAAGACTTACCAAACCCCAACTTCTCTAGAGACCCATACATAATACAAGGCTACCACCCATCCTTCATCACTTCAGACCCTAGACAACCAGATTGACCTCTAACCCCAAAGTTGTCAAATTGCTAAACGCAGACCACCCTTAACGTTTTGATGCTCATGAAGAGAGGTACACTAAATATCCAACTTCTTGACCCAAGGGATTTACTGGGGACCCATACTACCTACCTCAGATCAAATCTAGGGTTTCATAATTTCCCATTAATAATTGTATTTTAAATAATTTTCCAAATGGCCATATTACTAAGTTTTGAACTACAAGTATATTTTTCTGACCTCCAATGCCCACTCCAATTTATTCATAAATCAAGGGTACCTAATAAACAGTAGATATAAAGTTTTAGGGAAAACCAGCAAGATTTATTATTTTTAGAAATTCCAAAACACAATTATTTCCAATAATTTCCAAAGGAGGTACCCTCATATGAACTCCAATCCTTGTGCAAATTAACACAGTGGTGCTTATTAATAAAATATTTAATCCTACAAAGTTTGACCATGCTATTCAGAGGTTATGTTTGTAATTCCATCCAAGGATATATTTGCAATTTCTTTCAAAATGAACTAGAGGTACCAAAAATATTGATCTATAAATTATAAGAAAATTACAGAGGTTATATATTGTTATGAAAAGACATCCAGCAAAGTTACATGCAATTACAGTAATTTATCATCACAAATTTAACCAACCCAAAAATTGCCAACAATGAGGAATATTACAATTTGGACCTCCAAGGGTTAACTCATGATCTAACCAATTCTTCCAGAGATATATGACATAAAAACCATGATTATGACAGAAGATGGTAAATTGATAAATACTATTTCTCCCTAAAACCTCAAACCCTAAATAATTACAAATCTACCCTAGGGTTTATTACTTATGATTGGCAACTCCAAATCCCTCCAAACTCCTACAGTAGCATTCTCTGGTCACTAAGGCCATCTACCCAAAATGTCAAGTCAAGCCACTGAGGTTTGACCCCTCTTCCTTTATTAACCTCTAATTGCACCCCATTAGGGTTTAGCCTAGGGTTAGGGTCTAACCTTCTCCAACAGCTCTAGTAGGAACTCCAGAGATTCATAACCTCAAAAACAAGTGGGTGACAGAAGATGGTGATTCCCTAAGTGCTATTTCTTCCTAGATCTCCAAATTCCAATTATTTACAAATCTACCCAAGGATTTATTACCTAGGTTAGACAACTCCAAACCTCTTCAAATTCACAAGGGAGTCTTCTCTGGTCACTATGACCTACCCACCAAAACTTTAGGTCAAACCACTAGGGTTTGACCCTACTCCCTTCATTGACCTCTATTTGCACCCCATTGGGGTTTATCCTAGGGTTAGGGTCTAGGCATCTCCAAATCCACTCAAAGCTACTCCTTGAGGTGTCTCATACCTCCCAAGGCAGTGACCAAGGTCACCCCATCAATCAGTGGGAGGAAACCCCTCCACACCCCCAAAGTTCTCTTATGTTTACTTTTGCCCTAAACATCACCTCTAAGCCAACTATTCTCAAGGGAACTCCCTACCTTGCCCATACCCATACCACTCACTAAACTGACCATAGGTCAGTGGAAGACCACCTAAGATCCTACCAATAATTGGTGAGGGGTGGAATTCCAATGGGTACCTATTTGGGGTGCAAATAGCAATTTAGCCCCTTTTTGATTTACTAGGGCAAAACTACTCCAATGGCCACCAAACTTGGACCATAGGTTGGCATGGGGGAGGGTAAGGTGCACCCCAAATATGGAGCCAAAAGACCTTGTGGAAGAGTGGGGGCACTCACCCAAAGTTTTGCCCAAACCTAGGGAGCCTAAGGCTATTTTGGTGGAATACCCTACAAAAACAACTCCATAAATCATGATATTTTAACCAGGGCCTATACATACCCCTTAGGACCACCCATCCAAGTTTGGAAGGGTTTTGAGGTGTTTAGGACACCTAATTAGGTTAAACTAGGATTATTGGTCTTTCCCAAAAATTAAGAAGAAAACTTCTCCAATCCTCGTGATCTTTGGACATGACCTAAGTATGCACAAGACTAGACTACACCCCAAAAATCAAGTCATTTGGAGTTCTATAATGGGGTGGGCATCAAAAATGAGTTCTGATTAGCCCTAAAGACAGCTTCCACTAGAATGAGTGCTGAGCCCTAACCAGGACTCTAAATTGAGTGATTTCAATTTTGTATGAAACTAGACCCAAAGGGCTACAATTTATATATAGACCACTTTTTATGATTCGGCCTCTAAGTATTTTTCCCAGATTTAAATAGGAGCTGCAGTTTAATCATAAGAATAAGTAAAATCCTTAAGGGAGCGCACGAATCCTAAAGCGGATCGGAAGGCGCCTGGTCATCGTCCCCAGGAAATCAACGGCAGAGATTCACCGCGCCTGGGCCGCCTTAGTGAGTGATTTCCCGGCCACCTGAGCGCCGCCCCGGCCGACCAACGCCACCACCACCTCCGTTGAGGTGGGGGCCGGCGATGAGCGGTGTTTGATCGGCCGGAGGTGGCCGGAATCATGATCTGTAGGAGGATACCCAACCCGATCAACGGGAGGATTGGCCGACTCGATTCACGGCCGATTGACCACGATTCGAGCCGCCGTCGATTTGGATCTAACCCTTAGAGTTCGGGGAGGAGAACGGGACCTGTTGGAGGGCTTGCCGTCGAGTCAACCTTGAGTACACCATGGGAGCTGCCGCCGGTTGTGAAGCCATGCCGATTCCCTCCTACAGTGCACGAAATCTCCAGGTAAGATAGGGGTTTCTCTCCTCTCAGGTCTCTGAAGGTGAAGGGGGGTTCAATTGGGGGTGGTGATGGCTTTAAGCTCCATGGCCATTAATGGCTTCTTCGGTTTCTTCCATGGCCGGCCCCTCTCCATCTCCCCTGCCTTAATTCCCTTGTGTAACTGATGGAAACTCCTCCCAGCTGGCTGAGGAGTTGAATGGAGGCATCAATTGGGGGAGCCAAGAGGTAAAACCTCTTAATGGCCATGAATGGCCTCTTCTCTCTCCTCCAAAAATGGTGAAAGCCCCATTTTCTCTCTCCTAACCACCATGGTAGGTTTCTACCCTCTCTCCTGAGCTTAATGAGGGCCCACATGGGCTGGTTGACCACCCAATTGAGTTAGCCCAAAGAGATTGGGTTAGGTTTGAGCATTTTGACCTAAATTGGGCAATTTTGACTTTTGGCCAAATTGGTCAATTTGGGGAACCCTAGGATGGGGCTTTTGGGTTCAATAGGTTCTAAATTAGGTTTAGGAACTAATGGTGGAGTCAATTTGGTCAATTGGTTCTTGGTTGACCCAATCTAAGGTGATTTGACCAAAATCGGCTAATTTGACTTTGGTCAAATTGAGCCCTAGGGTTGACTTGGTCATGGGGCTTTTTGGTCCACTAGCTCCCCTATGACATGATAGCCCTAGGGGTGAGGTCAATTTAATGTGGTGAAGGTCAATTGGGGTACTTTGAGAAGAAAGGTCATTTTGACCTAAAAAGGGCATTTTGGTCAATTTGCACCCCTGGGGGTCCCATGATGGGGCTTTTGGGTCCATTAGGTCTATAATGGTATTATAAACCTAGGAGTGTGATCAATTTGACATGGTGGGGGTTGATTGGCTCTAAATGGGCTACTTTGACCAATTTGAGGGTGTATGTTGACTTTGGTCAAATTGGTCTCTTAGGTTGACTTCAATGGGCCCTTGGTGCCCTAAGGGGACCCCTAACGGGTTAGGGACACTAAGGTGGGGTCCAAGGGTTAAGTTGAAGCACTAGATTCCAATCCCAAGCTTAGAAGATGGGAATTGCTATTTGCAGACCAAGGTGGCTCCTTCCTCCTTTCCTAAGTTCTCAAGGTCAAAAGGCTCTTCCTATGGTTTTGTCATGGCTTAGTCATGACAAAACCAACTTAGGGGTCTAGCAGTTTGGGGGATGTTACAGTAGCTGGCTAGACTTAGGTTAGTCCATATCACCACTTTTGAATTAAGAGAAAAGGAGGAGAGAGAGTAAGGGGACAAAAAGAGAAAGCAAAAGCTTGACCACCTTTACACCCAATCCAATCACTCTTGGGGCTTGGGAAATGTCCTGGCTGATTGCTGGAGGAGCAGGAGGTAGCAGGGGGTGGCAGCCATGGTGTTAACCATGCAAACTCGTGAGCACCTAAGTTCAAAACCGGGTATACACTCCTCCCCACCCCATTCTTTCCATCCCATTAGCCTCAGAGCGCTGATAGCAGTCGAAATCAGCTACTGGAGCGGGGAGACTGGTGGAGAATCGCGGTTATGAGCAAGATCGTCGGAGCAAGGAGAAACCATGGCCAACCGCCGCCGCCAAGCCCCCTTTAAGGTTCGTTTCTCCTCCTCTCCCTCTACGCTAGTTTCCCCTCTATCTTATTTGAAGGTTCAGGCTCAATTGGGTCGGAATCAAAATCTCAAAACCATGGATTTTTGGTAATTTCGGCCAAGCTAAGTTCGCCGGGAAACGCCTCCTCCGGCCGCCATGTCGCCGGGAAGTTGTAGCCCCGACCACCACGAAGGTGGTGGAGGTGGTGGCCGGCCGTGGTGGCCACCAGGTGGCCGGGAAATGGAGGAGCAAGTTGGCCCAGCACGGGCAAATCCCAGCCCTTGGCTGGAGGAAGAAGATGAAGGGGGAGGGTCGGATCTGCTTTAAGATCCGTGCAGATCCTAATTTTCTTTGTTTTAATTTAATTTAAAGCTAAGATATTCTGCCACTAATAATCAGTCCACTTCTATAATTAATTAAGGGCTCTTAATGGATGAATTAGAAAAAGTGCCCAACATGAAAGTTGTAGGCCTTGGTCTTTACTTTCATTAGGGCTTAAGTTAAAGTCATTTGGTGACCCACAGCTCCCTAGGGAGTTGTTTTACTAGGACTGGTCCTACACTAGGTCAGTCCACTAAAATAATTATCTAGCCTAGACCTCTCAAGCTTTGAAGCTGAGATTTTAACCATAGGTAGGTATACCCTAGGGGCACCCTCTGCCCAAAGATCAGCCCTTGATGGGCACTTTTACCTATAGTTTTTATGGTATTTAAGATATTTAAATAATGTTGATTTTTGGAGCATATGAAGTCCAAATGGCACCAAATTTGGTGGCATGCTCTTTAGTACATGAGTAGTGACTGCCTAAAGTTTCACTCCATTTGGAGTTGATTTGATATGGAAAATGGGAAAACCTAATGAGGGCCCTTAAGGGGTAAATTAAGGTTTAGGCCATTTTGAGGAGTTGAGTGAGTTGGCCTCCTCCAGTCTGGATGATTATGTAGGTATTGATATATAAATGTATGTGACACCCCCAAATGGAGCATTTGGAGGCATTAGGGTGGTGTGTCCTAAAACCCTAAGGGTAAACCCTTAAGGTTGCAATTTAGGGTTTGTGAAGGACATAGGAGCAAATGTCCTTGCCTTGGCCAAGAACTTTGTAGACATGTTTTTAAGAGCATAAAATGGCTTAGATAATTTAATGGAAATTTTTAGAGTCATTTAGGTATTTTTCCCTTAATAAATGAAATTGCCACTCTTTCCTTAAATAAATAAAATGCATGGTCATATGACCTTGTATGGTCTTGAAATTTTAACAGTGTCTGAATTGGGATGAAAATATGCTAAGGTAATTTTATTAGGATTTGTTGAAGTGTTATCCCTTGTGGAGGAAATTTTTAAGTGCTTACTAGCTTAGAGGAATTTAATTATGAAAAATGTCAAATCATTGGGCAAAATTATGAAACTTGGTTATCTGTCATTTTATGTTGATTTATGCCCATGATAATTATTTGGAAGCCTGTAGATTTGTATTTCATGTACTTCATGTAGAAATTGGTATTTACAACACTTGGATGTTAATTCATTTAAAATATCAAATCATTGGGAAAAATTATGAAACTTGGATATCTGTCATTTTATGTTGATACATGCCCATGATAATTATTTGGAAGCCTGTAGGTTTGTATTTCATGTACATCATGTAGAAATTGGCAATCACTACATTTGGATGTTAAATCATTTTAATTAGACAAGTCATATGGTAATGATACAAACATTTGACATAGGACTCTAGACCCCCATATGAACTCTTGGTAATTTTTATAGAATTTTCAGATGTGAAATATTATTTTTCCTAATTATAGTGACATTTTGGTAATTATACAACTATGAGGATTTAGTATGCCACATGACATCCTAAGGTCATGAAACTAAGTAAACCACCTTGTTATGGAATATTGCCTTACTGATAATTTTAAGGTAGCATGTAGAAGCATTTTGAGGATAGATCATGTTGGAAATTGTATTCACAATTACCTTGATTTGTGAGAAGTCACCCTTAAACTAAGATTGAATTGCATTTGTATTTGATATGCTTTTTCCAGTATTGTCTTGCAGATTATCATTGCTAAGTGTAAATCAATGTCAGGTCACAATGGGTCTGCAAACACAATTTCATACAATGTAATTCCTCATTATATGAAACATGGTGATGACTCATGTGTGATCTCTCTATTGGGGTACACTTCATTTTCAAGACTATTGAAGACTTTGGAGTGCGGTTGCAGCAAGTGTTCAAGAGAAGAAAAGGAGTAAATGAATATAAATTTTCTAAGGATATGTCTCGAGAGATCAAGCATGTCTCGAGAGTTGAGGCATGTCTCGAGAAGCAAGTTCTGCTTATTTCGGTAATTCTGTTCTGAATGTCTCGAGAGATAAAGCATGTCTCGAGAAGTCCTTAAGACCGAAATTTCTGTCATGTTTCGAGAGATCCGTCAGTTCTCGATACATTAGCCTTTTGTTCTTTCAACCTCAGTTCTCGAGAGATCCGTTAGTTCTCGAGAGATCCCTTATGTCTCGAGAATTCTGTCCGTTAATTTCTATTCTCTTTTCTCTGTTCTTGTCGTTTCGTAAACGCTCCTTCCCGATCCTAACGGCTATATTGAGTGTGTTTAAGGTCGATTTAGCCCTTAATCATTGCCATATATATAAGATTGCTCTTGGGTTGTTTACAAGAAGTTTTCACAATCGTTCTAAACCCTAATTTCTCTCCCGATCAAAAAGAACGAGAAAAGCGCCGCCTCGCCGTCGCCTACGATTGGAGATCGATCTACTCATTGGAGTTGCCGATTTCTATCAAGAAGGATTCGATCGATCCGTGTTCTGATTCTACAATCTCTATTGGATCGTTTCGGATTGCCAAAGACAGATTTGAAGGATCGTGGTTCTTCCTCATCATTCTCTAAAGCCATTCAAGAAGAAGGAAGAAAACGCCTCTGTTATTCAGATCTGGTATCTTATTGTTCAAAACCTTTTATCATCTATTGTAGGAGTTGTTATCTCCGAGTTGTAGGAGAGGTTGTTCTCCGAGTTGTAGGAGAAGTTTTTCTCCGAGTTGTAAAAGAGGTTCTCTCTGAGTTTGTAGGAGTTTGACTCCGAGACTGTAGGATCGTTCTTGATCCGAGATTTAGTGAGTAGTCAAGTCTAGCTGTGGTGCTAGATTCGCGAGGCCGGCAGTGGAGTACCCAAGTACGGGGAACCACTATAAATTCCTGGTGTTATCTGTGGCTGTGATTTATTTTGTGTGCTGTGCTTTACGTTTAATTTTTAATTCCGCAAAAGACGTAGAGATCACCTATTCACCCCCCTCTAGGTGATTTAGGTAGGAAACTAGATACTTCAATTGGTATCTGAGGTAGGTTGTTCGTTGCTAGGTTAACACCTTGAACAGGATCCATCCTTCTAGTTGCTAGCAAGCCATGGATAGAGTAAAGGAATCCTCTCTGAAATTGCCCATCTGCACTAAGGCTAACTTTCCTATGTGGAAGGAAAGAGTCCGTTTTTATATGGAAGCTGCAGATCCCAGAATCTTCCAAGTCGTGGAAGAAGGTCCTCATGTGCCAATGACTGTCTCGTCAACAAATCCCACCGTCCAGATACCTAAGAAAATGATGGATTTGAACAAGGATGAGATAGCTCTTGTTGCTCTTGACAAGAAGGCTAAAAACATAATTGCAAGTGCAGTGGACGATTCCATGTTGCAAAACTTAATCCACTGCAAATCAGCCAAAGAAATGTGGACATCCTTGATTGTTCTAATGGAAGGTACTACGAAGTGAGAGAAGACAGAAGATCTCTACTCAATCAAGAGTATGAGGCTTTCAAGCAGAGTAAGAAGGAGTGCATTGCTGATGCGTACGAGCGATTCTTCAAAATAGTCAATGGTCTGAGGAACTACGACAGGGAGTTCACAAACGGTGAACTAAATGACAAATTCTTGCGTTCCCTAACGAAAGACTGGGATAGCAAAATTGTGGCCATTAGAGAGTTTGGAAAACTGCCAAGTCTAGAACCTCAGAATCTGTTCGGGAAGCTGCTATCTCATGAATTACAAATGAACATCCGAAAGTCTGAAGAGGATGTCAATCGAGCTTCAAGCAAAGAAAGAACCTTAGCTTTGAAGGCAGAGAGTTCAAAGAAGAGCAAAGCAGTGATACCGATCAGAGAAAAGGAATCTGATAATGAAGAAGAATCGGAAGCCAGCTCCTCATGTTCCGAACTGTCTGATGGGGAGTTCTCTTTAATTTCCCGTCAGTTTAAGAAATTGCTAAACAAACGAAGGCACATGAACAACAAGCCATCTTCCTCGGATCATAAACATTCTCGCCGTGACGGCGACTATCACAGGAAGGGTTCCAGCAATAATGACAGGTACAAATCGAAACAGAACAAACATTTTTCTTCTGACATTATTTGCTACTGTTGTAATAAGCCAGGGCACATAATTGCTGAGTGTCCCTACAAGAAGAAAGAAGGTGGAAGAAAAGAAGACAAAAAATCCACTCACGGAAAGAAGAAATTAGATAGAAGTTTCGTCGCTAAGAAAGCCAAAACTCTAAGCGACAGTGACTCCGATGAGTCGAGTGATGAAGAAGAAGCTTACTTCGGCCTGATGGCCATGTCTGGTGATGAAGAAGCACCCCCGTACACCGGAAAGGTAAATGATCACACTATTCTATCTGATTTTGATTATGCTTCGGCTGAACAAAAGGATAACCCCTCAGACGATGAATCTGAGCTCATGTCTCAATATACCAAAATGCTCCAAAGCTTTGACAAGTGCCGAAAGGTTGTCAAAACTCAGGGTAAGGAGATCATGGCTCTCAAGGAGGTGGAATCTAACTTGAGAAAAGAAGTTGAAGAACTTTCTTCTCTCAAAGAGGAAGTCCAAGCCTTGAAAGACAAGATCAAAAGCTCGGAAGAGACTCTTGCCCTGAGAGATCATTCGATAAATGTCTTGGAGGAACAGCTTGCGGCTGAGAAGAAGTTGGTTGAAGCATTCTCTCAACCTAAAACTGTTCTGCCAATTATCGGTACTTTTACCACTAAGGCAAAAGGAAGCGGTATAGGGCATGAAGCTAGTACTAGCAATTCTTCAAAAAACACAATTGCTAAGAAGAATGGTTTGGTTGCTAAGAAAGCTACCACCAAGGAAAAAGGGAAAGCTCATCAAGAGCCTGTAGCATTCAAGAGAGTTATATTCCCTACGAATGCTTATGATATGGAGAGTTCCTATGGTCATTTCACACGACCAATTCCTTTTGCCCCTGTGAATAATCATAAAGAATGGGCTCCTCCCCGAAACTTTAGTGATAGTGCTTTTCAAGCACCCTATCAAGAGATTAATCGGAAAGGGTACGGTCCATTTGTTCATGGCCCAAGTGCTAAGAAAGCACCAAAAGTGAAGGCTGTTGCACCAAAGCCGAAGAAGACAGTACCACCTTGTGTGTGTTGCCCCCATGAGGCATCCTCATCTAAAAGGACTGCTCCTGCAAGAGCTAACGTTCAAAAAGTTAAGCAGGAGAGTGTAAAAAGAAGGTACAACAGATTCGACTGTTGGTGCTGCGGCAAAATTGGTCACTTTGCCGTTGATTGTTGGTTCAATACAACGTATACTAGGAGACCACAAGTGAATGTTGCAAGGCAGACCACTCGCAATGTTAACATTCATCGTGGTGCTCAAATGACACGGGACCAAGGACCCAAATCTGTTTGGGCTCCTAAGGCGAAATGATCTGTGTTTGCAGGTATGTCCAAAGGCCAATAAAAATCCTATCTGGTACTTGGACAGTGGATGCTCTCGGCATATGACCGGGACAAGAAGTCTTTTGCAAAACTACATTCCAGTTGCGAACGGTCCAAAAGTTATTTTTGGCGGTTCAGACAGAGGAATAACTAAAGGCTATGGTATGATTTCTAATGGTAATGTATCGTTTTCCGATGTAGCTTATGTGGAAGGATTACAACATAATCTGATAAGCATAAGTCAACTTTGTGATAAAGGATACATTGTTGATTTTCATAAAGATAAGTGTTTGATAAAGTCGGCTGAAAATCATGAAACGATTTTATCAGGCATTCGCTGTAGAAACATATTTTGTTTAAATTTTCTTTGTATATCATCTTCTACACCAGTATGTCTTTTGGCAAAAGATAGTGCATCTCTTGTTAACCAATGGCACAAGAGATTAGCACATATAAATCTCAAAACTATTAATAAATTGTTTTCTCAAAACTTAGTGCGCGATGCACCAGATGTTAAGTGCATTAAAGATAGACCTTGTCATGCATGTGTAAAAGGCAAGCAAACAAGAGCTACCTTTAAGAGCATTATTGGCAAAGATTCAACCAGGTGTTTATACCTGCTTCATATGGATTTGTTTGGTCCTTTGCAAATTAGGAGTTTAGGAGGAAAATCTTACACATTGGTTATTGTAGATGATTACTCTCGTTTTGCCTGGGTATTCTTTCTGAAACACAAGTCAGATACCTTTGACACTTTCACTAGTTTTGTCAGGCAAGTCCAGAATGAATTTAACTGTTCGGTGGTCAAAATCAGAAGTGACCATGGTACAGAATTTGAATCTGGAGCCATGACAGAATTCTGTGAAAGCCTTGGCATCTTTCATGAGTTTTCCTCTCCTCGAACTCCACAACAAAATGGAGTAGCTGAGAGAAAGAATAGAACACTCATTGAGGCTTGCAGAACCATGTTGAGTGACTCTTCACTACCTGAATATTTCTGGGCTGAAGCTGTCAATACTGCATGCCATGTGCAAAACAGAGCGCTCATAAACAAAAACCATGAAAAGACTCCTTATGAACTTCTAAAGGGCAAGAAACCGACCATTTCTTATTTAGGAATCTTTGGTAGTAAATGCTTTGTGCTAAACAATGGAAAGCATTACAAAACTAAGTTTAGTGAAAAGAGCTTTGAAGGTATTTTTGTAGGTTATAGTAGCCATAGTAGGGCATATAGAGTTTTTAATAAGAAAACCATAGTGGTAGAAGAATCTATTAATGTTGTATTTGATGAGACGAGCATGCTACAAGGCAGCTCCTCTAGCATTTCTTCAGGTTCAAAGCTGCGGGACTTAAGCTTGGATCAGCCACTTGAAGAAAATTCTCAACACTTCGTCAAGATTCCCCCAATAACTACCTATGAAGAAGATCATCCTGATGAAGAGCCAATCCAAGTGGAGGAAGATACTCCAACGGTAGAAGAAACTCCTATTGGTCCAAATCATGCAAGGAACCTCGGACTACGACAAATGAGGGATCATCCAGTTGATCAGATCATAGGAGATCCTCATGAAGGAATAAGAACAAGACGAGGTACCATTAATGAGAATATGCATTTAAGTTTTCTTTCGCAGGTCGAACCAAAGAAATTCCAAGAGGCAAATGAAGATCCATCCTGGATAATTGCTATGGAAGAAGAATTAAATCAGTTCAAACGCTGTAAGGTATGGACACTTATTCCAAAACCCAAAGACAAAAATGTCATTGGAACAAAGTGGGTGTATAGAAACAAGCTGGATGAAGAAGGAACAATCATAAAGAACAAAGCCAGACTTGTGGCTAAAGGATACAGACAAGAGGAAGGTATCGACTTCGATCAGACGTACGCTCCAGTAGCAAGGCTCGAAGCGATCAGACTCTTCCTTGCTTATGCTGCTTTCAAGGGTTTCACCGTATATCAAATGGATGTCAAGTCCGCTTTCCTAAACAGAGACATTAAAGAGGAAGTATACGTTGAACAACCCCCAGGTTTTGTTAATCCTGATCATCCCAATCATGTTTATTTATTACAAAAAGCTTTATATGGTTTGAAACAAGCTCCTCGAGCTTGGTATGAGACGTTGTCTAACTTTCTTCTTGAGAACAAGTTCACAAGAGGAAAGATAGATAAGACATTATTTCTTAGGGAAGTAAAATGCAAGATTTTGCTAGTGCAAATCTATGTCGATGACATCATATTTGGCTCTACGGATAATATCCTTTGCAAAAAGTTTTCTAAACTTATGCAAGGGAAATTTGAAATGAGCAGTATGGGTGAGATGAAATATTTCTTAGGACTTCAAGTGAAACAGTCTGAAGATGGAATCTTCATTTCTCAGACAAAGTTCACTAAGGAGTTGATTAAGAAATTTGGAATGGAGAGTGCAACCTCTATGAGGACTCCAATGAGCTCAGCTACGTCTCTGGACAAGGATGAAAAAGGGAAACCTTTTGATGAAACCAAGTACAGAAGCATAATTGGCTCTTTGCTCTACCTTACTGCCAGTAGACCTGATATAATGTTCTCTACATGTGTATGTGCTAGATATCAGGTGAACTCTAAGGAATCCCACTATACTGCCGCAAAGCGGATTTTGAGATACCTTAAAGGCACACCAAATCTTGGCTTATGGTACCCAAGAAGTAATGATAGCGAACTAATTGGTTTTTCAGATACAGACTTTGCAGGTAGCAAAGACGATAGGAAAAGCACTTCCGGGACGTGCCAATTCCTCGGAAGGAGACTTATTTCCTGGAGTAGCAAGAAGCAGAATTGTGTTGCAATATCAACCGCCGAGTCAGAATACATTTCTGTTGGCAGTTGTTGCGCACAACTTCTATGGATAAGAAATCAACTTCAAGACAACAACATGAAGATCAAGGACATTCCCATGTTTTGTGACTCTTCCAGTGCAATTGCTATCGCAAATAATCCAGTCTCTCACAGTCGGACAAAGCACATCGAGCTATGATATCACTTTATCCGGGAGCATGTGGAGATGGGTGACATAAATCTGCGTTATGTCCCCACGGATAAGCAAGTTGCAGACATATTCACGAAGCCACTGGATGAGACTAAGTTCTCTTTCTTCAAGACAGAACTTGGAATGCTCAACATGGAGTAATGATCAAATCAAGCAAAACCATGAAGACATGAAGATTACAAAAAAAAATTCAGAACTTTTCCTGAAAACTTCAGGCATGTCTCGAGAACTACATGTTGTCTCGGAAACTATCTGTTTTCTCGACAACTCAAGTCACTTTAAAATCTCGACATCATCCAAAGGACTTCAGGGAACTCTCGAGACAGGCTGGTTCTCTCGAGACAAGTTCAAGATCTCGAGATATGGTGATGTCTCGATATACGGATTGTCAATCGAGACATCAGTAAAGGAAAAACCGCGCAGAATCTTCTGAGTTCTCGAGACATAACCAATGTCTCGAGACATAGGTATTTTAAAGAATTCCAAAAATCAGGTACGCGCTGTTTCCTTTTCTATTTTTCTTCAAAATGTCATCTAAATGTCAAATCAAAATTATATATATATATACGAAACCGAAAACTTGATGTTCACGGAAATCATTTCCGAGACCTCCAAGACCTTTCGACTTCTTCTCGAGCGGCGACAGGTCGGTGCTTCCGTGGTTCTCGGTGCTTCATCGTTTACGTTCGTCACTTCTCCCTTTCTCTCGCATTAATGGCTCCTACTCCTCATCCAAAGATTGGCGTCGGCAATGAATTCGTTTGCTCAGGTATCGCCGGTTTATCCGAAGACTTCAAAAATCTGTTTTGCTTGCTTGATGCCGCCGGTCTTGCTTTCGTTCTTGAGCATCCTTGCCGGGTGCTGTTTGATGAGGTTGAAGAGTTCTTTATCAATGTGAAGCCTATCAAGGAAGGGAGAATGTTGGTTTCATTCGTCAAAGGCATTAAGATAAAAATCTCACCTAAGACCCTCGTGAAGTATTTGCATTTATCTGAGCTTGATACTGAAGAAGTGCTAGATGACAATGACTGGTTGAGAACAGCAAGGTACTGTGGTCTGGATTCAGATTTTTCTGCAGTTAAGAGGCATAAGATGAATGATGCGGGGAAGCTCCTGGTGGACATTATCTTAAAGGTTCTTTTCTGCAAGACAGGCACACAAGGGCATGTGTCTGAAGAGACTTTTCTGTTGATGGTTGGAATTGTGTCAGGGAAAAAGAGAGATTGGGCCACAATCTTATTCTCCAATATCAAGGCTTGCATTAATTCCCCAAAATTTGCCCGGATCATCTCATTGTTCCTGAATCAGTTCAACCCAGTTATCTTTGACATGTCCAAAGGTGCAGTTATCCATCATCCCAAGAAGATCGATGTTATCTCCATGCAGAGATGGGACATTCGAATTAAGAAGCCGGGAGTGGCTAGTGCTACTTCTGAGGGGGAGACTCATCAATCTGCAGTTGCAAGTGAAGCAGAAATTCCAATTCCATCTTCTGAAGGTCAGGTACCCACAGTAACATCATCTCCTCCTCCTCCACGGATTCGCTCTAAGACTTCAGGTCGAGCCAAGCTGCCAATCCGTTCCAAAGACAAAGGTCAGCCCTCATCAGCTCCAACAGAACTCATTCCATCAGTGACACAGTCAGATCCATCAGATACTATCCCATCACCCTCTCATGTTCACATTCCAGATTCAGTTCCACCACCACCTCCTTCTCCATCAGTTATTGAAGCAGAAACTTCTTTGGCAAATGAGATAGTTTCAGCTGTTCTAAAGAATATTCAACAAGAAATATCTGAAGTGCACAGTCCCAGTGGCCAACAGGCAGGGTCTGGTGCTGATTTTGTTTTCGACAAAGAAGATGATGATGAGTCAGTTCATGAATTATCACCTCCCCTAGTACATGTTGAGGGGGAGTCAGAGTTAAATACAACCAAGAATGCTCCAGATGAGCTAGGTTGTGAAGAAGATAATATGGTTCATTCTCTTGAGATTGAAGAAATCCCTGATGATGTTCCTGTTGCTGCCCCTGCTGCTACTCTTCCTTCCTCTCATCCTTCCCCTCCAATCCATGATGCAGATTCTCTTCTGGGAAAGATTGAAGCTATGCTCAAGAAGCAGAGTGAACAGTTTGAGAACTCTTTGACAACTGTTCACAGGAAGATTGCCTCAGTTGAAAGTGAACTTGGCAGGGAGTTAGCTAAAATCAAATCAAATTATGAAACTCTCTCTGAATTGATGTGCCTAGGAAGCAAAGCAATTGATCATGCAACTGAAGGTGTAGGCACAGTGTTGGAACAGACTATAATAGTAACCAAACTTCAACAATCTATGAGTAATGATGCAGAAGCTAACACCTTCAGGATTGTTGATGAGGTGGGACATTTCAAAGACGATACTATCCAAACCCTATCTGTAGAAGTCAGAAAGGGGGAGGAAAATATAGTAGCTCAAATGACAGATTTGATTGAAAGCTCCGTATCTGCTATTCAAAGCTCATGGAAATCACAGTTTGATCAGCTCACTTCTAGTGTGCAGAAGCAAATTGCTGATGTTAATGCTTATTCCTTCAAAACTGCTACGTAGCTTCATAATCAGATATTTCCTGAATTGGAAATTGATCCAGATGTTCCTGTTCCTCAGTTTTCTCCAAGGCCAGAAGAACTACTTGGGAAGGCTCCTATAGTTGAAGATCAATCAGATAGGGCTGGGACCAAAAGAAAAAGAAAATTTGGTGAAGGTCCTTCTGCTAGTCGATCTGTTCCGAGTTCTAGCTCTGCAGGTCATTGCAAAGCTAAGGTTGAGGAGGTTCTTCCAGAACTCTGGAGCCCAGTCTCAAAAGACATAATTCTTGAAACCTATAAGTTAGTTCATGAAGGAAAAATGAACAGATCTGAATGCTACAGCTCACTTGAATGGGAAAAACATGAGACAGCTCAAAGGAAGAGAAGAATCCATTTCAGGGCATTTGGTTATAATAATACTGATGCTCCGGCTCCACCTCTGTTTTACCATCCCAAGCCTTATGCCTATTTCTCCAGACAAGAAGAAAAGAGGAAAAGGAGATCTTGAAGGATGTTGTTGATGCTGACAAGACATATTTTGTTTTGGTTCTGATTTTGTGAACATCAAGTCTTCTTAACAATTCAATTTAGACATATATATATAATTGTTGATTTGATGTTCTCTACTTGTTCATTTTCATATCATTGTGTAGTGTAGCATATTTATTCTATATTGCTGTAATTCAACTTAGTGTATAGGGTTCTGACTTCTACAAATAGGGGGAGATTGTTGGAAATTGTATTCACAATTACCTTGATTTGTGAGAAGTCACCCTTAAACTAAGATTGAATTGCATTTGTATTTGATATGCTTTTTCCAGTATTGTCTTGCAGATTATCATTGCTAAGTGTAAATCAATGTCAGGTCACAATGGGTCTGCAAACACAGTTTCATACAATGTAATTCCTCATTATATGAAACATGGTGATGACTCATGTGTGATCTCTCTATTGGGCTACACTTCATTTCCAAGACTATTGAAGACTTTGGAGTGCGGTTGCAGCAAGTGTTCAAGAGAAGAAAAGGAGTAAATGAATATAAATTTTCTAAGGATATGTCTCGAGAGATCAAGCATGTCTCGAGAGTTGAGGCATGTCTCGAGAAGCAAGTTCTGCTTATTTCGGTAATTCTGTTCTGAATGTCTCGAGAGATAAAGCATGTCTCGAGAAGTCCTTAAGACCGAAATTTCCATCATGTTTCGAGAGATCCGTCAGTTCTCGATACATTAGCCTTTTGTTCTTTCAACCTCAGTTCTCGAGAGATCCGTTAGTTCTCGAGAGATCCCTTATGTCTCGAGAATTCTGTCCGTTAATTTCTATTCTCTTTTCTCTGTTCTTGTCGTTTCGTAAATGCTCCTTCCCGATCCTAACGGCTATATTGAGTGTGTTTAAGGTCGATTTAGCCCTTAATCATTGCCATATATATATAGGATTGCTCTTGGGTTGTTTACAAGAAGTTTTCACAATCGTTCTACACCCTAATTTCTCTCCCAATCAAAAAGAACGAGAAAAGCGCCGCCTCGCCGTCGCCTATGATTAGAGATCGATCTACTCATTGGAGTTGCCGATTTTTATCAAGAAGGATTCGATCGATCCGTGTTCTGATTCTACAATCTCTATTGGATCGTTTCGGATTGCCAAAGACAGATTTGAAGGATCGTTGTTCTTCCTCATCATTCTCTAAAGCCATTCAAGAAGAAGGAAGAAAACGCCTCTGTTATTCAGATCTGGTATCTTATTGTTCAGAACCTTTTATCATCTATTGTAGGAGTTGTTATCTCCGAGTTGTAGGAGAGGTTGTTCTCCGAGTTGTAGGAGAAGTTTTTCTCCGAGTTGTAAGAGAGGTTCTCTCTGAGTTTGTAGGAGTTTGACTCCGAGACTGTAGGATCATTCTTGATCCGAGATTTAGTGAGTAGTCAAGTCTAGCTGTGGTGCTAGATTGGCGAGGCCGGTAGTGGAGTACCCAAGTACGGGGAACCACTATAAATTCCTGGTGTTATCTGTGGCTGTGATTTATTTTGTGTGCTGTGCTTTATGTTTAATTTTTAATTCCGCAAAAGACGTAGAGATCACCTATTCACCCCCCTCTAGGTGATTTAGGTAGGCAACTAGATACTTCAGATCATGTGCAATTTGACTTAAGGCCTTAACTACTTTAAATAATAATAAATACCAAATTAATATGGAAAATTATGGAAATTGGATCATACCTTATTAAGGTCAGTGGGAGCCTAGAATAATTATACCAGACCTTGGTGATGAGTTTTTAGAAGGATTCCCTTATGAGGTTTGAGGTTAGTTCAACTTAGTGGTCTGCGATTAGTAAAAACAGAATTTTGAATTTTAGACAATTCAGACCCCTAAGTAGTGTTTAGAAGTTATATCCATTCAGTATTTGAGTGATAACTCACAATGATTCAAGGAGGGTCAAACCTAGGGTTAGCAGTGAGATTGTGTTAGAGTTAGTGTATGAGGTGTGGAGGTACGTCCAACCCAATTGGGTGGGACGGGAGTTGAGTTAAGCCACTTAAATTATATGAAATAATGAGGGTGAACTAAATATTAATCACCAATTAAAGAGATTGTCTTGAGAAGGAGGATGGTGGGGTTGAGCCCATTGAATCCATAGTACCGTTGGGGGCCCCTTTACGGGGTATACCGCGGGAAGTCCAAGATTCACCCTAAATCTATCACTAACTAAATTGTAGGCAAGAGTGGCGAGTGTTCGGTACTAGGCTAGTCGTGTCACCGGCAGTAGTACATTGACTCAGGTGAGGGTGAGGTTTAGAGGGCCGGTAAGTTTGAGTACCGCGGTCTGGAGGACAATCCCTAATAACCCACCCCGACCTTAAAGTCTGGTGGATTCCAGCAAGAGTACGCAGGAGCTCCGCTGTTGTGTTCTTAGCGTTGAGGCGTACGTGAGGTCTAGGCTTGGTAATGAGCATACCCGCCTAGGATGTGGAGTGCCCGATCCACTACCACCGTGAGCCACGACGGTCGGTACCCAAAAGGTTGGCTTCCTTTCTAACAAATTGGGAACTATAAAGGTCTGTGCGCATAGAGTCGTGTGGGTGAGTTGCATTGCATGGCTGCATAATTCACATCATGAACATAGCATAGCATAACACACATCTGCATACATCATCATATAAATTAGTATGGGCTCTTTTATATGATGGGCTACCTGGACATCTTAACTTATATGTCGTATGGGCGTTCATATAAGTTAAGGTACAAATCTGTGATGGTAGATAGTTTATGTTACTGCACTGCCTTTACTTACTTATTGTTCACTATATTGCCTCTACTTGTTTACTATTTACCGCACTTACTTACATGCTCTTTACTTATACCTTGTTACTGTTAGCTCTACTGTTTATATTTATGTACTGCTAGTTAGTGCCACGTCACTCTTCTTGTTTACCCCTTATTTGTCCTCCGCTTCTTCCTCTTACTCGGTGCCTAGGAGTCATGGGGGGAGGCGAGGACAAAACGACTTAGTCTTTATGACTAACGCTCGGATGTGGCCATACAGGAGTCCGAGGAGACGGAGCTACCCCGTGTGCAGTAGGACAAGAGAGATAGACTTGACCCGCAGTTGCAGTGTACTACCACCGGACAGGTTGATAGTTAGTTTGTAGTTTCTGCATGTTTTGTAGTGAGAGGGAGAGTACTTTCTTTTGGATATTTATTCGGGCATCCGCCCTTACTTCTTGTACTTTTCCTTTGTGGACATTTTTCTGTTTCATTATATAGTTATATGATGTTGTGGCATGTGGACATGCCCCTTTCTTTTGGCATTTACTTACTTATGATTGTATAGCCGGCAGAGTCGGTGCTGAGCGGTGTGGCCAACCCGAGTGTTGGTGACACCGCAAGGCAGCGATTCTGGGCGAAGATCCACCTTGACCGTGCGATACGGGAGAGGTTCGAGTTTTCAAGTACCCGAACGGGTTTTGAGAAAAGAGATCTTACAAATGGTATCACTGAACGAACGATCATAAGAGAACAGTCCACAACATACTGGGTCACCCTGCTCGAGTGTAGTTTGCGGACAAACTATGCAGCGGAAGCTGTGGTGTGCCCATGTATGAAATCACATAAAACAGTCCACTAAGCAACAAGTTAGGTCAAATTTTGACTTACTTAGACAATTTAGTGACGCATCCTAGTCTAAAGAGCGACCTCGGGTCTAAATTTGGTTGAAGGTTAAGGATACCCAACGTAGCTAAGGGTAGAAGTTAGTATAAGTCTAGACGTTGAGACTTTCACGCTAAAGAGTATGCTTTACTACCAAGTGGTAGGACCATCTCGAGGAGATCGAGTGTCTGTAGTCTTCTTTTAGAGTAATAGAAGACCCATAAGCATAACTCCCTTACCATAACTTGATACTTCTCATTACAGTACGTTGAGGCAACCACCATAAAATACCAGAGGTCGAATTGGAATTTGAATTTTTTTTGAAAAGGCTCCCTCTCCTAGTTAATCATATAGGGAACTCGGAAAAGGTAGCATAACTTATAACATTGGGAGCCTAAGTCTTATCATAACAATATGTCTCAGGGTGGAACACCAAGTCAGAGAATATACGCCCTAAAGTTTATGTACGTATGTAAGATGATTATACCGTAGAAGTATTGAAGAGACTTAGCCCAAATCGGTAGGGGCTTATCCTTTTGTTTATTGGGCCAATAAAATACCGACTTGGATTGCCCCATAGACTTTGTTTAGAAAATGTTGTGACATTTGCGTAGTAATCTCAAAGTTTGGAGTATTCAATGATACTCGGGTAATGGCGAGACCTTATTCTTACACTTTTGGTTTGTGGACCAACCCCCCTTAGAAGTTTGAGACCCTTGGAGAATTACTTCACCTTAAATAGCGGGGATTGTCTATACCAAGTTGTGACCGCTATAGTTTTACTGGCAAGTTAGGTGAATAGTGCACTTCAAGCGTGAGCGGGTACTCATCTTATTGCTTCAAGGCTAAATCTAAGTCGACAAAAGTGATTAACTTGTTAATCAATTGGTTATATGTAAAGGGTTGTCCAATGTTTGGGCATAAGTCTCTCGGAATCAAGAAAGTCAGGTTAAGATTTTAGGGAATTTCTCTAACTTCCTGATCCAAGCAATGTTGTAAACGGCAAATTCAGTGCAAAACCCAGTAAGATTTAGAATGGATAGAAGTAAGACTGGGCTATAAGTTCTCATGACCATAAGAAATAATCAGTTGATCGTAATAAACTTACAAGCTTATTGTTGTAAATACACCTTCCTAACCTCGAGACATCGATTTGTAGAGTTATCCGAACAATTAATAAACATTGACGTCCGAACAAATGTCTCGATTAAGTCAAGTACTGAAAAACAAGAAGAAGGTCAGGTTTAGTAGCTTGGGATAAGGGTGTCGCATCGTGAAATTTTGAAGATTGGAATCAAGTTTTCGCTAGTTAAAAACTACAACTAGAGTTTCTTACACTTCAGGGCTTTCAAAGGTAATTTTCAGATAGTATTTTTAATTAAAAATTCAATCCCTCACCTTGGTGCAAATTTAGTTAAGGTCATTTTACTATTAGAGTTGGTTTATGCATAACCAGAGAGCGTAGGAAGGTGACTCTCTAGATCTTATAATATGATGATGAAACTATTTAGGGCTAAGGTGGAGAATCTTACCGTGTTCGGATCTCAGGAAAAATGTCAACGACTGTCATGTATTAAAATATTGAGGAATGAGGAGTTAAAACGATTGATTAGTGGTCTTTACTTTCAACTCCCACTTAAAATTTTTAATATTACCTGATGATATTTATCGACGTAATTTTTGGACGACACAACTAAGAGAAGGGTCGTTATGATGAATCCTTTAATTCATAGTTTATAGCTTAAGTGAGATGAGACCACTTGACTTTGGAAGTTTAGCCCATTCGATATTGGAAATCTAAAGTGAAATTTGACGAATGATATATTGAAGATATATAATTTACATACAATCCTCCGATCTTAAGAACCAGAACTTGCAAGTTCTCCAAAAATTATAATCACATTTATGAAGATTCAAGAATAAGGGAGACAGGTTTGATTTCCAGATATAAATGGTGAAACTTCTCGGAGATTAATGGGTTTTAATGAGACACCCTTCATGTTGAAATCAAATTGTGTCAAAGCATGTCATGATAGAAAGGGTTTTACCCTCGTGAGTTATGAACCTGGTGGATATGGAAAGTAGTTGGGAGTCATTTCACGAACATTAGTTTTAAACTACAGACGTTATGTTCCTCAAAGAAAAACATGGAGGATATTTGCATTTATTTAACGTAAGGAAGCGTTAACCTCATGTAACATTTGTAGGTCATAAGAGACTCTGGTCCAAGTGTAATCAAGGTTTATGTTATTATTTTGTAGTTGATAAACCTGACCTTGTATCCGCGGAGTCGGAAATGGTTTATCAACGGAGACCTCATATGTTCAGGGATAAGGTCTCTTGGTGTAGGTGGTGTTGAACACCTACGTGTAAGGGAATCGTATAGTGAAGAATCAGAATAGACAATGACAGTTGGCTAAAGGATCACGTCCTGGCTAATCGGTTTAGGAGCAGAGTATTATGTAAGCATGGTTCGTGAGTATAACCTTATGAAGTTAAGTTGAACTCGAAGGATTTCGGTGCCATCTAGCGCGGCTTGATAATATAAATTAGATTTGTAGGATCTTATGTATTACAGATAGATCCTCCTCCAGGGGGTGTAGTGATTTTGATAACACCCACACCTGGTTAGCTTGTTTTGATTTCGAAGTGTCTAGTTCCTATTTATTATCGGGATGGAGCAAAGTGGAACCCGCATTGTGACTAGTGACACGATGGTCTGAGCGGCAGAATAAACCTTCATTAAACCCCTGGTAGGAATATTGCCGACAATCGTAGCAAGGAATAATGGAAGTGCAATGAGAAATCTTGGTAAAGACTGTTGCTCCAGTTTGAGTTCTCATATAGTAGAGGTCCGAGTTCTTCCGTGGAAGGAGACTCTGATGTCCGATTATTATAGTTCAATCATGGGCAAGAGGAGCATAACTGGGTGCCCTTGGCATTCATGCAACAATATTTCCCGGAACTCATCACCTCAGGTACAAATTAAACTCCTTTGAAATCTTTTATTCCTATAAGTACTTGCAACCCGTAGACCCGAACCTAAATTTCGAGGACGAAATACTTCTTTTGTTTATTGGGATTTGTAACATCCCCAGTCCTTCTAGACCCCTAGTTGGTATTAGGGCATGGGGGCGTGCAGAGAGGCCACTAGGGCCCTTGGCCCAAGTGGAGTGTGCTAAGTGCACACCAAGGGCACAAAATCAACATGGTCCAATATCACTCCCTTAGGCCAATCGATCCTCAATTCACCAAATTGACCTCCCCCATACCACCCTAACCACTAAGGAAGACCACTACCATGGAAATTGCACTTGGGTGGGACCCAATTGCATGAAATTAACCAAAGTCAACATATAGGAGTTAAATCCTAATTTGAGTAGTTTAGGTCATACCTAGCCCAAGTGGACTTGAGTCCAAATCAAGCCTTGGGACCCCACATCAATTGATGACCAGGATGACCATGGCAGCTGGCTACACCTAGGTTAGTCCATATCACCACTTTTGAATTAAGAGAAAAAGAGGAGAGAGAGTAAGTGGACAAAAAGAGAAAGCAAAAGCTTGACCACCTTTACACCCAAGCCAATCACTCTTGGGGCTTGGGAAATGTCCTGGCTGATTGCTGGAGGAGTAGGAGGTAGCAGGGGGTGGCAGCCATGGTGTTAACCATGCAAACTCGTGAGCACCTAAGTTCAAAACCGGGTATACACTCCTCCCCACCCCATTCTTTACATCCCATTAGCCTCAGAGCGCTGAGAGCAGTCGAAATCAGCTACTGGAGCGGGGCGACTGATGGAGAATCGTGGCTGTGAGCAGGATCGCCGGAGCAAGGAGAAACCATGGCCAACCGCCGCCGCCGCTGCCAAGCCCCCTTTAAGGTTCGTTTCTCCTCCTCTCCCTCTACGCTAGTTTCCCCTCTATCTTATTTGAAGGTTCGGGCTCAATTGGGTCGGAATCAAAATCTCAAAACCATGGATTTTTGGAAATTTTGGCCAAGCTAAGTTCGCCGGGAAACGCCTCCTCCGGCCGCCATGTCGCCGGGAAGTTGTAGCCCCGACCACCACGAAGGTGGTGGAGGTGGTGGCCGGCCGTGGTGGCCACCAGGTGGCCGGGAAATGGAGGAGCAAGTTGACCCAGCACGGGCAAATCCCAGCCCTTTGCTGGAGGAAGAAGATGAAGGGGGAGGGTCGGATCTGCTTTAAGATCCGTGCAGATCCTAATTTTCTTTGTTTTAGTTTAATTTAAAGCTAAGATATTCTGCCACTAATAATCAGTCCACTTCTATAATTAATTAAGGGCTCTTAATGGCTGAATTAGACAAAGTGCCCAACATGAAAGTTGTAGGCCTTGGTCTTGACTTCCATTAGGGCTTGAGTTCAAGTCATTTGGTGACCCACAGCTCCCTAGGGAGCTGTTTTACTAGGACTATCCTACACTAGGTCAGTCCACTAAAATAATTATCTAGCCTAGACCTCTCAAGCTTTGAAGCTGAGATTTTAACCATGGGTAGGTATACCCTAGGGGCACCCTCTGCCCAAAGATCAGCCCTTGATGGGCAATTTTACCTATAGTTTTTATGGTATTTAAGATATTTAAATAATGTTGATTTTTGGAGCATATGAAGTCCAAATGGCACCAAATTTTGGTGGCATGCTCTTTAGTACATGAGTAGTGCCTGTCTAAAGTTTCACTCCATTTAGAGTTGATTTGATATGGAAAATGGGAAAACCTAATGAGGGTCCTTAAGGGGTAAATTAAGGTTTAGGCCATTTTGAGGAGTTGAGTGAGTTAGCCTCCTCCAGTCTGGATGATTATGTAGGTATTGATATATAAATGTATGTGACACCCCCAAATGGAGCATTTGGAGGCATTAGGGTGGTGTGTCCTAAAACCCTAAGGGTAAACCCTTAAGGTTGCAATTTAGGGCTTGTGAAGGACATAGGACCAAATGTCCTTGCCTTGGCCCAGAACTTTGTAGATGTGTTTTTAAGAGCATAAAATGGCTTAGATAATTTAATGGAAATTTTTAGAGTCATTTAGGTATTTTTCCCTTAATAAATGAAATTGCCACTCTTTCCTTAAATAAATAAAATGCATGGTCATATGACCTTGTATGGCCTTGAGATTTTAACAGTGTCTGAATTGGGATGAAAATAGGCTATGGTAATTTTATTAGGATTTGTTGAAGTGTTATACCTTGTGGAGGAAATTTTTAAGTGCTTACTAGCTTAGAGGAATTTAATTATGAAAAATGTCAAATCATTGGGAAAAATTATGAAACTTGGTTATCTGTCATTTTATGTTGATTTATGCCCATGATAATTATTCGAAAGCCTGTAGATTTGTATTTCATGTACTTCATGTAGAAATTGGTATTTATAACACTTGGATATTAATTCATTTAAAATATCAAATCATTGGGCAAAATTATGAAACTTGGATATCTGTCATTTTATGTTGATACATGCCCATGATAATTATTTGGAAGCCTGTAGATTTGTATTTCATGTACATCATGTAGAAATTGGCAATCATTACATTTGGATGTTAAATCATTTTAATTAGACAAGTCATATGGTAATGATACAAACATTTGGCAGAGGACTCTAGACCCCCATATGAACTCTTGGTAATTTTTATAGAATTTTCAGATGTGAAATATTATTTTTCCTAATTATAGTGGCATTTTGGTAATTATACAACTATGAGGATTTAGTAGGCCACATGACATCCTAAGGTCATGAAACTCAGTAAACCACCTTGTTATGGAATATTACCTTACTGATAATTTTAAGGTAGCATGTAGAAGCATTTTGAGGGTAGATCATGTGCAATTTGACTTAAGGCCTTAACTACTTTAAATAATAATAAATACCAAATTAATATGGAAAATTATGGAAATTGGATCATACCTTATTAAGGTCAGTGGAAGCTTAGGATAATTATACTAGACCTTGGTGATAAGTTTTTAGAAGGATTCCCTTATGAGGTTCGAGGTTAGTTCAACTTAGTGGTCTGCGATTAGTAAAAACAGAATTTTGAATTTTAGACAATTCAGACCCCTAAGTAGTGTTTAGAAGTTATATCCATTCAGTATTTGAGTGATAACTCACAATGATTCAAGGAGGGTCAAACCTAGGGTTAGCAGTGAGATTGTGTTAGAGTTAGTGTATGAGGTGTGGAGGTACGTCCAACCCAATTGGGTGGGACGGGAGTTGAGCTAAGCCACTTAAATTATATGAAATAATGAGGGTGAACTAAATGTTAATCACCAATTAAAGTAATTGTCTTGAGAAGGAGGATGGTGGGGTTCAGCCCATTGAATCCATAGTACCGTTGGGGGCCCCTTTACGGGGTATACCGCGGGAAGTCCAAGATTCACCCTAAATCTATCACTAACTAAATTGTAGGCAAGAGTAGCCTAATTAGCTCCGCAAACTAGTATGGATCTCCTTCGAGGAGGAGATGAGTTGGATCAGCTTGTGTGTTAGTCCCTCAGCCAGAGGCTCGGGTGGACTTAATAACACCTGTTTCTTATGCAATTAGTGGCGAGTCTTTGGTACTAGGCTAGTCGTGTCACCGACAGTAGTACGTTGACTCAGGTGAGGGTGAGGTTTAGAGGGCTAGTAAGTTTGAGTACCGCGGTCTGGAGGACAATCCCTAATAACCCACCCCGACCTTAAAGTCTGGTGGATTCCAGCAAGAGTACGCAGGAGCTCCGCTGTTGTGTTCTTAGCGTTGAGGCGTACGTGAGGTCTAGGATTGGTAGTGAGCATACCCGCCTAGGATGTGGAGTGCCCGATCCACTACCACCGTGAGCCACGACGGTCGGTACCCGAAAGGTTGGCTTCCTTTCTAACAAATTGGGAACTATAAAGGTCTGTGCGCATAGAGTCGTGTGGGTGAGTTGCATTGCATGGATGCATAATTCACATCATGAACATAGCATAGCATAACACACATCTGCATACCCCATCATATAAATTAGTATGGGCTCTTTTATATGATGGGCTACCTGGACATCTTAACTTATATGTCATATGGGTGTTCATATAAGTTAAGGTATGAATCTGTGATGGTAGATAGTTTATGTTACTGCACTGCCTTTACTTACTTATTGTTCACTATATTGCCTCTACTTGTTTACTATTTACCGCACTTACTTACATGCTATTTACTTATACCTTGTTACTGTTAGCTCTACTGTTTATATTTATGTACTGCTAGTTAGTGCCACATCACTCTTCTTTTTTATCCCTTGTTTGTCCTCCGCTTCTTCCTTTTACTCGGTGCCTAGGAGTCGTGGGGGGAGGCGAGGACAAAACGGCTTAGTCTTTATGACTAACGGTCGGATGTGGCCGTACAGGAGTCCGAGGAGACGGAGCTACCCCGTGTGCAGCAGGACAAGAGAGATGGACTTGACCCGCAGTTGCAGTGTACTACCACCGGACAGGTTGATAGTTAGTTTGTAGTTTCCGCATGTTTTGTAGTGAGAGGGAGAGTACTTTCTTTTGGATATGTATTCGGGCATCCGCCCTTACTTCTTGTACTTTTCCTTTGTGGACATTTTTCAATTTCATTATATAGTTATATGATGTTGTGGCATGTGGACATGCCCCTTTCTTTTGGCATTTACTTACTTATGATTGTATAGCCGGCAGAGTCGGTGCTGAGCGGTGTGGCCAACCCGAGTGTTGGTGACACCACAAGGCAGCGATTATGGGCGAAGATCCACCTTGACCGTGCGATACGGGAGAGGTTCGAGTTTTCAAGTACCCGAACGGGTTTTGAGAAAAGAGATCTTATAGAAACCAACTCAGAGGTCTTTCAACATATTATCTCAACCTGCCTCCTAAGTGGTCAACCTGCCTTGCCTGCTTGTGAGAGCCCGATCAACGGAACTAACTCAGTGGTCTTTTGACATATTATCTCAACCTTCCACCTGAGTGGTCAACCTGCCCTGCCGGCTTGCATGAGCCGGTTAACAGAACCAACTCAAGGGTTCTTTAACATGATATCTCAACCTACCTCTTGACTTGTCAACCTACCCCACCAGCTTATGAGAGACCGGTCAGCGGAACCAACTCAGGGGTCTTTCAACATATTATCTTAACCTACCACCTAGGTGGTCAACAAGCAATGTCGGCTTGTGCGAGCCCGATTAGCAGAATCAACTCATTGGTCCTTTAACATGATATCTCAACCTGCCTCCTAAGAGGTCAACCTACCCCGCCGGCTTGTGAGAGCTCAGTCAGCAGAACCAACTCAGGTGTCCTTTAACATGATATCTCAACTTGATTCCTGAGTGGTCAAACGACCCCACCGGCTTGTGAGATCCCCATTAGTGGAACCTACTCAGGGGTCTTTCAATATATTATCTTAACATGCCACTTGAGTGGTCAACCTGCACTGCTGGCTTGTGCGATCCTAGTCAGCGGAACCAACTCAGGGGCCCATTAACATGATATCTCAACCTGCCTCCTGAGTGGTCAACCTGATCTGCCGCCTTGTGAGAGACCAGTCAACGGAACTATCTCAGTGGTCCTTTAACATGATATCTCAACCAGTCTCCTAAGTGGTCATACTGCCCTGCCGGCTTGTGAGAGCCTGGTCAACGGAACTAACTCAGGGGTCTTTCAACATATTATCTCAATCTGCCACCTGAGTGGCCAACCTGCCCGGCTGGCTTGTGCAAGCCCGGCCAACGGAACCAACTCAGGAGTCCTTTAACATGATATCTTAACCTGCCTCTTGAGTGGTCAACCGGCCTCGCCGGCTTGTGACAGCCCGGTCAGCGAAACCAACTCAGGGGTTCTTTAACATGATATCTTAATCTGCCTCTTGAGTGGTCAACCTGCCCCGCCAGCTTGTGAGGGCCCGGTCAGCGAAACCAACTCAGGGGTCCTGTAACATGATAGCTCAACCTGCCTCCTGAGTGGTCAAACTTCCCCGCCGTCTTGTGAGATCCCAGTCAGTGGAACCAACTCAGGGGTCTTTCAACATGTGAAAATATTAACTTATAAATAGCATGGAGCTTTTGGTTCCTGGCCATCTGCCCTTGGCAGGGCAGAAGTCTATGCATCTCCTAAACAAATCAACCAAACAAATTGTATTATCAATTAGGAATAAAAATGCTTCAAGTCGTCACCTCTCCAGGTGTTGCCAAGAGGGACTCCTTCCACATTTTGGAGGTGATACCTGATGAGTCCTGATCATATACACATTTATGGACTCATCTGGGCCGTTTATCTAGTCATTTCACCGCACTTTAGCGCTGTTATAGTTCATATTTGATAATTCATGCTAGGTGCACTTCTAGGCCCATTTCGGTGTGTTTTCATGTCTATCTTCATTACTAGTTTTCATGCACTGTTAGGTGCCACTTTCAGTGGCTGGATTCGTGGTTGTACGCTAGAACAGGAGTCGTGCAGGTGTTCCCGGTGCAATTCTGCACAGGAACACTGCGCACGATCACTGGTTCTATTGCGCACGACCACTGGTCGTGCGCCACTGATCGTGCGCACTTAACCCTTTTTCACGAGTTCTGTTTGGTGTAGTGCGCACGACCATCTACGCTAGTGCGCACGACCACCGGTCGTGCGCCACTGCTCGTGCGCACTTACCCTTAATTTTCTGAGTTCTGTTTCACCTATTGCGCACGACCACTGACGATAGCGCGCACGACCACCGGTCGTGCGCCACTGGTCGTGCGAACATTTTATTTTATAATTTCTGTCTTTGCAGGTTCCGTCCAGGCAGAGCGCACGATCACAGGATTCTAGTGCGCACGACCACTGGTCGTGCGCCACTGACCGTGCGCACTGTTTAATTCCAGCGCCTATAAAATCCGCTGCTCGCGATTTAGGTCGGATCCCCCGCTTTCTTCCGCCGTTTTCCGCCTGGTTTGGTCCGACTTCGCCCCTCCATCGTCGCCCACCTTAGGGAGGATCTCCGGGCAAGCTTTCAACGCCAAATCTTCGCCGGAGTTTCCTCTCGGCCTCCTCCTTCATCCAAGAGCTCCAAAGGAAGACCTAGCCGCCATTACCGTCAAGCAAGAGGAAGTTTGCAACCTCTACCGGATCGTGACACGAAGAAGACGGGCCCATTGGAGAGTAGTGACAGCTCTCTCTACCCCGGACGTAGTTGTGGACCGAGCTTGGACGCGGATTGACAACCCGGCGATTTCAACCGTGAATCTTCAACGAGCCTTCGGATTCGGTCGATTTCTTGCCTTGTTCTCCTTTTATTGATTGTTGTAATAGCTAGATCTTGTATATTTTGATGAAGTTGCACTTGAACTAGTTTGTATTTCCATATATTTCATGTGATTGTGAAATATTTGTTATTTGTGTGCTTGAGGAGCGCCACCATCCATTTTCCATCCCACTATCGTGTCCGGTGCCGCACTAGCAATTGCTAGTGGCGTGCTTGTCGAAGAGGTGCTTGCGACCCTCATTCCGTTAGCCTACTCGTCCATCCGCCTACCGAAGCGTGGCATCGCGGCCCGTGTACTCCATCCTGCCTAACGAAGCAGCGCGCTCAAGGCCTGCATAGTTCGATCCGCTTGCCTACTCGTCCATCCGCCCTTGCGACGCAGCGCGCTCAAGGCCTGCCTAGTCTCCATCCCGCCAAGCGAAGCATTGCATAGCGGCATTGCATAGGAGTAGTTGATAGCTTTTATTTTATTTTCCAAAAGTCAACCCAACTCCCCCGCATTCCATCCGACGTTAAGGACTTCAATCTCAAGTCCTACCTCGAACGTTAACTCCACCTTACTGTGTTCCTTGAGAGAATCGATACTCGGGGATTACTCCTCGTTTTATATTACTTGAACGATCGGTACACTGCCGTTTCGTGTCGCAGTCGAGCTACCGCCTATAGCGGTGTGTGAGATTTGCGCCATCAAGTTTTTGGCGCCGTTGCCGGGGAATACAGTCGTGTGAGTTTTCTGGAGAGGGAGAACCTGAGGGAGAAGCCCTTCCATTTGTAAATTGCATTTCTTTGTTTTTATTTCTTCGTATTCTATTTTCCTGTTTTATTTTAGGTTGCTTTAGTAGTCATTGTTAGGTGTAGTATTGTGCAGTAGCGTTTTTATTGAGAATCATTTTATTTTTACACTATGTGGGCACATCTTAATATCCGTTGCCGTTGGTGTAGAGATATCTCTCACTCTAGTGATGAATGCCCTACGGAGAATAGTAGGCATAATTCTTATAGCCCAGCATATGGAGCACCGACTTCGTCTAGTACTCCATATGGTGCGCGTAAGTCTTATGGCTACTCTGCTGAGCCTTTACCGTCATACTTCTTTTCGGCTCCAGCTCCCGCTGCGCCAAAGAAGTCCGTAAGGCAGTGCCGGTTTTGTCGGAGCACTGATCATGTCTTGAAGGATTGTGCCGAGTATCTTCGCCAATTGGACGAGGATGACGAGCCGGATATCCGGATCGTCCCGAATTCTAACTCTGGCGGCACACCTTCAACATCCGGTTATGTGTCTTTGTCACCTTCACATCTTGAAGGGTATGGCATGGACACGGTCACTGGATGTGTGGCTGATCTGGGCACCGACATTGCTGAGCCTATTCTCCCGGTGCATCCACCACCCCTAGTGGATTCGATTCTTTGTGAGGAATCGGTGCTCGACTTTTATCCGAGCACTATTCCTCTCCCTGTTGTGCATACTATACTCGTCTCCGACGACATTGTTGATGATGTGTCGCAGGATGAGGTGGTTGATCTTAGTTTTGTGCCTACTCCTATGGAGGAGGACAACCTTCTAGGTGAAGAGGACTTTTCCTCAGCACCGGTGGAGGAAGTCCAAATCCTAAGCTTGGCCACCGTTGATCCCGCCGAATCGTGTAGCATTGATGACAATGCAAACATTATTTTACTTCCCCAACCTGATGGGAGTGAGACCGGGACCACTCCCCCGATTGATGTTTATTTATGTCCTTCGTCTTCTTTATTTCTTGACCCCCCTTCTTCATCCGAGCTTGTGCAGGTTGAGTCCTCACAGGTTCCCCAGGAGGACTTGGAGCTTCTTGCCTGAGTCAACGATGATTGCATCCTTATATGCGAGGAGGTTGACCCCTCCTCCATTAAGGAAGCCTCATTCGTTGCCTTCTCCTCCTGCGGACCTGCTGTGGACGATACCTTGCTAGGCAAGGATATTTTTGGTGAGTTGAGTGAGGACCAGGCCTCCTCCTCTTCTTACTTTCTTTTCCCTCTACCTGTGATGGGCAGGTTTTATCTTTATGCAGGTAGAGGGGTGACTGTTCTATCACCGTATCGGTACCCGCAACCGACACGGATATTAGGCCAGTTACCTGTCCACTTCTCCTTCCATAGGCCCATTAGCTAGAACCTTTAAGATTTTGAATAAGTCGTGCTGGGATGACAATAACCCCAGTAGTTATCTTCCTTTTCTGCATTTCTATTTTTATCTAATCATGTTTAGTTAGTAGTATTTTCTTTTCAATTTTCTTTTGTCTTTTGTTTTTGCGGAGCTGACCCTTGCAGGTATCTTATTCTGGATGGCGGACGCTGCAGCTTAGTCCAGGTTTACACGCCAATCTTCTGGTGTGCTCATTTCTGAGCACTGGGTACCCTCTTTCCCTAGCATTATTCTGAATTTCATAGCTACATTTTGCGCATATTGTTTAGTTTAAGTCTGGGGAGGAGTGTACCGAGTGTTCACTACACGTGTACACGTTTTTGCATATCAGAAGTGTTTTTTTTATTATTGCATGCACCACATCACCCACTCGAGCGCGCACTCATCTGTTTGTTCGCCCTGTTGTGAATTTAATTCTTTTGCTTATTTGGAAAAGTCTAGATGATGGCTTAGGATTATGTAGCAGAGTAAAATGTTGACTCTAGTAGTGCTCCTGGTCGAGTGCTCAGTTGCATAGAAATTTGTGTAGATTAGACTTCTTTTTATACTTATGGTTTTATATTTTTTTCTATTAGTGTAAATGTTGTTTACTCTACTCAAATGGTGAATCCGGTGTGAATCAAACGGTAGCATAGGGATGTGTGTAAACGATCGCTAGATTCGTATTGCTTGAGTCGGGAGAAAGGAGAATCTTTCTCGGTGGCTAGAACTTGCCCCAAGCGATTCTTGAAGCATGGGTATACGGTTAGTCAATTGCGTGAATGTGATATAGGCCATCATTTTGGCCCGGTTGAGCTTTTGTGCCTATCCCTACCGCTTTATCCTCGCTAGCCCAGTTGTGCCTACCCGTTCTTTGATTCAGCCCCACTTTCATTTCACCAAAGCCTAAATGCCAATCCTAGTCGCACACCCAAATATGAGCTGTAGCTGTTTATTACTTTCATGAGTTGGGTTGTTGATGTGATATTATATTTGTGAAGATGTGGATGTGTCCTATTGTTTATTTGCTGAATATGATAAGAAAAGAAAAAAAAATGAAATGTGAAAAAGAAGTTAAAAAGAAAGGAAAGAGAAGGAGTGTTTAATTGAAAATCTTTATGTATAGATTTCTGTTTGGGAGTAGGCGGTGCACGCACCCATGTTGTTAAGTTCAAGTCTGGGGGTGTTGTGTACCCGCGTGTTTGTGTGGCGAATGAGGATTGTATCCTGCATTAGCTCATTTGGGTTTAGTGCTTGAGCCGTCGTTTTTATCTTTGTTTATCCTCACCTAAACCCAAGCCCCAATTAAAACCTAAAGTCCTATTGATTCACGCATTTGAGTCAAACCAGTGCCGTGGAGAGAATGTGACCGGGCAAGCTTACGGTCACCGACACTGATGGATTTCAGTGAAGTTTGTCCCGTATCCCGATCTTGGTCAATGCTCGTCTCAGCGTTTAGTTTACTTTCTCCGTATGCATGACCGGATGATTCACCGTTGTTCACCATTTTGAGTAGTTGTAATATGCTTTTACTCTTTTAGAAATTTATAAACTGTTTGTATAATCAGTAGTCTTTTCTACTAATTCTCTTATGCACGTGAGCATGCGACTTCGCATGGTACTTTGTAGTGTAATCTTAAGCCATCTACTTTTCTTTCCCCGTTCGCGCAGAATTTGTTTGCTCGGGACGCGCAAACAGTTAAGTCTGGGGGTGTGATGAGTCCTGATCATATACACATTTATGGACTCATCTGGGCCGTTTATCTAGTCATTTCACCGCACTTTAGCGCTGTTATAGTTCATATTTGATAATTCATGCTAGGTGCACTTCTAGGCCCATTTCGGTGTGTTTTCATGTCTATCTTCATTACTAGTTTTCATGCACTGTTAGGTGCCACTTTCAGTGGCTGGATTCGTGGTTGTACGCTAGAACAGGAGTCGTGCAGGTGTTCCCGGTGCAATTCTGCACAGGAACACTGCGCACGATCACTGGTTCTATTGCGCACGACCACTGGTCGTGCGCCACTGATCGTGCGCACTTAACCCTTTTTCACGAGTTCTGTTTGGTGTAGTGCGCACGACCATCTACGCTAGTGCGCACGACCACCGGTCGTGCGCCACTGCTCGTGCGCACTTACCCTTAATTTTCTGAGTTCTGTTTCACCTATTGCGCACGACCACTGACGATAGCGCGCACGACCACCGGTCGTGCGCCACTGGTCGTGCGAACATTTTATTTTATAATTTCTGTCTTTGCAGGTTCCGTCCAGGCAGAGCGCACGATCACAGGATTCTAGTGCGCACGACCACTGGTCGTGCGCCACTGACCGTGCGCACTGTTTAATTCCAGCGCCTATAAAATCCGCTGCTCGCGATTTAGGTCGGATCCCCCGCTTTCTTCCGTCGTTTTCCGCCTGGTTTGGTCCGACTTCGCCCCTCCATCGTCGCCCACCTTAGGGAGGATCTCCGGGCAAGCTTTCAATGCCAAATCTTCGCCGGAGTTTCCTCTCGGCCTCCTCCTTCATCCAAGAGCTCCAAAGGAAGACCTAGCCGCCATTACCGTCAAGCAAGAGGAAGTTTGCAACCTCTACCGGATCGTGACACGAAGAAGACGGGTCCATTGGAGAGTAGTGACAGCTCTCTCTACCCCGGACGTAGTTGTGGACCGAGCTTGGACGCGGATTGACAACCCGGCGATTCCAACCGTGAATCTTCAACGAGCCTTCGGATTCGGTCGATTTCTTGCCTTGTTCTCCTTTTATTGATTGTTGTAATAGCTAGATCTTGTATATTTTGATGAAGTTGCACTTGAACTAGTTTGTATTTCCATATATTTCATGTGATTGTGAAATATTTGTTATTTGTGTGCTTGAGGAGCGCCACCATCCATTTTCCATCCCACTATCGTGTCCGGTGCTGCACTAGCAATTGCTAGTGGCGTGCTTGTCGAAGAGGTGCTTGCGACCCTCATTCCGTTAGCCTACTCGTCCATCCGCCTACCGAAGCGTGGCATCGCGGCCCGTGTACTCCATCCTGCCTAACGAAGCAGCGCGCTCAAGGCCTGCATAGTTCGATCCGCTTGCCTACTCGTCCATCCGCCCTTGCGACGCAGCGCGCTCAAGGCCTGCCTAGTCTCCATCCCGCCAAGCGAAGCATTGCATAGCGGCATTGCATAGGAGTAGTTGATAGCTTTTATTTTATTTTCCAAAAGCCAACCCAACTCCCCCGCATTCCATCCGACGTTAAGGACTTCAATCTCAAGTCCTACCTCGAACGTTAACTCCACCTTACTGTGTTCCTTGAGAGAATCGATACTCGGGGATTACTCCTCGTTTTATATTACTTGAACGATCGGTACACTGCCGTTTCGTGTCGCAGTCGAGCTACCGCCTATAGCGGTGTGTGAGATTTGCGCCATCAATACCCTCCTGACTTTAACACTTCTAAAATTACATAGGGACCCTCCCAGTTGGGGTGGAGTTTTCCAACTGTTGTTGACCTTCCCGTTGCGTCGACTTTTTGAGAGCAAGGCCACCCTTTACGAAGTGCTTGATTCTAATGTGTCTATCGAAATACCTAGCCATCCCGTGCTTTATCTCTACCTGGTGAATGGTTGACAGGTCTCAAAGTCCTTCCATGAGATCAAGCGAAAGCCGCTATTCTTCTTCGTTCTATACCCTTCATTCATCATCTTCTTCTCCTGCTGCCATGATTCGAGGGGACCTTACCTTGAACTCTATCGGAAACATCGCTTCGGAGTTGTGGAAGAGTTTAAAAGGAGTTTCCCCCGTGACCGTGCTGGGAGTGGTTCTCAAAGCCCAAAGGACTGAGGGTAGCTGCTCCACCCAGTTACCCTTCGGGTTCTCTATCTTCTTTTTAATAGATTTATGATGGTTTTGTTCGCTTCCTCCACTTGTCCATTGCTCCTGAGATGATGGACGGATGGAAAGCTGAGGTCGATGCCCAACTGACTGCAGAAGCTGGTGAGCTCATCGCTAGCGAACTGCTGCCAATTATCTATGACGATAGCTAGGGGCAACCCGTGTATGCATACTATCTCTCCCCAAATGAATTTTCGTACTACTTGCAAGGTCGTCTTTGCCAGTGCCTTGATGTATAACCAATTGGAGAAGTAGTCGATCATGACTAGGAGGAACCTCCTTTGCCCACTGGCATGGGGGAAAGGGCCATCCAGGTTCATTCCCCAAAGTCCAAAGGGCAATGACGTCGTGATGGTCCTGAGCCTTTGAGCTGGTAAAAGTTGCAGTGGTGCGAAGAGCAGACATTTCTATCACTTCCTTGCATACTCTGCTGCATTTTGCTGATCGTGGGCCAAAAGTGACCTTGCCTTAATACTCTTTTTTCTAAGGTCTGACTCCCGGAGTGGCTTCAAACTCTCCGGAGTGGATCTCCTCCAGAACCCTCGAGACCTCCTCCTCGGATACACACCTTGCGAGGAGCCCAGCCATGGTCTTTCCACACAGGGCTCCTTCCTGAAGCAAATAATAGGTTGATTTGTACCTGAATCACTGCTTATCTATAACCTCATCTGGGAACTTGCCCGAGGTCAGGAAAATGATGAAAGGATCCATCCACGTGGATCGTCGATCGATCTCCATCAACTCTCCTTCTTCGATGGATGTCCGAAACAATTCTGTCACCGTCCCTCCTACATGAGGGCCATACTTTCTCAGATAGTCCTCTTGAGTATTTTTCTCCCTTGGCACATGTCAAATGGAAAAGGTTCAGAACAGTCTGATGATCCCCTTGACCTTTGTCAGGTAACGCTGGAGAGTTGGTTCTATGGTTTCAAACTCTCCCTTGATTTGGGATGCTACCACCATCGAGTCCATGGAGACTTTCATATCTTGGACTCTTAGCTCCCTTGCCAAGTGGAGCCCTGCAATCATGGCGAGAGGAAAATGGGTGTCAATTGCTTGCTCGATCTTTGTCCCGTGTAGACTTACCACGACCACTCCTCCTCCTAGGGAGTACCTTCCCGATGCCCAATCCACCAGCATCTCCCAGGATAAGTGCTCAGGGGACTGGGATTCATCCACCTCGACCACATACTCTGCCAAGAAGACAGCCACTGCCTGCGCCATCATCGACAGTCGGGGTACGAAGGAAATCTCAAACTCGCTCAGTTCCACCAACCATTTTGCCAATCTTCCTGAATTCCCCACTCCTTCCATGATGTTGCGGAGAGGGTGGTCGGTCACTAACTTGATCGAGTGTACCTAGAAATACGGCTGAAGAATTTTTGGCGAGATGATCAGAGCGAACGTAAAATTATAAAGAATGGGGTACTTGAGTTCTGCCTTCTTCAAGACCCTGCTGACGTAATAGATGGGTAACTACTTCTTTCCCTCTTCTTAGACTAGGAACGAGCTTAGAGCCTCAGCTCCCACTCCCAGGTACAGAGCTAGGTCCTCTACCTCAATCATCCCTTGGAGTAGGAGGTCCTGCATGAGCTGTCTCTTCAACTGTTGAAAGGTCCTCGCACAGCGAGATGTAGGCTTTGGCAGCTCGCCACCACCCGGCGCGCCAGTGACGGTAGAGATGTTGTTAGACCTCAGGAGGGACCTGCTTGGGGATTTTTAGTGCGCTTTCGCCACAGCACTGGGGGGTCTCGCAACCCCTCCGCCCCAGGTGGCCCCTCCAGCTGGAGTTGGCGAGAACGCCTCAGGGCAGAGGGCAGGAAAGGAGGCGACGTCCCAGGAACCAGAGCGAGACCTCGCATGGAGAGAACTTTTCCCCATCCCAGTGAGTGCGGGTGGGGACCTAGCGAGCATTGTCCCGGTATGCGGGATTCCGGCCAGTGGAGTCCCGATGAGTGGTCCCTCGGCGAGTGCGAGGTTGCTTGGAGTCGGGTCGCCCGGGGAGCCCACGGGGCGAGTGGAGCAGGTCAGGGGGGTGAAGGGGGGAGCCCATTCTGTGAGTTGGTTCTCTCGACACCACTCCCTGAGGGGTTCAGGGAGCCGGCCATGATGTTGTATACCGGCAAGGATGACTCCATTCAACACCTGCAGTGGTTCGAGGATATGGTCTCTATCATACCTATGTTGGACGCCTTCAAGTGCCGACTATTTGCCACCACTCTGAAGGAAAAGGCAAGGGACTGGTTTCACCAGTCACCCTCGGGGTCGATCTACGGTTTGGAGGATCTGCGTCGGGGCTTCTTGTTGTGCTTCTCGACCTCAAATAAGAGGGAGAGGGACCCCGAGACGCTCTTCAACATTAAGCAGAGGCCAGGGGAGTCGCTAGCCCACTACGTAGATCGGTTCCACAAGGAGGTCCTCCTCATCCAGGAGGTGTCGGGGTTCGCCCTTCAACTTTCCTTCATAGTAGGGCTGCGGGAGGGGTTTTTTAAGATGGACCTCAAGAGGAGGGCTCCCTTGTCCTTTGAGGAGTTGATGGAGAGAGCGGCGGAGGAGATAGAGGGGGAGGATGCCAACCCCGAGTTCGCGAAGAGGCTGGCACGGCTGAGCGAACTGGAAGTTAGGCAACCAGAGGCGAGAAGGAGCGAAGAGGCAAGAGCCCCGGAGTTGGGGTGGAGGCAGCAGGAAGGGGGATGCAGGGCCCAGGAAGAGGTTTTCTCCAGGGAGGAGGCAAATTCCAAAGAGGGCAAGGAAGACCTCGCCAGCTAGGTTGGAGGCAGGGTCTGAGACCACATCCCCCGCCTCAGCAGGCAATGGCAATCGAGCGAGGAAGAGCAGGGAGAGGAAGAGGAGCGGGGGATGGAGGAGCCGGGCCCAGGAGGAGGAACAGGGGGCGGAGGCCGAGGGGAGGGGGTCCTGCCCCGAGTTTTTGGAGATGAGAGGGGCAAGGGTCCCAGTACAGCAGCAGAGGCCAGTGAGGATCGAAGAAGTTCTACCTCAGGAGGAGGAGGAAGAGAGGTGTGAAGGTCGGGTCGACGTAGGGACCCGGGGAGGGATCGGAGTAATCCAGGGAGTGTGGGGATCGAGGAAGCCCGAAAAGCGAGCCTCCATACCATGTACCATCAGAGCGTAGCTTCGACCTCTCAGAACCCACCCCCGGCAGAAAAAAGACACATTCTCTCAAAAGGATATGTCGGGTCATGAGGACCCATTCTGCGATGTGCTGGTCATCCAGACAGCCATTGAAAACTTCACTGTCTCCCGGATTCTCATGGATAACGGGAGCTCTGTAAACGTCATCTTCAAGAAGGCATTTGATGAGATGAAGGTGGAGGCTAGCAGGGTGTTGGACTCGGATGGCCAGTTGTTTGGGTTTTCGGGGGAGAGAAACGAGGTGGAAGGGGGAGTGGGACTCCATATGGTCTTGGGAGGGCAGTCCCAGTATTGCCGCTTTGTCATAGTGGATTCCCCCAGCAGCTATAGTGCCATCTTCGGACGGCCCCTCATCAAAGCGTTCTAGTGCATCCCCTCCACCTTCCACCAATGCCTCAAATTCAGTGTGGGTGGAGTTCAGGTTCGGGTAAGGGGAGACCCTAAGGTGGCAAGGCAGTGCTATGTGACTGCCGTGAACACCATCTCCTGGATGGAAGAAGCAGAGGAATGGGATAGAGAGATGGGGAGCCAACGAGGCTGGAAGAGGTAGGAGAGGAGGAAGGGAGAGTAGAAGAAAAAGGTCAGGCCTGAGAAGGAGGGGCGGAGGAGCTGATGGCGATCAGGGAGGAGGAGAAAGAAGGAGGAGCCAAAATGCTTGCTTACGACAAGAGGAAAGAGAATGACTGGGCGGAGTAGTCAAGCCTGGAGGTCGTAGAGGAGGTTATGGTGCTGGAGGTTGTCACCAGGGCATGGGCGGTTGAGAAGATAAAGATCTGTGGGGAGCTCAGCCCCGAGGATCGGAGGAAGATCTTGGCTTACGTCCAAGAGAACGTGGATGTCTTTGCTTAGAGCGTCGCGGAGAAGCCTGGGATTGATGCATATGTGGTGTGTCATCACCTCAACCTCGACCCCGGTACTCGCCCCATCCGCCAGAAGAAGAGATCCATTGTGGATAAGCTGGAGGCACCCATCCGGGAGGAAGTAAGCAAGCTCCTCAAGGCAGGGTTTGTATCTGAGATCCAGTACCCATGTTGGGTCTCCAACGCGGTCATGGTAAAAAAGGGAGATGGGAGGTGGAGGATGTGTGTTGATTTCTCCTTATTGAATAAATCATACCCTAAGGATTGTTACCCCCTGCCTCGAATCGACGCGCTGGTTGATTCAGCCGTCAGTTTTTCTCTAATGAGTTTCTTAGATGCTTTTTCAGATTACCACCAGATCCACATGCACCCTCCCGACATCAAGGATGTCTCCTTCATCACAGGGGAGGGGTGATACTGTTACAAAATGATGCCATTTGGTTTAAAGAATGCAGGGGTGACATACCAGCGAATGATGGACAGGGTCTTCCGAGAGCAAAAGGGAAGGGAACTGGAGCTCTATGTGGATGACCTCATGGTCAAAAGTCGGGGCCTCGGGTCCCACCTCCGTGACCTCGAGGAGACCATCGAGACTTTGAGAAAATTCAAGATGAAGCTCAATCCCCTGAAGTGTGTGTTTGGGGCCAATCGAGGGAAGTTCCTAGGTCATTTGCTTACCCCGGCTGGGGTAGAGCCTAACCCGGACAAGGTAAGGGCAATCATGGAGCTAGGATTTCCGAAGAATGCGAAAGAGGTCCAGCGTCTTATAGGGAAGTTGGTCGGGCTAAGCATGTTTCTATCCAGGGCAGGAGAGAATTGTTCATCCTTCTTCAAGGTGCTGCGAGGGAACCAAAAGTTCGAGTGGACTCCTGAGTGTGAAAGGGCTTTTCAGGCGCTGAAGGAACAATTAACCCAGGCCCCGTTGCTGCAAGGGGCGAGATAAGGCTAGGACTTATCCCTGTACCTGGGGGTAAGACCCGAGGCGGTAAGCTCGGGGCTGGTCCGAGAAGAAGGAAAAAAGCAACTCCTGGTCTACTACATTAGTCGAGTATTGAGGAATGCTGAGCTCAGGTACCCCATCTTAGAGAAGCTAGCCTTCGCCCCGGTGGTGTCAGCCAGGAAGCTCCAGCCATACTTTCAGGCACACTTAGTCAAGGTGGTGACCGACCATCCCCTTTGCAACATCATGGAGGGGGTGGAGCACTCGGGAAGGTTGGCCAAGTGGTCAGTGGAGTTAAGCGAATTCGATATCTCATATGTACCCAGGTTGTCCATAAAAGCGCAAGCGGTGCTGATTTTTTGGCAGACTATGTTATCGAAGTGGATGAGTCCGAGCTACCCTACTAAGCGGCCTGGAGGATATTGGTTGATGGGGCGTCAGGGAAGCTTTCTTTTGGGGGATGGGTGGTTTTTGTAAGCCCTCAAGGGACAAGGATCGAGCAGGCGATCAACATCCATTTCCACCTCACCAATAATCAGGCTGAGTACGAAGCCGTGATAGAAGGCCTCCTCCTAGCCCGGGAGTTGGGTGTGCAAGATGAGGAGGTTTTGACGGACTCCATGGTGGTGGCTTGCCAAGTCAGGGGGAGTTCGAGGTGAAGGAGTCAACTCTTTAGCGATACCTAGAAAAGGTCAATGGGCTCATAGGACAGTTCCGCACCTTCTCGATTCGTCATGTGCCAAGGGAGGAGAGTGTCGCGGCAGACCTCTTGGACAAGTTCGGTCCCAGGGAATGGGGCACGGTGTCAGACCTCTTCCGACCGTCCATCGAGGAGGGGGAACTGATGGAGGTAGACCAGCAGGCATCATGGATGGACCCCTTCATCACCTTCCTAACGTCGGGGAAGTTCCCCGAAGAGGATATAGACAAGCGGCGGTTCAGGTATAAGCCAGCATACTACTCTTTGCATGCAGGAGAATTATACCGAAAGACGCTATCGGGGATCCTAGCCCATTGCGTGGCGGAGGAGGAGGTCCCGAGGGTCCTGGAGGAGATCCACTCGGGGGAGTGTGGCAGCCATTCCGGAAGCCGAACCTTGGAGGGGAGAGTGCTGAGGCAAGGCTACTTTTGGCCTACCCTCAGCAAGGATGCGGCGGAGTTCGCGAGGAAGTGCTCGAAGTGTCAGTTGTTCACCCCCTCCAGCTCCTGGCAGTCCAGAGACTCCGGACCATCACAGCCCCCTGGCCCTTTGCAATATGGGGGTTGGACCTGGTGGGTCCTTTCCCCCAAGCGAGTGGTCAAATAAAGTTCCTACTAGTCATGATCGATTACTTCTCCAAGTGGTTAGAGGTGAAGTCATTGGCCAAGGTAACATCCCAAGTGGTAAGAAATTTTATATGGGGCGAAATAATCTGCAGGCATGGGCTTCCACTAGACATAGTTACGGACAATGGGCCGCAGTTTGCCAGTGAAGAGTTTGTCAGTTTTTGCAGCCAGCTTGGTATAGAACTTCGCTTCGCGTCGGTCCACCACCCGAGGAGCAATGGGCGGGTGGATGCGGCGAACAAAGTCATTGTGAACCTATTAAGGAAGAAGGTCGAGAACCTGAGGGGTAGCTGGGTGGAACAGTTACCATCGGTCCTCTGGGCCTTGAGGACCACGCCAAATACCGCCACATGGGAGACTCCATTCAAGCTCTCTCATGGGTCTGAGGCCGTCGTCCTGGTCGAGTTCGATGTCAAGTCACCTAGGGTAATCGTCGCGAGCGAAGGAGATGAAGAGTGGCGAGTGGACAATGAAGAAGTGAAAAGGCTGTCTTTGGACTTGGTAGAGGAGCTTCGGGATCTGGCCACCGTTCGGCAGGCGGAGGACAAACGACGGATGCCCGATATTTCTACATGCACATTCGGGTGAAACAGTTCGAGAAGGGAGATCTGGTCTTGAAAAAGGTCGATGAGGCCGGGAGGGGAGCCGTGGTGGGGAAGCTCAATCCCAACTGGGAGGGGCCTTACATTGTAGATGAGGTGCTCAGGTCAGGAGGGTATCACCTCCAAGATGTGGAAGGGGTACCCCTCAGCCTTGATCGAAGCAGGGATGATCTAAAATTCTTTTACCCTTGAGTTTTTATGATAATCTATTACATATTCTATTCATCATATGCTGATTTCAACACCTTTTCTAACCATGGGTCCTCAATCAAGTGTTTGGTGCTGGATTGCCCCGGATGATCCTGCTGTCAGGTTCTCACTAGACGGTGGGTCAGGTTGATCTCGCGGAGAGGCTGGCAAGGAAAAGTTGTGATGGATTGCCCCGGACGATCTCGCTGTCGGTCTCTCACTAGCCGGTGGGTCAGGTCGATCTCACGGAGAGGCTGGCAAGGAAACGTTGTTCTGGATTTCTCCAGATGATCCCGCTGTCGGGCTCTCACTAGCCGGTGGGTCAGGTCGATCTCGCGGAGAGGCTGGCAAGGAAAAGTTTTGTTGGATTGCCCCCGACGAGCCCGATGTCGGGCTCTCACTAGTTGGTGGGTCAGGTCGATCTCGCGGAGAGGCTGGCAAGGAAAAATTGCGCTAGATTGCCCCGGACAATCCCGCTGCCGGGCTCTCACTAGTCGGTGGGTCAGGTCGATCTCGCGGAGAGGCTGGTAAGGAAACGTTGTGCTGGATTGCCCCAGGCGATCCCACTGTTGGGCTCTCACTACCCGGTGGGTCAGGTCAATCTCGCGGAGAGGCTGGCAAGGAAAAGTTGTGCTGGATTGCCCTAGAAGATCCCGCTGCCGTGCTCTCACTAGCTCATGGGTCAGGTCGATCTCGCGGAGAGGCTGGTAAGGAAAAATTGTGCTGGATTGCCCTGGACGGTCCCGCTGGCGGGCTCCCACTAGCCTGTGGGTCACGTCGATCTCAGGGAGAGGCTGGCAAGGAAAAGTTATGCAGGATTGCCTCGGATGATCCCGCTGCCGGGCTCTCACCAGTCAGTGGGTCAGGTCGATCTCACGGAGAGGCTGGCAAAGAAAAGTTGTGTTGGATTGCCCCAGATGATCCCGTTGCCAGGCTCCCACTAGCCGGTGGATCAGGTCGATCTCGCAGAGAGGCTGGCAAGGAAAATTTGTGCTGGATTGCCCCAGACGATCCCGCTGTCGGGCTCTCACTAGCTGGTGGGTTAGGTCGATCTCGCGGAGAGGCTGGCACAGAGGCGGTCTATAATGATAGATTCGGCTCGCAAAATCTCTCAAGGAGAGACATAGAGGGGTAAGCCCCCAGGGGCCCGCTCGCACGATGATAAGAGGCAATTCTGGGAAAAGGTAACTAAGATTTAATGGTTGTAGCGAAACAGCCGAATGCGCTGGGTAACAAAACACTTCAAGGCGAGTCCTGGCTCGCAAAAACACTTGGAGAATCTCTAAGCAATGCCTAAAATAAGTGAGTCTGGGGGACCGTCGGGGTGGTAATTAATGAGTAACGTTGTTCGCGCGCAGGGGTCATGGCAAGCAAGGTAGGGTAATGTCGACCCTGCTTGCAAGGACCCATAATGGGCGAGCCAGAGGTGCGAAGCGATCCACATTTTGTCCAGGTGCGAAAGTAAGCAGAGTATATCTAACAAGCATCTACGCAGGGGAAATTACGTGAACGCCTTATTGGGTGTGTGACAGCCACATTCATGGCAAAGGAAAAAGGGCGAACGCGAGCATGAATAAATATATCGGTGCGAGCATGAAAAAACGTATTGGCACGAGCATGACAAAACGTATTTGCGTGAGCAAGACAAAATGTACTAAAGATATCAAGAGAATCCTTTTCATTTTGTAGAAAATGTTCATTACAAGTAGCGGCGATCTCGCCAGCCAAAATGGAGATATACATTAAAAAGTAATAAAAAAAGGTCAAGGAAGGTCTTTAGAAAGCTCCTCCTCGCTCCCGCGAACCCCAGACCCTGGAATTGGCGCGAACAGGTCAGGAACGACATCCTCGGCAGTAAGCTCCATCGCGACCAGAGAAAGTAGGTTCACCCCCTTGAGGGTATCTAAGCCGAGGTTGGCGACACCCATCGAGTTCTTGTGCATCGCCTCCTCCTCGTCTCACGTCCTATCACGAGCTCCAGCTCGCGAAGGAGGCGGGGTAGCACGGCCCTGGTCAGCTCGCGAATTTGAGCTTTCAAGACCGCACTCTCCATCTCCAGATCTGCATTACGCGAGAGGAGCTGACTCACTGTTTCAGCATCCTGCAAAAGAAAAAGATAAGTCAAATAAAGCGTCATGCGGAGAGCGAGATAAGAAAGTTTGTATGAATCACTTACCATCCCGCCTTGGAGGCTGGAGAGGAGACCCTCAGATAGGGCCTCTTTTCCCTTGAGGCGCGCGACTTCATCTGAGGCCTTCTGGAGCTCGCGCTTGAGCTCCTTAGAATCCCTTTCTGAGGTAAGGTACCGCCGGCGCACCATGTGAGTGAGCTCCATAGCCCAGAATTGGGCTCGCATGGCCTCGTAAATGAGCATCCTGGACCTTAGGGCGCCGAAGTTAGCGGCGTCCTCGCGGACATATAGCCGAAAGGCGATGACGAATGCCTCGCCCCCTACCTTGTCTCTCTCAACCCAGGAGGGGAGGAGCGAAGAGTATGAGATCCTGTTGTGATCAGGGTCCCACGCCAGCAGCGGCTCGTCGACCGCATCCGGGAGCTTCGTGCCGAGGCCAAAGGTTTTGTGGCTCCCTGGCTTGGGTTCGCCCGAAGCATCCCCGACCTCACTGCTCCCCTTGGTAGCCTTCTGACTCGCGGACGGGGGGAGTGGGTGTTAGTTTATAAGGTTTGTAGTCTAAATCACCTAGAGGGGGGGTGAATAGGTTTCTTTTAAATTTTCCTCTAAGTACCCTAGTTTATTTCTAGTTTAGAGCAAGCAAATGAACAAACACACAGAAAGCACACAAGCATGTATAGAGGTTCCTCAAGACAGGGTGTCTTGAGTTGTCCTCTTTCCCCCTTCACCTTTCTAACAATGTGTTAGACAATGCCAACTCCTCCAAACTCGGCTCAAAGAGCTTACAACTCAGATCCCTCAGGATCTCTCAGGTTTTCCCAACCCTACCTCAGGCTAAACAGCCCTACAACTCAGATCAGCTCCTGATCCTACAGCTCAGACCTCAGTAGGTCCTATAACTCAAGCTAAACAGCCCTACCTCAGATCAGCACCTGATTCTACAGCTCATACCCCTTCCAGGTCCTATAACTCAGAGAATTCCTCCTCCTACAGCTCAGGATATGAAGCCCTGCAACTCAGATCAACAGATCATACACTCAGGCCTTCAGCCCTACAACTCAGAACCCTCAGGTTCCTACAATCTCAGACCAAAAGGTCTTACAACTCAGGCAAAATGCCCTATAGAAAAGTGAGTACTAAACTTACTACAGATGACAACAAGTCCCCTGTAGCTCCTGCACAGCTTGTGCTTCCTGTAGCTGGTGATGTTGATGTCAGCCACTACCTGATCTTCTTCTTCAAATGAAGGTTGGAAGATCACCTTGCTCCTTCTTGCAAAGGATCTAACTTTTTCTCTCTTCTTCTTCTTGCTTGTTCAGTGAGCAGCAGGTGAGAAGACAAGAGCTTCAGACGTCAATGAAACAGTTGATTTCCTTATGCACGCGACGGAGTTCTTCGTTCAAATGTGCCCTAACTCTTCCTTTTATACATCTCTAATTTTCAACTTCTCTCAGCTGTCCTTCTGAGAAGTATGGGAGAAACTGGTGGACCCCACACAGTTTTTCTGCAACTTGCGCCACGGGCAGAACACGCAATCTGCGTTCGACGAACATGTTGTACTGTGTTCAATGAACTTGCCAAAGTCTGCGGTCGATGATCTTGCCAAACTCTGCGTTCGACGAACTTTCCAAACTCTGCGTTCGACGATCTTGCCAAACTCTGCGTTCGACGAACTGCCTTGTCTCTGCGTTCGACGATCTGCCTTGTCTCTGCGTTCGACAATCTGCCTTGTCTCTGCATTCAACGATCTGCACTCTTTGTTAGACGATCTTGCCCAAGTCTCAGCTGATTCTTCCTTTCTGTCTGCGTTCGACGAACTACCTTCTGAGTTCGACGATCTTGCCAACTCTCAGCTATTTCTTCTAGTTCGTCTCAGCGGTCGACGAACTGTGTTCTGCGTTCGACGAACACGCCCTTTGTGCCTTCTCAGCGGCTCCTTCTCTGGTCTCGTCTCAGCGGTCGACGAACTGAGTCCTGCGTTCGATGAATGGCACTCTGCATTCGACGAACATGCCCTTTGTGCCTTCTCTGCGGCTCCTTCTCTGGTCTCGTCTCAGCGGTCGACGAACTGAGTCATGCATTCGATGAACGACACTTTGCATTCGACGAACACGCCATTCTTTCCAATCTGCACGCTGCTCCTTTCCTGTCTCAGTGGATCCGCAGAGATAGCAATCTCGTCTCAGCGGATTCTTGACTATCTGCAGCTCAGCTTGCGTATAAGCTTTCTCAGCGGCTCCTGTTGTGGTCTCAGCAGTTCCGCTGAGATAGTGGGCTCGTCTCAGCAGTTTTGACCCTTCGTCTCAGCGGTTCTGCTGAGACAAAACTTCATCTCCTAGGAGATGATTTCTCCGCATCTAAGGGCATGTTTGGCCCTTCCTTTTGAGTCACCTGTACCTGTATATACTACACAAGTATAGCTTTATCAAATACAATATGTCTTTAGCATTGAGAGTGATGCCTCTTCAAATCAAGGTAATATTGAGGGAAATATTCCCAACAATCTCCCCCTATTTGAAGAAGGCAGAACATTCTCAATGCTAAGGTACATGACCAACAAAAACATATCACAATAATGATCTATATAGCATGGGCCCTAACACCCTAGGCATTGGCCCTATCTAGCATGGGCCCTAACACCCTAAGCATTGGCCCTATCTCCCCCTTTCTGGTTTCTTCAACTATTTATCCCTCTATGGATTGGGAGGCAACATCTATAGATCCCTTTGGATCAACTTATAGGTCAACATATACACACTTAGCATTTGTCATCTTCCCCTCAACCTGAGCAGGGATTTTGCTCCCCCTCAATTAGAGAGCTATTTTCTGTAATAGCTGATCTTGTTCAATTTGAACAACCTATTTTAGCTCCCCCTCATTTGGAGCATATCTATTGATCTTATGATTTAAGGGAAACCTAAAACTCAGCTGATCCAGATTTTTCTGATTCAGCTGATCATCTTTCTTTAAAATCAATAGGAGTAGAGATACATACCTTAAAGAGGTAGTCCTCAATTGATGTTGAGTTCACAATGGTTGTGCACAACAGCTGTGGCCACCTCTTTCTCCACCACCTCTTCAACATACTGAGCTTTTGCTCTTCCAGCATCTGGGCTGTGCTCCCCCTCACTAGCACACACATCTTCTTCTCCATAGAGAGAGCAATGCTCCCCCCACTTATGGCATACATATGTGGAGAAATCTGCAGCAATGAATTCTGACTCAGCTGTGGATATGGCCACACTGGTCTGCTTATTGCTGCACCATTATGTCAACCTCCTTCCTGTCATGTGCCTTTAGCACCCACTGTCTAAGTACCAAATTTGGTTGAGGTTGGTACTTGAACTAACCTGCAAAAAGTTTAGTTATCCTTAGGAGCCCAATTATCTTTGGGTCCTAGGAACATGTTAGCATGGTGAAATGGCCTTACTCTAGTTGCACCCTTGGCAGGAAGGCTCTTCTTTGCATTAGGTACATTGGGATTGTACCAACAATCTATGGCAAAGTGTCCCACTTTACCACAGCACCAACATTCATAAATGTTATATCTCCTCTTCTGAACATTTCCTAAGAAATTAGCATTACTTTGCCTGTGTTCAGGAGGGGAGACAGCTGCAGTCTTCCTATTTCTCTCAGCAATGATTTGACTGAAGGTCAATCTAGGTGCTGTCTTGATGCTCTTTGTCCTGATGTCATCAGCCTGCTTTGGCTTGGCAGCCATACAAGATCTGATAGCATCAGACACTGAGCAACAATCCTTGTCAACAGATTTGACATCAGTTATGCTCTTTGCTGAAGCAGATTTGGAAGAGCTTGCACCCTTATTCTTGACTGGAGGGCTGAAGTACCAAATACAAAAGGTCCAGGTTGGACCAGTTGAATTTCCTCATGGGGAGCCTTCATGGCACTCAATCCCATCCCCTTTCTCCCACTATGGGAGGATTATTTTCCTTCCTATAGAAACTCCCATTCTTCCAGTGACCATGACTGCTTTCATGATCATACCTGTTGGAAGGAAGTATCACCTTTTGAAAGGTGGTATGAGGCTTAGCCTTACCCCTGCTCTTTTCTCCGCTCCCTTCTCCTGTCTCCATCTTATTGATATCTGGTCCTCTTCTGTGGGATTGAGAGGAGAATGAGTCAATAATGGTTATCACAGTTTTAGGCTTGGAGAATTGAGCCACAAGGCATCTTTCCTTCACAAGCTTCTCCTCAAGATCCTTGATGATCTTGTCCTTCAGGGAAATAGTGCACAACTGTTATCCCCTTTAGATGGCTAATCTGTCTGCTCATCTGACCCACCAAGGTGGTTGATTCAGTGCAGTTGTTTTCATCCAGCTTAAGGGATGCTATTTCCTAGGCTTGCCTCTTGGCAAGCTTCTTGCTCTTCTTCAGAGCTTCCAAAAGGACACCATACTTGTCAATCAATTGATTGACATCTTCCTCAACTTCTAAACCACTTCCACCAATTGATGAAGGTGCTTCAGATTCTGGACATGCACCATGATCAGAAAGAGAAATGGAGGAAATTAATACATGATCTTTGTCAGAACAATTCTGACTACCTTCCTCATCAGTGAAGGTCATAAGGCCTAGCTGAACACAGTCTTCTTCATCCTCCTCTTCATCACTATCTGAGTGTGAAAGAGGGGCCCTAATTCCAACCTTTGCAGCTGGGCAATCTTCATCTTCTTCTGCTGCACATTCTTCAACAGCAACCAGCCCAATAAGGGCTTCTTTCTTTTCAGATTCAGATGAGCTGGAGTCTGATTCACTCCAGCTCCTTTCCTTCTTAGCTAGAAAGGATTTTTCTCCTTTCTTGCATTTTGGCTGATGTCCCTTCTTCTCATCCTTCTCTTTTCTCTTGACTGGGCAGTCAGTAATGACATGCCCTGGCTTGATGCAGCAATAGCAGACAACTTTAGAGGAATTAAATTTAGAGTTAGGGCCATACCTGTCATTCCTGGAGTGATGCTTTGACTCCTTGATGTCCTCATTTTTGTGATATGAGGAAGAGGGCTTGTTCTTCCATTGCCTCCTCTTCATCATCTTCTTGAATTGCCTCAAAAAGGCAGAAAATTCTTCATCAGAGGAAGAGCTATCAGAGGTGCTGGTTTCTGATTCAGCACTTCTCCTTTGAGGAGACACCAACCTGCCCTGGCTTCTCTTGGAGCTGTCAGCTTTGAGAGCTACAGAATTCTCCCTTGCTTGATCCCTTGAAGAGGTGTCCTCTTCCTTCCTTGCAGACAGCTGCATCTCAAAGGAGAGCAGCTTCCCAAACAGTGTGTGAGTTGGGGTCTCACTAGCTTGGCCACTTCCCTGATGGCACATATCTTTGTGTCCCAGTCTCTTGTGAGAGATCTAAGGAACTTATCATTCAACTCATAATGAGTGAAAGTCCTTTCATAGGTCCTCAACTCATTAACTATTCTAAAAAATCTTTTATAGCAGTCAGTTATGCATTCCTGATTTAGTTGCCTAAAGGCTTCATACTCTTGACTGAGGAGGGATTTCCTATCATTCCTCACATCTTCTGTTCCTTCCATATACACAATTAGTGTATCCCACATCTCCTTTGCAGTCTCACAGTGCACCAAGTTTTGGAAAGTTGAGTCATCAATAGCATTGACAATGATATTCTGAGCCCTTTTATCCATTGTAGCCAATGCTATCACATCCCTTGTCATTTCAGTGTAAGATTTACCAACCTGCCTAGTAGGATCAATGGTGGAGGGATTTGTGATAAGGAAGGGGCCTTCCTGAACAGTAATGTAGATTCTAGGGTCTGAGGCTTCCATGTACAGCCTAACCATCTGCTTCCATATGCCAAAGTTGGCTTTGTTGCATATGGGCAGTTTCATTGAGCTCATCTCCTTCTGCATTACACTGGAGGCCATTGGGTTCTGATTTGACTATACCTTTTTAGGATCTGGTCAGACTGTTAAGTCCTTCTTGACCAACCTCCCTCTGATACCACTTGTTAGTTTATAAGGTTTGTAGTCTAAATCACCTAGAGGGGGGTGAATAGGTTTCTTTTAAATTTTCCTCTAAGTACCCTAGTTTATTTCTGGTTTAGAGCAAGCAAATGATCAAACACAAAGAAAGAACACAAGCATGTATAGAGGTTCCTCAAGACAGGGTGTCTGGAGTAGTTCTCTTTCCCCCCTTCACCTTTCTAACAATGTGTTAGACAAGGCCAACTCCTCCAAACTTGGCTCAAAGAGCATACAACTCAGATCCCTCAGGATCTCTCAGGTTTTCCCAACCCTACCTCAGGCTAAACAGCCCTACAACTCATATCAGCTCCTGATCCTATATCTCAGACCTCAGCAGGTCCTACAACTCAAGTTAAACAGCCCAACCTCAGGCTAAACATCCCTACCTCAGATCAGCACCTGATCCTACATCTCAGACCCCTTCCAGGTCCTACAACTCAGAGAATTCCTCCTCCTACAGCTCAGGCTATGAAGCCCTACAACTCAGATCAACAGATCCTACACTCAGGCCTTCAGCCCTACAACTCAGAACCCTCAAGTTACTACAATCTCAGACCAAAAGGTCTTACAACTCAGGCAAAATGCCCTACAGAAAAGTGAGTATTAAACTTACTACAGATGACAGCAAGTCCCCTGTAGTTCTTGCACAGATTGTGCTTCCTGTAGCTGGTGATGTTGATGTCAGCCACTACCTGATCTTCTTCTTCAGATGAAGGTTGGAAGATCACCTTGCTCCTTCTTGCAAAGGAGCTAACTTTTTCTCTCTTCTTCTTGCTTGTTCAGTGAGCAGCAGGAGAGAAGACAAGAGCTTCAGCCGTCAATGAAACAGTTGATTTCTTTATGCACGCGACAGAGTTCTTCGTTCAAATGTGCCCTAACTCTTCCTCTTATACATCTCTAATCTTCAACGGCTCTCAGCTGTCCTTATGAGAAGTATGGGAGAAACTGGTGGACCCCACACAGTTTTTCTGCAACTTGCGCCACGGACAGAACACGCAATCTGCGTTCGACGAACATGTTGTACTGTGTTCGACGAACTTGCCAAACTCTGCGGTCGACAATCTTGCCATACTCTTCGTTCGACGAACTTGCCAAACTCTGCGTTCGACGATCTTGCCAAACTCTGCGTTCAACGAACTGCCTTGACTCTGCGTTCGATGAACCGTGTTCTGCGTTCGACGATGTGCCTTGTCTTTGCGTTCGACGATCTGCACTGTTCGTTAGACGATCTTGCCCAAGTCTCAGCTGATTCTTCCTTTCTGTCTGCGTTCGACGAACTACCTTCTGTGTTCGACGATCTTGCCAACTCTCAGCTGTTTCTTCTAGTTCGTCTCAGCAGTCGACGAACTGTGTTCTGTGTTCGACGAACGGCACTCTGCGTTCGACGAACACGCCCTTTGTGCCTTCTCAGCGGCTCCTTCTCTGGTCTCGTCTCAGCGTTCGACGAACTGAGTGCTGCGTTCAATGAACGGCACTCTGTGTTCGACGAACACGCCCTTTGTGCCTTCTTAGCGGCTCCTTCTCTGGTCTCATCTCAGCGGTCGACGAACTGAGTCCTGCGTTCGACAAACGACACTTTGCATTCGACGAACACACCATTCTTTCCAATCTGCACGCTGCTCCTTTCCCGTCTCAGCGGATCCGCTGAGACAGCGATCTCGTCTCAGCGGATTCTTAACTATCTGCAGCTCAGCTTGCGTATAAGCTTTCTCAGTGGCTCCTGTTGTGGTCTCAGCGGTTCCGCTGAGACAGTGGGCTCATCTCAGCGGTTTTGACCCTTCGTCTCAGCGGTTCTGCTGAGACAAAACTTCATCTCCTAGGAGATGATTTCTCCACATCTAAGGGCATGTTTGGACCTTCCTTTTGAGTCACTTGTACCTGTATATACTACACAAGTCTAGCTTTATCAAATACAATATGTTCTTAGCATTGAGAGTGATGCCTCTTTAAATCAAGGTAATATTGAGGGCAATATTCACAACAGTGGGGTCTCTGTCTCGCTCAGGTACACCATAATGTCCTTCCCCTTAGTTGTGGCAGGGGTCTTCTTGGTCCTCTTCTTTGCTGGGGTTTTTTGCAGTGGGCTGGCTCGCAGGTGGCAGTTGCTTCTTACCAGAAGTTGAGCCGGGATGGGCTCGACACACTTCGGTGGCCGCAGTAGCGAGCGAGTTGGAGGTGAGGGTTGCAGTCCTCGCATGCGGGGGTGGAGGGGAAGATCCCGCTCTCCTAAGAAGGTGACAACAATGAGAATTAATCACCAGAATCAAGAAAATCATAGGGAATTTGCGAGTGCGAGTCAAACCTTCACCTTGGGGTACTAGAAGCAGCGAGGCCACCTTCTGCCAGAGGTATGCGACCTCGAAGTTCTTTCCCTCCAAGTACTGGAAGAGCTTCGCGTCATCCCTCCCCCCCCCCCCCCCCCGAGCGAAGCAGGAGGCGGTAGTTTACCTCGTCTCGCTAGAGGGGGGGATAAGGGTATGTTGCCAAAGGGTCCTTTGACAAGGATGAACTTCTGATGCCAGTAATGGTTCTTGTTCATTGTCTTGCAAACAGTGATGTGTTGGCTCGCGAAGTGGGTTGTTCCATCTTTGTAGGACCGGAAGGAGAAAATCTTGCAAAAGACGAGCAGGCTGAACTCTATTTTCTCCTCGCGTAGATAGCTGGCGAACACGACCACCACTGCGATCGCGTTCGTGGTTAGCTGGCTCGGCAAGACGTCATAGTACTTGAACACCTAGGAAATTCACCAAGGAAATGAAGTATTAGCACGCTCTTTGCGACGCGAGCAAGGAGTGCAAGGGTTGAGTAAAGTACCTGGCGCACTTTTGGCCATAAGGGGAGTCACAACCCATTCTCAAAGTGAGCGATAGGGATGGCGATCTTGTCAGGGAACGGCTCGTTTATAGCGACGGTGTTCCTCGGGCGGCGAGCGACAAATCCCCAGGGGATGTACTTTTCCACAGTGGTGAGGAACTCCTCGTCAGTAAGCGTAGCGCAAAAGAAAGTATGGTCGCGATAGGTCCCGACGCACCTGACCAGCCTTTTAGAATCTCCATCAGCAACCATGGCAAAAATAGCAATGAGCCGAAAGAAATGCGAGCGCGAGCCGAGTGCTGCGAGAGAGCTTGGAAGAAAGGAAAAAAGGTTGAAGACAGTTAATGCGGTGGTTGGAGAGGAAAGACCGGTGGCTATTTATAGGAATGAAAAGAGCGGGAAGAATTTGAAGCGCCAGGGGGTGCGGATAGCTGAACCGCGCGGTGACGTTTCAGCTTCTTGAACCTTAGTCCGCTCTGGGTGGACTCACGTCATAGAGACATCCCTTGACTCTCCATAGGCGAGCCACGCAAGACGAGGCGTCATTTTGAGTGTAAGTCGTCATGGGCAGCTGAAGGGAAAGAAATCAAAATCGCGAAGGCGAGGTAGCAATTCGCGATCCTAACTTGAAGCGAGGCAGGCATATGAAATATAAAACAAGCAATGCGCGAGCGCAGTTAACATGAATATAGAAATAATAAAAGGCGAAAGAAAAAGCCCGCGGGCGAGCAAGAATATCCATATTACAAATTCACAAATTGTTCAAGACCCCTAGAGGAGGTAATAGGTGCGAGCAAGAAATAATAAATAACATTGTTTAGTAATTAATCCATTTCCACCGGCCATGGACTCGCATACCAGAACGCGGTGGTACTTTTGGGTAGTGGTACTCGCAAACTGATTGGACCTCGCGCTGCATCAGGTGCATCTGATCTTCGATTCGCGTGAGGTGCACTCCTGGCGAGGTGACCTCGCCGCGAGCTACCTATGACATCTCGGCAAGGAGGCGCACATTCGCATCCTCCATGGCGGCTAACCTCTCTTCATAGGCTGTCCTATCCACCCAGTTCTGGTCGTATAGATCCCGCAGCATGAGGCCATACTTCTGGAATAGCTCGGTGACCCATCTCTTCATTTGCTTAGGATTGCTGGGGTCCCCCAGGAAGTCCGCGACTTGGTTCGGTGAAGGCCGGGGTGATATCTCCTCCTCTCCGTGCTACGACTCGGCAGGTGGGGTCTAGGGAACACCTGCGAGGAAGAAATCAGCAATAAGGGTGGGAAAGAGGCATTCGACAGAAATTAATCAACCTGGCGAAATCAGGATGGTACGGGCTCGCTTACTAGAAGAGCTCGGCTTGCCCTTGAAGGCTTTAGTAAAGGCAGGGGTAATGGATTTCCCCAGGCTAGGGCGGTGCGTCGAGTCGTCTGCGACTCGGGAGTCGGCAAGTAGCGACATTCTCGGACTCCGTTGGCCTAGAGCGCCAAACCCCAGGGTAAGGATGGTAGATTTAGGTGGGGCTGGCTAGCCCACCGGAGTGGGGGCTCGCCTCTCCGGGGTCATGAGAGGGGTCACTGCACAAAAGGAATAGCGTGGGTTCAGCGAATGGAGAACCGCAAGAGATAGCAAGTTGAACAACTCACCAGGCCGCGAGGATGAGACTCGCAGGTCAGTGGTCCCCACCTCCGGGGAGGGAGGTCACTCCTCCTAGGGGCAAGATGCGAGACCCCGTTGATAACTGCCCGATGATATTTTCTCCGGGGGAGGGTTTTACGATTAAAGAAACAAAGTCAGATGAGTAAATATTGGATTGTTGAACCTTCGACAGTAGAACCTACAAGGCGAGATCATCGCAGGGAGACGGAGACAGGGGTGATGTCCCATCCTCCCTGGGAGGACATCGAACGGTCTTAGCCTTTTTGACTTGAGGCGGAGTGTGTTGCCGAGAAATCAAGGGGGGCGAGCTCTGCATCTTTGGCCTTCTGGATCGCCTGCGAAGCCTTGAGGCGAGCCAATGCCTCTTCTTTAGTGGACATCTTGACGGAGACAGTGACGAGCAGCGAAAGAGGGCAGAGGGAGGAAAGTTCATGCACCGGCCCGGAAGAATGGTATTTATAGCATTGGGCATGGGGCCCACCAAAAGATTCTTGCCACATCAGCAAGGGGCCGACAAATACCAAGGGTTGGATGTTTCTTCCCGAGCCTAAGTTAGCCTCGCAAAGAGCGGGGATTGTGTATAACCCCGGTGTTTTCCAAGAGGAGCGGAGATTCAAGCATCAACAGGCGAGAAGAGTAGGAAGGCGGGAGAGCCGGGTCCTTGGAGGTCGCCCCGCTGGAAGGCGGGCGAGTTGGACTCCCGATGGATGCTTGCAGGAGAGTGGGCGAGTCGGGCTCCCGGTGATCGCTCGCAGGAGTGCGGGCGAGCCAGGCTCTTGCAGGAGAGAAGAATCCTTGGTGGCGGCTCTCCCACCAGAAGTCCAGGGGTGTTTTTACCTGGGAGCCCTTGGTGGTCTGCAGTTAGCCTCTCCAAACAGCAGAGTTTGGCTGTTGGCAGACCATTTTGGGCTGCGCATAGCAAAAGTGTAAGCCAGAATCCGGCTATTAGCAGACCATAAGTAAAAAACCTATATATAGACCATGAAGGGCACCTTTGGAGAGGATCCAATCTCAACACTCTGAGCTTCCTCCTCCCTTGGTTATCTTGGTTCAGTTCTCTGGCTCTCCAAGGTGCCCAGTCTCAGCTTTGGCTTGGGAGGGGAAGCACTCTAAGATCTTCTGGGTGTGTGGTGAGACCTCCTCGCTGCGACCAAGGGTATGTGTCTAGTTCTAAGGCTTCGGTCTGTTCCTTTTGAGGGATCATTAAGTGCTAGATGCCCCTCACCTTTGGGGGCCCGAACTCCACAAGAGACCAAGTATTGGTTTCAACACCGAGGTCCACTCGAACTTCTGACTTCCCCGTAACACTTTGAAGATGGGCGAGCACTTCTCCCTTGCCCGAGAAAAGAAGCTGCTCAACGCTGCCATCTTCCCTGTCAACTACTGGACCTCATTTGCATTCATAGGAGACTCCAATTCTAAGATCGCCCTTACTTTATTGGGGTTGGGCTCTACCCCAGCAGGGGTAAGGAGGTGACCTAGAAACTTCCCTCTTCCAGCCCCAAAGACACATTTCAGAGGGTTGAGCCTCATCTTGAATTTCCGCAGGGTGGCAAAGGTCTCTGCTAGGTCTTGGAGGTGAGACCCCATGTCCCTGCTCTTCACCATCAGGTCATCTACGTAGACCTCCAAATTCTTCCCCTTCTGCTCCATGAACACTCGTTCCATCATTCTTTGGTATGTGGCCCATGTGTTTCTCAACCCGGAGGGCAACATTTTATAACAATAGCACCCTTCGTTTATGATGAATGAAACATCCTTAACATCCGGTGGGTGAATTCGGATCTGATGGTATCCTGAAAAGGCATCTTAAAAAATCATCACAGGAAAACCGATGGCTGAGTCTACCAGCACGTCGATTTGAGGCAAAGGATAACAATCCTTGGAGCATGATTTATTCAATAAAGAGAAGTCAATACACATTCTCCACCACCCGTATCATTTCTTCACCATTACAACGTTGGAGACCCAGCCTGGATCCTGCATCTCCGATACAAAAACTGCTTTCAACAGTTTTCCTACTTCTTCTCGGATGGGCTCGGCCAGAGTAGTTGCCACAACTCTTTTCTTTTGGCAGATGGGGCAGACGCTCGGGTTGAGGTTGAGGCGATGGCACGCCATGTCTACATCGATCTCTGGCATGTCCGTAGTGCTCCATGTGAAGATGTAAATGTTCTGTTGGATGCATTCTCGGACCTTCTCCTGGTCCTCCTCGCTCAGCTTCCTGCTGACGTGCACCTTCTCCGGCCTCCCACCTTGGGTGATGAATTCCTTCATCTCGACTTCCATGTTGCTTCCAGCCTAGCTTCCCCTCCATCGCTCTGTCAACCTCCTCCACCTCATCTTTCCAGGTGATGGTGTTGACGACCCTGACATAGCACTGTCTAGCCACCTTAGGGTCTCCCTTGACTCGGATCTGGACTCCCCCAATGATATACTTTAAGCATTGGTAGTAGGAGGAGGGTACGCGCCAGAATGCATTGTTGAGGGGATGTCTGAAGATGATGTTATAGCTACTCGGAGCATCCACAATGACGAACCGACAGTTCTTGGATGCCCCCCCCCCCCCAAAGTCACGAGGAGCTCGACTCCTCCCTCCACTTCCTTCCTTTCTCCGGAGAATCCAAAGATAGGTCCGTCCGAGGCGAGTACCCTCTCCGCCTCCACCTTCATCTCATCGAACACTTTCTTGAAGATCACATTAACTACCTCCTCTCCGCCTCCCTTCTCTTCTCTCCATGCCTCCCTCTCCGCCTCCCTCTCCGCCTCCCCATGCCTCCTCGGCTCCTTCCTTCTTCTCACCTCCTACTGCTGGGGTCCTCCTCCTCCCTTCTCTTCTCCTCCGACCCACATGGTCAACTGTGCCACGAAAGCGCTGTTAGTGCCCCCTCAATCTCCCGCCTCGCCCGCTCGATCAATTCCTCAGATGACAGAGGGGGATCTCGGGCAAGTCCCATCTTGAATAGCCCTTGCCGCAATCGGAGGGTGAAGGCGAGTTGCAAGGTGTGCCATGACACCTCATGGACCAAGATAACCTCCTCCTAGAATCGGTCCATGTAACTCCCCAACGATTCCTCGACCTTTTGCTGAATTAGAATAAAAAGCCTCAACCCCCTTCTTCCTCTTCTTTAATGTGGCAAACCGCAGCAGGAAACTCCGGCAAAGATCATCAAAACCGTAGATGGTCTCGGAAGGGAGCATATGGAACCAGTCTCTCTCATTTCCCTTAAAAGAGATGGAAAACAACTTGCACTTAAAGGCATCTGTCATCTGTCTGATGGAGACGACGTCCTCAAACCACTGGAGATGTTGGAGGGGATCATCCTTGTCCGTGTAGTGGGACACGGCGGGCTCTATGAATACTTTTGGAATGGGAACTGAGAGAAACATCTCGCAGAATGGACTTCCTGACCCTACTTGGTGAGTCGGGGCACTCGCACAATCTCCTCGCCTGGGTAGCGAGCACTCGGCGGGCTGGGACAGCACTGGCGCGTAAAGGGCTCGCTCATCCTCCCCTACATGTGCCTCCTTCCCGGGTCGCCTATTGGTGCATCCTCACCTAAAGCTTGCAGGGCGAGCACTGGAACCGTAGGAGTTGAGCACTGGCCCGAAGGCAAGATGGCTATGTGCAAGGTCTCCCAAATCGACTTCATGAACTCGTCGAAGTTGCTCTTCCTAACGAACTGGCATGGAGGGGTGAGCTCCCAAGGTCGCCTCCTTTCCCATCGCTTTCGGTCATTGAATTTTACTCAGGATTTTCCAAACAAGCAACGGTCCACCCTCACCGCACCAAAAATGTTGAACTCGGAAACCACGGTTCAACCTCTGAGCCCGGAAACTACGACTCAAGAGGAGTTCAAACTGGTGTAACTTGCTTTTACTTCTCCCGAGTTCAATCACTAGGTCAGACACTTAGAGAAAAGAACCGCACTCACAAAGGGTGGAAAATTAGGAACAGACCCACGAGCTACAGCGAGGAGGTCTCACCACTAACCCTGAAGATCTTAGAGAACTTCCCCTCCTAAGCCAAATGCTGAGTTGGGCACCTTGGAGAATGCTAGAGAGTCTTTTTCTACCCACCCAAAAACCACGGTGAGCAGCAAGTTAGAACTCTCTAACCGACGAAAGCAAATTAGAGGAGAGAGAAACAAGTGAGAGATCCTCTCCAAAGGTGCCCTTGGGGGTCTATTTATAGTTTTCTCAAAATGGTGTGCGGATAACTAAATCATGCATCTTGGTTTTACTAAAAGCAGCCCAAATTGGTCTGCCAACAACGGAATCATGTTGTTTGGAATGGCTAACTGCAGGCCAAAATGGGATCACTTGGGAAAAATAGACTACCAACCAAACATGCGAGTCCAGGCTACTCTAAGCCGACTCATCAGAGTGGCGAGTTCCCGGTGAAAGTGCACAGTGTGCCTCTGAGTATACTATAGAGGGGGGAGGGGGTGAATAGAGATTTAAAAATATTTTCTATCATATTTATGCGCACACAATAAAAACACTAAGTGTTATGCTTCAACAATACCAAACACAGAATAAAATAAATGTTGTTAAAGTAAAGCATATAAGCTATATAGGACAACACAGAAAATTAACACACACAGAAGAAACAAGATTTTATAGAGGTTCCCCAAAATGTGGGTAGTCCTCTCTTCTACCACCTGGTAGGAATGCACAACCTGAGTCTTTTGATAAGGAGACTCTTAGAACCAAAGATCTTTTGATAAGGAGATCTTGAACCACTCAAATCTTTTGATAAGAAGATCTTGAACCACTCAGATCTTTTGATAAGGAGATCTTGAACCACTGAATCCTTTGGAAGAGGGATTCTTAAAACTCTGTACAGTTGAGGAAATTGAAAGAAGAAAGAAGATGGAGAAGAAGAATTCTGTTCTCAGAATTTTGTAGAAGCTTTCAGCTTCTATTTTTCCCTTCAATGGATATGCTAATGATGAACCTTTGCTTATGATTGTGATGATTTGCAAGGGTTATATTCTTCAGATCCTTTTGTATATCTTCTGCTTGCTATCTGACTGTTATATGATGTTGATGAAAGAGCAGCCTTCTATTTTTCTGTTCTCAGAGAGAGCACTTCTTTTGTTTATGTCATTTTAGGGTTCCAGGAGGAAGAAGAAGAAGTGGGAACCCTAATCGACAAGCTGTTCCAGATTGTGATGAATTCTCTACCTGTTTTCTTCTCTTCTCAGCCTTCTTCTTGTCCATCATTGAATTTAAATTTGTTTCTTATTTTGGATAGACCTGAGAAGGTATTCTTATTGGATACTTGATTTCTTTTCTTCTTTTGTTCCCGACCCGTCTTTCACATTCTATTTCATTGCAGGAATGCTTTTCCTCTTATGGAATACTCCTTTCCTTTATTGGCAACAAATTAGCAGTTGGACAACTGTCTTCAGTGTGGTGGACCTTCTGAAAAGGTATTATAAAGACAGCTGGAAAGAATTCTTTTTTCTGATTGTATTTGACGCTGCGTCGACTTCATCTTCCTTCATCTCGACGCACCTCCAAGTTCTTATTGAAGTAGCTTTGAATTGCTCCTTAGCTCTGGTTGAACTCAGATGTCGACGTTGCGTCGATTACTTATCGACGTAACCGTCGAGTTGAAGACTTTGACTTGACCTTCATCTTCTGCGTCGAGTTGAAGTCGAAGTTGCATCGACTTCTCAGATAGCTTCGACTGGGTCTTCCTTCTGCATTGAGATCCTTTCGACGTTTGCATTAACTTGTTATACTTCGACAGAGAGATTGAGTTGCTTGGACTTATAGTCTGAGTTGCGTCGACATCAAGTCCAAGATGCGACGACTTCTATTCAACGCAAGTCTTATCTCAACTTGATTTGTGAGTGTTTTGACTTGGCCCTGACACTCTAAGTTGAGTGAGACACCCTAAGACATCTAAAGACCAGATTACCCTTACTTTACAATATTGGTAATAAACCTAAGAGGTAAAATCACTTATAGTTAATTTATTAAGTTAAATCAAAAGGGGTTTTTCCCAACACCCGGTAGTGCTGGGACTCGCCACTCGCACCGATATGGGGGGAGAGTATATGCTAGAGGTGAATGGGAGCTGAGGCCCATCACTCACCCGACTGACTCTTTGAAGCCCAGTCTCGCTCCAGATCACATAATAGCTTGAGGAGTCCACTCGACAAACATGGGGTTGTACAAGTGACAAGACTTTTGAAATCACAGAGGTCAGAATGTATCAATTCCAGAAGTTGTGTGTTTTATAAAGACTGACTTGAAAAGTTCTCTAGTGATCTTAGTTTGTGCACACACCTCACACTTGTCAAATCGAATAGATAGATCTAAAGGGATGTTATGGCTCTTAACTAGATCTCATATTTTCCTGTAGTTCACATGTTCAAGTCTGTTGTGTAACAGCTTTGGATCAATTAGAGTAGAACTCACTTGGTTAATAATATCATTGTTTAGGCTAAGTCTATACATTCCATTAAACAAGTACGCACAATTTAAGTAGTGAGAATTAGTTGTTAACATTATTCTATCGTTAAGGGTTGTGAAAGTCATTCTAGTCTTATCAAGCAAACTCGTTGATATTAAATTCTTAGTTAAACTAGGAACTACTCTAATATGCTTCAGAGTTAAAGATGTATCTGAAGAGAGGACCAGCTATGATTTCCCAGCATGAGTCACCTCAGTCACCCCTCTATTCCAGTTCTCCACTTTATCATTGACTTATGTGACCTTAATTAGAAGATCTTCATCATTTGTCACAAGACAAGTAGCACCGTTATAGAACCATCACTCAGAAGATACACTGAAGGGACTACTCCCAATCATAGCCACAAAGAACTTAGGATCAGAGTTATTTAGCAGCATGTTAGCTACATTTTGTGGGCTTCCTCCTTCTTCTTCTTCGGAGCCTTACACTTTGTGGCCCAGTGACCTCACTTGCCATAGTTATGGCACTTGCCCTTATTCCTTTTGAAAGAAGGCTTTCTGGCCAGAAACTGTGCATAGGTGTCGATGGCTTCCGATGAGGCTTGCCAGATAGAAACAAAGTTGGCAACCTGTATGGATTGACCAAATTGCTCCAAGCTCTTACCAACACCGTTTTGATCCTCCATATGGATGAACATTTTGAGTTCAATCAGTGTGATTCGCTCCTTCAGTCTGTGCATTTCAATCTTGAAGGTGATTTACTTAGGAGGCAGCTTGCTCAGAATCAAACTAATAAAAAGATTACCGGACATTTCAGACTGATCACCTTCTAGCTTGAGACACATATTCTCCAGTTCTATTAGCCGAGCGGTGACTGGCGATTTCATATTGAACTTACAGTTGAAAAACATCTCCCATATGAGAGTTTTTGATAGTCTCTTCTCCTTCTAGAAGTGTGCATTTAGGCGGTCCCATATCTCTTTCGTGATCTTAAAACCACTGTAGGTCATTACAAGTTAAGGATTCTGGGAGTTCAAAAGATATTCCATACAAAAATCCTCGTCTTTGATCCATGGATATTCGTCCACATCTTCACGAGTCATGGCGAAATCACTAAGAACAGTGTAAAATATCTCACGGTCTTTCATCCCCAATTGGACATGTAGTTTCCAACCGTGGAAGTCAGTGGCATCAAAGGACTACAACTTAACAATGTCGTATGCTCTTCACTTTGACATCTTGGACTTAAACAAAAAATTAGAAAAATATCACATGATCCGAGTTAGAGATGAGTCAATCCAGAGAAAGTCCACTCCTTTTACTAGCTGAGAATGGGCCTTTGTCATCGAGAAAGAACACTATCAAAGAATCGGCTTGAAGACTGCCAAATGTCGTCGAGACAATAGACCGATATCGTCAAGACAACTTGGATGAATCATCTTGAAGATTGCCCGACACAGCGATTTTTTGTCTAGAACATAGACTGATATCGTCGAGACCACTGGTCGATAAGTCTCTTTGTCGTCGAGACCATTAGTCGACAAGTATCTTTGTCATTGAGACCACTAGTCGACAAGTCTCTTTGTCGTCGAGAACCAAAGCTTATCGACAAGATCCTTGCCTGATATCGATGAGACTTCTCGTCGACAAATCGCTTATCAACGAGAGCGCAGCTTATCGGCAAGAATTCCTTTATATCATCGAGAAGCTCGACCTTCTCGACGAGAGCTCCAGTCAACACAATCCTTGTCGATAATGTTAGAATATGAATGTGATCGCGTGGTCTAATCTTGTGACCTGTGATCATGCGGTCTAATCCTGTAACCGCACCTAGCGGTCTGATCGGTGAGTCATGTCTGACCGCCTGTTGTGTGATGAATACACCTTACAGTCTGATCAGTTATCCATGACTAACTGCCTGTTGTGTGATGAATACCAGAGGATCCATCGCACACCTTCTGCAGTCACGACATCTGTGACCACCCTGACCACATTTGTAGTTTTGTATAATATTAGTCTCACGTCTCCAATTTGTAATCTCTCTCACCTCCTCCATTCTATATAAAGGAGGTCATACCTTTGTAATATTCAGATTTCTTAGAAATAAAGAATTCTGTTATTTTTAATATCATGTGTGTTATTATTAATCGTGGTTAAGGTATTTCCAAGTTCTTACATGGAATCAGAGCAAACACCGATCCTTCGGTTATTAACTCTTTATTTCGTCGCCAACTCGCATGATCGCCTGACCGCCCGGTTCTTCTCTTAAGCGGATTTTGGTTTCCTAATCACCCGCTCTCCTCTTCCAATTTTCTTGGTAGCCTGAGCGGTCTCAGCCTTCATAATTGTCAGCCTACTCACTTTAGATCTCTGTGTCTTGTGCAGTCTCTGTTGGGATCATTGCTCACAATGTCCTAGATTTGGAGAAGTCCATTTCTAAGTCAAAGATATATCTCAGAATGTATTTGATATACTCTCTAGAATCAATGTGCAGGAGATCAGGTCAGGCAAAATGTTCATGGAATTTATTCAAGTTCAGAAGCGTCGAGACATCATACATCGCTCGACGCCTGTGACCCAGAAGCGTTGACTCATGTCTACTACTCAAATAGACAAGGTCGCCGCTGAAGTTCTGAGACCAAGTTCGGAAGCGTCGAGCCAAGGTGCATTGCTCGACGCCTTGGAAAGAGAAGTGTCGACTTAACTTCAGTCAGCTCAGCGCCAACTAGAAGTTCTGAGTTCAAGTTAGAAAGCGTCGAGCAAGTTATATTGCTCGACGCCTTGGAATGAGAAGTGTTGACTTAACTCTTATCTGCCCAGCATCATCCAGAAGTGTAGAGATATGAAGACAGAGTTAAAAGGCGTCGACTGAGTGATGATTACTCATCGCCTGAGAAGGAGGAGTCGAGAGCTTCAGTCTAAGGAGTATGCGTCGAGTGTTGCTCGACGCCTAATTGAGAAAGTGTTGACAAAGACAGTAAGCGCTCAACGCCTCTTCTACAGATAGTCTGAACTGAGGAATTTCTTCTACAGCTGGCTAAGCTTTTGTTTCTGATAAAGACCGTTGAAAACATAACGTCATGCTGACGTGGAGGATCGTAACTGTAATTGCAGATGGCGGGCTATAAATAGAAGGCATGACCTAAGGGTTGTGTAGCTAAGCATTAAAGCAGTGAAGAAAAGTTTTAAAAGCTATTATCGTTTTCGAGTAAAAGTTTGAGAAAGATTTCTGAGAAGTCATCTTCCCTTTCAGAACCAATCTGATTTGAAGAATTCATTCAGCAATCTGGTGCTGATATCTTTTTCTGAAAGGAGGAGGTCAAGAAGGAAGAATCTGTCTTCCTAAGAAGAAGAACAGTCATCACAGCCTGTCGAATCAAGAAGATCATTTGCTGCTGCTGTTCTATTGAAGGTTTCTGTCTGATCATTCAGGAAGATCAAGAAGGCTCAACAATTGCAAACCTGAGTCTAAGTATTTGTTACTTTCTTTCTAAATTTCTATAGGATCTGAGTTGTCAGATCTTAGTGTAGGATCTGTCAAGGATCTGAGTTGTAAGATCAGGAGTGATCTGAGTTGTAGGATTCAGGGGTGAATCTGAGTTGTAAGCCTAGTTATAAAGGCTGAGGTAGGATCTGTGTGATCTGAGTTTGTAAGATCCTTTGGCGATCTGAGCTGTAAGACCTGTTTGTGGTCTGAGATCTGGAGGAGTTATAAACCCTATCTAGTACACTGCTAGAAGTGTAGAAGGGGGAAAGTGGATTACCCAAGATAAGGGGAACCACTATAAAAATCTGTGTGTTCTTTTCTGTGGTGTTATTTTTCTTGAAAGCTCTGATCAGATTTATCTAGGTTATATTCAAGAACTGCAATAAATTTAAATAACCTATTCACCCCCCCCCCCCCTCTAGGTGATTAGCTACCCTTAAATTAAGTCTTTCAAGTGGTATCAGAGGGAGGTTGTTCAAGAAAAGGTTTAACAACCTGAACAAGATCTTCTAAGGGTAGATTTCTGAAGTCGTGATGGCTAATTCGGAGGGAAGCAAAGAATTTACATCCTTGAAGCTTCCAATCTGCAGAAAGGAAAACTTCGGAATTTGGAAAGAAAGGGTCAGACTTTTTATGGAAGCATCTGATCCTCGGATTTACATAACTGTTCTGGAGGGACCTTTTGTTCCTATGAAAGTTTCATTTACAGACGGAAATATAAAAACTCCTAAAGCCTATTCAGAGATGACAAAAGATGAAGTGATTCTGGCCTCCTTGGATAAGAGAGCTCAGAACATTATTGTTAGTGCTATTGAAGATTCAACCTTCCAAAATTTAATCCATTATAAAACTGCCAAAGAAATGTGGGAATCTCTTATCGTTTATATGGAAGGGACTGAAGAAGTCAGAGATGACAGGAAGTCACTTCTAAATCAGCAATATGAAGCCTTCAGACAAGACAAGAAAGATTCAATTGCAGTCTGCTATGAAAAATTCTTCAAGATTGTAAATGGTCTAAAAACTTATGGAAGAACTTTCTCAGATTATGAGCTAAACGATAAGTTCTTAAGATCACTGAACAAAGAATGGGATATCAAGATCTGTGCAATCAGAGAAATGGGAAATCTGGGAAACATTCAGCCACAAAATTTATATGGGAAACTATTGTCTCATGAACTTCATCTGAATACCAGAAAAGCTGAGGAAGGACATAGCAGGGAAAACCCCATTGCTCTGAAAGCAGAGAGCTCCAAGAAAAACAAAGAAAGGCTGTCATTATCTCCCAGAATTCCATCTGAATCAGAAGAATCAGAAACCAATAATACTGATTATGAAATATCAGATGGTGAATTGGTACTCTTTACCAAACAACTAAAAAGAATGTTGAGGAGAAAACAACACTGGAAAACTAGACCCTCTCAGCTATCCAAACCTAAGAAGCATTCAAATTCTTCAGAGGGATTCAGACAAGACTTCAAGAAGGACAGGTACAATTCTAAACACAATAAAAATAATTCAGAAGAAATCGTGTGTTTTGGTTGCAGGAAATCAGGACACATGATTGCTGATTGTCCTTCGAAGAGAAAGCACAACAAGAACTCTGATGAAAGAAAGCATAGATCTGACAAAAGACAAGAAAAGAGTCTAATGGCCAAAAAGGGCAAGGTCACTCTGAGTGATAGTGAATCTCAATCATCTGACTCAGATAGTGAGGATGCACTCATAGCTCTGATGGCTGCCAAGGAAAATGAAGATAGTCTAAATGACAGACCTATGATAAAAGCCTCACTATCAAGGTCTGATAGTGAAGAGGATGAAGAAGAAAATGCAGGACTCATGGCATTGAGTGATCAAGAAAATCAGGAGACAACTACTGATATAAAGGTACTTGATAAAACTCCTCTTTCTGATTCTAATTCTGAAACTGAAATAGATTCATTCTTCTCTGATGAAAATGACTCACACTCTAAACTTCATATAGATGAAATTATTGAAAAATATCAATTAATTCTCAAAGCACTTAAGAAGAGCAAAAGGAATAACAAAAGGTTGCAAAAAGAATTATCTGAATTAAAGCAAACCAATATTCAAAATCCTGAGACAGCTGAGAGGCTGAATCAGACAAGTAAAGAACTTAGCAAATTAAAAGTCATGTCAATTATTCACATACAAACTTTGAGCACCAAGGAAAAATTAATAAGAGAACTTGAAGCAAAACTCCTAGCAGAAAGGAAACTTGTGGCAAAGTTCTCACAACCTCAAACTATTCTTCCTATAATAGACACATTCTCTGCTCAATACAGATGTGGCATAGGATATGATAGGGATGCAGATAAAAATCCCAAAATTAATGACAAAGCTTCTATAGAACCTTTAAAGCTTAATAGAATCATGCCCATCACAAACGAGCATGATCAAAAAGGTGTGCATAAGTTTTATAAGGGTGAATGTTCTAATAGCAAAGATGATTTAATTCAGCCCAGTAATAATAATGGCAAACCTCTATTTGAATTCAAAGCAAATACTAAATTCAACAGAAAGAATCTAAGACCTGAAGTAAGAATCACTAATAGAAAGAAAACTGAACCAGTAAAACTCACTAAGACAAATTACATAGCTCCTGTGAATAAGGAAATTAGGCAAAATATGAATCAACATAAAGAAATAAGAAGACCTTCAAGGAGATATAATAGATATGAATGCTGGTGCTGTGGTAGGATTGGACATTTTGCTCTTGACTGTTGGTTCAATCCAACTGCTCCAAGATTCAACTCTGGGAGACCAGTATTCAGACCTATGGAAAATCTCACAACACCAAGGATTATTCAACAACTAAATATTCCAGCTCATACTAACAAGGTTCTAGGACCCAACTTGGTGTGGGCTCCTAAGAAAAGGTAATTTCTCTTTGCAGGGTTGTCCAAAGACCAATCAGCTTCCAATCTGGTACTTGGACAGTGGGTGCTCTATGCATATGACAGGAACAAAAAGTCTGTTGAATGATTACTCTCCCATAAGGAATGGACCAAAGGTTATCTTTGGAGGATCTGAAAGAGGTAAAACTAAAGGTTATGGCAATATCTCAAATGGAATTGTCATCATCACCAATGTTGCTCATGTTGATGGATTGCAACACAATCTCATCAGCATAAGCCAATTATGTGATATTGGGTATGACATTTCATTCCACAAGGATAAGTGCTTGATTAAGAAAGAGAATGAGATAATTCTCTCAGGCACTAGGAGTGGCAATATTTACTGCTTAAATTTCATATGTTCTGATCTAACTAATTCTATATGCTTAGTAGCAGAAAATAAGATTTCTAGTAGTGTTCAATGGCATAAAAGATTAGCTCACATAAATTATAAGACTATAAATAAGCTCATCTCAAAAGACCTAGTGAGAGGTGGACCTAATTGGAAGTGTGAGCAGGAGGGTCCATGCCATGCTTGTCAAATGGGTAAGCAGACCAAATTTTCATTCAAACCAATTGTTGAGAAGGATTCCATTAGATGTCTATATCTACTCCACATGGATTTATTTGGACCAATGTCAATCCATAGCTTAGGAGGAAAATCATACACTTTTGATAATTGATGATTATTCCAGATTCACTTGGGTATTCTTCCTCAAACATAAGTCAGACACCTTAGAAATATTTACAAGTTTTGTTAGGCAAATCACAAATGAAATAGGAAATTCTGTAGCCAAAATTAGAAGTGATCATGGGACTGAATTTCAGTCAGGTGCAATGACCAAATTCTGTGAGAATCTAGGAATCTCTCAAGAGTTCTCATCTCCTAGAACTCCCCAACAAAATGGGGTTGCTGAGAGAAGAAATAGAACCCTCGTTGAAGCTAGCAGGAGTATGTTGAGTGATTCTTCTCTTCCTGAGTATTTTTGGGCTGAAGCTGTAAACACAGCTTGTCATGTTCAGAATAGGGCTCTTATAAACAAAAGATTGGATAAGACTCCATATGAGGTGTTGAAAGGTAGAAAACCTACTTTAGCTTATTTTAAAATATTTGGTAGTAAATGCTTTGTATTAAATAATGGAAAGCATCATCTCACTAAGTTTGCTGAAAAAGCACATGAGGCAATCTTTGTTGGGTATAGCTCTCAAAGCAGAGCTTATAGAATTTTCAATAAAAAGTCTAATAGGATAGAAGAATCTATACATGTTGTATTTGATGAAACCAGCCTTATTCATAAGGATTTGGGAAGTCTATCTAGTTGTGCAGGTTCAACACAGAAATTAAAGGAGATGAATATCAATGAACAGCAAAATGAGGATAATGAAGAATCAATTGAGAATACAATTGTATTTAGAGAGGATGAACCTCAAGCAGAAGACAATTATGAAGAACCTACTGCTGCTGAAGAACCACCTCATCCAGAACCTCTAGAAGAACCTACTCAAACAGATGCACCAGATTCTCAAAGGAGAAATGAAAAGTGGAGGATTGCAACCAAACATTTGAAGGATCATCCAAAGGAACAGATCATAGGAAATCCAAATGATGGTGTGCAAACCAGAAGAGGAAACTCAATACATGAGGCCTTGCATCACAGTTTTATTTCCAAAATAGAACCTAAGAAGTTTGATGAAGCCAATAAAGACTCTTCATGGTATCAGCTATGCAGGAAGAGTTAAATCAATTTGAAAGGTGCAAAGTCTGGATATTGGTCCCAAGACCAAAGAGACATAAAGTCATAGGAACCAAATGGGTATTCAGGAATAAGCTAGATGAGAATGGTGTGATCATCAAAAACAAAGCTAAGTTGGTTGCTCAAGGATACAGACAGGAGGAAGGCATAGATTTTGATCAAGTGTTTGCTCCTGTGGCAAGATTGGAGGAAATCAGGTTATTCCTGGCATTTGCAGCTCACACTGGTTTCATAATCTATCAAATGGATGTGAAGTCAGCATTCCTTAATGGAACAATATTGGAGGAAGTATATGTTGAACAACCCCCAGGTTTTATTGACTCTACTCATCCAAATCATGTCTATCTTCTATTAAAAGCATTGTATGGTCTGAAACAGTCACCTAGAGCCTGGTATGAGATATTATCTAGATTTCTTATTGAGAACAAATTCTCAAGAGGAAAGATAGATAAGACATTGTTTCTTAGGATAGTTAAAGGTCACATTATTCTAGTACAAATATATATAGATGATATAATATTTGGCTCTACTGATAATAATCTTTGCAAGAGGTTTGCAAACCTTATGCAAGGAAAATTTGAAATGAGCAGCATGGGTGAGCTTAAATACTTCTTAGGACTCCAAGTGAAACAGTCTGAGGAAGGAATTTTCATTTCTCAGACCAAGTACACAAAAGAAATTCTTAAGAAATTTGGAATGGAAAATTCCTCTGTCATGAAGACACCAATGGCATCAAATATGTCACTGGACAAGGATGAAAAAGGGAAACCTATTGATGAAACCTTGTAAAGAGGCATCATTGGATCATTGCTATACCTAACTGCTAGCAGGCCAGACATTATGTTTTCAGCATGTCTGTGTGCTAGATATCAAGTGAACCCTAAAGAATCTCACTACACTGCTGTCAAAAGAATCCTGAGATATCTGAAGGGAACTCTTAATCTTGGCCTTTGGTATCCTAGAAGCAATGATTTTGAACTAATTGGTTTTTCAGATGCAGATTTTGCAGGATGCAAGGAGGATAGAAAGAGTACATCTGGTACATGTCAATTTCTTGGCAAAAGATTAATATCTTGGAGTAGCAGGAAGCAGACCAGTGTGTCTATTTCTACAGCAGAATCTGAGTACATCTCAGCTGGAAACTGCTGTGCTCAGCTACTATGGATTAAACATCAACTCCAAGACTATAAAGTTCAGCTAAGTAAATCTCCTCTATTTTGTGATTCAACTAGTGCTATTGCTATAGCTAACAATCCTGTATCTCATAGCAGAACTAAACACATAGAAATAAGATATCATTTCATTAGAGAACATGTAGAAAATGGAGACATCTCAATTGAATATGTTCACACTGACAAACAAGTTGTTGACATATTTACTAAACCCTTGGATGAAACCAAATTCAATAATTTTAAAATTGAATTAGGTATGTTAAAAATGGATTAAAGTTATTTTAAATTAAATAAATGAAAATATTGATTAAGCCATATAAGGTGAGTGGAGAAGCCATCTGGCGTCGACAGACAATTCTTGGCGTCGAGAGAAATTATTTAGCGTCGAGAGAAATTATTTAGCGTCGAGAAGATATTTGGCGTCGAGAAGACACATGACGTCGACTGAAGATACATGATGTCAAGCGATCACAACGCCTATGCGAACATAGCTAGGCCGTCTCGACAGGGTAAAATTGAACCATTAGATCAATCTTGTCAAACAAGTTCAGCCCGCGGCTTCTCATCTTCTTGAATTAGAACTCCTATAAATAAGGAAGTCACTTCGTTAGCGTATATGCTGTATTTCTCTAAGTTCGAAATTAGCTGACCTAGAAAATCTCTTCATCAATTCCTTCTCTCCTCAATCATCAAAAACAATGCCTCCCAAAAGCAGTGAGTATCTTTATGAAGGAAGTGAGCTTGTTCGAAATGGATTCCAATCAGCTTCTGTGGAGATCAAATCAACAATCGAGTTAATCTACAATGCAGGACTGGAGTTCGTATTGTCTGAATCAACTCTCATTTGGAAACGAGAGGTATTAGAGCTATATTCTAACATAGTAATTGACTCCGTAAATTCAAAGATTAAGACTAGTGTGAATGGCAAGAAGATTAAAATAACTCCATCCAGACTCGCTAAGGCACTGAAACTGCCTAGGTTAAAAATGGATGAAGAAGAGGAAGAGGTGTCCTCTGAGCAGATTAGACTAGCACAAATCTGGTGCGGAATTGACACGTCAAGAGAAATCCCTGGAAGTATTCTAAGAAAAGGAATGAATCCGAAAGGCAAACTGATAACAGATGTGATAGGAAAGGGATTGTTATGCAAGACTGGATCGCATGACAAAATATCCAGAAAAATGTTTATTCTTCTGACAAGGATCATTCATTCTCTAAGAACAGATTGGGGAAGAGTTGTGTTTGACAGAATAGTTGAGTGTATCCAGGTACCCGACATGGGTAGGATACTATCTCTGTATTTAGTAAAAGTGTCCCCTGACATTTTGAATAATAAACTTGGATCAAAGATAAATCATATGAAGAAAATGGATATGAGAGTGATAGAGAGATGGGACAGAATCTTATTTAACCCTCCTCCAGCAGATTTTTATCCCAAGCAGAAGAAAGCAAAGAAGCAAAAGAAGACTAAGGTTTCTTCAAGTTCTTCTAGTACATCCTCCTCCAAGAGAAAATCTACATCTTCTCCAATTCATGATCCAAATCTTACAACATCTGAAGATATAGAAAAGAACAATGAAAGGGATAGTTCTCCTGATACTTCTAAGGATGCAAATGAAAAAGGGGAAGAAGAAAGAGGAAGTCTTCATATATCCCCAGCTAGATCTGAAGGGGTTGTGCCAAATGAAAAAGAGACTCAAGATGAGATTCCTGTTCAGCACGATTCTGAACTAAGCAAAGCAGCAATTGAGGGGGAGTCTCAGGATGAGATCCCTGCTCAGGATAAAATTGATTCGATCATCGCAGAAATTAAGGGGGAGTCTCAGGCTGAGATCCCTGATAAAGTAAATTCTGTCATTGAGGCAATGGAGGTGGAAGCAAAGCCTGAAGCAATAAAGAAATCTGCTGAGAAAGTTATTAAGATAGAATCCTCTAACTCTCATATGAGCCAAAGAAATGATTCTTTTCTCAGGGAAGAAAGTAGCAAAGGTGTTGACATGGAAAGGGAAATCCATGTGGACCTTAGTCCTGTTCTACCTCAGCTGGAGGTGTTACTGAATAATCAAAGGAGAATGTTAGAACAATATATTGAGGAAAATAATGATAAAATGAAAAAGGAAGTGGATTTTCAAATGAAGTTGGTTAGATTTGAAGTCAATCATCAGATGTCTGCTTTAAGGGAAGAGATGGTAAAGTTCCTTAAGAGAGCTGGTGCTTCAGTCGATTATTCAACTGAACAGCTTGATGCCATCAAAGAAGCATCCAAGACTATTAAAGAATCACAAGCCGGAATTACTAAGACAGTGGATGATGTTCAGACAAACCAAGGAATACTGAGTAGCAACATGCAAGTTTTGTATAAAGAACAAGTAGCACAAATTCTCACAGGAACAAATAAGATTGAAGCAAGATTACAACAGCATAATGCTGATATTTTGGCTAAAATTGGTGAGAGCTCCACAGTTTTAAAAGACCAAGTAAAGATGCATGTAGACACTTTAGATGATCATCTTCTCAAAGTAAAGAAAAACATTGACAGTGGAGTTCTTCATTTGGAAGGTCAAGTCAGATTTCAGAAAAATATTATAAGAGATCATATTGTTGAAGAAGTCCTAAAGGGGGAGAGGTCAATGATTCAAGCTAGTTCTGAACATGCTATGTGGACCTCAAACTCTATAAGAGAAACTCTTGGATATCCTACCATAGACTATGGGAATGATCAAGTCTCTGGGACAGGGCCAATCTCTCTTACTGAGGTTCAAAAGAAGATTGCTCAAATGTATAGTCCTCAGGATAAAGGTACAAGAGAACATTTTCCTAGTGAGCAAGAAGAATCAAGCAAAAGAAAGTACAGAGAAGAGGTTCAATCAAGAGCTGATTTTGAACGTTGGTCTCCATCTTCCAGAGAATTGATTCTATCAGCATGGGAAGCTGTGAAAAATAATCCAGATCAACGAGAAAAGTGGTACTCTGAAGCTGAGTGGTTAAAGCATAGGGCTCAAGAAGATCTAAAGATCAAATTCAAGGTTGACAAAATGGCTGGGAAAGTCCAGGCAGGAGAAATGGAGCCAATCAGGTACTTCCCAAAGCCATTTGGTTATTTCGAAAGGAGAAAGGAAGTTGCTGCAACACTCGCCAAAAGAGCTAAAAGAGGAATTGAATTCAAGGATCTTGGGCGTTCTTAGAACTTTAATCTTTACTTTCTCTTTCTGATGAATGTAATTAATATACTTTTGAACAATCCTGGTGAATTTCTGGTGTGATCTATTTTTCATGATTACATATATATATATATATGCCTGTGATGTGATTATGGTTCTCTTCATGACATATCTTATTCTGAATTGCTTATGTTTTTATGCTTATATGAGATGTTATGTCTGAGATAATGTCTGTGGATAGAATGTGTTGGTAATTTGATTCTATATAGTATGATACTCCTTCTTTTGATTATCTATATAGAAATTTGTACACATTGTTTTTTTTTAAGAGAGATATATCATTGACTGAGGTTATGACTTCTTCAAATAGGGGGAGATTGTTGGGATCATTGCTCACAATGTCCTAGATTTGGAGAAGTCCATTTCTAAGTCAAAGATATATCTCAGAATGTATTTGATATACTCTCTAGAATCAATGTGCAGGAGATCAGGTCAGGCAAAATGTTCATGGAATTTATTCAAGTTCAGAAGCGTCGAGACATCATACCTCGCTCGACGCCTGTGACCCAGAAGCGTTGACTCATGTCTACTACTCAAATAGAAAAGGTCGCCGCTGAAGTTCTGAGACCAAGTTCGGAAGCGTCGAGCCAAGGTGCATTGCTCGACGCCTTGGAAAGAGAAGTGTCGACTTAACTTCAGTCAGCTCAGCGCCAACTAGAAGTTCTGAGTTCAAGTTAGAAAGCGTCGAGCCAAGTTATATTGCTCGACGCCTTGGAATGAGAAGTGTTGACTTAACTCTTATCTGCCCAGCATCATCCAGAAGTGTAGAGATATGAAGACAGAGTTAAAAGGCGTCGACTGAGTGATGATTACTCATCGCCTGAGAAGGAGGAGTCGAGAGCTTCAGTCTAAGGAGTATGCGTCGAGTGTTGCTCGACGCCTAATTGAGAAAGTGTTGACAAAGACAGTAAGCGCTCAACGCCTCTTCTACAGATAGTCTGAACTGAGGAATTTCTTCTACAGCTGGCTGAGCTTTTGTTTCTGATAAAGACCGTTGAAAACATAACGTCATGCTGACGTGGAGGATCGTAACTGTAATTGCAGATGGCGGGCTATAAATAGAAGGCATGACCTAAGGGTTGTGTAGCTAAGCATTAAAGCAGTGAAGAAAAGTTTTAAAAGCTATTATCGTTTTCGAGTAAAAGTTTGAGAAAGATTTCTGAGAAGTCATCACCCCTTTCAGAACCAATCTGATTTGAAGAATTCATTCAGCAATCTGGTGCTGATATCTTTTTCTGAAAGGAGGAGGTCAAGAAGGAAGAATCTGTCTTCCTAAGAAGAAGAACAGTCATCACAGTCTGTCGAATCAAGAAGATCATTTGCTGCTGCTGTTCTATTGAAGGTTTCTGTCTGATCATTCAGGCAGATCAAGAAGGCTCAACAATTGCAAACCTGAGTCTAAGTATTTGTTACTTTCTTTCTAAATTTCTGTAGGATCTGAGTGTAGGATCTGTCAAGGATCTGAGTTGTAAGATCAGGAGTGATCTGAGTTGTAGGATTCATGGGTGAATCTGAGTTGTAAGCCTAGTTATAAAGGCTGAGGTAGGATCTGTGTGATCTGAGTTTGTAAGATCCTTTGGCGATCTGAGCTGTAAGACCTGTTTGTGGTCTGAGATCTGGAGGAGTTATAAACCCTATCTAGTACACTGCTAGAAGGGTAGAAGGGGGAAAGTGGATTACCCAAGATAAGGGGAACCACTATAAAAATCTGTGTGTTCTTTTCTGTGGTGTTATTTTTCTTGAAAGCTCTGATCAGATTTATCTAGGTTATATTCAAGAACTGCAATAAATTTAAATAACCTATTCACCTCCCCCCCCCCCCCTCTAGGTGATTAGCTACCCTTAAATTAAGTCTTTCAGTCTCCTCTCTCTAGCGATCTCTGCAGCTTGCGCGGTCTCCTCTCCCTTACCGTCAACTTGTTCTCTTGCGATCTCTGCGGCATGTGTGGTCTCCTCTCCTTGACCACACTCATAGATCTTGAGGCGCCCTTAGAGGGGGGGGGTGAATTAGGGTTTTAGAAAAATTTAAGTTTGTATAGAAAACTTTTGATATTTTATTTGAATAAGAGTGAACAAAAAACAAAGAGTAGTAAATCAAATTTATTAAATAGAAAAAGGCATGATTATCATTAATAAAATTTTGTTACAAAATCTGATTTCTATGACGCTAGAAATCCAAGGCGAAATATGAAATACTCTTTTTGTTTTCTGTACCGACTCTTCTCACTAAGAACCATTTGGCTTTAGCCGATCTCTCCCCAGATACAGCCTCAAGCCGCTTTAGCCTTTCTATCCCCAGAAAGGCCTCGAGCACCCCCTGGATCTACTCCCTAGACCTAGTCACGAACACGAGGTGAATTCTTCCCTAAGTCCTACCCAGACCTAGTCTTCAACATGAGGCAAATTTACTCCATGATTATAATAAAAGAGTTACAAACGGAAACACAAAAACACAAATAAAAACTCCCTATAAAGAATTTTGGCGATAGCGAAGGCTCGCTGAATATCGTCAAAGTCGAAGCGTGCGTTCTTCGCATTGTGTAAGCGTTGATCCGATCCTCCTTGAATTCTTATCTTGAATTTATGTGGGAGATGGTGGTCTGGAAAAAAACAGCCCTTGCAGAGTTTCAGAAGTGCTGGAATAGGGCTCTATATCATTAGTAGTTGAAGAAGACGAAATCCACCTATTTATAGGACTGGCAGCTAAGGCCGGCGTTAAGGCTAACGCCTGACGTTGACCTAGTATAGAAATGTTTTGATGGCTTGGATCTTCAAAATAGGAAGGAGATACTGCACTTTGGGAAATATTCATTTTAGGCAGCCCTAACGCTGACGTTGAGGCTAACACTGGCGTTATGTCAGATTATTCCTAAAGTGCTCCTTCAATCACGGCAGCTTCGCTCTTTGCCACATTTGTCTTGGTGGGAACGGGAGTCAATGCCGGCATTAAGTCCTAACGCTTGGCGTTAGACATCATTCCACTTTTCAGCTTGTGGGCAAATCCAGACCAATAATATAGCATCCTAGTGTAATATCTATTCAAGCCTGCATGCTAAAAACACAATGGCAACCACGATCAAATATAAGCAGAATTTGTTATTCTCAAATCAAAGGGATGCGGAAAACTATGTTCCAACAATCTCCCCCTTTTGATAATAAAAAATCCAATAGAGATAAATCAGATTCATATATAAGAGAGATGTGTTTTTACAAAGATATATGACACTAAGCAATATAGAGACATTAATAAGAATTATAGATTGTTAAATTGTGCTCCCCCTACTTAAGTGCTCCCGCTTAGTGTATGCACCCATAGACTAGATGTATGCTCCCCCTTAATCTAGTGAATCCTGCTCCTTTAATCCTTATGATTTATCATTTTATTCTCCCCCTTTTGTTATTAGCAAAAGTGGGTGGAGTGAAACAAAACTAAAAAAGAGAAGACAAAGGTTGGGACATAACTAAGAGAGGATTAAGAGTTTTGTTTAGACATAAATTAATTTGTGATCAAGCTAAGGGAGAGAGTAGCACAACGGAGAATGGATATGATAAGCGTGAAAGAACAACATTACAAGTTTTTGACCAAAGTAATTCTACCACTTGTTGTTCAAAGAATTAAAAAAACTACTTGCAGAAAGAAATGCAATATAGTTTGACAAGCACAAGTGAAGAAAATATCTTTAAAAATTATCATGATAGGGCACGGTAAAATAAATACATGATCAAATTAGAAATGCGGAAAACAAAAACAAAACAATTAAGAGTAGTATTTTTGTTATAGTTTGACCATTCCAACAATATGTCTAGACTCTTCACATTTGAGCATTAACTTTGGAAATTTTCATAACAAATAGGCAAGCATGATTTAACATATTCAAAAAGATAAAGACTACAATGTAACGAATTCGTATTTCAAGTAAAGAAAACATTGTAGAAATCATGAATTGCAATCTAGTGCTTTTACTTAAGTGTTTAGAGAATTATGTAATTTTGCATTAGGATCCAATTCTCATGAGTAGAAGCTTTATGAAAAACAATGATGTGTGCATAAGATGTTTTGATAAAAGTATACAAGTGAAATAATCAAAACACGTGACATAAGCAATGAAATAGTAACAACAATATTAAGATTGTAATCTTATAATTACTTTCTCACATCAATTTTAGAATAAAATTTCAAAGCACATTTCATGAGTACAACTACCAAGGTGATTCGCCCACAAAATGCTCATTAAGACTTATCAGGGAGCGAAGTATTGCTTGGAGGTTCACATAAGCATTTTTATATATAAAAAATTTATGTTTTGTGATCTGGTGTACAAATAGAAGTGATGACAAAAAATGTATTTGCACAAGACACTACAATTCTTTCCAAGGTGCTCAACCTCACAATCCTCATTAAGACTTATCAGGAGGGTGAGTAGTGATTGGTCGAGTTATCTTTGACATTTTATTTCATATTTTTGTAATTTTGGGCCAAAAGGTCTCCGAATTTACTTGTTTTTGCAAATACTAATAATATTGAAATAACACTCATATATGTGCAAGAAATTTAATGTTTGAAAGATGGTGTAGGTAAGTTAGACATACAACTTAATATGTTAAAACTATTACAACTTAATATGCAAGACTAAGATTATGAGCACATCTAGATTGCCAAAATACTGAGTGAATGAATCATTGATTAGCATAAAATATTACTCATACTTAGAGGCATGCTAGGCAATCATACATAATTTTCTATAGACAATTTCATTGCACATAATCAGATTAAGGTTAAGGCATGACAAGATAGAATAATGTTTAAGAAATATGAAATTAAAATTAGACATTGAAGGCAATCTTTGTGTGTATGCCAAAATCAATTTTGACCATTTGAAACAAAATAACTAAGATGTTTGATCTTGTGAAGTCATATAGTCAAACCATAATTTTGTAAGTATTGAAAAAAACAAATGACAAAAGCATATTTTTGAGCATTTTGGAGGTTTGAATTTTTTTTATATTTCGAAATAAAAACTAACAGATTAATAACAGAATAATTTCAAAGCAGGGAAAAGAAACTGAGAAAATGCATTAGAAAAATACTTGAAACAGGTTAGAAAAACAGAATTTCAATTTGGTCAAAATAGCTAACGCCTGGCGTTAACTACTCAACGCCCAAATAGGACACTATTTTTTAAGGTTTTTGAAAAAAAATTCGTTGGAAGAGAATGTATGTATATAGACCTTCTTAGTGTAGAAATTTCAGAGAATTTGGAGATGATTAGAAGGCAATAAGCATATTTTTGGTAGTTTTAAAATGGTTTTTAAATTTTATATTTGTTTTTGTTTTTTCTGGTAATGAAAAAGTAATTAAGATGTAAACACAGATATACATATAAGTATATAAATGAATAGGCAGAAAGAGTTGCAGTTTTAGAGATAAATGCTAACGCGGAGCGTTATTGATAGCGCCAAGCGTTAGTGCTTTTTAGTTCAATTTTGATGATGGTGATGCAGATATATTCATGTTTTAAGATATATGATAATTTTGTTTTTTGTTATTGCAGGAGAATGCCTGAGTCCATAATTACTTTTGATCTTTGTGAGACTTTTGTTAGACTTAGCAAATTAAAGTGGATCTTGGACTTCCTGAGGTCTACCCTGTGAAGGGTTCGCACAGGTATTAGGAGATATGATGGGGTGACATCCCAAACCTCCCTTTCTCAAGATATTTAGGTGTTATTGGTTGCTACCCAAACTAAAAATTTATTGACTCAATTTGATATATCTAAGACTCTCACTTCTAGTCTAAGCATGTTGAAACGAGCATCGGGGAGAGGTTTTGTGAATATGTCTGCAAGTTGGGATTCTATGCATATGAAGCTAACTCTCACATGTTCTTTCTTAATATGATCCCTAATGAAATGATGGCGCTCATCTATGTGTTTGGATCGTGAATGATGAACAGGATTGTTTGTTAGATCTATTTCACTTTTATTGTCACGTTTTAATTCAATATTATTTAGATGCACCCCAAAGTCTTCTAGTGTTTGACTCATCCAAAGGGCTTGTGCACAACAACTTCCTAGTGCGATATATTCGGCCTCGGTGGTGGAGAGGGCAATAGAATATTGTTTCCTACTCGACCAAGCAACTAGTGAGGGGCCTAAGAAGTGACATGTGTCGCTTGTGCTTTTACGATCTAGTGAACACCCAGCATAATCAGAGTCAGAATATCCATGTAAAATAAATGAATCATTATAAGGATACCATAGGCATAGATTAGATGATCCGATTAAATATCTGAAAATTCATTTGACCGCTTTTAAATGAGATTCTTTAAGATTAGCCTAAAATCTAGCACATAAGCAAACGACAAACATATTATCGGGTCTAGGCGCACTTAGATATAATAACGACCCTATCATTCATCTATATAGTGTTTGATCAATAGAAATTCCGGCTTCATCTTTTCCTAATTTTAGAGAGGCACTTATAGGAGTGGAGGCTTATTTTAAATTTTCAAATCCAAATATTTTTAACATCTCATGAGCATATTTAGATTGATTTATAAATATTCCATCATTTCTTTGTTTGATTTGAAAACAAAGAAAATAAGTAAGTTCGCCTACCAAGCTCATTTCAAATTCTTGTTGCATCACACTTACAACTTCATTACATAATTTATCATTAGTGGCTCCAAAAATGATGTCATCTACATAAATTTGAAATGTGATTAGATCATTATTAACATGTTTGATAAAAAGTGTATTATTGGCACGGCCCATTATATAATCATGCTTTAATAAAAATGAAGTTAGTCTTTCATACCACGCACGAGGCGCTTGTTTTAAACCATATAGTGCTTTATCTAGTTTAAAAACATGATTAGGGTATTTTCATTTATGAATCCGGGGGGTTCAACATAAACCTCTTCTTTAATAATTCCATTTAAGAAGGCACTTTAACATCCATTTGAAAGAGTTTAAATCTTTTGAAGCTTGAAAGGCAAGAAAAATTCGAATGGATTTTAAGCGAGCTACGGGTGCAAAGGTTTCATCAAAATCTACCCCTTCGATTTGTGAATAGCCCTGAGCTACTAAGCGAGCTTTGTTCCTATAGTAATTCTAGATTCACTATCTAATTTATTTTTAAAAATCCATTTTAAGCCTATTATCGGATGATTTGATGGTCTTTCTATAAGATTCCAAACCATATTACATTCAAATTGATCGAATTCTTCATGTGTAGCTAAATACGAAAATTCATCGTTTAGCGCGGTAGAGATGTTTTTAGGTTCAATTTCAGAAATGAAGCATAAATTAGAGAAAGATTCATGAATGGAAGAGCGTGTCGTTACCCCTCTTGATGGTTCTCCAATGACAAGTTCCCTTGGATGATCTTTTGTGAATCTAAGCGCACTTGGAGGCACGAACTCTTCTTGTACCGCCTCCATTTCTTTGTCACCTCCAAGTTGTTCAACATTATCATCCTCCAAGGGTAAAGTTGGTTCCTCTTCTTTTACTGCATTGTTAAAATCTACACAAGGAACAAATTCATCAATCTTCACATGAATGGACTCTTCAACCCTTTTAGACCTTTTATTGTATATCATATATGCTTTACTAGTTGAAGAGTAACCAAGAAATATTCCTTCATCACATTTTTCATCAAATTTTGCTAAAGCATCTTTGGTGTTTAAGATAAAGCATTGACATCCAAAAACATAAAAGTAAGATACATTAGGTTTCCTTTTGTAATATAATTCATATGGAGTTAATTTTAAGATTGGGTGAAGCATGACTCAATTTATGACATAACAAGATATATTTACGACTTCGGCCCAATAGGATCTAGGCAACCCATACTCGGATAGCATAGTGCGTGCGAGTTACTGAAGGGTTCTATTTTTCCTCTCCACCACACCATTTTGTTGGGGGTGCGTGGAGCGGAAAATTCATGTTTAATACCTAGATTATTACAAAAGGTGGTGAAGCTATCGTTTTCAAATTCCCCTCCATGATCTGATCTAATGCACTTAATTTTTAATTCTAATTCATTTTGAATGTGATTGCATAGTTTTGTAAATTTAGAAAAAGCATCGGATTTGGAGGTAAGAAATAGTGTCCAAGTAAATCTAGAAAAATCATCAATTAATACAAATGTGTACTTTTTACCACCTAGACTACAAGTGCTAATTGGCCCAAATAGGTCCATGTGAATTAGTTGTAGAGGTCTAGTGCTAGACATTTCATTTTTGTTTTTAAAAGATATTTTAGAGAATTTTCCTTTTTGGCATGGCGGGCATAAAGTGATAGGTTTCCATTAAGCATTGGTAAACCCCTTATTATTTTAATTTTTGACAATTTTAAAATCAACTTGGTGTTAGTGTGACCAAGACGCCTATGCCATAATTCTAGTTCTTCATTTTTTGTAATTAGACATTTTAGTGATACACGTGATAGATCATGAAAAGAAATTAAGTAGATATTGTGAATTCTTGGTGCAGTGAATACAATATCATTAGTCTTAGGATCTATAATTTTACACAAATTAGTAGAAGACTCAAATAAAACATTAAGGCCTTTATCGCATAGTTGACTAATAGAAATTAAGTTATGTTTTAAGCCTTTTATATATAAGACGTTTGTAAGAGAGAATGAGTCGTTACCCACTGTACTGGTGCCTAAGATTCTTCCTTTTCCATTGTCACAGAATGTCACCGTTCCTCTTTTCTTCTTTGTAAGGCTAAGGAACTTTGCTTCATCACCCATCATGTGCTTGGAACAACCTGAGTCTAACTACCACATGTCTTCCTTGTCCTTAGCCTGCTAACACACCTAAAAAGAAGATGTTAGTAAAGATCTGGATACCTATGAGGTTCCTCCCATAATATAGGTGGTGAACTTAGGTACCCAAATTTGTTTTAAAGTGCGCTTTCCCTTCTTCCTGTAAGAGTCTGTGGTGTGGCCAAACAACAAACAATTTGCACACGCAACATAAGGGGATGAGACCTTTTTCAGAGAATTTTGTTGACCCTTACTTGTAGACACAGAAGTAGAAGGGGTGACACAATTATTATTATAAAAAGAATTTTGGTTTCTAGAACTAGAGCTAACGCCAGTGTTAGAAGCTAACGTCGGCGTTTGAAGCTAACGCCAGCGTTAGAATCTAATGCTGGGCGGTAGCTTCCCGAACCATAACCCAACCCAAACTTTGCATAACCATGGCAATGGTTGCCCAAAATCATGTCCAGTGATTTTTGGCCAACCCCGAATTTGTTTATTGTCATATTAAGATCATTGATTCGGGCTTTTAAGGAAAAAATTTCACTTACTAAATTTCCACACCTCTTTGCAAAAATTTTCTTTTCATTTTCTGTTTGAGAAAGAGAATTTTTTAAACTTCTTTCTAAGTCTCCCTTTTGTTGTGTGAGAGATTCAATATTGGAGAGAGCCTTAGAAAGATCGTTTTCTAGTTCTTTTGTTCTTGCTAAGTTATGAACATTTTCTTGGCTAGACCCTATCTCTTTTCCCAAAGTTTTTTATTTCCTTATTTAATTTTTTATTTTGTTTTAAAAGAATTTTATTTTCAGTTTTTAGAAGATCAAGATCTTTTAGACTTTTACTAAAAAATTTGCATGTTTTCATGTACTCAATATAAAGGTCATCATAAGTATTAGGAATTATCTCAGTGTCGCTTTGGACACTACAATCATCATCCGTTGATTCATGGCTCCTCCCCATGAGGCACATATTTGCCTCATCACTATCGCTTGAAGTTAACTCCTTTGAACTTTCTGATGAAGAGTCATCCCACATTGCAGCCTTCAAAACCTTCTTCTTTTCTCTTCCTTTATGCCGCTTTTCTTTTTGTTCTTTCAAGTACTTTGGGCATTGGCTTCTTATATGCCCGGTCTTCCTGCAATGGAAGCACTCGGGAGGAGGTCGCTCTTCATCGTCATCGCTTGATTTTTCCTTTTTCTCCCTTTTAGAGGATGAGCCTTTTCGGAAGTACTTAAGGAAAGTATTCCTCCTTTCTGGATTCTTCATGAACTTTGTGAAATTTTTCACAAAGAGACTCTCCTCGTCTTCTTCCTCGTTGTCATCCTCTTTACTTAACTTTAGTTTCAAGGCTTTCTTCTTTGGCTCTTTGTTGTATACTTCATCTTGGATTTTGAATTCTACCTCATGGGTTTTGAGATTCCCAATAAGGCTCTCAATCTGGAGCGGTCTTAGATCATGCGATTCTGAAATAGCTGTCACCTTTGGATTGAACTTCGGAGGGAGAGATCGAAGGATCTTCCTCACCAAGTCACCATTCGAGAAGGTTTTTCAAGGATCTTTGAGGCGTTTTTGATCTTGGTAAAACGTGTGTACATCGAGTCCACGTCCTCATCTGGATCCATTCTGAATCTTTCAAACTCCGATTCCAGTTCGAAGAGCTTTGAGTCTTTAACCTGAGAGGTACCTTCATGAGTTATTTCTAGTAAATTCCAAATGTCATAAGCAGTTTCACAAGCACAAACTCTATTAAATTCAGTCCTATCTAATGCGCAAAATAAAGCACTCATAGCTTTAGCATTATTTTTACATTTATTTTTATCTCCATCATCCTATCTATCTCTAGGCTTTTCCATGGTTACTTCTCCAACAATATAAGTAGGAGTGGTATACGACGTTTCGACACTAGCCCGAACATCTATATCTAAATTAATTAGAAAGTAACGCATTTGCGTTCTCCAATATTTATAGTCGGTTCCAATGAAAAGTAGAGGTCTACTTATTCCTTGCCCCTCATGGAAAGCGAGATCACAGAGCGCCATTATTCCTGGTTATTAGACCGAATTAGAATAACCTCGCTCTGATACCACTTGTTAGATCTTGAGGCGCCCTTAGAGGGGGGGGGGAGTGAATAAGGGTTTTAGAAAACTATAAGTTTTTATAGAAAACTTTTGATATTTTATTTGAATAAGAGTGAATCAAAAACAAAGAGTAGTAAATCAATTTAATTAAATAGAAAAAGACATGATTATCATTAATAAAATTTGGTTACAAAATCTGATTTCTATGACGTTAGAAATCCAAGGCGAAATATGAAATACTCTTTTTGTTTTCTATACTGGCTCTTCTCACTAAGAACACGTTGGCTTTAGCCGATCTCTCCCCAGATACGACCTCAAGCCTCTCTAGCTTTTCTATCCCCAGAAAGTCCTCGAGCACCACCTGGATCTACTCCCTAGACCTAGTCACCAACACGAGGCGAATTCCTCCCTAAGTCCTACCCAGACCTAGTCCCCAATACGAGGCAAATTTACACCAACTTTATAATAAAAGAGTTACAAACTGAAATACAAAAACACAAATAAAAACTCCCTAAGAAGAATTCTGGAGATGGTGAAGGCTCGCTGAATATTGTCGAAGTTGAAGCGTGTGTTCTTCGCGTTGTGCAAGCGTTGATCTGATCCTCCTTGAATTCTTCTCTTAAATTTGTGTGGAAGATGGTGGTCTGAAAAAATACGGCCCTTGCAGAGTTTCAGAAGTGCTGGAATAGGGCTCTATATCATCAGTAGTTGAAAAAGATGAAATCCACCTGTATAACCCATAATTCGTTGAGGTCGAAGAAGATCGAGGGTGGCTTAAAAGATCTCGCCCACCTGGGGCGAGTAGAGAGAATCTCGCAGGGTGTTGGCTCGGCAAAATCTCAGGTTGTCGTCTCCACAGGGCCCCAGAAGAGGGCAAGGACTCGCTGCCTCGTGGCAAGCAGGCCGCGAGAGCGAAGTGCACAAGGGCTCGCCGCCTCACGGCGAGCGGGCCGTGAGGGGTTCTTCGAGCCAGGCTGATATTCATGCGAGTGTCATGCGAGAGCAAAACAGCTTTGGCTCGGCACTTTTAGGGTGCATTCAGTAGTGGCGAGGAAAGGAAGGGCTCGCCGCCTCACGCAGGCAAGCGAAGCAGGTGTGTATGGCACCAGGGGGCTAGTGAGCAGAGCCTTCACGGGACACTCGCAGAAGGAGATCTCGCGAGCCTTGCTCGCGGAAGGACTCACGAGTGGCGCATGGCGAGGTGAGTGGGGGCCCGCCCCTACTCGCAAGAGGAGATCTCGCGAGCCCAGCTCACAGGGAGAGAGGCGAGTGGCGCCTTCACGGGCCATTCGCCCAGCAAGGGTCTTCAGGTGCATATACCCTGATACCCTTGGTGGTCTGCCCATAGGCTCTTAGAACATCAGAGTTTGGCTGTTAGCAGACCATTTTGGGGTGCATTCAGTAATGATGAGGAAAGGAAGGGTTCGCCGCCTCACGCAGGCGATCCAGGCAGGTGTGTATGGCACAAGGGGGCTAGCAAATGGAGCCTTCACGGGCCACTCGCAGAAGGGGATCTCGCGAGCCTCGCTCGCGGAAAGACTCGTAAGTGGCGCATGGCGAGGTGACTGGGGGCCCGCCCCTACTCGCAAGAGGAGATCTCGCGAGCCCAGCTAGCAGGGAGAGAGGCGAGTGGCGCCTTTACGGGCCACTCGCACAGCAAAGGTCTTCAGGTGCATATACCCTGATACCCTTAGTAGTCTTCCCATAGCCTCTTAGAACAGCGGAGTTTGGTTGTTAGCAGACCATTTTGGGGTGCGTTTAGTAAAACCAAAAGGATGATTCCCATTATTAGCAGACCAGAAGAGAAAATATATATAGACCTTGAAGGGCACCTTTGGAGAAGATCCCAATTCCAATTCTTGGCTTCTTCCTCCCTACGTCTTTAGTTAGCCCCTCAGGCTCTCCAAGGGTGCCCAGCTTCAGCTTTGGCTTGGGAGGGGAAGCGCTCTAAAGATCTTCTGGGTGTGTGGTGGGACCTCCACGCTGTAGCCAAGGTTTGTGTCTAGCTTCAAGTCTCTGGTCAGGTTCTCCCTTGGGATCAGTAGGCGCTAGCTGCCCCCCTTCACGGGGGTCCAAACTCCTCGTTGGGCCAGATACTGGTTTCAACACCACATATTTATAGGATTGGCAGTTAACGTCGGTGTTAAGGCTAACGCTTGGCATTGACGCAGTATAGAAATGTTTTGATGGCTCAGATCTTTAAAATAGGAAGGAGATACTGCACTTTGGGAAACATTCATTTTAGGCAACCCAAACGCTGATGTTGAGGCTAACGCTGGCGTTAGGTCAGATTATTTCTAAAGTGCTCCTTCAATCATGACAGCTTCCCTCCTTGCCACATTTGTCTTGGTGGGAACGGGAGTCAACGCCGGCATTAAGTCCTAACGCCTGGCGTTAAACATCATTCCACTTTTCAGCTTGTGGGCAGATCCAGACCAATGATGTAGCATACTAGTGTCATATCTGTTCAAGTCTGCATGCTAAAAATACAATGGCAACCACGATCAAATACAAGCAGGATTTGTTATTGTCAAATCAAAGAGATGTGGAAAACTATGTTCCAACACGTGCGACCTATTTTCTCTCTATGGGTACTCTAGATAATTCTTCTTCTAATACACTAACCCCGCCACCTGTTTTAACCCCCCTTCCACCCAACCTCCACTGCTTCAGGAAATCTAAGTACCACCTCCAAGTTGACAGGACCAAACTAACCAGACTGGAGTGTCTCCTTCACATTTCTATTAAGATCCCAGCGCAAATGTCATCACCTCACTGATGACCCTCATACAAGAGGTTCTTCTACCTTTGATGAATGGGATGTCAGTGATGATCTAGTTAGAACATGGCTTGCAGATAGTCTATCTGATGAAGGTCTACTCATCATTCGTCATGATGAGAATGTTAAGGATGCATGGGCTCATCTTGCTGCTCTCTACTCCAAGGGGGCTTAGACTTCTCGCATATACACATTATATGCTGATCTCTTTGCTCACCAATCCATGACTCTTGCAGCTGCTTATCAGGAGGTGCAAGCTCTTAGTGCCAAACTTCTTCAACATCGCCCCTTCTTCGTGGATTTTGCTGAGAAACACAAACACTTCCAGGGACTCATGCTGGTGTGTTACCTTCTTCGCCTCCCAGAGTCTTATGATATGATCTGGCAACAAATTCTAGGAGAAGTTGACTCTCCTACCCTTGCTGCTACTACTGTTCGCATCTCCGATATCACCACTCTTCTTCAATGACCTCTGCTTGCCTTCCCACCTCCCTCTGACACCATTGCTCATCCATCTCATCGAAGCAACACTAGTGGCTAGGGGTGTTCACGAACCGAATCAAATCGAATAACTATTCAATCGAATCCAAATTTGGCATAAAATGCAGAGATTCAGATTTGGATTCGGATTCGTTTGAATATTCGAAGTTCGATTCGGATTCGGCAGAAAAAGTTGGATTCGAATTTAGGTTCGAATTCAGATTCGGATTCAAACATGGATTCGAATTCGAATTCAAATTTTATATTGTTTAATTATATAATGTTTAAATATAATTATATTTAATATTTAATTACATATATATAATTTATTTAACTATATATTTTACTATTCGAGAACTATTCGCGAATCCTTCAAACAGGAATAAAATTATTCGGATTCGGATTCGAAAACTATTCGAATCTGAATTCGGATTCGAATCCGGATTCAAATTCAAAAAATACAAATTTTAATCGAATATTTACGAATCGAATCTCGAACTATTCACGAACTATACTATTTGTGAACAGCCCTGTGGAGGTCACCTTGGGCAAGGTCTGTATCGATACCTTTGCTCTTATTGTGCTGAGACGGGACATTCTGTGGATCGTTGTTGGGTCAAGCATCCTCATCTTTGCCCTCCAACAAGTGAAGCACCTTTTTTGGTCATCAAGAAGTCAGCCTCTCTTGCCACCTCTTCAGGTAGCCCGCATGGTCACCTGGGGTAAGTAGCACATTGACTTTGGCGCTACAAATCATATGACAAGAAATCATCTTCTTTTCTCTCATTTGTACAAACATAGTCAGTCACCTCCGGTTTTGATTGCGGATGGTTCTCCATCTCCTCTGCACAGGATTGGTATAGTCCAAGTCAGTCCGTCTCTTCAACTAGAAGACACTCTCTACGTGCCAACTTTTTTATGCAACTTGATCTTGGTTACCTCTCTATACAACAACTGCATTGCTCTGTGAAATTTACTTCTACTACTTGCTCTTTTAAGGATCCACACTCCAAGGAGACGATTGCTACTAGGACATAAAGCGGTGACCTCTTCTTCCTTAATAATATATTTGTCCTCTCTGAATCCACCTCTCTTCTACAATGGCATCTTCGCCTTTGTCATCCTCCTCCTTGCCATCTCTACCAACTCCTACCAGATCTATCAAATGAAGACTCCTCTCTCAACTGTGAAGCCTGCCAACTCGGAAAACATCATCGCTCCTCTTATCCAGCAAAACAAGGACGTAGCTCTTCTCATCCCTTTGAATTTATTCACTCTGATATCCGGCGTCCCTCTCCTACCAAATCTGTTGGTAGGGGTGGTCTGTATTTTGTTATTTTATTGATGACTTCTCTCGATGTACCTGGACGTATCTTTTAAAAGAATGTTTTGATCTATTCTCTGTATTCACCTCCTTTTATAATGAAATTAGCACACAGTTTGATGTGTCTATTAAATTTCTTCGTACTGATAATGCTAAAGAATATCTTAGTAATCAATTTTCAACTTTCTGTATGCATTATGACATTGTCCATCAGACAAGTTGTCTGTATACTTCCCAACAAAATGGGGTAGCGGAACGCAAGAATCGACATCTTCTTGACGTTGTTCGTACTCTTCTCACTCAGATGAATGTCCCTCGCTCATACTGGGGTCATGCCATCCTCCTCTCTTGCTATCTCATCAACCGTATTCCTTCTTCGGTCCTCCAAGGACAGACCCCATTCTCCATCCTATACCATGGTGCCACACCATTTCCTTTAACCTCCTGAGTCTTCGAGTGCACGACATTTGTCCACTCTCCTTCAGCTGGTCGAGATAAACTCTCCCCTCGCTCCAATAAATGCATCTTTCTTAGTTACTTCCCCACTCAAAAAGGATATTGATGTTATGATGCTCTTCTCCGGAAACAGTATGCCTCTGCTGACGTCACATTCTTTGAAAATACTCCTTACTTCTCGCAATACACTCCACTCTCACTAGCTGAAAATAACCCCACTCTACCTATTGTTTCTGCCCCTCCACCAGAACTCGATCAACCTTCTCTTACCATACCAACCTCTTCCTCTCCATCTCCTGCCACCTCTTCTCCACCTCCGGAGACGTCTTTGTCAGTTCCCGGGCCAGCACTCTATTCATCAGACGGATCGGATACCATTGACAGGTCGAATCTTGATCTTCCCATTGCTCTTCGCAAGGGAGTTCGAACGTATACTCAAAATTCCATTCATGATGTCGTCTCATATGCTCGGCTAACTCCTTCTTGCAGGGATTTTGCTCTAGCCCTCTCGACCACTATCATTCCGACCACTTACCAAGAAGCTCTTACCATACCACACTGGAAAGTTGACATGGATGAAGAAATGACTACCTTGACTGAAAGTTGTACTCAAATTCTTAGAGTTTAGATCATACCACACTGGAAAGATGTCATGGAGAAGAACAGTCGACACAAAATTGTCGACGAGAACCTTCTGAATTCGGTGAAAAGCCCAACAGATCATTAGAAATATCTCCTCTAGTGGCAGAAAGAACCGACAGTGGAGGGAGAATGTATTTGAGGACATTCTCTTTGTGGCTGCGATGAAGACGAAGACGAATGAAACTCCTCCCTTTCGATCAGCGACGAGAACAAAACCAGAGCGAAGAATCTTTGTTCCCCCTTCCTCGATTGAGCAGCGACGACCAGATCTTTGCACGGGAGCAGGGACAACATCGGAAAATGCAAGATGGGGGTGAGCACGGGATCAAGAAAAACCTAGCGCACGCTACTTTGAGAATGTTAGGGTTTTGGCTCCGCTCAAAGTATTCTACTAAGGATCATCAAGTTTGGAATGACCTTATATATTACCTCTGGCGTAGATCCTTTCCCTAGGACGACAAAAACTCATTAGGCACTCCGAGTCGGTCTCGCCACGCACAGAAATATATTAAATTATTCAACAATGAGGAAGGGCGCGGGGCGGAGGACGGAGCCTGGAGCGGTCGGGGTCACGCAGCTTTTTTTGCGTGGCAGAGGCTGCGCGACTTTTTCCGCACGGTCGACATTGGCCGCTCAACCGTCCAGCCATCTGTCCGTGGGTAGCCGTGCACTAGCGAGGGTGGCTGTCAGCTTGGGCGAGGTGCGGCCAGGGGCATGCGTCTGTGCCAGTGCGCCCCCAGCAATAGTGGGTGGTTTTGGTGGTCATGGGAGGTTGCCCACTCCTCTATTATGAGCACTTCTCATAATGGAGGTTGCATGGCTATCTGCAGCCCCATTTTAGTGTGTTTATATAACAGGCATGGGACTCTGCCCCAATTAATTAATGCAGCTTAAAATAAACATATTATCAATTAATTAATGCGAAAAATTGTTATACACAATTTTGTAGTTTTTATCAAAAATAATCACAATGATGCATATATTATCACTTATCATGCATGCTAAATTAACTTGAATAAATTTGTTGAGTTTAATTGTAGCTCCTCGAAAAGATCGTTGACATGTCTAATGAGAGCCTTCCTTGAAAAGACCGTCGATATGTCTAATGAGTAGTCGTGTACAAAAAGACTGGGTTTGGAAAGCCCGACTGGGCCCAACCTGACAAAAGTCTGGTTAGGTCTGTGAAAGTAACCTATGATAGAAGTTGAAAGGAGGTTTAGATCTTAGATTTACTCTAGAGGGGGGTGAATAGAGTATTACAAGTTTTTCACTTATTTTTATAGCGGAATTAAAATAGAGATATTTATATGTGTACAACAGAGTGATTATGAAAACAAATAAAGAACACACAACACAACACAGTACAGAAGAGTAAACACAAACACAGAAGACACAAGGATCTATAGTAGTTCCCCAATCAACCTGGGTACATCTACTCTTCTACCACCCTTGGTAGGAATACACTAGGTTTTTGATCAGGTGCCCTATCACCAGTGGGTTTTTGATCAGGTACCCAAACACCAACCACAGGTTTTTGATCAGGTGCCCTGCCACCAACCACAGGTTTTTGATCAGGTTCCCTGCCACCAAAGGGTTAACTTTTGAAGGTGTTAGAACCCTATATAAGATGGGATAAAGAGGGTTTATGAAGTTCTTCTCTGTCAACAAGCTGAGAGAAGACTAGTGGATTTGATGTTGTAAAGCTCCCCCTGTCTGATAGAAATGGTTGACAGTAAGAGGATGGAGCTTTCACATGAAAGAAAGATCTTCCTTGATAGCTGATGAATCTGAGAGACAATATTTCTCATATTTGTTGTTGCTCTTGAAGATTTGAGATCAGCAGCTGAGAACTGAGAGTATGAAGATTGTTGTTCTCTAAGGATGAAAAGTGTGTTGTTGTTGAGGATGAACATTGTAAAACTTTCTGACTTTGTGTATTTCCTCTAGAATGTATCTTCTCTGTCGAGTGTCGACTGATACTGTAACCTTTTCTTTTCTATCTTGTTTCTTTTATCTTTTTCTCTTTTTCCTTGACAATATATCTCTAATTTGAATTTCAAATCCTATGAATAAGGGATAGAATAATCAAAATTGATTGTGTCTTGGAACAACAATCTGAAACTTTAATTCCTTTCCCTTTTCAATAAATGATATCCTTTTCCAATAAGCCAAACGGCTACTTTCTCTAAATAAGAGAATAATAAAAGGAAAGGATTAAATCATGACTTATCTGATAGGAATAGATCCGTTGCTGATAGTCGAGCTGAGTTTAGAGAATAATATATAACTGATCTTTCTGAAATTTGAGCTGAGGAGAAAATTCGTCAATCTGAGAACTGATTCGTCGAACACAGTCTGGAGTTCATCGTGTTGGAACATGCTTTCAGCATCTCTTGGTTTGACAATAACAAATCCTATTGTATTTGATCATACTTGCATTGTGTATATAGTGTGCAGGATCTTCAACATTCAATCCCCAAAGGAGTGTGAAAAAGAAAGACGTTGAAGTGACATCAAGATGATGGTCTGTTGATACCGCGGCGCAGTAACACAACCGCTGGCGCTAGCGGTTCGACGAAATGAAAAAGCCGTTCGACAAAATTGAGTTCGACGAAATGAAAGCAGCATTCGACGAAAAGAGATGTGCTCTACCGCAGAGCGTTAGCACTACCGCTGAGCGTTAGCACTACCGCTGAGCGTTAGCACTACCACTGGCGCTAGCGAATTGATGAAATGGTGTAAGATGAAAGTAGCTGCCGTTCGATGAAAATTCCATTCGACGAAAATGCCATTCGACAAAATGAAAGCGGCGTTCGACGAAATTGAGGTCGACAAAATGAAAATGGCGTTTGACGAAATGCATGCTCTGCCGCGGCGCTCGACGAAATGCATGCTCTGCCGCGGAGCGTTAGCACTACCACTGGTGTTAGCATAAATGGAAACAATTGACGAGAAGGAAACAGTGGAGAAAAAGGAATGTCGACGGGACACTATTTTGGCAAGTACTAACGCGGCGCGTTAAGGACTAACGCCCTGCGGTAGCTTTTGGAATCCTCCCGTCTGCATGTGATTGAGGAGCAAATATGGAAGGAGATATTGGCTGAAGGAAAGGTTATCTCGCTATCGCGGAGCGTTAGCGTTACCGCGGCGGGCTAGTCGGAGCTCAAAATTTGGCGCTCAAATGTTGCCTAATCTGCCACGATCTGTGTGCTTGTTCATTGCCTAATGTGGCTACCGCAGGGCGGTAGTATTACCGCAGGGCGGTAGTATTACCGCAGGCGGTAGCGGCTGACTCTATTTAAAGACGCACGCATCCTCCGTTGTTGCTTGTTGTTACAGAAGGAATTGAAGCCATATATTCAGAGCACTCGTGAGAGCCTTCCCTAAGCAGCCCGAAGAACTCCGTCAATGTTCGTGAACGCAAAGAACTTGAAGACCAATCTGATTGCATCTACATCGACATCAAGTTCTTCTTTTGAGGGAGTTTTTAGTTTGTGTTTTCTTTTAGTCTCTAATTGTAACCTTTATATCTTTTGTTCGGTAGAGGAATTCGCCACACGGTGACTAGGGCCTTGCGGGGACTAGGGGGAATTCGCCACACGGCGACTAGGTCTGGGTAGGACTTAGGGAGTAATTCGCCTCGTGTTGGCGACTAGGTCTAGGGAGTAGATCTAGGGGTGCTCGAGGCCTTTCTGGGGATAGGAAGGCTAGAGCGGCCTGAGGCTGTACCTGGGGAGAGATCGGCTAAAGCCAACCGGTTCGTGGGGATACGAGTCGGTATAGAAAACCAAAAGAGTTTTCATTGGTCACCTCTTTCCAAGCGTCATTGGGAAAAGTTCTTGTAATCATAACTATTTCAATTTAATATTAATGAAAATATGTTTGTTTCTTCATCTCTGATTCGTGCTCTCAGATTTTCATTGCTTTAACCTAAATGTATTTTCTCTGTCACTAACGCCGAGCGGTAACACTACCGCTGGCGGTAGCAATAGAGTAATTTTCTGTAATAATCATAAGAAGTTTAAAACCCTTATTCACCACCCCCCCCCCCCCCCCTCTAAGGGCGCCTACAGATCCAACAAGTGGTATCAGAGCCAGGTTATTCCAAATCGGCTTAACAACCGGGAATAATGGCGTCTCTTGATCATGATCTCGCTTCTACTAGTGGAGAAAATTTTAATATAAATGAAAAAGTATTATCACCACATTTATTTATGTGCAAAAATTATAATGGGTGGAAAATATTAATGAAAAATTTTCTTAAGGACTTAGATGAAACAGTTTGGAATATTACTATTGAAAAGCCATCTAGCGTACTAACTAGAAATGAAATAGTTTTAAATGCAAAATCTATGAATAGTATATTTTGTACGTTACCTACTACATATGAGATTTGGAATTTTCTTGAAAGAACTTATGATTCTCCTTCTGTACGTACGAAACAATCACAAGAACCAGAGAATATGCTAGCTTGCACAAGTTTTCAAGAAGGCTCCTCTCGTGATGGATCAATGGAGCACACATCAAATGGAAGAGAAGAAGAAATACTATCTTCAGAAGAGGAGTGCCAAAAAGATGTCAAAGAAACTATATGTTCAAATCGTGCCTCTCCCGAAAGCAATGTAAGGAAACCAAATTCCATTTTTTGTACTTCTATCTCTACATTACAATTGTTACAAATTACAAAGCAAAAAATTAAGAAATTAAAAAATGTTAATTGCAAACTTTGCTTAGAAAATAAAGATTTAAAGGCAAAAATTAATGAAGAATCAAATCTTGAGTTATCTAGGTCTACCCATGGCTCCTTAGTTGAAAACATTGCACCTTGTATAGAATGATTTAAAAGAAAAATGCAAGGAACTTGAAAAGGAACTTCTTTTTATAAAAGAACAAAATGAAAGATTATGTTTAGAAAATTCATCCTTGAAAAATGATTGTGCTAAGTGTAAAGACTATAAAATTGAAATTAAAGAGATGGATGAAACATTTGAAGAATATTGAAATAACTATCAAAATCATATTGATTCAATTGTTTCCACTCTTAAAAATAGCACAATAGCTTATAATAAAGCTAGGCATAATCTAAAGATCAAGAATGATGAATTAAAAACAAAAATCAACTTGCTTATGAAATTTATAAATAAAAATTCACAATATCAAGAAATATTTAAAAGCATGTTGAATATGAATATGAATATGAATATTTTAACTAAGACAAATAATGGGAGTAAGAAACACAAAGTATTTGTAAATCAAAGTCAAAATCACCATTATTTACAAAATCATGTTTCTCCCAACATAAAATTAAATGTTCACAAATTTCCTATAAACAATGTTTTACAAAATCATCATGGAAATTTGACAAAAAAAATAATATTAAACCAAGGTTTGAATGGAGGCCCAAAGTTAAAGATGAAACACTAACTCCACTCAAAAGGGCCCATTCATCACTATCTCCCTAAAAGCAAACACGATGTATTTGGGTACCCAAAGGAACCATCACACCCGGTCCTCTTTAAATACCTAAATCTCTCATTCATTAGTATTCAATCATTTGCATGAAGTAGAAATCAACTAAAAATGAAACATCATTATTCTACTTCATGATATGCCTGACCTATTTTTTTTTGTTTATTTTTCCTTTTTGTTGAACTATCATGATATGATCACTTTATATAACTTGTGATATGACTTTCACATATTAAACCAAAATTCATTAATAAATCAAATTGAATAAAGTTGAATAAAAAGTCATATCATTTTTTAAGTAATCTACTTATCCTTTTTATTTTTATCCTTCTAAATCCATTTCCTAAAAGTCTTATAAAATTAAAAAAAAAACTAAATTTGTCATATGATATTATTAAGATTAAATGAAATAAGTGTCAAAATGGATTTAAAAGGTGTTTTTAGGGGTATTAGGCTAAATTTATAAAATGCGCAAGTTTTGCTTATTTATTTAATATACTTGCATAATTTATTTGACCCTATCATGCTTAACCAAAATCTGAAAAATTGAAATCGGAGAATTTAACTTTTCACATGATAATGCCAAGAAAAATAAAAATAATTATCAAACTATGAAGTAAGAAAAATTCATAACCATACAGGATATCTGTAAACTACTTCAGCAATATAAGCATAAAAGAACACTTAAAATAAGCCAGAAATTAGTCCAAAATGAAAAACATGAACCCAGATAATACGCGGGTACTAACGCCAGCGCTAGAACTATCGTTGCGCGTTAGTAACAGAAGTTTGTCTTGCTGTCTCTGAAACCTGTATTATTACAAAAATAAAATCAAATTATTCATTCTCTAGCTCCCATACTGCTGCTCTCCCCTTCATCACCTCCACGTCATTTTCGACGAAGCGATCGTCGAGGCTCCTCCTCCTCAGGACTCTCCTCTCTAATCGGTGATGGAGTTAACTTGAGTGCCACCATTATCTTTCGTATCATCTTCTCAACACCGGATATCTTCTTCGACATTCGTGTCACTTTCCTATTTATGTCCGCTCCCTGCTCCCTTAGCTCCTGTAGTTCTCTTTGGGTCTCTCTCATTGACCCACCTCATCGAACTGGATGTTGTGGAGATGGAGCCCTTTCTTGTCGTGGAGGATGAATTGATAGTGTAGATAATCTGGCTAGTCGACAATCAAGATGATAAACCTCCCTATTAAGAGACTAGCATTTCTTGTATACAATTCGTTGAATAATTCCTCCCAACGGAAGAGTATTCAATCGGTGTCGCCTTGGATCTTTCAGTTTATATGTATACCTGATCATTGATAGAAGGAGATCTGCCATATCAAACTGAATTCTTTCTAAAATATGGTAAGTGACCATACTCAATTGTGTTGTGATCATCTTTGTATCTCCCCCCTTTATCATGATCGTACGTCGTAGGATCTCTTGTATCATGTATGCGTGTAGCGGGCTGCAGCTCAATTGGTGATGAGGAGTGGTTTGAAAACTCCTTATCAAGGAGATTGCGGGTTCAAGACCCGGCCTCAACAATGCGTCGTTGCTGAGAAATAGTGGCGCGGAGAGGCTTTGGGGTGCTTGGGCTGCAGCCCGGTAGCGGCCTGGCTGGGTCCCGCTGGATCTCATGTTGACGAGTCGGGCCTGGGTCGTTACAATGCGTCAGGAGTCAGTGTTGTGACTGATGAAATCAAATTCTCCTCATCTCCTTGACCATTCAATACTTCATTCACTCGAGTCCAGTTCCGAAGTGTTCGAAACCTCTCTACGATATCCAAGAAATTACTACTCAACTCAAGACCAAACTCTGCACGTAAATCTTCATGTGTTATTACTATCTCATGACCTTGGACATAGGAACGTACTCCTCCTTCGAGATTCGTCCGAGCTGGATCCTCCAATCCCATGTAAAACTCCCTTACTAAAACTGAGGAAAAGTTATCCTCTATCATCACAGAAAGAACACTCGCATCAGCTAAATATTCGTAGATATATGCATGAATGGGTAAGTCTACCCCCACCATCATAGCCACTACGATGGTGGCATCCTCAATACCGGGAAATATATTACCACCCTCTCGATTCTGATCTACATTTGATCGTCGAGCGCGATTACTGGAGGCAGCCATTCTCAAATCTGAACCAAAATAAAATTGAAGGAAAAACATCAAAAAATCTGGACACGAGGTCTACCGCGGCACGGTAGCTTCTACCACCGCGCGGTAGCTGACAAAACTATTGTTCGTCTTCCTCCTTCGATTTCATCCAAATAATCCTCCAAATCATTCGAAAATGCTTGAAAATTCCAGATCTGAGATATCTCAACTAATCTAACATGAATACTCAAACAATAACTCATAGATCTACCAAAAAGACTTGAAAAATTTGTCAAAAATCCTCCTATGACTACATTGTCATGAAATTCATTCAAATCCGCTAGATCCTAACTTGAATCACTAACTTGAAGCATAAAAGAAAGTAAAATAACAAAAGAAAATCCTTACCTATTGCTAACGCCGGCGGAAGCTGAAGGAAAATACAAGATCCAAAACCTCTTAACCAAATGAAATCTGACCGGGTCAGATCCTTTTATTTCACGCGGACTACCGCGCGCGGTAACCCTATCGCTGGCGGTAGTGAATCTGTTTCGTTCTTTATTTTTGTCTTTCATATTTTTTTTTGCTGTTTCTTTTTATTTACCTTTATGCATTTATTTATTTTATTTTCTTTTAAAATTCTAAAAACAAAAAAAAAACTATAAAACAAATCAAAAATATGTTTTCGTTATTTGTTTTTGCTTTATCTCTTTACAAAATTTTAGTTTGACTATAATATTTCACAAGAGCAAACATCTTAGTTATTTTTGTTTCAAAATGGTCAAAATTGGGTTTGGCATACACTTAAAGATAGTCTTCAATGTCTAATTTTAATTTCAAATTTCTTAAACCTTGTTTTATCTTCATGCCTTGACCTTAATCTGATTATGTGCAATGAAATAGTCTATAGATAATTATGTATGATTGTCTAGCATGCCTCTAAGCATGAGTAATATTTTATGTTTATCAATGATTCATACACTCACTACTTTGATAATCTACATGTGTTCACAATCTTAGTCTTGCATGATTATGTAGTGTAATAGTTTTAACATATTAAGTTGTATGCCTAAATTACCTACACCGTCTTTCAAAAATAAATTTCATGAGCGATATAGAAGTGTTATTTCAATAATATTAATGTTTGCAACAACAAGTGAATTCGGAGACCTTCGGCCCAAAATAAAAATCGGAAATAAAAAGCCAAAGATAACTCCACCAAGCACTACTCACCCTACTGATAAGTCTTAATGAGCATTATGAGATTGAGCACCTTGGAAAGAATTGTAAAGTGTCTTGTGCAAACACATTCATCTTTTATCACTTCTATTTGTACACCGGATCACTAAAAATAAAAATCAATAAAAGTGTTTATGTGATCCCCCAAGCAATACTTCGCTCCCTGATAAGTCTTAATAAGCATTGTGTGGGCGAAGCACCTTGGTTGTTGTACTCATTATTTGTGCCTTGAAACTTTATTCTAGATTTGATGTGTGAAAGTAATATAAGATTGCATCTTTAATATTGTTGTCACTATCTCATTACATATGCCATGTGTTTTGATTATTTCACTTGTATACTTTTATCAAACACCTTATGCACACATCATTGATTTTCATAAAGCTTCTACTCATGAGAATTGGATCCTAATGCAAATTTACATAATTCTCTAAAACTCAAGTAAAAGCACTATATTGCAATGCATGATTTCTATAATATTTTTTTTACTTGAAATACGAATTGGTCACATTGTAGTTATTATCTCTTTGGATATGTTAATTCATGCTTGCCTATTTGTTATAAAATTTTCAAAGTTAAATTGCTCAATTGTTGAAATGGTCAAACTATTACAAAAATATTAATCTCTTTAACCTTGTTTTAACTTTCCCTATTCCTACTTGCCTACATTGTTTTCATCTTTTTTCTTTACATGTACTTGTCACACAACATTGCATCTCCCTTAAACAAGTACTACACCTTTTAAAATTAATTTAAAAAGGCAAGTGATTATTTTTATATATTCATTAATTAATGTTCTTTCACGCTTATCCTATATCTTTTTCGCTGTGCTACTCTCTCCTTTCGCTCGATCATGAATATTTCCTTTTCAAAACAAGTGTATGGTTATGTTGCAACTGAAATCTGTTTGTGTACTTAAATTGCTACAACATCTATTTTGTGTCTAAAACTCTTAATCATCTACTATGCTTCACCATTCCTATATAGATGTTCACTTCAAAAATATATTTCTTCATGCTTTCCACCTCTTTACTACTTGTACGCTCGATCATGAATACATTTTTTCCAACAAGTGGTTTCCTTTAGACAATTTCTTCACATTCCCTTTTTTCACTCCTATATATTGTATTTTTTTCCTAAGCGTTTAACTCTTTATCATGTTCATTCCCTCTCTACACATTTATTGATCACGTTCCTGTTTGACTTTCTCTCCACCCTCTTTTGATAATACCAAAAGAGAGAGAATAAATTTGAAAGAAATTCACATGTTTGGGGAAGTCAAGTTCATAAGAAGTTTTGTTGTAGGGGGGCATTCACTTAGGGGGAGCATTCATTTAGGGGGAGCATATGCACATGTCTTAAATTTCATGTTTATCCTTTTTAATAAACACAATTCCTATCTTTTGAACTATTTCTTTCTAAAGGGATTTGTTATTATCAAAAGGGGGAGTTTGTTGGAACATGCTTTCCGCATCTCTTGGTTTGACAATAACAAATCCTATTGTATTTGATTATACTTGCATTATGTTTATAGTGTGCAGGATCTTCAACATTCAATTCCCAAAGGAGTGTGAAAAAGAAAGACGTCGAAGCGACATCAGGATGATGGTCTGTTGATACCACGGCGCGGTAACACTACCGCTGGCGCTAGCGGTTCAACGAAATGAAAAAGCCGTTCGACGAAATTGAGTTCGACGAAATGAAAGCAGTGTTCGACGAAAAGAGATGTGCTCTACCACGGAGCGTTAACACTACCGTTGGCGCTAGCGAATCGATGAAATGGTGTTCGACGAAAGTAGCTGCCGTTCGACGAAAATTCTGTTTGACAAAAATTTCATTCGACGAAATGAAAGCGGCGCTCGACGAAATTGAGGTCGATGAAATGAAAACGGCGTTCGACGAAATGCATGCTTTACCGCGGCACTCGACGAAATGCATGCTCTACCGCAGAGCGTTAGCACTACCGTTGGCGCTAGCATAAATGGAAACAATTGACGAGGAGGAAACAGTGGAGAAAAAGGAATGTCGATGGGACGCTATTTTGGCAAGTACTATCGCGGCGCGTTAAGGACTAACGCCCAGCGATAGCTTTTGGAATCCTCCCATCTGCATGTGATTGAGGAGCAAATATGGAAGGAGATATTGGCTGAAGGAAGGTTATCTCGCTATCGCGGAGCGTTAGCGTTACCGCGGCGCGCTAGTCAGAGCTCAAAGTTTGGCGCTCAAATGTTGCCTAATCTGCCACGATCTATGTGCTTGTTCATTGCCTAATGTGGCTACCGCGGGGCGGTAGTACTACCGCAGGCGGTAGCGGCTGACTCTATTTAAAGACGCGTGCCTCCTCCGTTGTTGCTTGCTGTTACAGAAGGAATTGAAGCCATATATTCAGAGCACTCATGAGAGCCTTCCCTAAGCAGCCTGAAGAACTCCGTCAACATTCGTGAACGCAAAGAACTTGAAGACCAATCCGATCGAAACTACATCGACTTCAAGTTCTTCTTTTGAGGGAGTTTTTAGTTTGTGTTTTCTTTTAGTCTCTAATTGTAACCTTTATATCTTTTGTTCGGTAGAGGAATTCGCCACACGGTGACTAGGGCCTTGCGGGGACTAGGGGGAATTCGCCACACGATGACTAGGTCTGGGTAGGACTTAGGGAGTAATTCACCTCGTGTTGGTGACTAGGTCTAGGGAGTAGATCTAGGGGTGCTCGAGGCCTTTCTGGGGATAGGAAGGCTAGAGAGGCATGAGGCCGTATCTGGGGAGAGATCAGCTAAAGCCAACCGGTTCGTGGGGATACGAGTCGTTATAGAAAACCAAAAGAGTTTTATTGGTCGCCTCTTTCCAAGCGTCATTGGGAAAGTTCTTGTAACCATAACTATTTCAATTTAATATTAATGAAAATATGTTTGTTTCCTCATCTCTGATTCATTCTCTCTGATTTTCATTAGTTTAACCTAAACGTATTTTCTCTGTCACTAACGCCGAGCGGTAACACTACCGCTGGCGGTAGCAACAGAGAATAATTTTCTTTAATAATCATAAGAAGTTTAAAACCCTTATTCACCCCCCCCCCCCCCTCTAAGGGCGCCTACAGATCCAACACGTCGAGCTCAAGTTGGAGTTCATCGAACTGAGAGATAATCTGCTGAATCTGGCTGGAAGAATTGAGTTCGTTGATCTGAGAAGCACTTTCGTCGATCTGAACATCTTGATACTTATTTTTCGACCACAGAGCTGAGTTCGTCGAACGCAGAATGAAGTTCGTCAAACTGAAGAGATAAACTGCTGGATTGGCTGAATAACTGAGTGCGTTGAGTTGGAGAGCAAGTTCGTCGAACGAAGAGAGAAGTTCGTCGAACGCAGAATAGAGTTCGTCGAACGTAGAACCTTGGCAAGTTCGTCGAACTAGAGCATGTCGTTCGTCAAATGCAAAATGGAGTTCGTCGAACGCAGTATGGAGTTCGTCGAACGCAGAAACTTATTCTTTTCCTTAAGTTCTAGCAGCCTAAAACCTTGACCCTTATACTATACATTGGGGTCAACTTAGTCCTAGTCAATAGATAGTGATCCTAGCCCAAATCAGTAATAGGGTTATTGCAACAATCTCCCCCTATTTGGGTTAGGACACTATTTGACAGAATTAAATAACAAACAAATAAATAACAAACATAGAGCATATATATCTGACAGAAATTTTAAATCATTTCAGCAGATAAAATATAGTATCCTAGGTTTAGAAAACTTTACACTTTCAACTTTACACTTCCTTTCCTTCAGCTTTCTGAATTCTTGCTTTCATGTTTAGAAATCCATGCCTTCAGCTTTTGGCTTTGTTGATCTGAACTGAATCTGTCATATCTCAAACTGCATTTTTCAGCTTTTGCTTTTGTTGATCTGAACTGAATCTGTCATATTGAATCTGCATTTGAATCTGCTATATCAAACATCATTTTTGAATCTGGAGCTGCTTCTATATCACAAACCATAATTTCTTCATCAAGAACTGAAAACATCAATCATTGCATCAAAATGAGCTTCTTCATAAAGCATCTCCCCTTGAAACTGGATCATCTTCATAAAGCATCTCCCCTGTCAAAAGGAGCTTCTTCATGAAACATCTCCCCCTGCCTATTTTCAGGGAGACCTGAAGCTAGGCCCCTAGAAGAAGGGACAGTTGTATAGGAGGTAGGGAAGGATGCAATTTTGGAAGAAAGATTGACATTGTTCCTGCAAAAGAAAAAGAGAGATCAAGTGCAAAGGAACTGGAAAGAGAAGCAGATTCTGTAGGCATAAAGATGAAATAAAAGTTTGATTATATAGCGGGATCAGAATTTGAAAAGACTTAGCCTTCGCCAGACAGCGTACGACGAAAAATTAATTTTCGGCGATCTCAGTTCGACGATCGAGCTTATCTTCGTCGATCCCTGGATCTAATAGCCATCGTCTCAACGGTTCAGCTGAGAGCTTGTCTCAGCTGTTTAGTTGAGACTGAGAGCTTGTCTCAGTTGTTCAGCTGACTCAGTCTTAAGGGTGTCATTCCTTTATTATCAGCTACTGGGAGTTTAATCCTGGTGGTCATGAACTTCTTAAGTTATTGTTCTTCAAACAAATGAAGAATGTCTTGGAACAGATAGTGATCCTGTACCTGCAAAATGTCTCTGCTAGAGGTGGTGTTCCTCTCCTTATTTAATATGTTAGTTGTTCTTGACCCAGACTACTTTGGGTCCTTTTGTTTTTCCACAAAAATCTGAAATATAAGATATCTCAGGCTGATCCTTATAGCCTTGTGGATGATATCTCCTTGGAGGAATTATGCACTCAGTGAAAGGATTTTTAGTTTGTTGAGAATAAGAATTCTTTAGATATTCAGTATTTTTTCCGTTCGACGAATTTGGATGAATTTGTCGATCGTCGCTCGACGAAGTGAAGTGTTTTTGTCGAGCGCCGTTTGAATAACTATACTGAAATTCTGTGCTCAGCTTTCGTCGATCTCCGTTCGACGAATTCATGTGATTTCGTCGATCGTCGTTTGACGAATTCTGTTGAATTCCTTTATTCTTAACAGCCTTGCTTGAGATATTTTTATCTACTTCTACTACCTCTTTGTTCTTGGCAGAAATGAATTTTACTGGAGTAGATAAAGTATTCTTCTTAAGAAGATGTGGCTCACTTGATGATGCACCCAAGCCCAGTTTGCCACTGAGTCTGTCATTCACTGTGCTTGTGATGTCCATCAGTTTGATACTTCTCCCATTTAGGGATTCTTCAAATTTCTTAGCTTAAGATAACTTGTTCTCAATGAGAACAATGTGTTCTCTGGAGGCAGCCAATTCTTTCTTAAGATTGACATTATCTTCACTTAGTTGGTTCATTTCAGCCAACTGATTTCTGAGAGAGATTATCTCTTTCTCAGATTTGATTAAATCTATACAAAGTGCTCTGAATTCATCGTTGAATTCATTTGAATTGAAATCAAAGGTAGAAATTACCTGATCACTGTCAATTTCAGGTTCTGATTCATCTGAGTTATTTCCTGAGGCATTGATAGCCATCATGCAGAAATTTCTTTCTTCTTCATCATCACTGGAGCTGGATGATGATGCATATTCTGACTTGCTGCTTGAGTCATATATAGCATTAAAGCATTGGTCCTTATCATTTGCATCATTTTCATCTTCAGATGAGCTGGATGATGACTCAAACTCTTCAACCATATTGTTGAGGGAGGTCCAGATTTCCCTGGCTGAGGTGCATTCCACAACCTTTTGAAAAATGTCATCTGACATTGTTTATGTCAATATGTTCATTGCTTTGGCATCAGCACTTCTCTGCTTCTTTTGAGCTTCTGTCCACTCAGGAGGTGGAACAACATTATTTGTTGTTGTTGTTTCATTGCTTGTTGTTGTTGTAGGAGTAGGAGGTCCTGTCAAAATAACATTGAAGATATCCTCATTAATAGAATTCATATATAACCTGATCCTTGCCTTCCATAATGCAAACTTATTTAGATTGCACATAGGAGGTCTTGTGCTTGAGTATTCTTTGTTCTATGCCATGGATTTTTAGAAAAATAAAACTCTAGAAAAACTTAAGATCTAATTGATCTTTTGATTCAGGTATTAGCCTGTAAACAATCAACCAACCTCTGATACCAATTGAATGTAATCTCTGATAGAAGTTGAAAGGAGATTTAGATCTTAGATTTACTCTAGAGGAGGGGTGAATAGAGTATTAAAAGTTTTTCACTTATTTTTATAGCGGAATTAAAATAGTGATATTTATATGTGTACAACAGAGTGATTATGAAAACAAATAAAGAACACACAGCACAGCACAGTACAGAAGAATAAACACAAACACAGAAGACACAAGGATCTATAGTAGTTCCCCAATAAACCTGGGTACATCTACTCTTCTACCACCCTTGGTAGGAATCCACTAGGTTTTTGATCAGGTGCCCTATCACCAATGGGTTTTTGATCAGGTGCCCAAACACCAACCATAGGTTTTTGATCAGGTGCCCTGCCACCAACCACAGGTTTTTGATCAGGTGCCCTGCACCAAAGGGTTAACTTTTGAAGGGAGTTAGAACCCTGTACAAGATGGGATAAAGAGGGTTTATGAAGTTCTTCTCTGTCAACAAGCTGAGAGAAGACTAGTGGATTTGATGTTGTAAAGCTCCCCCTGTCTGATAGAAATGGTTGACAGAAAGAGGATGGAGCTTTCACTTGAAAGAGATATCTTCCTTGGTAGCTGATGAATCTGAGAGACAATGTTTCTCAGATTTGTTGTTGCTCTTGAAGATTTGAGATCAGCAGCTGAGAACTGAGAGTATGAAGATTGTTGTTCTCTGAGGATAAAAAGTGTGTTGTTGTTGAGGATAAACACTGTAAAACTTTCTGACTTTGTGTATTTCCTCTATAATGTATCTTCTCTGTCGACTGATACTGTAATCCTTTTCTTTTCTATCTTGTTTCTTTTATCTTTTTTCTCTTTTTCCTTGACAATATATCTCTGATTTGAATTTCAAATCCTCTGAATAAGGAATAGAATAATCAGAATTAATTGTGTCTTGGAACTGCAATCTGAAACTTTAATTCCTTTTCCTTTTCAATAAATGATATCCTTTTCCAAAGTTCGTCGAACTGGAGCATGCCATTCATCGAACGCAGGATGGAGTTCATCGAACGCAGTATGGAGTTCGTCGAACGCAGAATCTTATTCTTTTCCTTAAGTTCTAGCAGCCTAAAACCTTGACCCTTAGACTATACATTGGGGTCAACTTAGTCCTAGTCAACAGATAGTGATCCTAGCCCAAATCAGTAATAGGGTTGTTCCAACAGTCTAGGCCCTGGTAGGACTGGTGTAGGCCCAGGCCGGCCCTGAGAGGCCTAAAAAGGCCTCCAAAATAATGAATTGCTTGGCCCGGTGCCTAGCCTGGGCCAGGCCCAGGCTAGGACCGGTCCTAGGCTTTGTCGAGGCCCAGTCTCAGGCCTTACCTGGGCCTGTGAAAGAGGAGGTTAGATCTTAAATAAACTCTAGAGGGGGGGTGAATAGAGTATTAAAACTTTTCCCTTAGTTTTATAGCGGAATTAAAATAGTGATATATATATGTGTGTGTATAGAGTGATTTAAGAAAACTAAATAGAAATAAATCAGCACAGCATAAGCACAGAAAAGTAATGCAATCACAGAGGACACAAGGAGCTATAGTAGTTCCCCAATAAACCTGGGTATGTATTCTCTTCTACCACCCTTGGTAGGAATCCACTAGGATTTTTGATCAGGTGCCCTAACACCAAGGGGTTTTTGATCAGGTGTCCACACACCACAGAGCTTTTGATCAGGTGCTCAAAACCAATAGGATTTTTTGATCAGGTGTCTTGCCACCAATGGGTAAACTTTTGAAGGGAGTTTTAACCCTATACAGGAGGGGATGGAAAGGAGTTTATGAAGTTCTTCTCTGTCAATATGTTGAGAGAAGACTCTAGTGGATGTTGATGTAGAAAAGGCTTCCTCTGTCTGATATGAAATTATTTGACAGTAGATTGGCTGGAAGCTTTCTTTTGAATGAATGATCTTCCTGTGTAGCTGATTAAACTGAGAGAACAAGTTCTTCAGTTTGTTGTTGCTCTTTTGAAGATCCAAACTTGTAGCAGAGACTGAGAGAGTATTGTTGAAGATGTTCTCAAAAAATGAATGCTGCTAAAGGAAGAAGAAGATCTGTTAGCTTTTTGTTCTTCTTGTTCTTCCTGTCTTTCTCTCCTTTTCTTTTTCTCTGTACAGTTGTATGTAATATGTTCTGTATATTTTTCTTCTTTTCGAGAAGACTGAGGATGATAATCTTTTGTATCTTCTTCCTTATTCACTTTTGAAAATCTCTGACAGATATTAAATGCAAATCCCTTATATATTAAGGAATGTGATATTCTGAAGGGATATTTTGAAACTGCAAATCTGCTGCGTCGTTTATCTTTTTCCTTTTCCATGGATATGTCCTTTTCCAAGAAATGTCAACGGTTATAATCTTTAAATAATAAAGGAAATATATTATCCTAACTTATCTGGTAGAAAGAGTCGTTGCTGAAGTCGATCTGAGATCAAAGAATAAATAATATAATCTTCTGAAATGAATTTGCTGTAGAGATATTTTCGTCAATCTCAACAAATTTCGTCGACTCGGGCATCTGATAAAGATTCGTCGAACGCAGACTGGAGTTCGTCGAACGAAAGGATTCGTCGACCGCTGAGCCTGGATAGATTTGTCGACCGCTGAGCTTGAGCAAGATCGTCGACCGCTGAGCTGAGCAAATTTCATCGACCGCTGAGACGGGATCATCGACCGCTGAGACGAGATCATCGACCGCTGAGATGGCTGGATTTTGTCGACCGCTGAGACGAGATCTGTTCGTCGACCGCTGAAACAATCTGTTCGTCGAACGCAGAGAGCATGTCGTTCATCAAACGCAGAGAGCAAGCCGTTCGTCGAACGCAGAATGCAAGCCGTTCGTCGAACACAGAGAGCATGCCGTTCGTCGAACGCAGAGAGCATGCCGTTCGTCGAATGCATAGAGCAGTTCGTCAAACGCAGTATGGAGCTCGTCGAACGCAGAATCTGAATGAATTCTTTAGTTCTAACAGCCTAAACTCTTGACCCATAAACTATACATTGGGGTCAACTTGATCCTAGTCAACAGATAGTGATCCTAGCCCAAATCAATAATAGTGTTGTTCCACCAATCTCCCCCTATTTGGGTTAGGACACTATTTGACAAAAATTAAAACAAATAAAAACAACAGAGCATATATATATCTGATATATTTTAAATATTTCATCAGATATAAAATAAATAATACTCTGAGCTTTGAAACATTTTAATGAAAATAAAACTGATAGAAATACACAATCAGAACCTTTGATTTTCTCTGAATTCTTTCTTTCTGAATTCTTGAATTCTGATCTTTTCTGAACTGAGTTCTTACTTTCTGACTTGATTGTCTGAACTGTATCTTTATATTCTGAATTTGATATCTGCTCTAACTTCTATATCAAAAGTTGTATTCTGAATTTGTTGTATATGAAGCTTGTTCATAAATCATCTTGCCCTTTCTGAAAGCATCTCTCCCTGAGACTGGAGGTTCTTCAGATTTCTTCCCTTGCCTAGTTCATAGAAGATCTCCCCCTGAGAGCAAAAATTGCATCAAATGGAGCTTGTTCATAGAACTGCAAGCATGCTTCTTCAATAGCTTTTCTTCTTGAAGCTTGAGCAACTCCCCTTGTCAAAAGGAAAGTATCTCCCCCTGACAAACAGGAGCTTCTTCAATACATCTCCCCCTGCCTAGTTCCAGGAAAACCTGGAGCTAGGCCCCTAGAAGAAGGGACTTTTGAGGAGGTTGGGAAGGATGCAAGATTGGCATTGCTATTGTTCCTGCAAAATGAAATAGAGATCAAGTGCAAAGGGAACTAAAAAGAGAAGCAATTCTGTAGGCATTTATATAATCAGAAAAACTTAGTTTGATATTGAAGGGAATAAGGGGATAAATAGAAGATTTAATTATTATCAGATTGAATCTCCATCTATCATTCCTAGCTGATTTATAAAGAAAATATGTTTCTTTTCATCCAAGGGCTTGGTGAAAATGTCAGCTCTTTGCAAATCAGTAGAGATGAATTGTAGGCAAATTTTATTTTTATCCACATTATCCCTAAGGAAGTGGTGCATAATTTCTATGTGTTTAGTCCTACTATGGAGAACTGGATTTTGTGTTATAGATATTGCACTAGTATTGTCACAAAATATAATTGAATTATTTAAGTTGACACCATTGTCTAGGAGCTGATTTTGTATCCACAATATCTGTGAGCAGCAACTGCCTGCAGCTATATATTCAGCTTCAGCTATTGATGTAGACACGGATGTTTGTTTCTTACAAAACTAAGACACAAGCCTATCACCAAGAAACTGGAAAGTTCCTGATGTGCTTTTCCTGTCTACTCTGCATCCAGCATAATCTGAATCTGAGAATCCAGTTAATTCAAATTCAGATGTTGTTGGATACCAAAGTCCTAGATTAGGGCAACCCTTTATATATCTCAAAATTCTTTTTAATAAAATTAGATGAGATTCTTTGTGGTTAACTTGAAACCTAGCACAAATACAAGTAGCAAACATTATATCAGGCCTACTTGCTGTTAAATAAAGTAATGAGCCAACAATTGCTCTATATACCTTCTGATCAACAAGTTTCCCTGGTTCATCAGTATCAATAACAGCATTAGAAGGCATGGGTGTTTTCATGGTGGAAGAATCAGACATATCAAATCTTTTCACTAATTCCTTAGCATACTTAGATTAGGATATGAAGATTCCATTTGGAGTTTGCTTCACTTGAAGACCAAGGAAGTATGATAGTTCACTCATACTACTCATTTCAAATTTAGATTGCATTAGATTAGAAATCTTTTGCATAAGTTTGAATCAGTAGAGCCAAAGATAATGTCATCTACATATATTTGAACTAGTAGAGTTTGATTTTTATGTATCCTGAAAAATAAGGTTTTATCTACTATGCCTCTACAGAATTTATTCTCTAAAAGAAAACTAGTTAAGGTCTCATATCATGCTCTGGGAGCTTCTTTAAGACCATAGAGAGATTTATTAAGCTTAAATACAAAAGAGGAGTGATTTGGAGAGATGAAACCTGGTGGTTGTTCCACATAGACTTCTTCTTTGATTTCTCCATTCAAGAATGCACTCTTTACATCCATTTGATAAACCTTGAATTTCTTGTATGCAGCAAATGCAAGGAAGATCCTGATTGCTTCTAACCTTGCAACTGGTGCAAATGTCTGATCATAATCTATTCCTTCTTCCTGTGAGTATCCTTGAGCTACTAGTCTAGCTTTATTTCTCACAATATTGCCATCTGCATTTAGCTTGTTCCTGTAGACCCATTTAGTTCCAATGACTGGATGATTCTTTGGTCTAGGAACCAATTCCCAAACTTTGTTTGTCTCAAACTGATTGAGCTCCTCTTGCATAGCAATGATCTAGTTGGGATCTTGTTCTGCATCTTGTAGGGATTGAGGTTCAATCTGAGAGAGAAAATAAGTGTGCATCAGATTTTGATTAGCTTGATGCCTTGTTTGGATACCAGTTGATATGTCTCCAATTATTTGAGATCTGGGGTGATCTTTAATATTGACATAATCAATATGCATACTGGGATCAGCATTATTTGTAATTAATTCCTCTTGTGGAATGTTACTTAATGCTTCCTTTTCAGTCACAGTTTCACTGATTTCTTCATCACTTTCTTCACTATCCTGTTGCAAAGGATTTAGAGATCCTTCCTTCTGTAGAGCTAATTGATCTAGCTGCTCACAGAGTGTAGGTACCTGCAAATTTTCTATGGTAGAAGAAATCTTATCCTTGTAAAACATGTTAGTTTCATCAAAGGAAACATGCATAGATTCTTCAATTTTAAGAGAGGATTTGTTAAATATCCTATATGCTTTGCTGATTAATTAATAACCTAAGAAAATTCCTTCTTCAGATTTTGGTTCAAATTTTCTAAGGTATTTTTTATCATTATTGTGAATAAAATATTTACAACCAAATGTTCTAAAATAGTTAACTTTAGGTTTCTTCCCTTTAAGTAACTCATAGGGAGTCTTACCCTTAAGTTTATGTATCAAACTCCTATTCAACACATAATTTGCTGTGCTAACAGCCTCTGCCCAAAAAGATAGGGGCAAATTAGCATCTGCAAGTAATTTTGTGAACAAATTAGCATCTACCCAATTTTGTTGAGGAGTTCTAAGAGCTGAGAAGCAATGTCTGATACCTTCCTTCTCACAGAATTCTTGCATGAGAAGAGACTCAAACTCAGTGTCATGATCACTTCTGATCAATGCAACTACAGTAGAGTACTCAATCTGAATGCTCTTAAGAAAGTCTGTAAGAACTTTAAAGTTATCTGACTTTTCTCTCAAAAAGAACACCCAAGTGAATCTAGAGAAGTCATCTACAATAACTAGAGTGTATGAATTCCCCCTAAACTCTTTGTTGCTATAGGTCCAAAAAGTTCCATATGTAGCAAATATAAGATTCTAGGTGAATCACTTTTAGATAATGATTTAAAACTACTTTTAGTTTGCTTGTCTAGTTGACAAGCTCTGCAAAGACCTTCTTTCTTGTATGAACCTAAAGGTAAACCTCTAACAAGATTGTCCTTAGATAATTTAGCAATGGTCCTAAGGTTTACATGTCCTAATCTCTTATGTCAAAGTTCACTAGGTTTGCTTAATTCATTAAATAAACAGATTTCTGATTTAGATGAATTGAAATTTACTAAATAAATATTACCTTGCCTAATACCTGATAAAACAATAATATTATCAGAAGATTTAATAAGGCATTTTAATTTATTAAAAGTTACCTGATACCCTTCATCACATAATTGACTTATGTTGATGAGGTTGTGCTTCAGTCCCTTGACATAAGCTACCTCTTTGAAGGTGACTTCTCCAACCTTGACTTTTCCATAGCCTTTTGTTTGTCCATAGTTGGAGTCTCCAAATATTACTTTTGGTCCAAGCTTTGCCTTGTAGTTGTTCAGGTTGGCCTTGTTTCCTGTCATATGCTTTGAACAGCCACTATCCAAATACCATTTTTCATTTATTCTTGGACAGCTGTGTACCTGCAAAAACAAAAAAAAAATCTATTTGTTCCTCACCCAGACTACCTTGGGTATTTTTGAATTTCCATAAAAATCAGAAATAAAAGACATTTCAGGTTGGTCCTTATAACCTTGTGGATGATATCTCCTTGGAGGTATTATCCATTCAGTGAAAGGATTGATAGTATGTGAAGAATAAGAATTGTTCAGATTTGCTGTATATTTTCTGTTCGACGAACTGGGCTGAGTTCGTCGATCGTCGTTTATATAATGACTATACTGAAAATCTGTCTTCTGAGTTCGTCGAGCTCCGTTCGACGAAGTGGATACATTTCGTCGAGCTCTGTTCGACGAATTCTGCTGAATTCTGCTATTCTCAACAGCCTTACTTGAAATATTTTTATTTACATCTACAACCTCTTTGCTCTTAGCAGAGATGAATTTTATATGTGTAGATAATATGTTCTTCTTAATCAGATGTGGCTCACTTGATGAAGCACCCAAGCCCAGTTTGCTATTAAGTCTAGCATTTACAGTGCTTGTGATGTCCATCAGTTTGATGCTTCTCCCATTTAGGGATTCTTCAAATTTCTTGGCCTTAGAAAGTTTATTCTCAATGAGAATAATTTGTTCTCTAGAGGCATCCAAACCTTTCTTAAGATTAGCATTCTCTTCACTTAAATTGTTCATTTCAGCTAGCTTATGTCTGAGTGAGATTATTTCTTTCTCAGATTTTATTAAGTCTTAGCAAAGAACCTTGAATTCAACTTTGAATCCAACTGAATTGAAATCAAAGTTAGATATTACCTGATCAGCATCATCTTCTGCTTCTGATTCTGATTCTTCTTCATCAGAATTGTTGGCTGAGGCATTGATTGCCATCATGCAGAAGTTCTTCTCTTCTTCATTATCTTCATCATCACTGGATGATGATGCATTTCTGACTCACTTCCTGAGTCATAAATGGCCATCAAGCATTGGTCATTTTCTTTTGATTCTTCTTCATCATCTGAAGAACTGGATGACTGTTCTGATTCTGTTTCACTCCAGGTTTCTGCTACAAATCCTCTTCCCTTCTTTTTGTGCTTGTGGGAGGAAAGACTTGCTGGAGTGTCTTCTTTCCTCTTTTTCAATTCTCTTCTCCTTCTTCTGATTTTCTGGACAATCTGGCAGAATATGTCCAGGTTTCCTGCAGCCATAACAAACAATATCTTTAGAATTTGACTTGTCATACCTTGGCTTTTCCCTTGATCTGGAGTCCTTCTTTCTGAAATCCTTCTTTCTGAAATCCTTCTTGGCCATCTTGTAGAACCTTTTGGCTAGAAGGTTCATGAACTCCTCGTCTCTTGGAGCTTTTTCTTCTTCTTCAGCTGCTTTGAAAGCTATGTTCTTTTCTCTCTTTATTGCTGGAGATGAAGTTGATTGTTCAGCTTCCCTGGATTTGATAAGCTGCTCATAGGATTTGAGCTTGCCCAACAATGTTTCATTAGTAATCTCATTGAGGCTTCTGGCTTCCTTGATTGACCAGATCCTAGAGTCCCATGTGCTAGGGAAGCACATTAGGATCTTGTCATTGATCTCAGTGATAGAGATCACTTTGTCCAAAGATTTCAGCTCATTAATTATGAGACTGAGCCTATTATACATATCAGCAACACTTTCAGATTCTCCCTTTTTGAAATTCTCATATTGAGAAATGAGATGGGATCTTCTGTCCTTTCTTTCATCAGCAGATCCTTCAACCATGTTGTTGAGAGAAGTCCAGATCTCTTTTGCTGAGGTGCATTCCACTACTTTCTGAAAGATGTCATCAGACATTGTTTGAGCCAGAATGTTCATGGCTTTTGCATCAGCACTCATTTGCTTTTTATGAGCTTCAGTCCATTCAGGAGGTGGAACATCATTGTTGGTAGTGGTGGTTTCAGCACTAGTTGTTGATGTGGGTGTTGGAGGCCCTGTCAAAATAACATTGAATATTTCTTCATCAATAGAGTTCATATATAACCTAATCCTTACTTTCCATAGTGCAAACTTATTGAGATTGCACATAGGAGGTCTTGTGCTTGAATACTCTCTGTTTTGTGCCATGAGTTTTTAAACAAAAATAAATAGAATAAAAATTCTGAAAGAATTTAAGATCTAATTGATCTTTGTGATTCAGGTGTTAGCCTGTAAAGAATCAACTACCCTTTGATACCAATTGAAAGAGGCGGTTAGATCTTAAATTAACTCTAGAGGGGGGTTGAATAGAGTATTAAAACTTTTCCCTTAGTTTTATAGCGGAATTAAAATAGTGATATATATATGTGTATAGAGTGATTTAAGAAAACTAAATAGAAACAAATCAGCACAGCACAAGCACAGAAAAGTAATGCAATCACAGAGGACACAAGGAGCTATAGTAGTTCCCCAATAAACCTGGGTACGTCTACTATTCTACCACCCTTGGTAGGAATCCACTAGGATTTTTGATCAGGTGCCCTAACACCAAGGGGTTTTTGATTAGGTGTCCACACACCACAGAGCTTTTGATCAGGTGCTCAAAACCAACAGGATTTTTTGATCAGGTGTCTTGCCACCAATGGGTAAACTTTTGAAGGGAGTTTTAACCATGTACAAGAGGGGATAGAAAGGAGTTTATGAAGTTCTTCTCTGTCAATATGTTGAGAGAAGACTCTAGTGGATGTTGATGTAGAAAAGGCTTCCTCTGTCTGATATGAAATTATTTGACAGTAGATTGGCTGGAAGCTTTCTTTTGAATGAATGATCTTCCTGTGTAGCTGATTAAACTGAGAGAACAAGTTCTTCAGTTTGTTGTTGCACTTTTGAAGATCCAAACTTGTAGCAGAGACTGAGAGAGTATTGTTGAAGATGTTCTGAGAAAATGAATGTTGTTAAAGGAAGAAGAAGATCTGTTAGCTTTTTGTTCTTGTTCTTCCTGTATTTCTCTCCTTTTCTTCTTCTCTGTACAGTTGTATGTAATATGTTCTGTATATTTTTATTCTTTTCGAGAAGACTGAGGATGATAATCTTTTGTATCTTCTTCCTTATTCTCTTTTGAAAATCTCTGACAGATATTAAATGCAAATCCCTTATATTAAGGAATGTGATATTCTGAAGGGATATTTTGAAACTGCAAATATGTTGCGTTGTTTATCTTTTTCCTTTTCCATGGATATGTCCTTTCCAAGAAATGTCAACGGCTATAATCTTTAAATAATAAAGGAAATATATTATCCTTACTTATCTGGTAGAAAGAGCCGTTGCTGAAGTCGATCTGAGACCAGAGAATAAATAATATAATCTTCTGAAATGAATTTGCTGTAGAGATATTTTCGTCGATCTCAACAAATTTCGTCGACCTGAGCATCTGATAAAGATTCGTCGAACGCAGTTGGAGTTCGTCGAACAGAAGGATTCGTCGACCGCTGAGCCTGGATAGATTCGTCGACCGCTGAGCTTGAGCGAGATCGTTGACCGCTGAGCTGAGAAATTTTCGTCGACCGCTGAGACGGGATCGTCGACCGCTGAGACGAGATCGTCGGCCGCTGAGAGGGCTGGATTTTGTCGACCGCTGAGACGAGATCTGTTCGTCGACCGCTGAAACAATCTGTTCGCCGAACGCAGAGAGCATGTCGTTCGTCGAACGCAGAGAGCAAGCCGTTCGTCGAACGCAGAATGCAAGCCATTCGTCGAACGCAGAGAGCATGTCGTTCGTCGAACGCAGAGAGCATGCAGTTCGTCGAACGCAGTAAGGAGTTCGTCGAACGCAGAATCTGAATGAATTCTTTAGTTCTAACAGCCTAAACTCTTGACCCATAAACTATACATTGGAGTCAACTTGATCCTTGTCAACAGATTGTGATCCTAGTCCAAATCAGTAATAGGGTTGTTCCAACAGCCTGGCCCAGGATTGGCCAAGGCAAAGACGCACGCAACGTCTCTATTTTGGAGACGATAGAGACGTTGCACAACGTCTCTTTTGAAGAGACGTTGCACACCAACGTCTCTCCCACATCTCTTCATATTAAATGAAGAGATGTGGCAGCTGCCGCTTGGCACTTGCCAAATGACTAGTTAGTCAAAAATTAAATTTTTGTTGACTAACTATAGAGAGTTGTTGGAGACTTTTTATGACATTAAATTTTTTTATAATTGATTTTTATAATTATTTAAAATATGAATTTTTTTCTATAAATAGATGAGATACTCTCTTCTAAATTTTTCTAATTGTGCTCAAATTTTAAGCTCACATATTTCATCCTCTCAATTTTTTACTCCTAAGTTTCAATCGAATGCATCTTCATCTGGTACCGTTCTTGAAAATGTCAAGCACAAACATAGTGCACGACTATTAATGAGAGTCTTTCTCGAAAACCCCGCTGACACGTATAATTACAGCCTACCATAGTAGGTCTAGAAGCTCTACTAAAAACTTTTTTGATTTTATAAATTTTGATCATTATTTTTAATTTGGGGATGTGATGTTATTACTTAAATGAAATTGTATTTTATTTTTTGAAAGTCAGTAGATTAAAATAATAATTATATTTGACAATTTTGAATGTTTTGCCAAACCCAACTTTCCCCTTTTAATATTGTAAAGATATATCAAAGATAAGATAAGACAAATTAGACTCAAACGCGCGCTTTAGGCATGTACAAAGAGAGTCACATGTATTGTTTGAAAGATTAAGGCTTCGTTTGGCTGTGTGTTTTTGCTCCAATTAGCTTACACAAAAACGCTATCATCATAGAATGTATGCTTAGCACGACTGTAGTTGTGACCGCGATGAAGAAAAGAAAACTAGTTTTGAACATAAAAGTGAATCTAGTTCTTTAGGTGAAGTATGGTCGTGCGTTCATGAATGACGGTTCAAAATCACCGCGTTGACGACCGCTACCTCAGTGCCAAACGGAGCCTAAAATATATGTTTGACATGATAACGGTTGATAACCACCGCATTCATGACCGTCGTCTGCGTGCCAAACTGAGCCTAACAAGAAGGAGAGGTAGACCAAAGTCAGCCTGAACAATGATGACGTTGAGAGGTTACAATCGTCCGGCCGTGCGCAATAGGATCCCGCCACGTGTGCGGGGTGGCCCCGCGGAATAATACATTTTTTTTTCTCAATGGAATATCCGCTCTGACTAATTTGGCACGTGCTCCACCTACCCCCTTCATTCATTTTTCCACACCCCTCTTTCCTCTCTTCACCAACCTACCATAATTCCTCCCAACTTACTATAATTGACCAACTCGTGATTCAGACTTTTCTCCTCCTCCACATATTGATGAGTTATTTTGGTAAGCAACGTAGCCGGGAGGCAAATAAAACTTCTACATGCATTTATGTACAATCACACTCAATGCTAGCTTATATATATATATAATGCAATATTCAGCACAAAAATAAAATAAAATATTTATTTGTATATTCAATAAAATAATATCACTTATAATCATGAACTTAAGCGGCCATATAATATGACACATTAAGCTTGATATACAACTCACAATATAGGGATCAGGAAGGAATTGAAAAATAAGAATAACATTAAGGAATTGAAATGTAAGAATACGAGGAAGGAATTGAAATGTAAGAATATCAAAAAGGAATTGAAATGTATGAATATCAGGAAGGAATTGAAATGTAAGAATGTGATTCATACAGAAGAAAAGTTGACCTACGGGAAATAGGGATAGAGGAGGAGAAAAACCCGAAGATTTCACAATTAACTTAAGTAGGCGTAATAAATCAATATTAATGTGCTTGTTGCTCACTCGATGATATCATTTTGATTAATTGTAATTGTAATTACATTCATTATTGCTCGCGATATTGAACCGCGATCATTATCGGGAGCAATCATCGAAATAAAATCACGCTGATATATATATAGAGACTGTCATCATGGACCCGATAGTTATCGCGAAGACATGTGGAGATTAGGCGGAATAGTAAAGACCCCAGTGTTCTTACTACATTGTACATAAGAAATAGGGAATGAAGGCTAATGTGGAGAACTCTGACACGAATGCTGAATTATTAAGGATATATATGAGATTATGTTAGTATAAGGCTCCGTTTGGCACGGTTGTGGTGGTCGTGAACGCTGTGGTTATGAACAGTCGTTCGCGAACGTCTTGCCTCACATAAGCAACTCAATCAACTTTTATGCTCAAAATTAGTATTTTTTTCTTTGGCGGCGGTCATAATCATTGTCTTACCAAACATGTATTCTACGATGGTAACTTTTTTGTCCAAAGAGCAAAAAAATCGCGCCAAAGAGATCAGCCTAAGAGTATCACAAAGGTTAACAAAAACCAATAAATCAAGCATACATTTTCTTTAGATAATATCATAATAATTAATATGAAATCAAATTTATGGGAGAACAGTATAACAAGTATAAATATTAGTAGCACGGCATAAATGCGTTCTGATAATTAATACGAGAAAATGAAAAAAAAAATGAGACTTTTATTATTTACGGCCAATTTGCTCTATTTAGAATGCATCAATAACAGCTTTCAGGAAAATATTGATTTCCTCTTTTATAAATATATGTAACATATATTTAAAAAATGGGCGCGACGGAAGAGTCGTCGGTCAAGCAAGTCTCCCAAAATAATTTATTCTCCTCGGCCTCATCGACCCCCGATAAGCCCGACCTGCTTATCCTTTGCACGCCCTCCGCCGAACAGCCCTCCTGCCCCAGCAAACACCACGTCCTCCAGGATATACATCCCCGATCTTCATCCATGTCGGTGTCGTCGCAGCCGCCCATGACGCAGGATTCGGCGTCGTCGTCGACGCTGTCGCCATCTTCTCTCTCCTCGAAGCTGCTATTTTCCTCGGAATCTCCGACCACCTCGTATTTGCCGGGGATCGGAGCCATGGGAGGTGAGGGTGAAGCTTCTTCCCCTCTGATCCAATTCATTCTCAAATTGAAGCACACAAGTGCTCACAATTGGCCTAAACCACCACCTCCATATTTATAGCCAGAGAAAAATCAATAAATAAATTATATATTTTTTAAACATGTTAGACACGTGGTCGTGGATGATTGATTTCTGACGGCGTCCAACTACAGCAGGTTTTAAGGCATGTGGGATTATTAATAATTTATTAATTTATACTATTATATTTTAATGCTTTAGTGATAAATTATGGGCGCTGCTATTAGCACCGCAGTTTTGGCTAGTCGCACCGCAGTTTTGGCTAGTCGCACCGCAGTTTCTCCTAATTTTTCGCGTATTTTAGAAATACGTCTTGTGCATGCATTTTTAGAAAAATTGTCCAACACGAAAATTGTAGATTTCGATGAGATCTACAACTTTCGTGTTGAACGCTTTTCCTCAAAATGTATGTACAAGGCGTACTTTAGAAATACGCCCAGATTTCGCGCCTTCTGGAAATACGCCTTGTACATGCATTTTTAGGAAAAGTGTTCAACACGAAAGTTGTAGATCTCGTCGAAATCTACAACTTTCGTGTTGGACAATTTTCCTAAAAATGCATGTACAAGACGTATTTCCAAAAGATGTGAAAAATTAGGAGAAGATGCGGTGCGACTAGCCAAAACTGCGGTGTTAATAGCAGCACCCTAAATTATCTCATTAATCATTAATTATATATATATATATATTAATATATATTATTATATATATAGCCTATAGGTAGAGCTTGCCGGCCGGGTTTGACGAGGAGGAAATATCTTGGAAGAACTTTCTTTTCCAGAATTGAGGATTGGTTTGCACGTGGCAAGGTTGCCGATTTCTGGTGAAGGTTGACTGACTCAATCGTGTACGGCTAAATTCGACCTTCTAGAATGAAGAAACTATTGGGCCCTACATTTTGGGAAAGTTTTTGTGAATTGTTAACCGCAGACCAAGAATAGCCTTTTTTGTGTTTATTATTCTCATCCAATATTCAATCCCTTTATTCACAAACCAAGCCCTAAAAACTTTTTCCCGCATGTGCAACCTCACCCTCCGCTTCTTCCGCTCGCCCGTCTCTCGCACACCCAGATCCCGAGCGCCCAGCTTGTCGCCGGCGAAGGAGGCCACCTGGTCGCCGGCGAAGAAGGATCCCACCTGTTCGTCTGATTTTGCCGGTGAGTAAAGCTTTCGCCGACGTCTCCTTAATTCCAAAGCTTCCGCCCACCAACAATGATCCAATTTTTTTCAACTAATTTTTTCTTGCAGAAGAATATATTTGCGGTTAACATTTCAAGTTATTTCTTCTTGCATGGTTAACTGATTTCTCCATTACATTTCTTCTGCAGTGATTGTTGGGAGGCATTTTTTTGGTGAAGATCTGTCTTCTCCATTGCATTTCATCTGCAGTGCTTAGTTAAACTCTGTTGCACGTGTTCTTAGTTAAAAGTTTGCTTACTATGAAATTTCGTTACTAAAAAAATACATGTAGTATTCATCTATGAGATCTATTAGAATGATCCATATTTAGTTCTGAATGATTCCAGGTTCTAATTGGGAGCTGCTACTTTCATATTTTTTGATCATGACTGAAAAAATATGTGTTTTCTTGCAGAAGCAAAACAAACTTATAATAAGTTTACTGTTTTTCTCTGTAACATTTGCTTCATATTTATGAATCAATAATGAACTTCAAATTCTATTACCTGCACTATGAAATTTCATTACTCTAATACCTTTATTTTGTGTTTGTTATACTTACTATTTATATTCACATGAACTATACAGTTGCATGAATTCTTGTTTTTTAATTTTTTTAAATTTTTATGTTGGTCTGCAAAGAACAATAATCTTTGCGAATAACAAATTTAAGTTCCTTTGGAGCTGCGAATAGTGATAATCTGCAAATAGTCATTTTCGGTTTGTGGAGAACAATTCCCAAGTTTTTTAGCCAAGCGCACGCATTTTCAACAATGTCGTCGTCGGTGTATTGAACAGCATGTTAGAAATTGTGCAACGCACAGGCTGTGTGCAGGGGTGGATCTATGTTTAGACAAAAACGACCCGTGCTCGGGTATGCAAATAGCGAAATCTCGCATTACCCTAATTTATTTAGAGAGTTGATATTAGCAGTCCAATTCTCGTTATTCGCACCCCAAAAAATTGTAAAAATTCTCATTATATTTGTAGTCCAATTCTCTCTAATAGCACCCCATTGAATAACATCCTCTACATCTCTCTCCTCTCGTTGCCTAAACTCTATTCGTAGTTCTATCGGTCGCGTCGTCTTTCCCTCTCTTAAATTCACTTTCTTCAAAAAAGAAGGAAATTATCCAGCGAAAACCCCAAAAAAATAGTCAGTTTTCTGATTAGAGGAAGGTTTTCATGTCATTTAACTTGTGTTAGAGCTAATTCTTTTATGCATGTCATTCAACTTGTTTTCCTGCTAGGTATTTAAATTGATTGAGTCTTTAAGATGTTTCTCTAGGCTTCTATTGCTTAATAAATCAGCAAAGTGTTTCGCTTATTCAGGATGGGCTGCAAATAGCCATCCTGAATAGCGATGGACTGCAAATAGCCAGTTCCGAACTGCTAATATCAACCCTCTTTATTTATGCGCTCGCCTTGGTCAAAAAGAACATCTGCTAGAGCTAAAAACATTTCTCGCCAGTGTCAGATTCTTATTTAGGAGTTGGGGTTTCATATTAAAAAAACTCATAAGCTATAAGAGAGTTTAGAGAACAATTACCTATAACCCGAGTCTAATTAGAAGAGTTTCATATGTGAAGGATAATCTCGTAAGCCCAAATAAGATTCATAAGACTTTTCCTTAGAAGGCCTCGCCATTACGCGCTTCGCTCGGGCATTCTTGCTTTTCTTCTCAAATCAAGTTATCATTTTTGCTTATATAAGCTCACCTGCTTCGCCTATCGGCTCACCAACTGTAACACCTCGCTTTCTCCTTTTACGAAATGTGATGGATGGTTGATTCCTTAAATATGCTTATGGTTGTGTGTAGCTGGTTGTGGAGTGGTCAAGAACGTGTTTTGGGGGATTTCCATTCTACACATCCTAGTACACGACCATTGACAAGGTTGTGTATATAGACATGTAGCCCCTGACCAGAACCAGACTTCCATAGATCTACATGGCATGTGACACAACTGTATAGGACTCGTGTAGATATACATTGCCAGCCACACTCCGTGTACATGGTTGTGTACATCATGATAAGTGCACACCAGACTCTTCCAATGAGCTACACGACTTCAAACACAGTCGGACATACCCGTGCATAGACACTTGAAGCACTTTGTAACACTCCACATGTCTACGCAATATAATATGGGTCCCGTCGGGCCCCCATAATATATAACATACACAAGTAAATACTAAAAGAGGTACAAGAATGGAATTTGAAGAAGCAGCACTAGCGGAAGTAAATAAGTCTTTTAATACATTATGATTGTTCATCTAATACATTTAGAAATACAATATTGTTGGCTTTATGGCCTTACATCAAATATAATTGCACGCCACAAAAAAGAGGACAATGGAGCGGAAAAGAGGGAAAATGCATGATAGGTGCATTTAAACAATCTCTGGCTCACATGTCGGGTTTGCAAAAATATATAAAGGTAGTCACCATCCCTGCAAGTTGCTTAGGGCCTTAAGACTGTTGCGCTCTTTTGCGGTCTTAGTCATCTGCACCAAATAAAAGTTAGAAAATATGGGGCAGATATGAGCTGACCACAAACCTTATAACAACTCCTCTCAGTCATCCTAGCGGACTCTAGGGCGGGTCACTGCACACCTACAAGTACGCACGAGTAACATGTATGTATAATTAAAGCAAGAAAGTATTATTCAACTAAATATGGTGAAGGCACATACACAAACAATCTTCTTGGTTTGTATATGTAAAATGAGTGGACCTAGGAATGCATGATGGTTGGGTTCATCCAAGGGTTATCTCGTAATCGTATCCTGAATGTTAGGTAGACATTTGGTCAACAATACCTCTTGGTGGAGGTATCATCTTGCCACAATATCCTCGTATTATAGGTAGGCATGTAGTCAACACCTCTTGGTGGGAGTATCATCTCACCATCGTATATCATATTACTTATGCTAACGATTACATGTCGAGCACTTTGGAGTCATTCTGTGGTACACAATCTAGAGATGCTTATATGCATCTTCATAACAATCATCACCGATCTTGGCCTACATCCACAGATAGGCTTCACACATTATGTTTAATCCATCTCGCATGTCAGATTTTCTAATGCATCCATGCCGATGTCGCAATCACACACCCCAGGGTTCCAATCAAACCGAAGTATGTCATTCCCTCCACTAATTAGTAAAAGAGATCTTTCCATGCAAGCAAACGAAAAATCATTTGAGCAGCACAGGTTGGAAAGGATCAGAGTGCGGTGTTCCCAGAGATAGATCTGCCATATTGACACTTCCACTCGACTCTAGCAACAAGATCGCTCGAACTAGATTTCCACCCTCTCGCTCTCAAATTTTCTAGGTAACAGAGAAAAGTGTTTTCCGACTTTCCAATTCGGCCTAAATAAGTCTCGGGTAAAGCCCCCAGTTTTTGGATTATTCCACTTTTGTTGTACGGCCTCAATCGAATTCATTTTAAATCCTGAGAACCATCAATTCTTTGTTGTTTCAGTCAGCGATCACTGATCGGTTCTACTGCTCTATGATCGTTGATCGATTCTGCTGGTTAACAATCGTTGATCGGTTCCCTCTCATTCATCATTGACTGATCAGTTCCCACTAGTTCAATGATCGTTGATTGGCGCTCGTTCTCCAATCCGATTGCTAATAACCTATTACATTTCAACAAACTTGGTCGTCAATTGTTGGTCGATGATCAGACCCAGCAGTCAATGATCGACGATCAGACTGCCAGTCAGTCAACGATCACCGCTACTACCACTTAAACATAGAGCATTCTGTTGGGAATATTGCCCTCAATGTTTCCTTGTTTTGAAGAGGCATCGCTCACAATGCTAAGGACATATTGTATTTGACACATTCTATTTTGTCTTAAGTATAATACAGGGAAATGAGATTCCATACACTGGAATAGATTCAAAGATGTGTTGTTTAATCAAGCTGAGAAAGGGACAATCATGCCCTTAGTTCAGGAGAAATCAAATCCTGAGAGATGAAGAATTGTCTCAGCAGAACCGCTGAGACGAAGGGTCAAAACCGCTGAGAAGGCATAATTGGCGTGTTCGTCGAACTCAGAAGGCAGTTCGTCGAACGCAGAGACAGATAGAAGCAAGCGCAGAGATTTGGCGTGTTCGTCGAACTCAGAAGGCAGTTCGTCGAACGCAGAGACAGATAGAAGCGAGCGCTGAGATTTGGCGTGTTCGTCGAACTCAGAAGGCAGTTCGTCGAACGCAGAGACAGATAGAAGCAAGCGCTGAGATTTGGCGTGTTCGTCGAACTCAGAAGGCAGTTCGTCGAACGCAGAGACAGATAGGAAGAAACAGCTGAGACTTGGCATGTTCATCGAACGTAGAACACAGTTCGTCGAACTCAGAGTATAGCGAGTTCGTCGAACGCAGAGTTGGGCAAGTTCGTTGAACTCAGAGTATGGCGAGTTCGTCGAACGCAGGTTGCGAGTTCTGCCCGTGGCGCAAGTTGCAGAATGTCAGTGTGGGTCCACCAGTCTCTCTCATACTTCACAGAAGGTCGGCTGAGAGCCGTTGAAAATCAAGAGTGTATAAAAGAAAGAGTTATGGCACTTTTGAAGGGACCGGCAGAGAACGAACATTTCACTATTCCATTGACGGCTGCCTCTCTCATCTTTCTCCTCCTGCTCATTGAACAAGAAGAAGAAAACTGAAAGAGAAAGAAAGCTCCTCCACAAGAAGGAGCAAGGTGATCTTCTACCCTTCAACAAAAGAGGAAGATCAGGTTGTAGCTGCCATCAACACCTCCAGCTACAAGAAAGCACCAGGTGTGCAGGAACTACAGGGGACTTCTTCTGCCGTCTGCTGTAGTAAACTTCAACAAACTTTAACTGTAGGGCTTTTTGCCTGAGCTTGTAGGGTTATTTGCCTGAGATTGTAGGGCTTGTTGGCCTGAGTTTGTAGGGATGTAGGCCTGAGCTTGTAGGGCTATTTGCCTGAGATTGTAGGGCTTGTTGGCCTGAGTTTGTAGGGTTGTAAGCCTGAGCTAGTAGGGTTGTTTAGCCTGAGTTGTAGGGTATTATTGCCTGAGTTGTAGGAGGTGGATTCCTCTGAGGTAGGGATGTTTAGGCCTGAGTTTGTAGGACCTGCTGTGGTCTGAGTTGTAGGATCAATGGCTGATCTGAGGTAGGGCTGCTGTGCCTGAGGTAGGGTTGGGAAAACCTGAGAGATCCTGAGGGATCTGTGTTGTAAGGTCTTGGAGTCGAGTTTGGAGGAGTTAGCCCTGTCTAACACACTATTAGAAGGGTGGAGGGGGAAAGTTGATGTAGGAAAGGGTGTTTGGGTTCACTCACTCGTGCGCGGTCGATTTGATTACTCTCAGCGCTTCCTAATCTCACATAAGCGTGAACGAGCGCAGCCAACTCGCGGAATGATTTTATTCACGTTATTTATCACGCACGGGCAGCCACACCGCGAGGGAACGGAAGGAGGCTATGGGCCAACTTCGCTCCCGGCTAAAAGGATCCACACGATCCGGTCGAGCGGTTGTTGTTGTCTACCAAAGAGAGATCCTCCGAAAAGGTAAAGATTTCGGAAACGGAAAATCTCCCCCAACAAGAACAAAAGAGGATCGTCACTCCTCGTCGAATTAAAATGAAATCCAAGATCGAAATACAAATCCAAAATAAAGAAAATCCGCGAGAAAATCAACGATTCAAAGATCACGTCACAGATCTAGCCACCACAGAACTATCTAAGAAAGGAACCACACGAGTTGAGAGTTCGTTACCCCCTCGGAATCGTAGATCCGAGATGTTGGAATCCTAAATATTGTTCATCCGCAGAGACCACCGGAGATGAGTCACTTGATGTAGAGCACGTTCGCCTTCGCCGCTTCCACCACGAACAAGCCCTTTGAGCCAAATCCGAGCCAAAAGATCTCCTTCCACAAGCCCTTAGTGGCTGGCCGAAATTCTTCAAGAGGGAGAGGGAGACGGTCGGCCTTGGAGGGAGAGGTTGAGAGAAGTGGTGAGGAAGGGAGAAGGAGCCGAGAAGAGGGGAGGAGGAGGAAGAGTGGCCGGCGGCCAAAGGGAGAGGGAGGAGCCTAGGGGCGGCGGCTAGGAGGAAGAAGAGAGGGAGAAACTTCAGGGTTTGGAAAAGTTTATTTTCAATTTCATCAAATCTAAAATTAACATAGAGTTTGGCCTATTTATAGGCTCACACACATACGGCGGCTAAACGCAGCCCAACTAATAAAAATTCTAATGGACGGCTAAACGCAGGCTACAAAATAAATAGTCCCAAATTAAAAGCAATCCTGAAAATAAAAATGCGTAAATAAAAATATATAATTATAAATATTATCCCAAGAGTTGGAAAATAATTTATAATCATATATTTACATGTATCCCAAGAAGTGGAGATGTCGGCGCGACGTCGACGATGGTTGTCGCGGTAACGTCCGAATCCTCAAGTTGGCTGCAGCGCCCATCACAATCATCAAACTCCAAGTGGCGGACAGCTTCTACATCATCAGCAACGTCCCCATCCCCCACAAAGTGTGGATCCATGTGGGGGTCTTCATCAACAGGGAGATGGAGAACGACTGAGAGGAATGGGTGGCATCCATCAATCCTCCCCCACTTGAAAGGACTCATCACCGATGAGTCGGCATCATGGAGAACTGGAAGGATTGCAACCTCAGAATTCCTGTCAAGCACAGAGTTGGTCTTTGGGACCTTGAAAGCAGCATTAGATAACGAAGGAGAATATGCTAAAACATCAACGGACAACATACCTCCAGTGATAACCTTAGGAGAAAACAATCTACTACCCTGCTCACCTCTCAACCCAATAGAATGATTAGTAGATAGTAACGGAAGGGGAGACAGTATAAGTGGTGGTAGAAAGCATGACGTAAAATTTGAAACATAAAAAATAGGGGGCAAACCCCACTCAGCAGAAACCTTCATATGAAAAGTACTCTTTCCTAAATTCAATGAAATTCGAAAAGGTTTAGCGTTCGGACTCATGATGACCTCTAAAGCGCCGGAAGGCCACCGTTCAGGGTTGAGACATACCATAACTAAATCTTCCATTTTATAATGGGATGCTCTCTTTTGCGTGTTACACATAACGTGATAAGACCAAAATGGGTCGGCTAATGTAATACTCTCATGCTTGGGTTAGTTAGGAAAATTTGGAGCAATCACCAAGTTATTGATTAAATTTAAGGTCTTGTCCTCCATAGGAATAATGGTCTCACTAAATTGAAAATAATAATTTTGCCCTCAAATTTAAGTTCAGAAACGTTAGCACTCCTTAATTGAGTGACGTCGCGTTCACTAAGCCTGGACCACTTATCTCCCTCATTAAACGTCAAAGAAAAATTACTACCCTTAGTCCCGTCATCGAAAACATGTGGAGCAAATAAGACTCGTCCTTTCCCCATAACTACCGCGCCATGTTCATCAATAACTCTAAACTCACCTTCAGATTTCTCGTCAACCTCCTGAATGATCTTGGGGTGTTCAACTGAAGGCGTCATAAGGCTAAAAGGATCACGTAATGGTTGACTAATCGGGATAACCTCAGTCTCACATACTAAGCTAAGCGTGGTTGTTTCATCAGGGACAATATTGTCCTTAGGAAGGCTTGGACTAACAGGGTCAGCCTCAGCTTTAACGATTAAACCTAATGTGTTCGTTTCGGAGGGGCTAATACAGTCTATAGGTCGATTTTGACTAACAGTGTCAAAATCCTCTTTCGTTGCTAGGCACGGTGGTGTCGACTCAGTAGAGCTACAAGTACCTTCAGGTGGGACCAAAGGCTTCTTAGGCGGAGTGGACCTAAGAGTGATAAGCTGACCATTATGCTGGAATTCTATCGTGTTGTCATGGTCATCGTGGATGACCACATGGTCAGAAAGCTATGGGCGTCCTAGCAATACATGACAATCCTTCATAGGGAGGACATCACACCAAACGCGCTCAGAATAGACTTTGATGGTGAGGGGCACCAAACATCGCCTAGACACTAAAACAGTGCTCTCGTCAGAACACACAAGCCGATAGGGACGGGGGTGCGGCTCGGTGGTCAAACACATCCTCGTGATAGCATTTTCAGAAACGACATTCATGCGGCAAATGCTGTCGACAACTAGTTTGCACCACTTATTACCGTGCTTAAAATTTTTAGAAAATTTTCTTGTTATGTCACGGTCAAACCTAAACACTCATTCAACGGTGTCCCACCCTTTATCTAACGCTCGAGGTTCAGTGTACTAACTTTTATTAGTGCGGTGTGGCACTCCATCACGAGGAATAGTGGTTAGAGTTCGGGGGTCTCTCTAGTCATCACGATGAATAATGGATCGAAAAATCTGAATTTTGAATGTGAATTTCGAAATTTTGAATTTCAAAATTTTGAATTTGAATTTTGAATTTCAAAAATTTGAATTTTGAATTTTGAATTTCAAAAATTTGAATTTGAATTTTGAATTTCAAAAATTTGAATTTTGAATTTGAATTTCAAAATTTTGAATTTTGAATTTGAATTGTGAATTTCAAAAATTTGAAATTTAAATTTGAATTTTGAATTTCAAAATTTTGAATTTTGAATTTCAAAATTTTGAATTTGAATTATGAGTTTCAAAATTTTGAATTTGAATTTGAATTTCCAAAAGTTTGAATTTGACTTTCCAGAATTTAAATTTTTTTTTTTTATTTTCCTGTAGAAATTAGTACGCAATTTTGCAAAAAAAAAATTTGTTTTTAATTTTCGCTGAAAAATAAAAAATTTAAGGTCGCTATTCGCACACCAGAAATTTAGATCACGCCAAAAATTTACGAAAGATAATTTTATTCCCGCCTAATAACTAAGTAAAATATTTTTTTGATAAGTAGAATTACCAGAATTTTTTTTTTTATTTCGCAAAAAATGATAATTTTAGGCCGCTATTCGCAGACCGATGAAATTCTATTTTTAATTTTTTGAGCGCAAAATCGTGTGAAAATTGTGAGTGCCGGCGTTCTAAGAAAACCCTAAGGAATGCGTCAATTAAGAAATTGACACGAACCTCGCTCTGATACCAAATTGATGTTGGAAAGGGTGTTTGGGTTCACTCACTCGTGCGCGGTCGATTTGATTACTCTCAACGCTTCCTAATCTCACACAAGCATGAACGAGCGCAGCCAACTCGCGGAATGATTTTATTCACGTTATTTATCACGCACGGGCAGCCACACCGCGAGGGAACGGAAGGAGGCTATGGGCCAACTTCGCTCCCGGCTAAAAGGATCCACACGATCCGGTCGAGCGGTTGTTGTTGTCTACCAAAGAGAGATCCTCCAAAAAGGTAAAAATTTCGGAAACGGAAAATCTCTCCCAACAAGAACAAAAGAGGATCGCCACTCCTCGTCGAATTAAAATGAAATCCAAGATCAAAATACAAATCCAAAATAAAGAAAATCCGTGAGAAAATCAACGATTCAAAGATCACGTCACAGGTCTAGCCACCACAGAACTATCTAAGAAAGGAACCACACGAGTTGAGAGTTCGTTACCCCCTCGGAATCGTAGATCTGAGATGTTGGAATCCTAAAGATTGTTCGTCCGCGAAGACCACCGGAGATGAGTCACTTGATGTAGAGCACGTTCGCCTTCGCCGCTTCCACCACGAACAAGCCCTTTGAGCCAAATCCGAGCCAAGAGATCTCCTTCCACAAGCCCTTAGTGGCTGGCCGAAATTCTTCAAGAGGGATAGGGAGACGGTCGGCCTTGGAGGGAGAGGTTGAGAGAAGAAGTGAGGAAGGGAGAAGGAGCCGAGAAGAGGGGGGGAGGAGGAAGAGTGGCCGGCGGCCAAAGGGAGAGGGAGGAGCCTAGGGGCGGCGACTAGGAGGAAGAAGAGAGGGAGAAACTTTAGGGTTTGGAAAAGTTTATTTTCAATTTCATCAAATCTAAAATTATCATAGAGTTTGGCCTATTTATAGGCTCACACACATACGACGGCTAAACGCAGCCCAACTACTAAAAATTCTAATGGACGGCTAAACGCAGGCCACAAAATAAACAGTCTCAAATTAAAAGCAATGCTGAAAATAAAAATGCGTAAATAAAAATATATAATTATAAATATTATGCCAAGAGTTGGAAAATATTTTATAATCATATATTTGCATGTATCCCAAGAAGTGGAGATGCCAGCGCGACGTCGACGATGGTTGTCGCGGTAACGTCTGAATCCTCAAGTTGGCGGCAGCGCCCATCACAATCATCAAACTCCAAGTGGCGGACAGCTTCTGCATCATCAGCAACGTCCTCATCCCCCACAAAGTGTGGATCCATGCGGGGGTCTTCATCAACAGGGAGATGGAGAATGACTGAGAGGAATGGGTGGCCTCCATCAAAAGTGGACTACCCATAGACACCCTGTCTTGGGGAACCACTATAAACACTTGTGTGTTTTCTGGTTGTGCTTGATTACTTGTTTAAAATAATCTTAACCATCTAAATAAAACAAGTAAAAATCAAAATACCTATTCACCCCCCCCCCCCCCCCCCCCTCTAGGTGAATTAGATCATATACCTATATAATCTTTCACATTCCACATGCTTCATCTCCAGGTTTTGCTCGACATCATACATCTACTGCTACAGAATATCCAGGCAGTGTTATTTGAAAAATGGGGTGTTACAATCCCCCTCTTCCTTAAGGAATTTTCGTTCTGAAATTTACAAATTGAGTAACTGTAAAAACCAACAACAACATAATTTTTCATTTAGTTTATTATTGTTGGAAAAATTGCCCATAATTATCCTGATTTGAAGAAGACCTCGGGATAAATACAAACTCACCTTGTATATGATGCATGTGTTTAATTGTATTGATTTCAGGTACTAAATAGTGCAAGTCTAGCATAGGGCTAGACTTAATATCATCAGATATTGTTTTGCCAATATAATATCTCATTATGCAAAACAACATGTCGACCTAAGATCTAGACTATGTTAGACTTGTCACTCACTCATAAATATCAAGAAGAAAGATCTAACAAGTTGGATAAAATAAAGGATCAAAATTCAGGAAGATCAGAATTTGTCTAAGTCAAATATTGCCTTGATGAGTTAGATATATCGTCTTGATAACCTTGAGATTCAAGGAATATCGTCTTGAAGGCTTGGGCAAAGGTAAAACTGTTTAAATCAATTATCGTCAAGACCAGTTAAAAGATCGTCGAGACCAGTTACAATATCGTCAAGAAGTCTAAACGATATTTCAATTGAAATGATGAATGCTTGAGTTAATTTCGTTTAGATATGACCTCCTCTTGATAGTCCAAGAGTCAAATCTAAAGTATAAGTCTTATCATCTTGAAAAGCTGAAATATCATCTTGATAAACCTATAATCGGCTTGAAGAGTGTTATAGTAGTGAAGACTCAAATACAGTTCAGAACTCATGTATAAATCAGAAAGAGTTCTTGTCGGTGTGAAGACTCAAATATCGTCGAGAAGAGATGAAATATCATCGAGACAACGCAAATGTCATCGAGACAGATGAAGTCAAGGAAATTCAAATGTTTGCGGACGCTGATTGCGTCAATCAGATAAGAGTTTTAAGGAAAAACACCAATTAAAAGTGTCTAGTTGCGACCTAAATCACCTAGAGGGGGGTGAATAGGTGGATTCTATGTCTTTACGCGGAATTAAAATATAACACAGAAATGAACACAATAAAGCACAGAGACACAAGATTTATAGAGGTTCCCCAAGGGTGGGTACTCCTCTCTCCCGCTCCGCCTATCTAGCACTTCGGGCTAGCGTCGACAACTTCACCAAAACTCGGATTTATCAACAAATACTACACTCGGAGACAACGGCTCCTACAAGCTCGGAGACAACACTCCTACAACTCGGAAGATAAACTTCCTACAACTCGGAGTAAACAACTCCTACAACTCGGAGTAAACAACTCCTACAAAATAACTCGGAGTAAACAACTCCTACAGAAATAACTCGGAGTAAACAACTCCTACAGAAATTAAATAAAGTTTAAAATGAAACTTCTCTTGAATCTCAATAGAGATTAACTTCAGATCTGGAGAGACTGAATCTTCTTCTTCCTTTAGAGTGGAAGCTTGGATCTTCAAGGATTAGGAAGAATGAAGAATCGGCAAACCTGATCTGAGTAGGCCCTTTGATTAAATCGAAAAGATCTTCAATATTGAGAGCAGCAACTTGATCAAAGGCCTTCTTATCTGAGAAATCTTTAGCACCACTGAAGAATGAAACTTGAGAGGCGCAGAAGTTAGATCTCAGAAAACTTCTCCAGCACGCGAGGAAGAAGACGGCTGGTTTCTTCTTTTTCTTTTTAACAATCGAGAGATATATTGTATTTGCCCTAAAATAGAAGACTATTTATAGGGAAATCTCCAACGGCTCGGGCGACAGACAAGGAGGGGTCGCCACGTGTACTGTACATGTCGGCCAACCCTAATTTTGGAAAACGAAACTGAAATTTGAAATCCGTCTGTCCGTCATTCGTCGAGACTTCACGTGAACATTCGACGAATTGACTTAGCCACAGAAAAACACTGAACAACCCATGAAAAACACCTTCTGTTTTCATTCGTCGGGATTCGTCGGGAGTTCACGAGAACATTCGACGAATGGACTTAGTTGCAGATTTTTCTTCACATGACTGTCTTTTTGACTTCTGTCTGGATTCGTCGAGATTCGTCGGGAGTTCACGTGACATCTCGACGAATTGACTTAGCAAAAATTTCTTTTCTTTTCCTGAAAACCTGCTCCACTCCTCAAGCTTGAAAACCTTCAGTTATGAGTATATGAAGTACACCCCAAAAGAGAGATTACACATGGACCAACACTTTGTTCTGCACAATGAGGGATTACACTGTTTAGAACTGTGTTTGGTGATCCATTGCAACCTGACTTTGGTGTGCACTTAGCATTAAGACCTGCAAACACATAACTAGAGAACAACATCAAATACATCTCAATTCAACTTAGTTCACAGGAACACTTCTTCAAATCAAGGTAATTGTAGCTACAATACCCAACAATCTCCCCCTATTTGAAGAAGTCAGAACCTATGTACTGAGTTGAATTACACTTAAAAAATATATATCAAATAGATAAGGAGAGTTATAAACTTAACTTTTTCAACTTTCTCTCCCTTTCAACTTTCTCTTCCGACTTTGCCAATTCTAACTTTGCCAATTCCTCCCAACTTCAAATTCTCTTGCAAATTCAACTTCTCTCCCCCTTTCTGACTACTTCAGATAGGGAAGAAAAAGCATGAGAGCTCAAAGCTCCCCCTCAGCAACTGCATAGGAGTAGTATATGTAGAATCAGCTCCCCCTCAATCTTTTCTCCCCCTTAGTCTTATCTCCCCCTTAGAGTTTCAGTGCCTGGACTGATTTCCTAAGATTTTCAGCAACCATACTATATTTCTTCTATGTTCTGGTCATGTACCATGAACATCCACTTGTCCAAATGCCTGATTAGAGTTTTGGTTGGCCTTTGGACATACCTGCAAACACAGATTAATTTCCCTTAGGAACCCAAACCGATTTGGGTCCTAGGTTCCGGTTAGCATAACAATAAATATTTCTACTAACTGCAATTCCAGTAGAAAAGCTCTTCTTTGCATTAGACACACAAGGGTTGTGCCAACAGTCGATGGCAAAGTGTCCCACTTTACCACATCACCAACATTCATGGATGTTGTACCTTCTCTTCCGAGCCTCCCTTTTTGATTTGCAAGTGGCATCAGAATGCTTGATTTCAGTTGAGAAGGCAGGAGCATTCTTTCTATTTTTCATAGCAAGTGGCTGATTGGTTACAAGAGCATATCCATTTTCACTTGGTTTTATCTGTTTGACAGCAACAGATGAAAGCTTGGAAGCTCTTATGGTGTTGATGGCATCAGATATATTCGAGTGAGGGTTGGCTATGGTGTTGCGCCCAGTTTGCTTCCTTGCTGGAAAAGATTTGGAGGAGGATGCTTCCTTACCCTTGAATGTAGGGGCTGGTGCATTGAACACAAATGGTCCAGGTTGGGCCATTTGGATTTCTTTATGGGGAGCATTCCGAGTACTCACCACCATCCCCTTTCTTTTACTATAGTTAGGAGTATTTTCCCTGCCATAACAACTTCCAGTCTTCCAGTGATCACGGATGTTGTCCTGATCATACCTGTTAGAGGGAGTTCACACCTTTTGAAAGGTGGTGTGAGGCCTAACTTAGGTGTGTTCTTTCCTCTAGTCTCAGAATCAATTGATCCAGGTTTAGAGAATTGAGCCACTAGCTTTCTTTCCATATAAAGCTTCTTCTCTAAAGATCTGATGGTTCTTTCTTGAGCCTCAGATTTCATTCGAAGTAAAATGAGTTCATTGAATAAGCTAATTACCTCTTTGGTCATTTCATTTACCTGAGATTCGAAAGGCTTAAGGATTCTGATTTCCTCAGCCTGAGACTCAATCAATTTCTTGCTCTTTTCAAGATCTACTAGGAGAGCATTATACTGATTTTCTAGATTAGGTGTGTCATCATTTTCTGATGAGCTTATCTCAGCTTCAGAGTCTGTAACAGACAGAGGTGCCCTTATGCAGACTTGTTCGGGATAGGTTTCATCTTTGATTTCCTCTTCTGACTCAGATATCGCAGTCAGAGCAAGAAGTGTTTCTTCTTCTAATTCTGAACAGCTTGAATCACTATCACTTAAGGTCCTGACCTTTTTCTCATTTATGGTGTCTTGGTCTTCCTTTGATCCTTCCATAAGAGCTATTAGGCCTATGTTTTCCTTCCCTTCATGACGCGTGTCATAGTTATTCGAATCTGAATTTGCTGTAAGCCCAAAATAAGTTTCATCATCCGAGCTTGACTTAACTGAGTCACTGTCGCTAAGAGTCTTGGTCTTCTTTGCTAAGAAGCTGTTTTCTTCTTTCCTTTTTCCCTTGAAGGATTTCTTCTCTTTGTATGGACATTCCGTACTTATATGTCCTGGCTTATTACAACAATAACAGACAATATCAGTCGAAACATGTTTATTCGGTTTGGTTTTATACCTGTCGTTGCTGTGTTCTTTCTTGTGATGTTCATCATCACGCCTTGACCTTCTTTGGCTCCTTTTTCTGAGCAATTTCTTGAATTTCTTGGCGAGTGAAGAGAACTCTCCATCGGACATGTCTGAGCTTGATGAACAATCCACAGACTCATCGCCTTCATCTGATGGCTGTGTCTTTTCAAATGATCTAGCTTTACCTCTTCTTGACTCTTTGGACTTCAGTGCCACAGAGTTCTCCCTTCCAGAAGTGGAGCATCCTTCTTCTTCAGCTTTTCTAATACTCAGCTTTAGTTCATGTGAGAGAAGCTTGCCAAACAATATTTGTGGCTCCATCGTAGCCAACTTTCCGAATTCCCGGATAGCAATAGCCTTGGTATCCCATTCTTTCGTTAGGGATCTCAAGAACTTGTCATTTAGTTCTCCAACGGTGAATTCCCGATCATAGTTCTTAAGACCGTTGACGATCTTAAAGAACTTCTCATAAGTATCAGAAATGGAGTCTCTTGGATCTTGCTTGAATGCTTCGTATTCTTGGTTCAGCAACGATCTTCGGTCATCCCTCACTTCTTCAGTACCTTCCATAAGAACAACTATGGAGTCCCACATTTCCTTGGCAGACTTGCAGTGTATAAGATTTTGTAGCATTGAATCGTCCACTGCACCAGCAATAATGTTCTTTGCCTTCTTGTCCAAGATGACGAGGGCAATCTCATCTTTGTCTAGCTCCAACATTTTCTTGGGAATCATAATAGATGAATTTATTGACGATGGCTTCATAGGAACATGGGGACCTTCCTCTACTATCTGAAAAATTCTTGGGTCGGTGGCTTCCATGTAGAACTTCATTCTTTCCTTCCACATAGGGAAGTTCTCCTTAGAACAGACGAGCATCTTGAGAGAATCCTTGGATTTTTCCATTTCAGACAAACTTGCTCTTGCAACTAGATTTAAAGATCTTGTTCAAGGTGTTAACCTTTTAACGAACAACCTGGCTCTGATACCAATTGAAAGTGTCTAGTTGCGACCTAAATCACCTAGAGGGGGGTGAATAGGTGGATTCTATGTCTTTACGCGGAATTAAAATATAACACAGAAATGAACACAATAAAGCACAGAGACACAAGATTTATAGAGGTTCCCCAAGGGTGGGTACTCCTCTCTCCCGCTCCGCCTATCTAGCACTTCGGGCTAGCGTCGGCAACTTCACCAAAACTCGGATTTATCAACAAATCCTATACTCGGAGACAACGGCTCCTACAAGCTCGGAGACAACACTCCTACAACTCGGAAGATAAACTTCCTACAACTCGGAGTAAACAACTCCTACAACTCGGAGTAAACAACTCCTACAAAATAACTCGGAGTAAACAACTCCTACAGAAATAACTCGGAGTAAACAACTCCTACAGAAATTAAATAAAGTTTAAAATGAAACTTCTCTTGAATCTCAATAGAGATTAACTTCAGATCTGGAGAGACTGAATCTTCTTCTTCCTTTAGAGTGGAAGCTTGGATCTTCAAGGATTAGGAAGAATGAAGAATCGGCAAACCTGATCTGAGTAGGCCCTTTGATTAAATCGAAAAGATCTTCAATATTGAGAGCAGCAACTTGATCAAAGGCCTTCTTATCTGAGAAATCTTTAGCACCACTGAAGAATGAAACTTGAGAGGCGCAGAAGTTAGATCTCAGAAAACTTCTCCAGCACGCGAGGAAGAAGACGGCTGGTTTCTTCTTTTTCTTTTTAACAATCGAGAGATATATTGTATTTGCCCTAAAATAGAAGACTATTTATAGGGAAATCTCCAACGGCTCGAGCGACAGACAAGGAGGGGTCGCCACGTGTACTGTACATGTCGGCCAACTCTAATTTTGGAAAACGAAACTGAAATTTGAAATCCGTCTGTCCGTCATTCGTCGAGACTTCACGTGAACATTCGACGAATTGACTTAGCCACAGAAAAACACTGAACAACCCGTGAAAAACACCTTCTGTTTTCATTCGTCGAGATTCGTCGGGAGTTCACGAGAACATTCGACGAATGGACTTAGTTGCAGATTTTTCTTCACAAGACTGTCTTTTTTACTTCTGTCTGGATTCGTCGAGATTCGTCGGGAGCACGTGACATCTCGACGAATTGACTTAGCAAAAATTTCTTTTCTTTTCCTGAAAACCTGCTCCACTCCTCAAGCTTGAAAACCTTTAGTTATGAGTATATGAAGTACACCCCAAAAGAGAGATTACACATGGACCAACACTTTGTTCTGCACAATGAGGGATTACACTGTTTAGAACTGTGTTTGGTGATCCATTGCAACCTGACTTTGGTGTGCACTTAGCATTAAGACCTGCAAACACATAACTAGAGAACAACATCAAATACATCTCAATTCAACTTAGTTCACAGGAACACTTCTTCAAATCAAGGTAATTGTAGCTACAATACCCAACAATTTCTTACATAAAGACTGATGGATTTGACCGTTATTGCTCAAAGTCATATAAATACATATGAGATGTGAAGGGAAAACCCTAATCCTAGAATTCTAATCAATCGAGCAGTATTCTAAAGAACAACCGACAAACTCTAAGTCCGGAGAAAATATTCAGAAGGAGACATTCACAAGATCAACTCAAGTGCTCCTAAGATTGCTCCAGGTTATTCATTCTTAAATCTCTCAAGAGCAAGATATTTCTCTGATTTCTAAGTTCGGATCAGATCAAGTTCTACAAAGAAGATTCTATCAAGATATGTTGCTGATCCAATGCAGGTTATTCTTATCAAAGCCTAAGAAGACTCCAAAGTTCAAGATTCATTCTTCTGAGTCTAAGTAAAGTTGTAATAAAGCATATTTTTGTTCTTCTATAGGATCTCTCTGAGATCTGAGTGTAGGGTCCCGTGTGAACTGAGGTAGGGTTCAGGATTGAACCTGATGTAGGGTTCTGGATTGAACCTGAGGTAGAATTCCAGTTGTGAATCCGAGTGTAGGATCCTGAGCTAAGGGATCTGAGGTAGGGGATCAGACGATCAACTAGTATCCCTGAGGTATGAGTTTTACTCTGAGTTGTAATATCTACGGATCTGAGTTGATTTGGTTGAAGTGGCCGAGGATAGCACATTGCTAGAATGACGAAGGGGGAAAGTAGACTACCTAACTCGGGGAACCACTATAGCTTTCTGCGTTGTGGTGCTTGATGTGATTGTCTCTTTTGTAGTATTACTATTCCGCAAATATTTTAAAAAGTAGACATCACATATTCACCGCCCCCCTCTAGGTGAAGATTGACATCTCATAACTTTCAATTATGCTTGAGGAAATAGTTCAGAATATTCTTCTCACATGGTTTGCTCCCATTCCCATGAGACTTCCTCATGATCACAATTATCCTACCAGACTTTCACCATTTGTATGCTCTTATTTCTAAGTTGTCAGGATTCCTCGTCCCCAACAGCAATATGCCTGACTTTAGTTGGCAAACCTTGGCTCACCGACACTTGATCAACTTCAATGACTTGAGCAGGCTCTTGAATAGCCTTCCTCAATACCGTGATGTGGAAAACATCATGCCGCCCGCTGAGTTTGAAAGACAAAGCAAGTCAATATGTCGCATCTCCAACACGCTCCATGATCTCAAATGACCCTAAATATCTAGGACTTATCTACTTTAAGCGTCGGATCCTTGACATTCATTTGAATGGTTTGATCTTTAGGTATACTCAATCACCCACGACGAACTCCCTGTTTATATGCTTCACATTGTAATACTTCGTTTGTCTATCTTGAGCAATTAACAACCTCTCGTGTATGGCCTGAATCATCATATTTGCATCATCCACATCTTTTCAATTTAATAGATTTGTCTTGCTCGTCTCAGCACAAGCAAAAGGTGTATGACACTTCCTTCCATAAAGCACCTCGAAGGGTGCAATTTGGATACTCGCTTGATAACTACTATTTTAAGAGAACTCGATCATGTAGTGGTGTACTTCCCACTTCTTTCTTAAGTCTAATGTGCATATCTGCAACTTGTCTTCCATCATCCCTTTGTTTCTTTCTGTCTTCCCATCCATTTGTGGATGGAAGACAATGCTAAATTTCAATTTTATGCGCAACAGTTGATGTATATGCCTCCAATCATTTGATATGAAATGCCCATCTTGATCACTAGATACTACGAGGCACATCATGTAATCAAACTATACTTTCAACATATATTTATACAAGCTTCTTCACCGAGTAATCCTTCCGATTTGGAATAACGTGTGACACTTTAGTCAATCGATCAATGATCACCCAGATGGCTTCATTACCCTGATACGACCTTGGGAAGTCGTGCACAAATTCTATAGAAATGTCATCAAACTTCCACTATGGAATAGGTAAATACTTGAAGAATCCACTAGGTCATTAGCATTCGTCCTTCACTAGCGCACAAGTATGACACGTTGTCATAAAAGTGCAACGTCTCTCTTCATTTCTGACCACCAAACCAACCTTTTCATATCCATATACATTTGTGTGCTCCTGGGATGAATTGAGTACTTTGTAAAATGTTCTTCGAACATCGATTAATCACAAAGTTTCCCAAATTTTTGGATGCACAGTATGTCATCCTTCCTCAAGAATCCATCCTCATAGGAGAAAATTGTGTTGACCCCTCTACAGTCTCCGCCACATATCGTTGCATGATCTCATTGAATTACAAAGCTTGATGAACTTGGTCTGCAATATCGTATTGGACCTCTTTCCAATTTAAGCAATATGTAACAGTCATACTTTTACCAATACGTGAAATATCCAATGCTTCAAGGTCAAGAACTAGATGATCATCATGAGCTAAAATCCAACACGCTTGCGTTGGCGCGCGCTGACTCAATGCATCAGAAATGACATTTTCCTTATGTCCATCTTCTTTGTCGCATATTTAGTTCCCTTTGGCATAATAAATATTTCAGACTCCTATAGTCCATGAAGATGTCGATCTTCACGTCATGCATGTAATGTTGTCATAACTTTAGAGCAAACACCATGACCGCTAATTTCAAATCATGGACTGGATAGTTTCTCTCATGCACTTTTAGTTGGCGCGATCTATATGCAATCACTTTGCCAAATTGACATAGGACACAACCCAATTCATTTACAGGCGCATCACAATAAACTTGGTAACCTTTTGTCCCACATGGCGAACACAAAATCGGTTCCAATATCAGTCGGTTATTCAATTCCTCAAAGGACCTTGCACACTCTGACGTCCAAACAAACCTATGATCCTTTCTGGCCAGTGTAGCGAGAGGAAGTGTGGTCCTCGAGAAATTCTCCACGAAACGTGTATAGTAGCTGCAAGTCTTAAGAAACTCCAGACATCTGCCACATTCCTCAACTCAGCCAATCTTGAATAGCCATAATCTTTGACAGATTCAATATTATTCCTTCTCCACTAACCACGCGACTCAGAAATTCAACTGTCGATAACCAAAACTCGCATTTGGAGAACTTGACACACAATTGGTTCTTTTGCAAAACATTGAGAACTACATGCAAATGCTTTACATGCTCCTCCTCTGACTGGGAGTAGACCAACATGTCATCAATAAAGACAATTACAAACTGATCTAGGTACTCTCAAAATTTTTTGTTCATCAAATCCATGAATACCGACGACACATTTGTAAGGCCAAATGACATCACAGTGAACTTAAAATGACCATAACATACACTAAAATCGTCATTGGGATATCTCACTTTGTTATCGACAATTGGTAGTATTGAATTTTCAAATCCAACTTTGGAAAAATAATAGAATTAACTAACCGATCAAATAAGTCGTTAATACACGAGGTCAAATAGTTGTTCTTCTCATTTAGTTTATTCAGTTCTCAATAATAAATGCAGAGTCACAAGCTACCATCCTTTTTCATAATGAGGACCAGTGCATCCCAAGAGGAAGAACTCATGTGTATGTAGCCTTGATCTAGCAACTCATGCAGCCAAACTTCTAAATCCAACATCTCTTTTGACGTCATTCTGTAAGGTGGGTGTGATGCGAACCTAGCTCCTGGCAATAGCTCAATACATAAATCAATCTTGTTCTGGGGTGGAGCCATAAGGAGTTCATCAGGAAACAAGTCTGCATACTCCGCTACCATTTAAATGCCACTTAAACTGGGCTTATGCTCTAAAGCCTCCAACAGAGTGAAGAATAACTCATCCCGCCTTAACCACCTGAAGGGAAAACATCAGTGTCTTGTTTACCCCTTGTAAGCCAATGAAGGTGGTCTCGTCTTCAGTATACCTACCCAGCATAACCTCTTTTGCTTTTCAATCTATGCGCACACCCTGCTTTGAGAGTCAGTCCATGTAAGACACCTCTCCCGAGAATTAGGCACGGCTGAGGGTAAGTCATATACCCAGAGAAACCACCCTATGGTAGTGTCGTCACAAAGTCCGGCCACTATCACATGACACTTGCCTTACTGACTATCATCATCAAACAATCAATCAAATAATAAGCAAACGTATAAGAAAATCAGAATCCACTAGTCACATGACAAATCACAGGAAATAATATGAATATATAAATAGTCATAGTTCTTATACAAGTACATTAACACGGGCTAAAACATGCCTTACAACAAAACTACTAAAAGCAACCTTACTAACTTGCAAGGCAGCATCATGTACTCCTTCATAGATCAATACCCCCCCCCCCCCCCCCCCCCCAATTGGATTTTTTATAAATAGGACCTCAGGGGTACCAAGAAAAGCACGTTGAGACCCCCCTAGTTTTTTACTCTTCAAGCTTGTGCATTCCTTGTGCCCAGCTCAGTTCTTGGCTTTGGAGGGGAAGTTCTTTTCAACTTTCATGTATATATGTGTCATTACTCTTCAAGTTCGTGCCCTCCTTGTGCCTAGCTAAGCTCTTGACTTTGAAGGGGAAGTTCTTTTCTACTTTCTGGTATGTGATGGGACCTCCTCGGTGTAGCACTCGGGTCATACTCGAGTTCCCTCATTATCTCTCTAGCCATCGAATCTATGGAATTGGACCTCGAGATTAGTAACATTGGGCGACCATTTGGTCCAAATTTTTGTGAACCAGTTTTCTGGTTCCAACACCTTTGGTGTGGTGAGCATGGACCATAGTTGGAGGAAAAAATTCTTGCAGAAAGACAACATGGTTCAAGTTGGTGAGCAGGAGATTGACGCCAACAACCCGCAAGCTAAGGGTGAGTTTATGACAAATGAAGATTTCACGAACTTTGGCCGAAGGATGGAAGACACTCTACGAGCTATGGTCGCATCTCGCGCTGAGGTCGCGGTGACCTCGCCTTACCATGTAACTTGCTCGGAAGAAGGAGAGCCATCCAGGCAACCCAACATGGAAGTTGACCATAAAGAACCTGAGCGACTAGTGCAGTCGTGAGTTCTGTCGACAAGTCCATATGGGATCTGTTTCCACGTAGCCTAGTAGCCAGTGAGTTCCCATGGTGCTCACTTTGATGAGCTGGGGAAAGTCGCCACCCACCAACTCGCCATTTTAGGGGAGGGAGTCTTTTTATGAGGAGATCCTTTTGGACCCAATTCTCGAAGGGTTCAATGAACCCACCTTGAGTTACTACACGGGGAAAGATGATATCATCCAACACTTGCAGTGGTTCGAGGATATGATTTCCATCTGGACTATGACAGAAGCGTTCAAGTGCAAGTTTTTTATTATCATCTTCAAAAGGAAGGCGAAAGATAGGTTTCATCAGTTACCGGTGGGATATATTTACTGTTTCAAAGATTTTCACCGAGGGTTGATGTTGCATTTCGTAACTTCAAAGAAGAGGAAGAAGGGGTTAACGACTCTCTTCCATCTCAAGCAGGAAGTCAATGAGACTCTATGTAGTTAAATTTGACCGAGTTCAAGAGGAAGTCCTGAACATATAGGAGGTATATAGTTTTATCTTGCAACTATCACTCACCTTTGATTTGCAAGAAGGGCTTTTAAGTTGGAGGTAAGAAGGGATCCCCCGGTTTCTTTTGAAGACTTGATCGATCGAGTGAGTCGGTTCATTCCAGGAGAAGCAACCAACTGCAATTTTCTAGGCAAGCTTACAAGACTGACCCAGACGGAGGATGTATAGACCCCCAGAGGAGGGAAGGAAGATGGAACAGAGGAATCAGGAGCCGAGGAAGCATGATGTGAGGAGGCCATATGAAGCTCTAAGAAATGGGGTGTCAGATATGAGGTTTCATATCCCGATGAACAGATCGTCGCGAAGGCCAACAGGAAGACCATATCAAATGGGGTCGAGCAGATACTTCTCGTCGGAACTGAAAGCTCATTTCAACCCTCCCGAAATACAACAGGGATGGGAAAGGCAGAACATGTCCCCTCCCAGATACGTGATGGCGATTGCCAGGCAAGGGAATCGACCCTAGAGAAGAAATCATCATCGGAGGGATGAGCGTTTAGTTGTTACTCTCTACTATGAGCTGCATCAAGAGGAGGGACACGCCACCACAACTTGTCCGGAATTCTTGGAAGCGAGGAGAAGGTCAGGAGGAGGGGGTGAAGAGCAGCAAAGAGTTCCAGAAGAAGCGTGGATGTCTGGATGCACGGAGGGATCAACGTCATCCATGGGGTAGCCAGAATAGGAGCCTCTAGGAAGGGAAGTATCCAAATCTACCATTGGAGTGTCACTTCAACCTCCCAAGTACCTCCCCGGTGGGAGAGATCACCTTTTCATAAGAAGATATGATTGTGAATGAGAACCCTTTCCACGATGTCATCATCATCCAGTCAGTGATTGAAAACTTCACAGTTTCTCGGATCCTGGTGGATAATGGAAGTTTTGTGAATGCCATATTCAAGAGGTCATTTGAAGCGATGGAGGTGGAGGCGAAGACACACAACAAAAGAGAGAAGAGAGATCCTTGATATTTTCGAACGAGTACTTAGCACTTTGTTCGCTCTTTCACTCTCTATGTTCTCTCCCAAGTCCGCTCCTTTCAAGGCTCTAAAGAATGCTCCTGTGAGTGCTAGAGTAGGCTCTAGAGAACGTTCTCGTGGACATTGTGAAGACTTGTGTCTTCTCAACCTTTCTTTCTTCACAAGGCTTGTAGGCGGAGAGGTGACATGTCACTCTCCTGGAATCTCAACCTCTTGTAACCACCAAGGAAATAGTGGAATTTGGTCGGCACCGAACCGACCCCGTGATTTTTTCCCTTTCCGGGTTTTTCCACGTAAAACGTTTCGTTGTCATTGATGTCGGTTCTCTTCTGACTGTTTGCGCGCTCGGCTAACTCTCGAGCTAAGACGGTTTGATTCTCCTGATATGGAGAGTGCTCAGTGACCCGCAACAAAACTCAAATGAAAAATAAATAGGATCAGCTACAGAAAAAAAAAGCTAGATTGAAGTTATGGCCTGAGCTAATCACGGTGGGAGGGGCTTGTGATGGGATCTGATTCGCAAAATTATTGCTACTTCAGATGAGTGGAGGAAAGAAATATTGGAGGTGATTTTTTTTTATTATCTTCTTTTTACCATTTAAAATCATAATAATTGTTCTAATAATCACATATATATTCATGTTAGGTTGTGCTCAATGCAAAGAAGTTTCGATACGCCGATATATCCCCTGAATTAGAAATAAATTAAACATGATGTCCAGCCATGCAGTTGCAAATAGAGATCTAGCATGGGCACCCAATTCCCAAAATTTAGGTCACGAGTCAATTGATGAGCGTGATATATCTGACGAGATTATGCTCAAGTCGTGGAAGAAATACCTACCCCTTCACAAGAAAACATGGGTTGTGAGTTGGAGAACTTCTCAATAGACATTATGTGAGATTTTACAGTGTTTTCAGAATGTCGAAGATCATATTTGTCATTGATTACTTGAGCATGATAGGCTCTGCAGATTTAGAAGAACTGTTTCATGAGAAGTACTTGCAGCTGCAATGTATCTTTTAGCTCAAAACCAATCAATTAGAGCAACAAACGAATGATTTCAGCACTCAAAAAATTGTAAGCAGATAGTTTTCAAAAGGTATAATTGTTATAAATAAACTATCTTCGGATGTTATAGCACATACAAATGAATATTTTAGACACATGTGGATATATGCCATACTTTAATGATTTTATTGGAGTGATTGATTGAACACATGTGGATACATAAGTTACTGCTGAACAACAAGTTTTGTACATTGGGTGACATGGTACAATAACACAAAACGTTATGACAGTATATGATTTCAATGTGTTTCACATTTGTAATGATTGGGTATGAGGGTTCAACTAATGATATTCATATTTTTCAGTGTATCCTTATGTACCCAAGTTATAATTTTTTGTATCCACCTCCTCGTAATTTTTAATATTTCAATTTGCATAACTTTTTTCTTCTCCTAGCATTACACTCACTATAATAATAAATTTTGTGGAAAATATTATCTGGTTGATACTCTATAGCCACGCCATCATGGATTCTTAAAGTCATATTAAAATAAACGATATCATTTACCATATTTGCAAGTGAAAGCCGATATATACATGGAAGACGTGAAATGTTCACTCAGACACATTCTTCACTGCGTAGCGTCATGGAACAAACATTTTGTGTTTAGAAAAAGAAGTGGACTATACTTAGGGATACGCCACAATATAGTTTAGCAAAATAACATGACATTGTGATATTTGTAGACATTCATCTAGCTCAGACATTTATTTCAAGACCTGTAATGATGATGAGATTTTTGTTTACCCCGAGGCACATCAGATAAGAGCAGACAAAAACCAGACCACTACAAATGTAAGATCAAATGCATATAGTGTTAGAGGCATGCAGGTTGATGTACGTTGATGACATGACTGTGATGCGTGACTCCATTGTCGAACAACTGTACAGAGCTAATATATAGGATGCATGTTTTCAAATTGCTTGAGCTGATGTATATATGTTTTCCAGCATCGAAGTAATGAGGAAGAGATTTCATTTTTTTGTAATTTATACTTTGAGATGTCTTATCATTTCATAATTGTTTACCATATTCCTACGGATAAATACATTTCAGTAAATTTTTAAACATAAAGATTGCATCGCTATTTTGCGAAACACTTCAAAAAAACTCTATTATGAACAACTCTGCAAATGGAGATCATCCAAACAGTTCTCTATTTGCAACATTCAGATTCCTATAACTCTATTTGCAACCCTCTATTTACCACCACTACTTTCCTTACCGTTATCGCTCTCCCAAACAGACTCTTAGTTCATTTCTGCTCCTCCTTTCACTTAGAAGATTGCTTAGGAATTATGTTGCATGGGCTCCACCGCCCCTAAAGATACTCAACTCTCATAGCTAGGATTCAAGATGTTATAGGCCCCTCAGCTCTCATATGGTTCGCCCACAAACCACGTGTAGTACAGTAGCAAGGTTTGACTCTGATATCATTTGTAACGGTCAAACCTCTATAATATTAGAAGTATTGTCCGTTTTGATTTATCTCAACCCATACTAAGCTAAACTGCATGATTTTATCATTTTCCATACATAGTCTATGAACACTTCCCAAAATATCACTCATGTCAGAACTACTCCACCGGAGTAGGCATAACTACAGAGTTTCCAACACAACCCAATCTTTTGCTTTAAAAAGACGTCTCTGATATTTAAGCTCTAAACTATTACTTTAGTGTAATATTTTTTTCTCAAATTCAAATGTGAGATTCTATTCATTGCCGCATCTCATTCACATAAAAATTTGTCATACTAGAAATCCGTCATTTGGTTTTTTGGGGGTTCACCGTCCCCAACGACACTTCCCACCTTTATTATACCGGCCTAATCGAATTCAAGATGTTACAAGTACTTTTCTACGGGGCACGAGGGTCCTGTGCCAGATTGCTCGTAATCTTATATTTATTTTGTAATAAAATTATTTTTATTTTAAATTAATAATTTATTATAACTATTTTTGTTTTAAATTTATTAGTATTCTTATAATTTAATTTATTAATATTCTTATAATACTTGTATTCTTATAATTTAATTTATTAATATTCTTATAATACTTAAATCAATATTCTTATTGATTTAAGCATTATATGAATATTAATTCAACTGAAAAGTCTCTCTTACAATATAAATCAACTTGGATAACTTTAAGTATTATAAAATTATATTTATATTATTAATAGGGTAATTATATTTGCAGGCCCTAAAGAGATATTTGCAACCCAATTTCTACGAGTTATTACGCGTCTTTTGAAAATACTCCTTGCCCATGCATTTTTAGGAAACGTGTTCAACATGAAAGTTGTAGATCTCGACTACATCTACAACTTTTGTGTTGAACACTTTTCCTGAAAATGGACGCACAAGACGTACTTCCAAAACTTCGCTATAATTACGCCCATGTTTCAATCAAGGCGGCAAATAAGTTTGAAATCTACAACTTTCATGTTGAACACGTTTCCTAAAAATGCATGGGCAAAGAGTATTTGCAAAAGGCGCATAATAACTTGTAAAAATTGGGTTGCAACTATCTTTTTAGGGCCTGCAAATATAACCACCCTATTAATATCATGCGTAGTTTTATATATACAAGTAGTTAAAATTTAAACTTTATCGTGAGTAAAAAAAGTGGCGTAGGTAAATAATAATAACACATTCGTGCGCCAAATTTAAGTACTGATTGAATAAAAATAAAAATAAAATGAGTGGGGTCTAGCCTGCAAATAAAAGTTCATACGGGTGGAGTTCTGGGATTAATAGCCCTTGGATTAAATCCAAGGGCTGGGATTAATTCCCTCTTTTTTCGTATGCGGTGGAGTCCCCGCATAAACTCACCGCGCCTAGGCATGAACTCTACTCGCCTAGGCTTTTAATACCCATGGAGTTCCCGCATACTCCACTCGCGGGAACTCCACCCCCTGGAGTTCCCGCATGAACTTCAGGGGATTCAGACCCAATAAAAGCATGCATAGGTGCAACAGCTAAAGGCTTTGTTTGACACGGCGGTCACCAGCGCGGCTGTTATGAATCTTCTTTCGTGAACGCCAAACCTCACCTAAAGAATTTTATCCACTTTTAAGTTCAAAACTAGTTTTTGTTTTTAACATAAATTTTATGGCAACGGCTTTTGTAATATAGAGCTCGTGTGAGGAGCTAAGACCACAGAGATAATATGAAATCACTCATACTTGCAGAGCTCATGTGAGCTTGTGAGGACCCGAGATTACATATATGAAGTTTCACATTGAAATTAGAGGAAATTTTATTAAGCTCAAGCAATCTATCAAAACACTAAGGCGTCTATACCGTAAAATCGATTTTCGACGGAATGAAAAAGAGATATCGGGTAGAATCGTAACCATAGAATACGACCCTAATCGAAATACATACATTTGTCTTTGTAGGAATATATTCTGACTCTTTGGATTTGAAATCTTTTTTCAAATCCAAAAGGTATCTCTGAAGTAGATGATTGATAGAGTAATTCTTGATCGGAATTTCCAGTATGAGTACCGCGTCGAAGGTAAAACTTGTGATTAGTAGTAAAACATTGATTCTCATGTTGACACGCCGTTTTATCTTCAAAATTTTGTCTGAGCCCAATAGCAATGATTCGAATGACTTCTTTTTACACTATTTGGGAAACCGAAGGACTCATCGTATGGATATGTAAAATACAAGATTTTCAATCCTAGGTTTCTTATCATTCAATGAGCATCTTGAATTTCATAGCAGTTGGGCGTAATAAAGGTATTGCTTTGAATTTGGAATCAAATAATGTTGTCGTTGTATTCAATGAGCACGATGGTGGCGGTCGTGAACACGGTCATCATGAACAGTCGTTCGTGAACGCCCGACCTCACTTAAAAAAATTTATGCATTTTATGCTCAAAACTAGTTTATTTTCTTGGCGGCAGTCATAACATGTCTTGCCAAACATACAATCTATGATAATGACATTTTTGACCCAACTCACCGAAGCAAATAAGCTACGTCAAACGAAGCCTAAATATCATGTTTATTTTGGAATAATTGATAGGGTTGTGCTGGAAAAACTATGTAATTAAATGTGCTCTGATGAGAGTAATCATAGGAAAGATGACCTCCTGAAAAACATTTGTAGATCATCAGTTAAATATGATAAAATGGTGTGAATCAACTGAGTATAGACTGAGTACCAAAAGAACATTCTCTAATATTGTGGAAATAAAATAATGCAATTCAACTAAGTATAGACGAAATTTGAACCAAAGCAAGAAATCTCACATTACAATAGATTCATATTCCCACATAGAAGTTGGAATAGATTAAAATAGATTTAAAAGCAGATGTAGGATTACTCCTACAACTCCTAAAATATGTATAAATAAAAGAATAACTTGGGGCCCCCCGGAAACAGGGGGAATTAAATACCCCCCAAAAAAAGTCCTGATAATGAATATATATACAAATTGCACCCCACTTATTATTGAAATTTCAAAAACCTCCCCTCAAGATTGCACCCCTCTTATTATTGAAATTACAAAAACCTCCCCTCAGTTACAAAACATAACATTCACCTCTCTTGAAGTTCACATTTCATAACATTCATGCACAAAAATACTCCCTTCAGAGTACATTTTCAGGGAGAATTTTGTGCAGGCAATTGTTAACCGCACCCCAGTTTTGGCTATCCGCAACCCATTTTTATGAAGTATTATGCATTTTTTTGGAAATGCGTCTTGTACAAGCATTTTTAGGAAGTGTTCAACACGAAAGTTGTAGATATCATCGAGATCTACAACTTCCGTGTTGAACATTTTTCCTAAAAATGCATGCACAATGCGTATTTCCAAAAATTCTTTATAGTTACGCTCATGTTTCAATTCGAGCGGCAATACGTCTTGTGCGTGCATTTTTAGCAAAAGTGTTCAACACGAAAGTTGTAGATCTCGACGATATCTACAACTTTCGTGTTGAACACTTTTCCTAAAAATGCTTGTACAAGGCGTATTTCCAAAAAAACTCCTAATACTTCATATAAAAGGGTTGTGGATAGCCAAAACTGGGGTGCGGTAAACAATTGCCTTTGTGCATGGATGTTATGAAATATGAACTTCAGGTGAGATAAATATTATGTTTTATAACATTCAGGGGAGGTTTTTATAATTTCAATAATGAGCAGGGTGCAATCTATAATTATGCTATCTTCCAGAGAAAGTTTTGGTATATATATATATCAATTGATTGTAAACAAAAATCATTTCATCTCTAGTTTGCTATTATTTCATTGTTGTGTATGAAAACACAACAACAGTTTCTGATATAAACCTGTTTTCCATACAAATATAAACTTCTAACTTAGCTTACATACCTGCTTCCAAAAGAGCTTCAACCTAAATGTTTCCAATAGATTATACTTTGAGCCCTAAACAATAATAAGATCTCTACTATATACTGAAAATCATATATATATATATATATATCAGAACTTCCCCTGTAACTTTACAAAATTACAGGTTGCACCCCTCTATCTTTTGAAATTACAAAGACTTCCCATGTAAGCCTACATTTCATAATATGCATGCACAAAAACAGCCCCTAGAGGAAAGCACAGGAGAGGGGGGAGAGATTTGTTTATACATATTATGAAATATAACTTTCAGGGGAGGTTTTGGTAATTTCAAAAGAGAGGGGTGCAACCTGTAATTATGCCAACTCCCAGGAGATGTTTGGATAATTAATAGTGTGTATATAAATATAAAGTCAAACACACTATTTATCCAAGTCATCTTTCTGCACTGAAAGAGATCAAAAGCGCGGGAAGCTTCATCTCAAGATGCGGCGGCCAAGGATTCGATGAGAAGCTGGTAGCCTTCGGAGACAGCGGCTTGCCTTTGGACGCACTCGGCGAGAGTGGGGACGTCGTTGTTCAGATCCAGGTACTTGGCCAGGAGGAGGAGGATGTGGAAGTCGGAGATGCGTTTCACGAAGGGGAGACTCTTCGAGCGATCCATGTGGCTCTTCAGCGCCCGCAATGTCACTGGAGTCAACCTGTTCTCGATCGGAAATGCCGATGAAAGCGAACCCTGCACTTGCATTATACGAGCGTGAGTTATGAGAAAACAAAAAAAAACAAATGAGATGTTTGGACATGTTGAGTATATATGCAAACAAAACAACAGTATTTTTCATTATAATTATATGATTCAGAGTATCATATCCCATTTAATAAACTCTGATTTGCATATTGGGAGCATGTCTATTCGTTAGAATAAAGAATTATTTACCGGGACCTCCCCTCGAAGTTTGCATAATTACAGCTTGCAGTCCTCTAACTTTCGAAATTACAAAAAACTCCCATCAATGTTTACATTTCATAACATCATTGCACAAAAGTACCCCTCTTGGAGTAAATATTCAGAGGCATCTTTTTGTTCATGGATGTTATGAAATGTAAACATTGAGGGGGGTAATTGTAATTTCGAAAGTTAGAGGGGTGCAAGCTGTAATTATGCAAACTTCGAGGGGAGGTCCTGGTAAATAACCCTTAAAATGAATTGATTTCATGCATTTTTTATATACACATAGGTGTCTATGTTGGATTTGAATCAAAAATTGATCGGTTGTCTCTAATTTGTTGTTGTTGGCAAATACTTAGTTTTAAATTCGGAATCATCAAAATCATCCCGTAGTATAGATCAAAACCGATTTTCTTTAAATCCTTTGACAAAAAAGTTAACTCTCCTCATATAAAAGACGAGGTAGAAACAATAAAATTTTCTTTTTTAATTTATCTATTGAGCCGAATGCCTCGTCAAAGAACTTTTTGATACAACTCCTAAGAATCACGTATAATACATGGGATCCGGGTTATTGATAGATTGAATAGATATGCTTCATTTCTACAAATCTTTCGAAAAAATATCGTGGACACGGAACAAAATCCAATGGAGGCGGGTGGGGCCAATAGCTCAAAGAATTAGAGCATGTGACTATAAATTATGGTATGGGGGGTTCAAATCATTCCTGGCTCACAACCGGCCAGAACGGTTATGGATTTTCCCACTAGGTGGTAAGAAACTAATGATCAGGATGGTGGCCACAAAGCTATTGAATTTGGGTATGGTCCTTTGCCAAAATAGAATGATCTGACAATTATTTAACACTAAGGGTGATGATATTACACGTACACACAATTGAAATTTTAGGTTATATTCCCACCTAAATCTTTGGAGCAGACAAATCTCAATTTCAAATCTCACGGCTCGCCAATCGTTCTTTATTGTTCATGTACCTAATACCTAATGGAGGAAACCTAGCTTCCAAAGTTGAATCGAATTCAGGGCTAGGCAGGTGTGGTAGGGCATGTCCGAGTCAAAAACCAAAGTCCAGTCCTAATTTAGCGGTACCCTATATATTCCACTCCATTTAACGTGTCATCACCTTCCACTTTATCTTCAAAGGACAGCTGCCCTTTACTTTTCATCATCAGACAAGTCAACAAGGAAAAAACCAAGGAAAATAACATTGATATAGGCCAGGTAATAGTAGTAACCAGGCCGAAACTGAATGACTTACCTATATACTGGGCTAAATGGTAGAAAACTTAGGGTACGAAACTGACATGAGATGGGATAAAAGATATGATACAATACAGACAGATTCACACTTTTTAAGAAAACTAAGGGTACCGGAAATCTTTTCGAATCTTTAACTATTTTTTATCGACATGTGTGACATTTCTGTCTTTTTGAATTTTTTTCAATCATTATATTTGTGCCACAAAGAAGGGGATCCTTGTCGCGCACCAGTTGAAGTGTTGTCGTGTGACCTTGAGGTCACGGGTCGAGTCCTGGAAGCAGCATCTTGCAAAAATGCAGGGTAAGATTTGCCTACATTTCACCCTTGTGGTGGGACCCTTCCCCGGACCCTAGTTGCGCGGGGATGCTTTGTGCACCGGGCTGCCCTGCTCTTTATATTTGTGCCACAAAATCGTATGATATCATAGATAGAAGCCGTGAATGTAAGTATCTAATATATTGACACCAACCGCTTATCATCCAACTCTCTCTTTCTCTTTCTCTTTCACATGTTGTTCTAGATATCATCATCACAAGATACACAATTTTTTAGCGTCTTCGAGCATACTTGGGCATATCCGAGAGTATCCAGGAATATTCTAGACTTTTTAATTGAAATCATGAGAAGATATTTTTTAGAGTTTCGGGGATAGGTTTCGAGAGTTTCTTAACTCTGAAACACTTCGGATATGATATGTAAGGTCGTTGCTAGAATATGTGCTTCCTATAAATAGCCAAAACAAACCTTACAGTAGGTCTCCATCCCCGATCAGACAACCAATCCCCTTTGAGTATTTGATGGAAGAGAATTCAACCATTTTTACCATATATATTTGCTAATTTTGAATGACAGAATCTGCCAATTATGTTAGATAGAACCCTAGTGTACATGTTGACAAGAAAGTCAAACTGCTAGACTGTTATAATTGGTACAGACAAAATGACTTCTGAGAGACAGAATAACTACATAGCAAGCACCATCAAAGTTATAGCTGTAGTATACACTGCTGCCTAGTTCAACTAATATTCGTGGTCTAACTTTGTGATTAAGGTTCTAGCTGTTACTCTATGCCAATCTACTCTTTTATAACAGCAAAAAAGCACAAGATGAGTATCAAAGGAAAGGCCAAGCTATAACAAATGTAAAGAATAATATCTATATTCTACTGAATACTTCTAACATAAGCTCATTTCATTGCTTTAATAAAATACTTCGCAACTAATGGCACAATGTAACAAAAATATGAAAACTAAGCAGGGCTTCATGTCATAGGCTCAACTGAATCATGGATTAGTTATTAGCTTATAACCAAGAGAGAGCCTGAGGTAGTGGTTGGATATTGTTGGCCTGATTAATATAAATAGGTTCACTAGAAACGTAGGGGCAATTCGTGCATTGACCGGCAATTCGTGCATTGACCACACTCCATACAGCACATGGATGGTCACTTCAAGCATTGGGTTCACACTATTTGTATAGTGACAGATGCCTTGACTTATAATACAGATGCCTTGACTTATAATACAGGTCTAGAAATGGCCTCCTATAGCAACATGTACAATGCAGATCTAGAAAGACTTCTCCTTCGAATATACATCCACATGTACTGGAATGGCTCAAGCCTTATCATGTCAGAGAAGGGAGTAGACTCTCCTTTGGTATCGTAGGGGTCAGTCTATCAACAAATGCGAGTACTCTATCGGGCTCGGCAAGTGCTGCAGCTCTGTAGAACTCTAGATGCATCTTTGTGGCGGCGACTACATCTTCTAGCTGACTTCTGGGCGCAGTATTGATCAGAGGCGGGCGAATAGCAGGCGTATTCGCAACACCTCGCACGAGTGACGTAACCTCTCGCATAAGCCCTTCAATTGCCGTGAGTAAGATATTATTCACGCCACTAGTAACAAACTGCTTCGGGTTCTCGTCGGAACTCCCTGGCAGATTCCCGGTGAATTCTTGCTCGACCATTGCGAACGCTTTCACCAACCTTTAAGAATCTGAAGATCGCATGTTCGTTTTGTTGGAGCAAAATCAGCACTCCCGGGGGCTGTCTAACGGGGAGTATAAGTAGCGGGCTAGAAAGAAAAGAAGCTAGTCAATGAAAAACAAAACATGCGTGAGCAGGATTCGCACAATGCGATTCTTTAATTGTGCATGTTGCTATATATGAGAGGATAAGTTACACCAAGACTAATTATGCAAGAGAGCAGAAGACTCGCGGATACATTTTAGGTTGAGATGTGAGATCTCAAGAAGTTTTAGGATTGTTTTTGATCTCCTTCCTCTTAACTGCGCACATTTGTTTATAATATTCAAGGCTCTGCTCGACAGGCCACATAGCCAGCGGTCAGGCTACACAAAAATAAGAACGGGTTACATAGATGGCTACGGTCAGGCTACACAAAAATAAGAACGGGTTACATAGATGGCTAAAGATAAAGCAAAATAAGAATTTTGCTAGTGCATCTGGACGATGTGGCATCTAGAAACAAGCTTTGAAATATGCGAGTGCTCCCAGGGCTTCCGCGAGAGATAGCAAGTACTTTGAAAGGAGTCGTCTGGAACACGAAAACTTCTTCTAGCTCTAAATCTTTAGGGTGTTGGGTGAGTGCAACCGAAGGATCAGTGAGAGCGTTAAGACGCATTCACGAGAGTTTCGTGAGTGGAAAATTCTCAAGAGGTTGGCTACACTTTTGATGTTCAACTCTTCATAAGATCTAGGCAGATACTTCAGAGAGACCACTGAGTACCTCTGGAGACTTCGGCAAGAACTCCCTGCAAGGAGCCGTGAACTCTGCATCTGGCCTTTTTGAAATTTTGGCCTGATGATTTCTTGCCTGATGTTCTCGCAAATTTTTCAAAAAAAAGGTACTGCCACACTCAGGGTAGACATTGGGGGTGTGATAAGTGGGGTTCGGCTGTTTTTTCCCCAACAATGGGGTTGAAGGATCTTGGTCAACACCCTCATGAACATGATGGAGGTGTTAGATAACTCGAATGGTATAAGTAACCACACATACATGTCATCCTACATCTTGAATGCAATCTTTCACTTGTCTCCCTCTCGAACCCTAATCTGGTGGTATCACTATACAAGTCAATCTTCGAAAAGATATGGGCACCATCTATCACATCCAGATCATCAAGTTGGGGTTATGGAAATGATATTTCATTGTGATCTTATTGATAATTCGTTTATCAATACATGCGCCAACTCCGATTCTTCTTAGGAGCAGTTGTAGATGTCGGACGACATGTCTGACATGTCGGACGACATAAAGGTTTTGGGGACAAAACGCCACGACATCGATATTTTAAGCAAAAATGTCGTTTTTGAAAATATCGCCCGATATATCGGGCGATATTTCGCAACCGATATATCGTCGAGTATTAAAAATATTTTTTCATTTTTTGAAGAGACCAAACAAAAATATTTCGTTTCGTGCTTCGTTTTGTGCATCTCTCTAAGTCTAGCGTCGAGGACTTTCTCATCGCACTCTCATTTGGTGATTTTTATGTTGTTTATTGCAGTCGACATTTCTTTATTTAATTTATAAACATACATAATGCGTATATATGTTTATTGTGTAATTTATAAACATACATTATGTATACAATTATACATATTTATAAAAACTATGTATATATATATGAATAAATTTATTTAAATATTAAAATCCGACATTGTAAAATATCACCGATATATCCCCCGCAATCCGACATCCGACATTTCAAACTCAAACCGACATGAACCCGACATCCGACATCTGCAACCTTGCTTAGGAGTAAGAAAGGCAAGAACTAAGCATGGACTCAAGCTCTCTAATGAAATTCTTCTGAAGAGATCATCTACTTGTTGTTTTAGCCCCGCATGCTCAACTAATTCATCTTATATTGGGGAAAGTTGGACAAAGATGCCCCCAGTATGAAATCAATAGCACGTTGAATTTCTCCCTGCGACGGTAGCTCCTCGGGAAGCTCGTCAGGCATAACATCAGCAAACTCATGAACCACACGAAGAACATCTGAATGTATATCATGGGGTGTTTATAGAGTCCTCAAATGCCAGGGAGCAGACCACTACATAAACGATGCTTAAATATGAACTTTCACGCAAAAAATCACCCCTCATAATATGCACATGCCACAGGATTCGTGGAATCGGGACTAACAGATGATTCAACCTTACCAATGGATGGCTCCATGGGTTGGATAGGGAATACGTGATCTTTAGACCCTTGTCAAAGAAGACACGCATGTTCGATTTCTCGTAACATGTGATACCTTGATCGTACAACCAGGGTTTCCATAACACATGTGCGATGTCCAAGGGGAGAACATCGCACCACACTCTATCCTCAAAAGATGCATGACCAATCGGTACAAGGCATTGCTAGGTGACCTGTAGCACAATCTTGTCAACCCACATGACACGATGTGGATTAGAATGAGACTCGGCCTTCAGCTTCATACGCTCGAGCCCTTTCAATGCTACGACATTAACTCAACTACCACTGTCATTGGTTAACTTTACAAACCCCACCACCGCCATGCGCGCCCTAGAATAATACGTGTAGAAAATCGCTAAGTGTATCCAATCCTCATCGCAACACCCAGCTCTAGTAATCCATCAACATCACTCTCTTAACCATCTACCGTCACCACCAAATCCTCGGGGGGAAGATCACTAAGCTCGAGGAAGAGATCGACCTCCTCATCAATAAGTAGCTTCCACGTAGAGCACTGGGCAGCTATGTGTCCTCTACCAGAGACCGAACCAAAATTTAGCGGCAGCGACAATATGCTCATCCTGAATGCCTCTCTTCACTACTAGCGCGTCGAACCTAGTCATATATTCTGCAACGAATAAGGTCTCCTTGCAAAGAGAATAAAGTTGGTCAAGGAGTTGTCCTCGGTAAGACACCGGAAGATACTTCTCCTTGATTCTACGCTTCATTTCTTCCCAATGGGAGATGAGATGATGGTCGACACGCTAAATTTATCTCTAGGCCGGTCCAATAGATCTTGGTCTATTCAATTAACTTCATCCCGGTGAAGCGCACTTAGCGCTCGTCGCTCGTCTCATACCATTCAAAGTAATGGTCCATGTAGGATAGTCAGGCACTAAAAAAATTCAGGTCTAGATGATCGTCGAAGGACGGAGCGTCGATGCGAACTGGCCTCGTGATCTCGTCCACATGAGGGTGACCTCCGCGGCGGGGCTCGTGATAATCGTCATGACATTCCTCTCTAACGTAGTCGTATCGTGCAGGGATTTCGACACAATCTCTGCGATAAGGATCTTGATGTCATGGGTAGTAATCATAGTAATACTGGGATCTCGCATGGGCGACCCTTTGGTGACAATCAAAAACAGGATCTGGGTCCTCTACAAGGGGTGGTGGACCCCTAGAATAAGGGTATCACTCATGATGCTCTGGAGGATCAAGTTCCTAAATCTCATCACGACGCTCAGTCTGAAGTCGGATATGCTCTCTCAATTGTGGGTTATTCTGACCTGACGTCTTAAGTTGCTCGAGATCATCAACCTTAAGTGGAGAAAGAAAGTATGTCGGAAGAAGGTTGGGAGGGAGGCGGGTTAAAGTTGTCGATAACTAAGATTGCACATGCCTTGCCAAAGGCAATAAAGATGATCAAAGATACGTTGGCCAGAAATCAACCCCAAGTTCAAGTTCTGTTACATTTGTAGGTACAAAAAACGTCGCTCCAAATTTCTACAAATAAGAGGGGGCTTGGTATCGAAACATGGCTGAGAACTTGCAGAAATCTAACTAAGCAAGCCTTCCCAACTTTGCTTACCAGAGCATGTGTCCCACGGAAAGAGAGAGAGAGAGTTAAAACTCAAGAATCTAATTTGTACTCATCTATACCTTTTCACGAGTCACCTAGTTGTCACCTCAAGATCGAGACTTATGAGGATTTCGATCTGATAGAATGATGATTCAATATTATTGCATAAAGAAGCAATGCAACTCACAACAATCCGCTGTGATGGTCACATTTCTTTTCCAATGTGATGGTCACATTTATTTTTTTCATCAATATTGAGGAAATCTAGATAGCATCAAATTTATTGGCTATTCATATTAGCTCAATCGGCTTATGTTATTATGAACTATCTAAACATCAAAGACAATAACTTACGAAAATCCTTTAATTATAAAAGGCAGCATAAACATAACATTACAACAAACTAAACAGTAAACCAAATTGGGAACCCGTTTGAGAAGGTGTTGAGCCTCCTTTTCGTTCACGCCAAACGCAACGTGATTCCGTAAAACGTTTGTTTTCCCACTTTCAGTTGTCACCGCACGCGTTTTTTATTTTTAATGTTTTTACGTCGTTAGCAACCCGTGACCAACACCTCCAGTCCGGCTTTGCGTTTCTTCCTTTCATGTTCTTCATTGAAGGCAGGCAGCAGATCTGAGATCTTGATCTTGATGATATTCATCTTCGACGATCCTCTCTCGACGTTCGGTCCTCGATGTTCCTCCTACCCTGCTCTCCATCGAAGACGGCCAACAGATATCAAAGCTCGATCTTTCAGAAAAGCCCTCTCTCGACGATCCTCCTCAAGCTCGAAGAAAAGCCCCCTCTCCCAATCAATCTTCCACCATAATACTGTTATGGGTAAGGCTTCACCCGTACCGGTGGGCAATACCAGCTGCTCAAATACCGCACCACGCGAAGCAGTCCGCGGCAATGATCCATAGTGTCCCCCACTCCGGAGCCCATAACAGGGCCGCGGCCCCCACACCCCAACCCGTCTCCTCAACTAGTTTAATTGAGGCGGGTTGTTGAGGCTGGGATTCGATCCCCAGACCTCTCCTCCTTGATAAGCTCCGGATTAGGGGTCACTATGAATCATTGTCGTGGACTGCTTCGCGCGGTGCGGTATTTGAGCAGCTGGTATTGCCCACTGGTACGGGTGAAGCCTTACCCATAACATAAAAGTGCAATGGGTAAGGCTTCACCCGTACCGGTGGGCAATACCAGCTGCTCAAATACCGCACCGCGCGAAGCAGTCCACGACAATGATCCATAGTGGCCCCCAATCCGGAGCCCATAACAGGGCCGCGGCCCTGGTGCGGTCTTAACCGGGGGCGGACTATGGATCGTTGCCCTGGGCTGCTTCGCGTGGCGGGGTATTCGAGCAGCTCCGATTCCAGCCCGGGTGGACCGTATCATAAAAGTGCACTTTTATGTTAGGGGTAAGGCTCTCCCGTACCAGTGGGCAATACCAGCTGCTCAAATACCGCACCGCGCAAAGCGGTCCACGGCAATGATCCATAGTGGCCCCCAATCCGGAGCCCCTAACAGGGCCGCGGCACCCACACCCCAACCCGTCTCCTCAACCAGTTTAATTGAGGCGGGTTGTTGAGGCTGGGATTCGATCCCCAGACCTCCTTGATAAGGAGCCTTCAACACGGCTCTCATCACCAACTTGTTTTTTTACTAGTATATTTGTGTTCAAGTGGTTATGCTTGTAAGTAGGACCCCACAATAATGTTAAGCACTTGTGGACTGTAATTATGATGAACTCAATAGCTAATCAAGTGGTATGTGTGTGTTTGTGTTTTGTTTATAGCTAATCAAGTGGTATGCATGTGTTTGTGTGTGTATGCATGTGTTTGTGTGTGTATGCATGTGTTTGTGTGTGTATGCATGTGTTCTTTTATATGTGTATGTTTGTGATTTTTGTATGTTTATGTGTGTATGTATGTAATATGTATGTGTGTGTTTTGTTTGTGTGTATGTATGTGTATGTATGTGTTGTGTTTGTGTGTATGTGTTTCTGTGTGTGTATTTGTGTTCTTTTATGTGTATGTTTATGATTTTTATGTGTTTATTGTTGGAGTTTCTGAGATGATCTCAAAGCAATCAATAGTTAGTCTTGCTGCCAACGCAATATGAGCTTATAGGGTCGCACATAAAGCGTTTGGAGAAATTGGAGAAAGGATTGTGTTGGTCTTACTCATATTGGATATGAGTGAAGGACCAATCCTGTGACTGTTTGGAATCAAGTTGAGAATGTCTCAAAAAGGGAAATCGTTTAAAGTGTTTAAACGAACGGATTTACACTAGGTAATTCGGCTAAAGGCATTAACCGAATTCGACTAAATGGTTTAGACGAATTCGGCTAATGGGATTAACCGAATTCGACTAAAGGGTTTAGACGAATTCGGCTAATGGCAAATTCGACGAAAGGGTTTCGCCGAATTTATACAGCCGAATTTATATAGTCGAATTCGTCGAAATGGTTTCGCCGGATTCGGTTATAGTGATTAGCCGAATTCGGTTAATTGGATTAGTCGAATTCGGCGAATGTAAATCTGGACAGATTTTCTGTTTTTCTCTCTGGTCTGCGGATAGTCGATTTTATGCCTTGCGTATAAAAGGACGTGATTAGGGCTTCGATAAAGACGGTTTTGAGATCGAGCCTTTTCGCGAGAGAGAAACGACAGAAGTGTTCCGATCATTCTCGTTCCGTCCGCCGATCGTGTTCCGCCGCCGTCGTGGTCGCCGCCTCCCCTGCCTCGGATCTAGCAGTCCGTGGGGACGTTGAGAGCTTCCTTCTCCGACCTAGTTCTTGTACGACAAGAAGCTAGGGTTCTTCATCGCTTGTGTGGACTTCTGTAGAAGGATCGATCTATTTCGATCCTTGAAGAACTCAAAGCAGGTTTCGGATTTCTGTTGGAGCACCTTGGTTGAGTGTTGACTCAATCCCGCAAAGGTACCTTGTATTTCAATTTGCTTATCTCTTGAATCATGAAAACCGCAAGATCCGTTGATCTCTTTTTGGGTTGTTCTTGTTCATTTCCGCTGCGCATATTCGATATGTCATCCCTTATGAAGGGGTACAGAAAACCACCGCCAGGGGCGCTGCCCCTTGGACCTTGTTAGGGGCTCTGCCCCTAAGACCCCGCCAGGGGCGCGGCCCCTTGGAACCCCGCCAAGAACGCATGTGATTGCGTTGCGATTCTCATGTTTCAGAGGTTGTTTCTCCTCTGCAGTAACCGTCCCTCAAAATGGTTTGTGAAACCAAATGTTTAGATTATTGAATCTGACATGAGAGACGAGCTTGTCTACTGCACTTGTGGAGTTGTTGTTCATATGTCCAATGCATGTAAATCTGGAGATTTAGAAGTGTTCTAAATACTCAGATTTAGCCATGTTTTGTCAAAGTGTTGATAGACTGTTTTTGTGCACATCTGGAATGTGAATGTTGTATTTTATTTTCTGATTGTGCACTGTGATTAAATTTTAATCATGATTAAAATGTTAATCACGATGAAATGTTCATCTATTGAAAAATAAAATCTCTTATCCAATATTATATTAAGTATACGGATGCCTTCCGATGGATGACACTCTTCCTGCCTCGATCGATGAAGTGTGGGCTTGCCAAAGCAAGGTGCATTAATCTATCTTGGTAAGGGTGCGAGCGGATAATTGTGATATCTCACTGTCGACATCGGGTCAAACTTAACAAGGTGACCTCAAAGGTTGAGTGCCTAGAGGCATAGGGTTGGCATGCTCCATATGATGGATGCGAATAAAGAGTTATTCACCAACCATACAAGAGTTGCATAGTGATGCAATTGACAAATGTTGTCTACCTAAATAACCGCATTATGAGAGGAACGCCAAAGCGGACTCGTGGTGTTGGTGAAATACGGATCTTGTCAACTAAGAGAGTAGCTCGCATAAACTCTCCGAATCAATATCAAGGGTTATTGATTTGATTAAAATAGTGGGAGCTCTTTAATAAAAGTCTTTATTAAAATTATATAAAATGTATTTTGAAATATAGTACTAAAATCTTACTTTGCAAAATTCCTTATAGAATATCCATGGCAAGTGGATCTCACTTCGCCTTATCCCTGAGAGCGATCCTTGAGAAGGATAAGCTAAATGGGACAAATTTCCTTGACTGGTATAGAAACCTGAGAATTGTTCTCAGGCAAGAGCGCAAGCTCTATGTCTTGGAAGAAGATCCCCCCGAAGAGCCAGCCTCTAATGCACCACGTGCAGATAAAGATACTTATAAGAAATATGGAGATGACTCCTTGGATGTTGAATGCCTTATGCTCGCGACTATGAACTCTGAGCTTCAGAAGCAACATGAGAACATGAGTTGTTATGAGATGGTTGAGCACATGAAGAAAATGTTTCAAGGGCAAGCTCGCCAAGAGAGGTTCGATATATCCAGGGCGTTATTTCAGTGTAAGATGGGAGCTCGAGACCCAGTAGGAACTCACGTACTCAAGATGATTGGGTATATAGAGAGCCTTGAAAGACTGGGGTTTCCTTTGAGCCAAGAGTTGGCCACTGATCTGATCCTGCAATCGTTGTCGTACAGTTACGAGCAGTTTGTCTTAAATTACAATATGAATGAAATTGACAAGACACTGCCCGAGCTCCTAGGCATGTTAAGAACTGCCGAGATCAACATGAAGAAGACCAAGCCTGCTAGCCCCATACTGATGGTGCATAAAGGCAAGGGCAAGGTCAAGGGAACCAAGAAGACTAAGGTAGGACCTAAGTCACATCTTGATCCCAAGTCTTCAGCACTGAAAAAGAAAGGATTGGCTAAGGAAGGGAAGTGTCACCATTGTGGTAAGGCAGGGCACTGGAGGAGGAACTGTCCTCAGTATCTAGAAGATCTGCAGAAGAAGAAGGGAAGTATGACTTCCACTTCAGGTCTATTCGTTATAGAAATAAACCTTTCTGCTCCTTCATCCTGGGTATTGGATACCGGATGTGGTTCTCACATTTGTATAAATGTGCAGGAACTGAGAAGGAGAAGAATGCTGGGTAAAGGGGAGGTAGACCTGCGCGTCGGGAATGGAGCAAGAGTTGTTGTCGTCGTCGTTGGTGTTTAATGTCTTTCTTTGCCCACAGGGCTTGTAATAGAACTTGATAATTGTTATTATGTTCCCGCCATAACTAGAAACATTATTTCTATTTCATGTTTGGACATGATTGATTTTTCTTTCTTAATTAAGAACAATTGTTGTTCTATTTATAAGAATGATGTTTGTTATGGCGTAGCCCAAATGTTTAATGGTTTATATGTTTTGAACTTAGACCATCCGATCTATAACATAGAAAATACTAAAAGACTAAAAACAAATGACTTGAATCCTACGTACCTTTGGCATTGTCGTTTAGGCCATATAAACGAGAAACGCATATCCAAGCTCCATAAAGATGGACTACTGGACTCATTTGATTATGAATCATTTGAGAGATGTGAGTCATGTTTATTAGGCAAGATGACGAAAGCTCCTTTCACTAGTTGTAATGAGAGGGGTGATGATCTCTTGGGTATAATACATAGTGATGTATGCGGACCCATGAGTTCTATGGCTAGAGGTAGGTTCTACTACTTCGTTACATTTACTGATGATTTCAGTAAATTCGGATACGTGTTTCTTATGAAGAACAAATCCGAGACCTTTGAAAAGTTCAAAGTGTTTAAGAATGAAGTAGAGAACCAACTGGGAAAAAGGATAAAAGCACTCCGATCTGATCGAGGTGGCGAATATCTGAGTCATGAGTTTCGTGATCATCTGAAAGAGTGTGGTATTGTATCACAGCTCACTCCACCCGGAACACCTCAACATAATGGTGTTTCTGAGAGGAGGAATCGTACCTTGTTAGACATCGTGCGATCGATGATGAGTCATGCAGATTTGCCCGTTTCCTTTTGGGGATTTGCTTTAGAGACTGTTGCTTTCACACTAAATCGAGTTCCAACGAAAACGGTTCTAAAGACACCATATGAGATATGGACTGGGAAGCGTCCTAGTATGACGTTCATCAAGATTTAGGGCTGTGAGGCATACGTGCGACGTCAAATGCCTGACAAGCTGGAACCCAAATCGGATAAATGTTATTTAGTAGGGTATCCTAGGGAAACCAAAGGATACTACTACTTACCGTCTGAGGGCAAAGTGTTTGTCGCAAGGACTGCTGTCTTTTTGGAGAAAGAGTTCTTATCCAGAAAGACTGCAAAGGTAGAACTTGAAGAAGTTCAAGAGCCACAAACAATGAACGAACCAGAATTGGAACCTGAGCAAGGACTACAAGAAGTTGTAGTTGGAGAGCCTGCTCAAGAAACACAAGTCCTACGTAGATCTGGTAAACCAAGATTTGAACCTGAGAGATATGGATTTCTCATGACTCAAATAGGTAATGTGTTGCTTATGGATCATGATGATGAGCCTGCAACCTACCAAGAGGCTATGAATGGACCCGACTCCGAGAAGTGGCTTGAGGCCATGAAATCTGAAATGGACTCCATGTACACAAACCAAGTTTGGACCTTGGTGGAACCACCTGAAGGGGTACGACCCATAGGGTGCAAGTGGGTCTTCAAGAAGAAGACCGACATGGATGAGAATGTACAGACATTCAAAGGCCGGCTGGTGGCTAAAGGTTTCAGGCAAATTCATGGTGTTGACTATGATGAAACCTTTTCCCCTGTAGCAATGGTCAAGTCCATCAGAATTCTACTTGCTATTGCTGCGTATTATGACTACGAGATCTGGCAAATGGATGTCAAAACGGCTTTCCTTAATGGAAACCTCCTTGAGGAAGTGTATATGACACAACCCGAGGGTTTTGTATCTCCAAGTGAAGCCACTAAAATATGCAAGTTGAATCGATCCATTTATGGATTGAAACAAGCTTCTCGAAGTTGGAATCTACGTTTTGATAAGAAAATCAAAGAGTTTGGTTTCATCAAGAACGAAGATGAGCCTTGTGTTTACAATAAGATTAGTGGGAGCATTGTTGTCTTCCTGATATTGTATGTAGATGACATACTGTTGATCGGGAATGACATTCCGACCCTGCAAGTTGTTAAGAACAACCTAGGGAATTGCTTTTCTATGAAAGACTTGGGTGAAGCGACTTACATACTTGGTATTAAGATCTATAGAGATAGATCGAAGAAGTTGCTGGGTTTGACCCAGAGTACATACATTGACAAGGTGTTGAAACGGTTCAACATGCTTGAGTCCAAGAAAAGATTTTTACCCATGTCACATGGTGTGAGTCTCTCTAAGGACCAGTGTCCAAAATCTTTGAAAGATAAGGACCGCATGAAGATGATTCCATATGCTTCGGCAATTGGATCAATCATGTACGCAATGTTATGTACTCGACCCGATGTCTCATATGCTTTAAGCATGACTAGCAGGTATCAGTCTGATCCGGGTGATGGTCACTGGATCACAGTCAAGAATATCCTAAAGTACTTGAGAAGGACTAAGGATACATTCTTGGTGTTTGGTGGAGAGGAAGAGCTCGTTGTAAAGGGTTACACGGATGCAAGCTTCCAGACTGACAGAGATGACTCAAAGTCACAGTCAAGTTTTGTGTTTTGCCTTAATGGAGGAGCTGTAAGCTGGAAGAGTTCCAAGCAAGAGACAGTTGCTGATTCTACGACTGAGGCCGAGTATATCGCTGCAGCGAATGCGGCGAAGGAGGCTGTGTGGATTAGGAAATTCATCAGCGAGCTTGATGTAGTTCCTAGCATTGTTGATCCCGTAGTTCTCTACTGTGACAACAACGGTGCAATTGCACAAGCTAAGGAACCTAGATCTCATCAGCGCTCCAAGCACATACTTCGGTGGTTCCATCTTATTCGAGAGATTGTCGATCGAGGAGATGTGAGCATATGCAGAGTACCGACTGAAGAAAACATAGCGGATCCACTGACAAAGCCTCTTGCGCAAAAGAAGCATGATGGTCATGTTAGATCAATGGGTATTAGATACCTGAATGATTATCTTTAGTGGGAGCCTTGTGGATTGCATATTTGTTGGTTGTTTGTTCATTGGATGAATTGTAATATGTACTATGTATTTCATTTTATATTTATGGCAAGTTCTTTTATTATGTCATTTATATCTATCTGATAAGATTAATTAGCATAATAAATGCCCTTAGAGTGTTTGCTTCCATAGGAATTCAAGTACGTGACTTGAATGTGAGAGCCTATGTTTATAAGAAGCTTCATTCTTAAATGGTCCCTGGTCGAGGTATCATCCTAGAAATTTAGGGCGAGGATGAGACCATAAGACTAGCATGTGCGTTGACTGATGACCGGTTCTCACAGGTCATGATATTGTGATATCAAGTCATCACATGGGTACTTGTTAAGAACAAGTTGTACTGGGCAGACCCCCCGTGAGACTACTTTGTGGATTATTATATGAACGTGTCACAAGTAGGTCTCAAGTGACAATGGTGTTTGTGGTTCTTTGACCTGAAGTCACAGCATTCATCGAGTGAGGAAGAGCATACTTTGATGTCATCTAAAGTCTTCTCTTGAGAAAGGTTGACGATAAGGGTGGTTGTTGGGTATGTTACGAATCATTTGGATGTTTGTGTGTGAGCAGAAATGGGATTTGTCCTCCTGTATGACAGGAGTTACATCCATGGGCCCCTTGATGGAATGAGACTGAGAAATGCATGGCCATGCTTGGTTGAGTCAATATATGATATTGAGCTCACCAATTTCAGACAGTCTATTCTAGATCAGGAAATTGGGATTGAACAATTATGAGGGTGACACGGTCCATGCCTCTAGTTCTATTCGGATGTAAAGGACAAAGGGACATGACAACATTGATACATTGGTCATGACAGGCTTATATGAGTTATGAACTCTTATTGCTTGGGTAGCAATGATGTATTACTAGATGTCGCTCATTGTTTGTGAGACTTTTGTTGATACTTTGTGATCAAGTGGGAGACTGTTGGAGTTTCTGAGATGATCTCAAAGCAATCAATAGTTAGTCTTGCTGTCAACGCAATATGAGCCTATAGGGTCGCACATAAAAGCGTTTGGAGAAATTGGAGAAAAGATTGTGTTGGTCTTACTCATATTGGATATGAGTGAAGGACCAATCCTGTGACTGCTTGGAATCAAGTTGAGAATGTCTCAAAAAGGGAAATCGTTTAAAGTGTTTAAACGAACGGATTTACACTAGGTAATTCGGCTAAAGGCATTAACCGAATTCGACTAAATGGTTTAGACGAATTCGGCTAATGGGATTAACCGAATTCGGCTAAAGGGTTTAGACGGATTCGGCTAATGGCAAATTCGACGAAAGGGTTTCGCCGAATTTATACAGCCGAATTTATATAGTCGAATTCGTCGAAATGGTTTCGCCGGATTCGGTTATAGTGATTAGCCGAATTCGGTTAATTGGATTAGTCGAATTCGGCGAATGTAAATCTGGACAGATTTTCTGTTTTTCCCTCTGGTCTGCGGATAGTCGATTTTATGCCTTGCGTATAAAAGGACGAGATTAGGGCTTCGATAAAGACGGTTTTGAGATCGAGCCTTTTCGCGAGAGAGAAACGACGGAAGTGTTCCGATCATTCTCGTTCCGTCCGCCGATCGTGTTCCGCCGCCGCTAGTCGTCGCCGTCGTGGTCGCCGCCTCCCCTGCCTCGGATCTAGCAGTCCGTGGGGACGTTGAGAGCTTCCTTCTCCGACCTAGTTCTTGTACGACAAGAAGCTAGGGTTCTTCATCGCTTGTGTGGACTTCTGTAGAGGGATCGATCTATTTCGATCCTTGAAGAACTCAAAGCAGGTTTCGGATTTCTGTTGGAGCACCTTGGTTGAGTGTTGACTCAATCCCGCAAAGGTACCTTGTATTTCAATTTGCTTATCTCTTGAATCATGAAAACCGCAAGATCCGTTGATCTCTTTTTGGGTTGTTCTTGTTCATTTCCGCTGCGCATATTCGATATGTCATCCCTTATGAAGGGGTACAGAAAACCCAACATTTATATGTGTGTAGGTATGTAATATGTATGTGTGTAATGTTTATGTGTGTTTGTGTTTTGTTTATGTGAGTATGCATATGTTTGTGCGTGTATGCATATGTTTGTGCGTGTATATGTGTGTATATTTGTGTTCTTTTATTTGTGTTCATATGTGTACTTGTCTTGTGTATGCATTTGTTTTTGTTACCATATGTTTGTGTTTTTGTGTGTTGTGTGTGTATGTGTTGTATATGTATTTGTTTTATTAACTCTCATGATTAGTCTACTTGTATTTCATCATGTTTTCTTATTTATAATGGTTAGATGTTTCTTCTATCCAGTGAACAACTCATGGGTAAACATAGAGATGGAGTTTCTGCAACTTGGGAGGTCAATGATGTTATGATATTTTGCAATCTATGCTTGAAAGAAATTGAGTTTTGGTAATAGACCAACAACACACTTTAGCAAGGATGGATGGACTAGTTTGACGAATAATTTTTACACACGCACGAGGAAGTCATGTAATCGGACTCAAATGAAAAATAAATGGGATCAGTTAACGAAAGAATGGAAGTTATGGCAAGAGCTAAAATAGGGTGAGACAAACTTGAGACGGGATCCGATTCGCAAAACTATTGTTGCTTCAGATGAGTGGTGAAAAGAAAGATTGGAGGTGAATATATTTTTTATTATCTTCTTAATTTACCTTTTATAAGAATAATAATTGTTCTAATAATCACATATATGTTCATGTTAGGTTGTGCTAAATGCAAAAAAGTTTTGATACGCCGACATATCGCCAGATTTAGAAGAGAAATTGGACATGATGTTCAACCAAGTAGTTGCAATTGGAGATCTAGCATGGGCACCCAATTCACTAAGTTTAGGTCACGAATCAATTGATGAACTTGGTATGTCTAAAGATGATGATGTGCAAGACGTGGAAGAATTACCTACTCCTTCACAAGCAAACAAGAAGAGGAAGGATAATGGAAAAAAGAGGAGTGGAAGCAAAAAAGCAATGAGTTCCACCATGGATGAGAAAGCTGAAATGTTTCAGCTATTATTCGGCTATTATTGATGTCTTTGATTTCTACGACTTCTCAATAATGTTTCATAGGGAGAAGACCAACAGAGAAAATTTCATGAGCATTCCAGAGCATTTAAAAGTTAAATGATTGATGACGCGATATAGGAATAATTCACAATAGTCTATTTTTTATTTTATGTTGTTGAACTTTATGTCTCTTGAACTCTATGTTTGTTATATGGGATGTATGTTGGACTCTATATTAGTCATTTGTGATATAGATCGTGGAACTATTATCTATGCAGTTGTTGCATTTTTATCTATTTTTGTAAAAGTATTTATGTTACCTATGAAATCATTCACAATATTATTGTTGAATTATTTATGTTATATATGCTTGTTGCAGTTTGCCAGTTTTACAATGTCATCATCAGATCATATTAATAGTTCTAGTGAGAACAATCAGCAGAGTGTAGCTAACTGAGTCAATCGTAATAGAGCCATTTGCAGTCAACAATATCTAATATTGGTCGGGTGTCACTTATACGGGGCTAGTTCACCATCATCCAAAAGTAATCTTTGCATGACATCACATCAAACGGGAGCTAGGTGGGTTGGAGAACTTCTTAATGAACATCCTCTGAGATTTGTGTTTTCAGGATGTCGAAGATTGTAGTTGTTAATTTACTTCAATTACTTAAACAACATCATGGGCTACACGGATCTAGAAGAACTGAGGGGAGCAGCCCGCCCGACCCGTTCGGGTCTACTCACGACGACCACGGGCGCAGTGATGATCGGGACCACTCATTTAGAGCGGCTCGACGACCTTTGTATTTTTGTCTCTTGTCGTGTTTCATTTTGAGTTGTAATTTTATGTTTTATTTGAGTCAGAGTGTTCGGCCAATCATAGCCGTTCATTTGGTCCTAGAAACAACTATAAATAAAGGGTGAGGGCTCTCATTATAGGCATTGAATATTGGAGCATAGAAGCCTAATCTTTGGTCATTTCGGCGCCGAAGCCGAGCCGGGGTGCGAAGCCTTGGTCCCCCCCCCCCCCCCCCCCCCATCCATCCTTGGCATGAAGCCTTAGTTTCCCCTTCCCCCACCTCCTTTGGCCTGCTACAGCAACCCCACCTCCTTTAGCCGGATACAGCAACACCACCCTCCTCCACCTTCTATCAACAGCCATCATATTTCCCCTCCTATTCTCCTCCAAAAACAGCCCCCAACATCCCATAAAACATCTACGACGATCACCGGAGTTCGTCTCCGGCAATCTCTGGTGGACCTCCCACACCTCTACATATTTTCTACATTTAGCGTTTTCCGGCGATCGCCGGAAAACATCTCCGACGACCTCCACCACCACCACTGGCAACCACCTCCACCACCACCAGCCACCACCCTCCACCACTATCCATAACCACCATAACTACCTCTAACCACCCACTAACTCCACCTCCTAAATTAAAAGAGTTACTTCATAATTTCAAGCCAATCTTGGAAGCAATCACAGAACTTGGAAATATTCGGCTATTATTGATGACTTTGATTTCTACGACTTCTCAACAATGTTTCATAGGGAGAAGACCAACAGAGAAACTTTCATGAGCATTCCAGAGCATTTAAAAGTTAAATGGTTGATGACGCGATATAGGAATAATTCACAATAGTCTATTTTTTATTTTATGTTGTTGAACTCTATGTTTGTTATATGGGATGTATGTTGGACTCTATATTAGTCATTTGTGAAATAGACCGTGGAACTATTATCGATGCAGTTGTTGCATTTTTATCTATTTTTGTTAAAGTATTTATGTTACCTATGAAAACATTCACAATATTATTTATTGTTGAATTATTTATGTTATATATGCTTGTTGCAGTTTGCCAGTTTTACAATGTCATCATCAGATCATACTAATAGTTCTAGTGAGAACAATCAGCAAAGTGTAGCTAACTGAGTCAATCGTAATAGAGCCATTTGCAGTCAACAATATCTAATATCGGTCGGGTGTCACTTATACGGAGCTAGTTCACCATCATCCAGAAGTAATCTTTGCATGGCATCACACCAAACGGGAGCTAGGTGGGTTGGAGAACTTCTTAATGAACATCCTCTGAGATTTTTTAGTGTTTTCAGGATGTCGAAGATTGTATTTGTTAATTTACTTCAATTACTTAAACAACATCATGGGCTACACGGATCTAGAAGAACTGTTGATGGGGAGCAGCCCGCCCGACCCGTTCGGGTTTACTCACGATGACCACGGGCGCAGTGATGATCGGGACCACTCATTTCGAGCGGCTCGACGACCTTTGTATTTTTGTCTCTTGTCGTGTTTCATTTTGAGTTGTAATTTTATGTTTTATTTGAGTCAGAGTGTTCGGTCAATCATAGCCGTTCATTTGGTCCTAGAAACAACTATAAATAGAGGACGAGGGCTCTCATTTTAGGCATTGAAGATTGGAGCATAGAAGCCTAATCTTTGGTCATTTCGGCGCCGAAGCCGAGCCGGGGTGCGAAGCCTTGGTTCCCCCCACCCCCCCCCCCCCCCCCCCCCCCCCCTCCATCCTTGGCATGAAGCCTTGGTTTCCCCTTCCCCCCACCTCCTTTGGCCGGCTACAGCAACCCCACCTCCTTTAGCCGTCTACAACAACACCACCCTCCTCCACCTTCTAGCAACGGCCATCATATTTCCCCTCCAATTCTCCTCCAAAAACAGCCCCCAACATCCCATAAAACATCTCCGGCGATCACCGGAGTTCGTCTCCAGCAATCTCCGGTGGACCTCCCACACCTCCTCTAAATATTTTCTACATTTAGCGTTTTCCGGCGATCGCCGGAAAATATCTCTGACGACCTCCACCACCACTGGCAACCACCTCCACCACCACCAGCCACCACCCTCCACCACTACCCATAACCACCATAACTACCCCTAACCACCCACTAACTCCACCTCCTAAATTAAAGGAGTTACTTCCTAATTTCAAGTCATAACTCCTCCCCACTTCCCCTACAAATTGTTGACATCCCAACATTTATTCCCCTATTAATTCTCACGCGGAACCACTTATAAATCCCCCTAACTGACAACCCTCTAACTGCCTCATCATCCTGACAGCCGAACCTCCTCCCCCTGTTTCCCTACAGCAGCCCTATCCCCCAGAACCTCACGTGGAACCACCTTCTACCACCTCCCTGTTTCCCTACAGCAGCCCTCTCCCACAGAATCTCACGTGGAACCACCTTCTACCACCTCCAGCAGCCCCCAAAACCTCCCTATAATTGCTGCCTGAATGCAGTCCAGCCACCCTACAACCATCCAAAACCTCGGCCAAGCCTCCACTCATCTCATACAGCCACTCTACCATCCTGATTGTTGTTCAAACCATCAGGAACAGCAAATTCCACTTGCTTGCTACTAAGAACCGCCTCCCTGCATCATCCTTTTGTTGTTCCCATTTTTTAGAAGCAAATTGGCGTTCCTGATTGAGAAAATCAGCCCCGACAATCCTCGAAAGTGCATCCAGCCCTCCCCTCTCCTTCGTTTGCAAAGTTTAAGGTGTGTTGTTATTTCTTTTAGCATTGAGTTTTGTGTTTATTCTCTACTTGTAAAGATAGTGGTATGTAAGTTCTGCTTCAGTCGTTTTGTCTTTGTAATTTCCTATTTAAATAACATTTGTTTTTTCGCGCACTCTCGTGCTCATACGCTTCTATTTGTTACCTTGGTTTTAAATTGTTTTAATTCAATTGTGGAAAAATCTAGTTATATGGTTTATAAATATTGTTTTGCAAATTTGAATTCGCCCGAACATTTGCATTTGCACTTGCATCTAGCCTTAGGTGTTCATTAGCGCCTTACCCTACGTCAATTGCTCCATGAGAAGTAATTGCAGTTACATTGCATGGACTTCAATATGTACATCACATTTGTAATGGCTGGGTGGGAGGATTTAACTCATGATAGTCATAGTTTTCAGCGTGCACTTATGAACCCAAGTTGCAATTTCTCGTATCCACCTCTTGGTAATTTTAATATTTCAGTTTGCATAACTTTGTTGTTCTCCTAGCATTATACTCAATATAGTTATAAATTTTTCAGGAAAATATTATTTGGTTGATGCTGGATATTGTTACGAATGTCATGAACCCACGCTGGGGGATTACGTACAAGCGCCGCAGCTCGGCGCACACCGCTTAGGATTTATCCTCGATGTCCGCTTGTATCATTTATTTCAGTATTTTGGTATTTTTATGTTGTGTGAACTTTGGTCTGGTTGGACCGGTTGGGTCTCCAACTAATATGGGTGGGAGCATGCTTGCTTGGGCTTTTCATGAAATCAATTAACCACTTTATCTCACTCTAATTTCCTCTCTCTGTACTTCCGTCCGAGCCCTAAATGGCACCCCACGCCGTTGCGATCCCGTCCCGTCTATCGCACCGCAATCGCTGTCTGCAAGTCTTCCGCCGACGAAGCCTTTCGTCGTCATCCTTCTCCCTCGCCACCTCCTCCGTCGCTTCTCCTTCGGCGAGATAGGGTCGAGGGGTTACCGCAAGAGTCACGCCGATCCACTCCGAGATTTCCCCCTTCTCCCTCCACGCACTAGGGCTCAGAAGAAGGCCCATATCAAATATCCGTTGCAGCGTGGCTTTCTAAAACCATAATCAAATACACGGTATCATTTACCAATTTTTGCGAAGGGAAGTCGGCCTATACATGGATAGCGTGAAATATTCAATTAGACACATTCTTCATTGCGTAGCATCATAGAACAAGCATTTGATGTTTGGAAAAATAAGTGGATTATACTTAGGAATATGTCACAATATAGTTTAGCAAAACAATGCGACATTGTGATAACAACAATGACTTTGCATAATTATATTTGTAGACATTTATCCCACTCAGATGTTAATTGCGGGACTTGTGATGATAACGAGAATTTTACCCCGAGACACATCAGATAAGAGCAAGTCAAAGTCAAACCATTAGTAATGTAAGATCAAATGCAGATCATGTTAGAGGCGTGTGATTAGAAGTTGATGAAATGTATGCAATATGTGACTCCATCGTCGAACAGATATAGCTTATATATAGTATGCATGTTTTCAAATTGTTCGAATTGATGTACATATGTATTTCGAGCATCGAAGCAATGGGAAAAAATTTAGAATAAAATTCTTGTAATTCCGCAATTTTTTAAAGCAAATTCTTTTAACATAAACATCGCACCGCTATTTTCTAAACGGCTCAAAAAATCTCTATTATGAACAGTTCTACAAATAAAGATCATCCAAACAGATCTCCATTTGCAACAGCCAGATTCCTACAGCTCCATTTGCAACCCTCTATTTACCACCACTCTTTTTCCTACCGCTACCGCTTTCCCAAACAAAGCATGGGGTACATACATGAAAAAGCAAATCTCACAATCAAATAAAAAAGTACAAATGTATAAATTGGTCAAATGCTAACATCTCCAAATAATCTTCTCTTTGTATTTGACTTCAGTCTATTAATAATTCTTCGGTCTTCTCGCACAAAAAACAAAATTCAGTAGAAATATGATTTAATGAGTAACTAGAGTAAAACTGTATAATGAACTTCAACCAAGTTTTCCAGCTTTTATGCCACGGACAAGAATTTTCGAAGTACAGCAATAATAGAAGCAGAAAAGTAAAAGAGTCTTGCTAGATATACAATAATAAATGCAAATCCAAGTTTTCCAGCTTATGTCACGGACAAGAATTTTCAAAGTACAGCAATAATAGAAGCAGAAAAGTAGAAGAGTCTTGCTAGATATACAATAATAAATGCAAAATTTAAAGACGGGATACATCTATCAAAATCACATGAAAGAATCTTGCAATATCAGTACAGAGCAAGACATAAAATTAATGTCAACAGGCATTGAATTGAAAGTTAGATTGTGATGGTTTAGTTGAAAGAGTGGAGAGGACATGCAAAGAACAATATCAGAGAATCTAAAGAAGAAATATTTTAAATAAGTTCATATTGGTGAAATATTTAGATTCTCTACAAGAGACTGCCTAAACTTTGTACAAAGTGTTAGAATAAAGATGATACCCAGTCTATTAAAAATATACTTGATCAAGTCAAATGAAATGGATGTGGTAAAGGACAATACATAAGTAGTGTACAACCCCGATATTCGCCAGGCGAGGAGGCGGTTTAAGAAGGCAACAGGGTGAGGTGGTAAGAGAGAGGCCTTGGGGCCGAAGACCTCGCGAGAGTGATCGGAGAAAAATCTCTCTTGGAGGGCTCGCGGAGTGGCGAGCGAGAAGCATAGGCGAGATGAACTACCCGCAGGCGACTTAAAGAAGTTCCCAGAGTTCAATAGGGGTGACGCGTTCGACGAACTCTCCCTGGTTCGTCGAGCCCGCCTATGGTCGTCAAGCTTGCCCCTGTTCGGCGAAGTCATCAGCCGTCGACAAAACGTTCTACGATCATTAAAGTCAAAGGGATGGTCTCGCAAGGGGAGCCGCAAGATCCAGACCTCGGCAAATTACAGCGGGGAAGCAGCGGCCGGCGAACCCCCCCCCCCCCCCCCCCCCCCCCACCCCAGCGGACAGTGAACAACTTAACGATTCGGCATCCGTCGACCTAGTCCGAAATCGGCGAAGTCCAGAGGCGGTCTCGCAGGAAGGTTCGCGAGACCGGACCTCGGCAGGCACCATCAGAAGTGGCTGGTTAGGTCCTCGCATGGGAATGCCTAAGAGAGGCATTGCGAGAAGGGCTCGCGAGGAGGCCCGCGAGAGCATCTCGCAGGAAGGTCCTCGCAGCCCCCTGCCCATAAGCCAATAGGGTCAAATTACCCTTTTACCCTTGGTGGTCTGCCTTTAGCCTCTCCAAACAGCGGAGTTTGGCTGTTAGCAGACCCATTTGGGGCGCGGATAGTAAAATCAAAAGGCGGAATCCTGTTATTTGCAGGCCATTTCAGAAAATCTATAAATAGGACCTTAAGGGCACCTTTGGAGAGGATCTCACTTCGGCTTCTCTCTCCTTAGGCTTTCTTTGGTTAGCATTTCCAGAGCTCTCCAAGGTGCCCAAGTCTCAGCTTTGGCTTGGGAGGGGAAGCGCTCAACGATCTTCCGGGTTAGTGGAGGGACCTCCTCGCTGCGACTAAGGCCTTAGTCATTTTCTTAGTTTTCCGTCCATTTTCTCCGAGGGATCGGTAAGGGCTAGCTGCCCCTCATTTCGGTGAGGGCCCCGAGCTCTACAAGAGACCGAGAAATCGGTTTCAACAAGTAGCACATAACATGCATGTATCAGGACTCAACCTATCAATCATTTTACGTGTGAGCATGTGTTAGGCTTGTCAAGTATCTATGTGTGTTTGAGTTGTAGTCTTTTAGTTGAGACCTGGTTTGATAAGAGAAAGGGGGAAGGAAAGTTTTCTTTTGCCACGGTTAAAAGATAGATGGCTTGGTTAATCTATCAGAGTAGGGTCGTGGAAGTCTTTTTCAACCGGTATGATAAAAATTACAGTAATGGTGAAGTTCACATCTAGATGTACAAGTGAAATACTTTCCAGGCAGAATAAATGTCTCCGAGTGGAATAAGGCCAAGTGGATTTAAAAATGAGCCAAACAGACTCTAAGAGATTCCAGTAGAATTTGGAAAATAAGAGGTCTGATAGCAAGGAAACTGGTGTGATTTTTCTTTCAAATCATTCAAGGGGTGGCGGAAAATAAAAATTGTGAGAAATTTCAAATGAAGAAATAGCTTCAATCACTCAATTACCTTAGGAATTAAGGGAATTACAGTTGAAATAGTGCAAGGGCATCAAAGTGTAGTGAAATTTTTCATGTGCTGAAGTAGAAATTGTTAGGGAGTGGAATGTTGGCTAGAATATTACTTAATCACAATGAGCAACACATCAATAGGTAGAACACTATGAAGAGAAGAATAAATTTGATTAAGGAAAAGAGTGGGAAATAAGAATACGGAAGTCCCTTCATTGATTTAGAAGTATATCAATAGTCCCCCTCCAAAGAACAAGTATATGATTACAAATTGTTGGAGGATTGACCCGTGTGTGTGTGCGAGGCTGTTCTTTGGGATTTGGGAAGATACGAGCAAAAAAAGCATGAAGATTGTACTCATACAATGTGTTTGAAAAGGATCAGTACAACAAAAGGAGTGGTTCCATAACCTTATGCGGATAATCATGTTCGGGCTAATCCGTAGAATGTCGGAGAGTCGGAGGAGCGACCGGAGGCGGACAAGAGAAATACAATGGAGCCGGAACTGTGGCTGTCTAGGCGGGGTATGCTCGGGAGCAGAGAGCCACCATAATCTCTTCAAGAGGAAAGGGGATGGGCTTCATTAACTCATTGATTCTGTTACATGACGCCAAGGGTCCGTAAATAAAAGACTTACAATAGCATGGCCATAAATAAACCCAATATAAAAGAGATGTGCAAAACACTACAACTTTAAGACTCTAATGACATGTAACTACGACTTGACTCGATACAACTCGATTCATACAACTCGAAATCAAATTCAAAAGACTCGTAATGAAATATGTGCAACATAACCGGCGACGGATAGAGGAGACTCATTACATCACGGATAGTGGGGACCCATAACAAATCACCATTGACCCAAACCGGTTCCCTTCTGTTTAATTTGGTGAAGTCTCTACTGGTATTTGTGGATCTGGATATGCCAATTTAGTTGAGGCTGAAAATTAATCCATCTCTATGCGATTATTCATGATATATCAATTTCATGAGTAATTCTCTGGCTTGCCATGCAGGCACCTTTATACTAACTTGTACTCTCCTCGTTAAATGATGGTATACATTATGGTCTATTAAATTGAGATTTTAGAATTCAAATACTTGACTCAACTTGTAGAATCTTCCTCGGGAATTGGGTCTAAACCATCCAATTAATTGAAGATTTGGGTTAAACAAACTCCTCAGTTTAGCGTGAATCTTTAATTGAAATTTGAAATTTATTTTATACAATATTCCTTCTCTTGATTGAACTACCAAAACACATCTAGAAAATAATTTTGATGGCCATCAATGTTGTGTTTTATCTTGATTTAGAAGATACTGCAATGAATTTTCTGAAAGATTATCAATATTCTAAAGCTTTTAGAACATTATAAAATATTCCAGAATATTGAAAATTCCATAAAATCACCAAACCCTGATTCACTTGGTTCTTAGTGTTAGAGAGCCTTCTAGGCCGTGAGTCCCTTTTTATGAGTCATTTGATCATGTAAATGCTATTAGTCAAAAAAATATGTATCATCAAGCAATCTATACTTGACTTACGAACATTCCTTTTTTTACATTTGTATCCCCTCTACTTTATACTTTGGAATGAATTCACCAGTCACATCAGCCAGAAAGGGTCGCATCACTCAGCAGTAACATTCAGCATAAGGGTGTTCTACTCCTAGCAGCTTCCATAGAGGCACTAAGAAAGAGAGCACTCAACCAGACCACTCAGTTGTAGCACCTAGTTAGAGGTCACGATTGAGTTTATCTCCTCGAGGAGATTGCCTAAACATTTGTATTCCTGACAAGACTGGATCAAAGAGCAGACGATCGAAAAATCAGAATATACTAAACGCATGAATAGAAAAGGGGCGAAATAAACGAGGCCCGTAATTTTCTTAAGGATTATTAATATAAATCCTCCCTTCGCTTTTATTTAATTGATTGTTTTTAGTGAGAAAAACTTAGTTACGATCCACAAACACTTTGGATTCCAACATCCTAAAAACTGTAGTGAGCATGGAGCTCTAAATAAGGAAAGCTATCATGGCCCCCCTCAAACAACGACTCTAGTGTTGCCTCCAACTATGAAGAAAGGATCATAACCATGGGAGATTTCTGTTGCATGAAATAACTACTCACTAAAGTATTTGCATTTTGCATAAGCCTACATAATAGAACTAGTAGAAATATTCCTCCGCCAGAGCATCTACAAAAATTTATGTTGTTTCCCCTATCCCAGTGTCGCGTTGGACATACTTGTTACATAATTGACCTTTATGAGAATTCACCTTGCGGTTTTCTTGAAAAATCATCATATAGTCCCCTTGCATCACCTGGACTCCTGCATGATATATGGTCTCTTTGACGGCAATACCATCTGTAGATCGGCAGAAAATGCATCATGAATCTCCTCATTTCTCTGCATTCTCCTTTTTTTTCTTTTGAAGTTGTAATTGCACAGATCGGGTGATTTAGAGGTGTCGAATTCGACGCAGTAATGACAACAACGGTACCTCAGCTTCTACTAGTTGGGCATATGAATGTTGCAATCGATCATCTTCTTTAATCTCTTCTCAAAATTGATGGATTTTCTGCATTTTTGACTCCAGTATTCTCTAAGATTTCCTCCGTCTCACAAAATCAAGATGATATTAAATTTTTACAACTCAAAGATGCTCAAATGCTAAATTGATTAGTACGCGACATGAATCAATATATGTCATATTATCATATAAAGACCTCAAATGGCTCGGAGATAGGAATGCAGAAGACTTACTGAATACAATGTTGTGGATATTGACCGACATACAAATTTCATGGACAAAACGACATCGATATGTTTTGCAAAATATTTTTTGGAATACCGATATGTGAACTATCGGACAATATATCCCAGCAATACAGCTGCTGATTTTTTTTATTTTCCTTATTTAGCGTCTATGGTTTAATAGACAGCGAAACAAAATTATTTTGTTGACTGTGTTGTTTTGTGCCCTATATCTCTTGTCTTTCTTCCCACTTGCTCTGACTTTCTACCTTGCGCCCTGTAAAACCCAAAATTCTACTGAATTTAGATTTTTTTTTAAATTCAGGGTCTGATTTAGGTGGCATCAACGCTATCTCCATCGACGCCATTGGGGTAATTATGCTCGTTATCTCTAGTGTTATGCATTAGTTAGTATATATTATATTTTCGTTTAGTAGGGAACTTTACGAGATTTATTCCATCGTGAATTAGTTGTTTGTAAGAAATTTCGTTGGCGGGATAACAAGATTTTGGGGGCAGTGGCATTTTTCTAATTTATGGAAACCTAGACTATCACTTTGAGTATTTTAGAAGATATGATTACTTTACATCCGCTCTCAATTCTTTCCTCCTAACGAGTCATGTGTCGCGTGTTAAAGAGCGGTTTCACGACGACGTGAACTCTAGCGTCTCATCGATTCCGTTGGTTGTCGATATCCTCAGACGAGTGAAATCTCTGGGTCCCGAGATCCAGTGCCACACTTGAGATCCAACGCTCCTCACTGTCAATCGATTCCCCCGTGTCACACATCCTGCTCAACAATCACAGCTGGAACCGATCGTCTGCTCTTCTTCAAATGGCAGTACAGCAATTGTTAACGTCTCCTCTTCGAACTCGGCCTCAATCGGCGCTTCTCCAAGGATTTGTTTTGTAAGTATTTGATGTCTCCTCTTAGCTTCCAACATCAGGTAAGTGTATAATCCTTGTGCTTGTGTTCTTCTTTGCAACAGTTGTTCTAGTAGCCATCCTAGCCGCCCAATCTAGGTCAGCTAAGGTTATCAGAGTATGATGCAGGACGGTCCTATGTGATGTGGAAATAATTAGTGAACTCCTACATGCAACCATACATATCCGACGAATATTAAACTTGCAATAACTTTCCTTTATAACTCAATTACGAATGATAAATCACAGTAGTTAAAGCATACGTGGAAGAAAACAAGAGAGATAGTATAAATGCAAGAGCGCAAGAAAATAAATGACTAAATAAATTTGAAATTACAAAGTCTCAAAGTTTTGGAAACAAGGATTACAAGCTAATATGTTCAGAATGTGAAATTGCAAACAATTCAACAAATAGAAGTAAAATAAACTTTGAACACACACAATGCATAAAGGGGAGGGCTGGAGATGTCTTCAGAGGGCTGTCAGGAAGCCAAAATAGCAAACCGGGACTTGTTTAGACCACCAAATGAAGGCCCAAATGCTGAATAACGGTAATGATTGCTGGGCTTTGCTGTCAGGTACCGGGAAGTAGGACGGGAGGAGCAGGAAGCAGCACACAGTTGCTGGACAGTTCCTGGGGGCTGGAAAATTGGGGGAGTTGCAGATGCTAGCCGGTTGTTGAGGAGCAGGCAGCAGGCTATAGGAGAATTGGGGATCAGGTTATGATTTGGGGCGGCTGGAGGAGTTCCAGCAGCCGTCTGGGAGATCTGATTTCTGAAGGCGTAGGGGCTGAGGGGTGAAGGCCTGGAAGACTGTAATTGCCCTCCAGGATTGGGCCGAGAGGAGGTTAGGCTGGGTTGGGAGTGGACATGAGAAGGGGCTCAGTTTGGAGGGGTAGATGTGGTTCCACGTGTGGCTTGATAGAGGATTCAGTTTGAGAGAGGAGGGGATTTGTGGCTCCACGTGAGGAATGGGGAGGGGAAAGAGGGGCTGGCTGTTATGGAGTAAGTGGGGAGGAGGTTTAGGCTTTATTTTAGGAATGGTTCCTAAATTTTAGGGAAGTGGGGTAGTAGAGGAGGTTGGGAGGTAGTTATGGGGCAGTTACGGGGAGGTGGTGGGGTGTCTGCCGGAGGTGGTTTCCGGCGAGGGTCGCCGTAGATGACGGTGGTGGCCGGAGATGTTTTCCGGTGATCGCCGGAAAACTTAAAACTAGAGGAAATGGTAAGGAAAATGGAGGAACACCGGAGGTGACCGGACAATGATTCCGGTGATCACCGGAGACAAATTAGAGGGGATTTGAGGGAGTGAAAGGGGCAGTTTTTCTGGAATTTAGAGGGGAATTTCTGGGCTTCTGTTGGAGGATGATTGGGGGAGGTAATTGGAGGGGAAGTGTGTGTGTGTGTGTGTGTGGGTGTGGGTGGGTGTGTGGGTGTGTGTGTGTGTGTGTGGGGGGGGGGGGGGGGGGGGGGGGGGGGGGGGGGGGGGCTGGGCTACTGTTGGAGGAGGTGGAGGGTTGTTGGAGGTTGGCCGGCTATAGGGGTAAATGGGAGGTTGCTGTAGGAGGATGAATGGGGAAGGAGATGGAGGAGAAAGGTGGGCTGCTGTAATGGGGGGAATCGGCAGTGGGATGGGGAATAAGGATGGGGCCGGCTGTTTGGAATGTTGTTGGAGGGGAATTGGGGGAGGTCGACAATGGGATGGGGGAGGACCTAGGCTTCACGTCAAGGAGGCATGGGAGGGGGGCCAAGGCTTCACGGCCCAGCTCGGCTTCGGCACCGGAAATGACCAAAGATTAGGCTTCAATGCTCCAATCTTCAATACCCCTAAATGAGAGTCCTCACCCTCAATACATAGATACTAGGGGTCATCATGGATGGTTATGATTCTCCGATCATGACGGCCCATAAATACATGGAAATAAAATTACAAAAAAATAACTAAAATTCTTGGATCGTCACTCCGCATAAAATGAACAGTTTCAATCAACGTGTAAGTTGATGTGTGTCGCGATCTCCATTAGGGTAAGCATCGGTCTTCTCCTTTATTTTACCACGACTATTGTTCTATTTCTCTCGCTTAAGATTTTCATTTGACGAAATTTTAGGAATAAAGGACTCGGAGAGGAAGAAAAGGGTTTGTGATGTAGATCGGAATCTTGCGTAGTTTCCTATCCAATCTAAAGAATCATATCGCAGCATCATGTCTATGGACACCGGAGCGTCAAGGTAAGAAATTTCCTTCCTTTTTGTTAGATATAGAAAAGTCAATATAATTAAATTAGATACATATGACTCTACACGTAGACACACAATTCATGTCAAATTCGTATCAAGAGTTGTGTTGCATTTCAACGTAAGTATAGTATTCATATGCAATAATGGTCATGGAGTTATTAAGTGAACATTTATAAAGAAGATCTTGTTACATAGATATGCTATAAAATATGAAAAATCATTATGTGCACTGATATGTATTGAAAGGTGCAATCACAATATAACCCAAAATGCAACCAGGAATTAAATGATAATTCCTTGGACCAGTGAGTCTATGGAGGTGTCTCCATTAGTCGAGCATGCTGACCAGTATATGCATAGATCATTGGGGGCATGAGAAGTGCACTCTCGTGATTGATGGACACGCACCATCATACTTATAGGGCACAGTAGACCATATGAGCCTCAACATGGGTCGATGTCTCGATGACCATTCTTTCGTGTATGAAAACAGCTAGATGTGAGTTTGTGTCATGTGTTAGGGCCGTATCAGGGCACTTTAGTTTGTCATTAGGGACTCAAATCTCTAGATTGTGCCTAGTAAGCTATGAAACATAATTCTAATTTGAGTCATCTCAGTTTTAAGAAAGAAATTAGAACTCAGAGAACTCTGCACTTCAAATATTTTTTATTATAATTAGAACTCGGAGATCTCTACGCTTCAAAATTTAAAATTATAATTAGAACACATAATATGATAAAGCACAAAAACATGATTTATGTTATTAGATTTTATTCTATGTCAAAGCATGCATAGTTACCATATTTAGAAATTGTGTTCCCTAGCTTCAGATGTTGCATATTTAGATTTTCATGCATGTTTTTAATTATGATGTTTTTGTGTTGCTCGAAAAAGAATCTTTCTTACTCGCCAATGAATTGACCCGTTTTCGGACTTTTTCTTTTCAGGAACTACAGGTTGGCAGTTCTGCTTAAGATGAGATTCATAGAGTTTTTATGCAATTCTATTTATGTCGATCTTGTAGAACATTGCACCTATTTTGGATTATCTCTTTAGTACTTATGGACTCGGTGTGGCATCAAACTGTATTTTATTTCTAGTATTTGTTTAAGTTCTAATTTCCTTTTAGAAGGCTCTGTGATTTAGATACTGAGGTATTCCTTTTAACTTCAGTTACAGTCTTTCATTTTCGATGTGTGCTTTAGTTACTTTTACTGCATTTATGTTATTATATCAATTTTATATTACTGTTTAGTTAGCTTCATATCACGAGTGTTGGTCGGGCTTTTGAAATGTTGTTAAACTAGGAAGGGGTGTTGCACGCCCGACGTCAATTCTGCTTGACCTTTCAATTTTGAATTGATGGTTCCATATCTTCCATCTTCGTCAACAACTTCCTAGCTTCTTGCTTCTTCTGGCTTTCTTCTCTACATTATACTGTTATATACTAGTTCGGTAGATTTAAAAATTTAATATACGTTAAATTGTTAATATATCAATATATAAAAATTAAAAATGATTATATCTATAAATAATTATGTATATAAATAATTAAATATTGAAACCCGACATGAAATATCCTCAGTGTATTAAAACTGAAATGGAAATCTCAAACCAACGTGTCCCCTACAACCGACATATGCAACCTTAACTGAACAGGTAGGATATAAGTTATAGCTTATGATAGAGAGTTAAGATTTGAATGTTTAATGAAATTATTCTTGGGCGGAGTAAATTTTTAGTGAAATAAAGAGTTAAGATTTGCGCGGTGCGGTTTGGTGCAGTTTTGGCCCAAACCGCAACCGCACCGCAAGGGCGCGGTTTTGGCTCGAGCAAAACCGCACCACACAGAAATTACGCGGTGCGGTTTCGGTTTGGTGCGGTTTTTTGCGGCGTGGTTGCGGTTTCGGTGCGATTTTTAGCATGCGATATACATATACATCAAAAATATAATATTCGGTGAAATAAGATGTAAATTTTGGGTAAAAACATAGTTACATGAGTTATATTATCATGAAAAAAAATGTAATACATATATTTTTAAAATACAAATACTATAAAATCAACCGCAAGCTAAAAATAGATCTTCAGATACAATAATCCTCATGACATGACTGTTTTTGTTGCACATGAAAAGACACATTAAATGCAAATATAATGAATCTGAATGGTTTTAAGTTCTAGATATGCACAACACCCATATAATTGTAGCATTATTTATCCTTCAAACATTGAAATATTAAGAGAAGACTAGTGAATACGCATTTATAGTTAGATGAACCATTATGATACTATTTGTACTTGACAAAAACTTACAAATCAGCAAATTCATTAATAAATCAATAGAGAATAAGTAAACTAAAGCAAAAAAGCAACCATATGCACTAATATAATTAGTTAATTACTATTATTAATTAATAATTTATAACTAATACTTTTATTTAGAAGTATGTGAAATGTCACATGTCATAAAAATTGAAAATATGTAATTAGTCGGTGCGGTGCGGTTTTTGCGGTTTTCAAGATCCGAAAATCGCACCGCACAAAACCACGCTCGGTTTGTAAAAGTTCAAAACCGAACCGCACCGAAACTACGCGGTGCGGTTTAAAAATTGGTGTGGATTATACGGTACGGGCGGTTTGTGCGGTTTGCGGTTTTTTATCCTAACCCCTAATCCCCGTCCATAAAGCATCATTCAAAAATAACCTAAAACTCATTTCATTCAAGAACCCAGCCCCCCATTGTTTTACGGAAAAATTCGAAAATAGAGAAACATTTCTTTGTTTTGGAATTCCAGCCCGACCCCCATATCATCACGTGACAGCCTCGTTCCCACTCCTAGACGCCTAACGACTACCACATGGTCCCTCCGCCGCCTCCCTCGACACTCCAGACCTTCGGCGACCTACCCTCTTCCTTCCCTCGACGGATTCAATGATCCCTTCATCGGATCTATCACCCTAGCCACAGAAAGCTCGACGACCTCCATCGACACCTCCAGCCCCCTCCCTCCCCTCCGTCCAGCCATCCTCCTCCATTCGTCCTCCACTTGCCCTCTCCAACCATCAGGCCCCTCCACAGGCAGTCTCCAACCATCAGGCCCCTCCACAGGTAGTCTCCAACCACCAGGGCCCTCCATAGCCAGTCTCCAGGACTGGCCCAATTCCATTCAACCATACTTCCATCCCAAGCCCGGATTGATTTTGATGCCTCACTTGCGACCCGAAGGTGTGCCTCTCGTTTTTTCTCGCTCATGTCGTGTTAGAATAATAGTATGCTTTATCTATTTGATCACTATAATTTCAGATCTTGTTCTAAATTATGTTAGGCCTTTAATTGTTAATTAGTAAATATTGCATTGTCGTTCTGTCATTTTCTTATTTGTGGATTATAATTTCATGTCATCCATCATTCAAATGTTGGCTATTTGAGAGTGTCATATCAATCCCTAGGTTAATTACATTGTTTATTTGCTCATCGAGTTGGACACATGCTCCTCAATTTAATTTAATCTCAATTATATTTATTTATGATTTAATATAAAAACCTTTGAATCTTGGTTTATATCAAAAGCTGGGCAAATTAAGGAAGCAATCTGAGCACATTTTAAAAAAATACGGTTAGATTGTGAGGCCACTGGGTGCAATTTTTCATTCAAATCAATCAAGATGAATACGAAAGTTGTATGGAATATTGACATAAAAACCTGCTTTTTGAATACCTCCATTTTGATAAAAAAAAATTGAGTCGACAACCCATTTTTGAATGTAGAATCTAAGAACCATGATTTTCAAATATTGCCTTGTCTAGGTTCAACATTCTAGATATATCAATTCTATCCAATTCGAAACTCCTTGGGGATCCCAAGGAATATATTGGACGAGTAAATTATGTAGGCATAACTATAGTTACAAGAAATTGCTTTTTATGTCTTGCAAAAAGAAAAATATATTTTAATGAACTACATAGCAGAATTGCATGAAGGGCTTAGGTAAGAGCTGAGTCTATTGATGCGGGAATCATTTCTCAAGCTTCAAAGCCATAATGAGGAAAATAACCAAATAAAACAAAAACAAATCAGTCATTCCACAAAATAAATGGAAAAGGAGAACCATGAGGCAAAAATCATAATGCACCACTACAATTAGAAGCCATTTAGTTAGTTTATTGGAGAATTCAACCTGAAAAAAGAAAAACCAAAGAGGTGATCAAATCAAAGAAGAATACTTGGTGACTTCAAGTAGAACCTAATGAAGTGACCAGATGAAAGAATGTCACAACTTCAAATTAGGTGGTATACTTACCTAATGTCGAGACTTCATACTTCCAAAACTGATGGCCTATGGAAGAACAAAAAAGGGCTGCTTTACTAGTTGGACATCCAAGTAAAATCTAACATTGTCAATGTATTTATAGACTCGGGATGTGGGAAGAGATCATATTGCACCTAAAGTCATACTTATGGTGGATTAGGAAGGACGTTGAATTTTAGAGTTGTAATACAAGTTCATAATGGCAAACAAGGATCAGGTCATATGTAAGTTTACAATCAGGTCATATGTGGTCTATGTGTCTATAAGTTTACAATCACAAAGCAATTCAAGGATCAGGTCATATGTGGTCTATAATTGAATGTACATCATGTAATATTAGGAAATGCACACCTTATGTATTTTTGAAGTGAATTACAACATAATCTTTTACGGGGGAAAAATATGTAAGATTATGAAGCAGTAAAAAATCCACCCAAAAAGATGATAAACATATGTCGGAACTATAAAGCCCTCTACCTGAAGCAAAAAATCATAGCAAGAGACCAACTATATACTCGGGGAGAGGGGGGAGGGAAATCACAACATTGTCACTTAAAAGCCAAAATGCATTTACTTATATTGTGACAATATATTGCATGTTGAAGCTTTAATCGTCTAAGATCTGCTAAAAGCTGAAAAATGTGTGGTGTCTATGACCATCTGAGTGACAACAACGACGCGAGATGGAAAGACAAGAGAATGGAAGTGAAACAATATTTGGCATTTAGAGGTCATAGTGCTAACTGATACCGCCTAAGGTATCGGCAGGAGAGGGTGAGGCATAATGGAGATAATATTAAGAGAAATCCTCTTAGCCAACCCTAGGCTCTTTTCAATTTCATCACACAAGTCCAAGAGAAAGAAATAATACAAGAAGTTAGGATATATATCCCCCATAATGGCAAACAAGTAATTAAGCTAAAACAAACATTTAATCGTCTAAGATCATGCTCCAATCGGCTTCCTCCGTGAATAGACTCACCAAGTTGTGTCGACACCTTCAAGACCTGTTTCGTCCCCGAGCTAGGGCTAGGGTAGACGAGTTTACTCCAAAACAATACCCCCACATAGAAAATTTGTCTTGTCCTCAAGGCAAAACTTCAGAAACTGATGGCGAAAATCATCGTGGTCCCACCAAGTAGCGTCGGAGGGGGGTCGGCCTTGCCACGCCACCAGCACCTGCGCTTGGTCAGTTACTTCCTCCTCCTTGCGGTCCAATATAGCTTCGGGCAAGTAGAGAATGGATTCATCCGAGCCGAGATTAGGCGGTAAGGTCTCCTCGATAGCATGGTCGCCCACCACCCGTTTGAGTTGAGAGACGTGAAAAATCGGGTGGGCTCGGTTGTGAGTAGGAAGGCGGAGCCGATAGGCCACCTCGCCAATGCGAGCAATCACCTCAAAGGGATCGTAGTAGCAGGCGGAGAGCTTGGGATGGATGCACTGGGCCACCGAGGACTGGCGATGCGATCGAAGTTTGACAAAAACCGAAACTCCCACCTGAAACTGAACGAGTCGGCGGCGTTTGTTGGCTTGATGGATCATCTTCTGCTGAGCGGCATGAAGGTGGACTTTCAGAATCCGAAGAGTTTCATCGTGTGCCATGAGTGTCTCCCGCACTGCCCCCATCTGGCACTCCCGAAAGATGTTGCAAAACGGAGGGCGACCATAGAAGGACTAAAAAGGAGTCATGTCGGTGGAGTGGTGGAAGGTGTTGTAAGAGAACTCAGCCAATCCCAACCACTTGCTCCAATCTCGTGGCCGGTCCGAAATGAAGCAATGCAAATATGTCTCCAAACAGCGATTCAGAACCTTGGACTGGTCGTCCGTCTGCGCATAGTACATCGAACTCATCCGAAGTTGTGCCGCTTGCAGCTTGAACAACTCTTGCCTAAACACACTCATGAATATTGGATTGCGATCGTTGAAAATCGATCGAGAAAAAACCGTGGAGACGCACCACCCCGGTAATGAAAGTGTCGGCCACCATCAGCGCCGTGAAGGGGTGTCGCAAGGGAAGAAATGGTCATACTTGGAGAGGCGGTCCACTACCACGAATATGCAGTCGTACTCAAAGGAGCGTGATGAAACCCATCGCCAAGTCCTCCCAAATGAGCTCGAGAATGGGTAAGGGTTGTAAGAGGCCGCCCGGAAATGTAGCTTCATACTTGGAGCATTGGCAAGTCAGAAAGGCGGCGGCATAGTCTTCCACATGGCGCATCATACCCTTCCAATAAAGTGCGCCACGATGCGGCGGTATGTGCGGAACGCTCCCGTGTGTCCGATAGATGGGGTAGCGTGATAATCGGCCAGGAAGCGCGAAATGCTAGTGGAGGAGGCGGAGAGAACCATGCGGTCCCGGTAGAGTAACCGATCCCCAATGAGGGTGTAGGGAGAGCACGAAGAACCATCCGCCCGTAAGCGGTCAATGAGCACGCGGAGCGTCGAATTGACCTCGACTTCCCTCTGCAAGGTGGTCACCGCCTGCCAGACGGGGTTGGAGATAGAAGTCAGCTCGACGGCGTCCGGTTGTCGAAATAGCGTGTCCGCCGCCAAGTTCGTCTTGTCGGAACGATACTCAACGGTAAAGTAGTACCACAACAGTTTCGCCATCCAAATTTTTTGGGAGGGAGTAGTCATCTTCTGGCTGAGGAGATAGCGTAAACTAGGTTCTCAATAAGGCCTGCTATAAGGCCGCGAATGCGGCGGCGGCCTCCGTGGACTAGTGGAAGGTGGGGAGGACGTCTTGCGGAGCAAGCGCGTGAGAGGAAGAGTCAACATGTCGTAATACCAAATGAAGCGGCGGGTAGTAGCCCATCAGTCCGAGGAAGCCCCGGACGTCCTGCACGGCCCATGGTAGTGGCCATTGTAGGACCGCCATGACCTTGTCAGGGTCCATAGCCACCTCCTGGGCCTACACCATATGATCCAGGTAAGAGATTGCCCGTTGTCTGAATGCGCACTTCTTTAGGTTGGCCACCAAGGAATGGCGGCAAAACGTGGCCAAAGTGAGCTCCAAGTAGCGCAAATGGTCCTGTCATGTCAGACTGTACACCAGGATGTAATCAAAAAACACTAGAACATACTTACGGAGGACCGGCCAAAAGATGTCGTTCATGGTCGCTTGGAAGGTAGTTGGGTCATTTGTGAGGGCAAAGGGCATGACCAGAAACTCATAGTACCCGCCATGAGTACGAAAGGCGGTCTTCTGAATGTCTGGTGCGCACACCCGGATCTGATGGTACCCGGATCTGAGATCGATCTTGGAAAAGTAAGTGGCGCTGCCCAACTCGTCCAGAAGAATGATATGAAAGGGATACTTGTCAGCTATGGTGGCTTTGTTGAGGGCCCGATAGTCCAGACAAAAACATCAACTGTCATCATTCTTCCACACAAGAAGGACCAGGCTTGAGAAGGGGCTAGCACTGGGACGGATTAGGCCGGCCCTCAACATGTCCGACACGAGTCGCTCTATCTCGTCCTTTTGGACATGGTCGTGGCGGTACGGACGAACAAATATCGCTCGAGTGCCGTCATGTAGCGGAATCCGGTGATCGACGACGCGCGATGGTGGGAGTCCCAGGATCGGAGTAAATACGAAGGCAAACTGCTCCAAGAGGTAAGACAACTCAAGCGGCGGTGGAGGTTGGGCCGGTAGGGAGACGTCATCGGTTGCGGAGTCATGTGCCAGAGCATAGCCTGAAAATTCACCGCGTAAGTACGATATGCCGCAAGAGGGGAGACCGCAACACACTGGAGAGTTGCTTCCCCCCACGAGTGTGCAGGTGCGGTTGGCCCACTGAAATATCATCTGCATGGAAGCCCAATTGTGATGAATGTCTCCCAAGGACTACAACCATGCCATGCCGAGAATGGCGTCCACTCCCCTCGGTGGAAAGACTTAAAAGTTCGTGGGGGCGCCATACTCCCCTACCTGCAACGGAAGGCCGCGACAAAGACCCCCCATGCGGGACCATCAGACGTCCCCAAGGTAGACTAGGAACGCCGCGGTGGGGTCGGGAACCAGCTGTATATGTGTCACAAAGTCCACGAAGACAAAGTTGTGGCTCGCACCACTGTCGATCATGAGTACCACGGGAGTCCCCCGGAGATAGCCTTGTAGCTTCATGGTTTGTGGACCGAAAATGCCCTCAAGAGAGGTGGGAGAGACCCAACCGCAATGGTTCGGGCAGTGACGGATCTATCAGGGTTTGATCCTCCAGGACCAGAGTGTCGAAATACGTAGCGGTGACCTCGTCCTCATCTTCGCACATAAGTACACGCAGCTCCTTGAGCGGGCAGTCGTGTGACAGCGAATAAGGTTGATTGCAGCGAAAACACAACCCCTTGCTGCACAGATCATTGTATTCCTGAGAGGAAAGGCAGTTGTGTGTCGGAGACCGAGGCGGACGGTGAGGAGGGGGCGGTTTAGGAGGTTGATGAGCCGACGGGGCCGGGTCCTCGTGGGCATCCGTTGAGAAGCTGGTGGAACGAAGGAGACGCGGGAGGATCTGGTGGTCGCCGGAGGCGGGCGGAACCGATTGGATGGTCAAATGGAAAAAATGGCTTCGACCAAGAGGGCGACCTCCATGGAGGCGGAGATGTCCTGAGGATGATGAGTGCAGAGAAGAAACCCATGTAGTGATCTGGAGGAAGGTCGGGAACATGGTTGGCTAGCTCGATGAAGTCATCGATGTACTGATCCACCGAGGACGTGTGACAGAGGGCGCACAAGCTCTCAACGACAGTGCCGGAGTACTGGTGGTTGTAGTGTTTGACTAACGCTAGCTTAAGATCGGCCCACGAAAGGATCGGAGAGGAGTTACGGAGCCACCGAACCCAATGTAACACAGAGCCTTCCATGGCGAGAAACATCAGGGAGACCTTCTAGTGGTCGGGTGTCTCTTAGATGTCGAAGAATTGCTCGGCCCTGGCGATCCACCCAAGGGGGTTCGACCCATTGAAATGGGGAATTTAGAGGATGCGGGGTGCGTGGGACGTGGCAAGCGAGGCCAATGTCGAGATATGCGACGGTGTCGCCGGGTGGCCCACGAAGTAGGAGGATTGTCAGATGGCGAGAGCGATGGGGCCTGGATGGAGGGGCAGTCGTCGCGGGATTCTAGTTTTTGCAGGATGATGGACACATAAGACTGCAAGGATGCCAGGTGGGAGGAGGTGTCGGCAAGGGCGGAGAACTGCTCGTCTAGGCGGCGTTCGACGGCGCCAATCAAAGATTTGTCATGGGGGGAGTGGTCGGGCGATGTGAGGAAAGCACCAGCGGCTGGCAGGAGGTGCGGAATTAGGCCTGCGAGCGGTGCGGTTTGGTGCGGTTTGAGCCCAAACCGAAACCGCACCATAGGGGTGCGTTTTTTGATCGACCAAAACTGCACCGCACCGAAACTGTGCGGTGCGGTGTCGATTCGGTGCAGTTTGCGATCGGTTTTTTTGGGGTGCGGTTTCAGTTTTTGACAGCTTTTTGTCCCTTCTTGAATTTGGGTAAGACTATTTTTTGATTAGATTGTTGAAAATACTTACAGTCATCTAAAAAACTTGGAATTAACAAATCTAAAGCTAAATCTGGAAATACATAAACTGATTAGGTATTCAAGTTTGCAAACTTAGAATGAAAATACATAAACTGATAAACAATGATTCAATGAAGCTTATGTAGTTTTGTATGTTTAATCGGCAACAATGATTCAATGAAAATTGAAGACAAGAAATGAAGACAAATATGCACATGCAGGCATACCTATTCGGCCGGCAAACCGAGAGGTGGAGAAGGCCGAAGTGGCGGAGAGGGATGGAGACGGAGAGGCGGACAGCAGACCACGGAGAGGTCCGGAGAGATGGATAGAGGGAGAGGGGAGAGGGCAGAGGGCAGAGTCGCAACCCGCAGAACCGCAGAGGGCGACAAACCAAAGGGAGAAAAGCAGGAGCCTGGGAGTGGGACGCCTAGGGCTTGTCGAGCTGTCGGCTTGAGCTTTCGTCGGCCAGGGCTACCTTTGAGGCTTTGATTGAATTGAAAATATGATATTCTTTAAATTGTTTTATACATTATATTTTATTAAACCGTAGGTAATATTCATTATGTATGATGCGGCTTATGGTTTGCAAATTGCAATTGCGGACTGCGGATTACGGTTTATGAAATGATGCGGTTTATGTATGCAGAAAACCGTGAAACCAACCATTAGGTAAACCTCATTGTTTCTCGTTAACCTGCACAAGAGGGACATTTGGACCTAGGGCGAACCGCTCAAACTGACTCATTTTAGTCTAGAGATGCGGTTTGTTGTTCGCACCAACCAAGCCCAAGCACATTTGGACCAACCAAATGCACGTAGTCCCAACATTTTAATTTTTAAAATTTATAAATTTCACGGTGCGGTGCGGTTTGCACGGTTTTTACAGACTGAAAATCGCATCGCACCAATAACCAGCGGTTTTCAAACCCCCAAAATTGAATCGCACCGCACCCGATCGGTGTGGTTTGGAATGGGGTGCGGTGCGGTGCAGTGCGGTTTTCCTGCACAGGCCTATGCGGAATGCACGCAGCGAGCGAGAGGACGCGCGGGCGAGGGTCGAGCGCGTACGCAAGTGAGAGGTCGTGCGGCGAGCGGCGTTATGCAGCAGGTGAGAGTTCGCCACTGGGTACCTGGTGGAGAAGGTGAGCGAGGGCGACAAGTAGGGGAGGCTGTCGCTGGACAAAGACCCGGCGGCTTGAGAATTAGCGGGCGGTAGAGCAGGTCGGACCAATGATAACGCATAGGGTACCGGCAGGAGAGGGGGAGGCAGAATGGCGATAATACTAAGAAAATCTTCTTAGCCAGTCCTAGACTCTTTTCAATTTCATCACACAAGTCCAAGATAAAGAAATAATACAAGAAGTTAGGATATATATATCTCCCATAATGGAAAACAAGTAATTAAGCTCAAACAAACATTTAAAACATATCATCCCAAGAGGCGACCCGCCAATGATTGGCTCATGCTCCAATCGACTTCCTCCATGAATAGACTTGCCGAGTTGTGTATGCACCTTCAAGACCCGTTTCGTCCCCTTCCGTAACACTAACCCAGAAGTGTATAAGGACTCCCCTCCGAACACCAAACTTACAATGGTAGCGAGAGAGAAGATTTTTCAAGACAAGCCAAAAAGTATCATTTCCCTCTAACCTCGGCTTTATTTATAGGGTTTTTTACAAGATGTAATGGGCGAGCAAACTAGGGCATCCATGGGAAGCTCGGAAATAAATGTGGCCAAACATGTCCAATGACCTATGCGCATATAATACGCGTTTAACAAAGGTGTTACGAAATAAATAAGGAAAACAATGTTTATAGATTGCACCTACATAACATGAATTTTCACCCACACCTAGGATAGACCTTTGGAGGTCCGAGATTGAGACTGAACTACTTATGTCCTTCCTTTAAAGGTAACTCAGCCACCCCTTGGAGAGAACTCGCATATGTCCTTGATGGGCTCTGCTAATACTGTGGGTCTAATGGACACAGCTTGTGCGCTCCTGGATATCTTTGCTTTGACTTTGACCGGCTTTGGTTGAGCCATCGTGGGGTCGGCGAGATCTGAGTATACATCGCCGATATGAGATATCCTCACGTTAGATACATTTTTACTTAATTTTCCACCTACCTTAGAATTATTAAATTATCCTCGCATGTTTCTCTCACACAATGAACCTAATGTGGAAATCGATTTAATTGTAAATCTCTGCCTCCTGCCAATAATACTTTATTTAAAAAGAACTTCTCCCTGTATCAACAATGATAAACCCTCACGCAATGAATCCTTCCAACAACGAACTCCTCCCTCCCTGTTGACTTTCTACTTTTCCTACAAAATAGTGTGCATGAAGGAAATGTTACAAAGTGAATTACAGGAGCAACTGATGCTGATAATGAGGATGAGGATGAAGTTTCTCTTGGATAGGAGTTGGCATGGAGAAAAACTGAAGATATTATGGATGTTGATCTAAGGATGATAAAAAATTCCGGATCTATTCTGCATGGCATCAAAGGTTCAAGAAAGTAGACATTGTCGAAGAAGGATAAGGAAGAAGAACTTGGGTCTTTAAGTTCCTCGACATCGAAGATTCATGATATATCTGCAACCTAAGCTTTTAACGATTACGAGACCAAGAATGTTGAAACTCAAAAAAGTTGATAAAAAATAAGGAATGCCTTAGAAAAATTTATCAGTTAGCGTTCTCATATTTGTTAGTTGTTATATTATGAGCTTTATTTTATTAATTGTTATTGTTAATAATGTTTTGATTTATTAATTATTATGTTAGTACTTAAAAATGCTTTGACATGCAATACTTAGTACATTTAGAAGTTAAAAGTTATATCCGTGTGTCCCGATATTTCACTTGCAATTTAATATCCAATATTTCAAAGACAAATGACATAAGCCCGACATCCTCCATCTGCAACCTTGTGTGCATGTCTAAAAAGTTAGCAAATAGGTCACCCACAAAGGAGTCTTAAATGCTAGGGCACTTTGAGGCCAGCAGGGGAACTATAATCAGGAGGCCTGGAAAAAAACATCAAAGACGAATGCCATGGCAAATTGGACTGCATGGAGCAAAATAGATCATTACAGTTCTCTCCTATTACTCTCCATGCAAAGGATAATCAAAAGAAAACAGAAGTAATTTCTACATAGAAGCATGACAAGAAGTTTTTACAATGCAAATTATGAAGATAAAGAGGGGAATGATATCAAAACTCAAAAGTAAGTCTTTTCCATTCTTTAAGTTGGTTAGCCACCATTATCAGGTTTGTTATAGCTAATCCTAGTGTATTATAGACTTTATAGTCCAAATTAATTGGGCAAATTAAATTAACAAAATGCATAATTAATTAAAACGCAATATCTCCCTCAATCGTCCCTCCTCTTTCACTTCCTAACACTATTTCTCCCTATTCTCTTACCCTAAAAGCGGCAATGTGAAGCATGAACTCGGCAAGAAGCACAAAAAAGAGGTGAAAGTGGCCAAAAAGAAGGGACAAATACAAGCAGAATTGAACGGAGTTGAAGAAGAATTGGGACCCATCAAAGAGAAAGAAAGAAGAATGGTACACAAAGGTTATTACTTTAGGTTGCTATTGTCATTAGAATTAGACTCTGTTTGGAAGAACGGCGCAAGTGGCTCCGATGGAAAATCCGGTGAGAAATGAAAGTATTGGCATTTTACATCACATCGGAGCTCCAAAACGGAGATTACTCAAAACAATTTCATTTCTCTGGTGACCAGAGAAAAAAGGTGTACTAAAGAGAGTCTAAATCTACTAAAAATTATTCTCTCTATCTTTGTTTGATAATAACAATCAATTTTAGCCTAAACAACACCTAGCTGCCCCTCATTAGGAATAATTTAGCTTACTTGGTTGCAAGGGTCCACAATCCACATACTCTTCTGCACACCGCTAAACCAGCATATGCATTTCAAGAATCAAGACAATCAAAACATCCTCGAGTACAGAATACCCATCAAGCCCCTTCCATCTAGCTCTAAGAGTAGGTATCATAGGTATCATTCTCCAATTTTAGATCATCTCAAAAAGTCTGAATGGTCATCCTCCTGGTTCCCAATCTTTTTCAGAGAGGGTTGAATGGCCTTCTAAAATAATGGAAACTCGCATTACTTCAGTGCAGATGGTGCCAAAACCTATACTTGTTATGACTAAGGCTCCGTTTGGCACTGCGTTTTTGCTCCAGTGAATTTGGACAAAAATGTCACCGTCATAGAATGTATGTTTGACATGACAACAGTTATAACCGCCACCAAGAAAAGAAAACAAGTTTTGAACATAAAAGTGGATGAAGTTCCTTAGGTGAGGTCGGGCGTTCATGAACGACGGTTCATGACCACCACATTCATGACCGCCACCGTGCCAGAAGAAGCCTAAGAGTATACAAAATGGTTTTGATTAGAGGGGAAACCTTTTACCAACTGATTTCTCAAAATGGTCTCAATTAGAGACCATCTTCAAAATACACTTGCAAATGATAGGTATGTAAACTGAAATTAAGAAACAAAACATACAGCAAATTGTCCTAAAACAACTCTGTCGCATTTAGAAGAAATAGAAAGGAAGATCCTGCTCACCTGGTGATCTGAAATCCTCACTGGCAC